>JARHVA010001032.1:2095000-2757500 GCA_037957365.1 Torreya grandis
TCGGTTGAGCATGAGCTTAACAACTAGGTTTAGAACTATGGCATATGTCTTTTTCCTTAGAATATAAAACCCAAAATTCTTCACATCTTTGATCATTACATATATTTATCTATCTATCATCAAATACTTTAACTCTGCAACCTTTAGATTAGTACTCATGAAGGTAATTGGATGTTCATTTTCATCTACCTTTTATGTGAGTACACTTGATGTAGTGTGATTTGAATAAAATGAATAAAGGAATAAATACTTAGTGAAGTCTAGGATGATCAAAACTAGATCTTGAGTAATGGAAATTTTGATATCCTAGAAAGACTTCTTGGTTTCAGTTGTCCAACATATTTTAGCATCTTGCTTCAACATGGCATTCAATGGTTTTATAATCTTTATGAATCTATAAATAGATTTACTCACAAAGTTTATCTTGAAAAATAAATACTTCAATTCTTTCTTAATATTAGGAGGTGTTAGCTTATAAATGGTTTGGATTCATTTTGGGTTAATGGAAATCCTATCTTTGGTAATGACATAACCCAACATTATTGCTTTAGTGACTATAAAGATGTTCTTCTTTGGATTAAGTGATACTCCATATATTGTGTACCTCTCAAATACTTTATGTAGATGATCTACATGATCAAATCTATATTTTAAAAACATTTTTAGTTCATCCATATAAATGATGATACACTTGACAACAAGTACTTGAAAGGAAAAATCCATAGCTCACTAAAAGGTTGCCCCTACATTAATTAGGCCAAAAGGCATCCTTTTATATGTAAAAGTTCCCCACTTGGTTGTGAAGGTAGTCTTAATTATATATTTTAATTCTAATATAATTTGATTTTATCATGAGAATATATCCAAGAAGGACATCAACTTATATACACTAACCATTTGAATTACCTTGTCCAAGGAGGGCAGAGGATAATTATCCCTTTTTTATGATCCATTCATATTTTGAAGTCAACATAACCTAATTTATCCATTCTTTTTCTCGACTGGTACTAAGTTGGCTACCCTAGTATAATGCCTTATTAGGAAGACAATATTGGCATCCAATAGCTTCTGTACTTCTATCTATATGAGGGGTTCTAGAATAAGATTCATTAGCCTCTACCATTACCTACATGGATTATGGTTTGGATTTAATGGGATGGTGTGTGTGATGATCCTAGGTTTGAATACCTTTAGATATTCATATGTCTAAGTAATCACATATTTTTATTCTATCAGTAAACTATTCAACTTTTATTTCTCACTTTTAGTGCAACTCAAGCCAATATTTAAATACTGTGGATATTGATCAGTTCCCAAATTCTCTTCGACAAAATTAGATACAGTCACTTTACATTATTTCTAATTTTAAGTTTGTAGAATCATATTGAAACCTCATTCTAATGAGATCATCCCCATAGGAATGTAGTCCTATTTCATTTATAAGACACTACATTCCCTTAAATATTTCATATTCATCGGTTAAACATTCTTTTCATCTATTAACTAAGATTTAAAGGCTCTAGAATTTTTCATAAATTGCATGATCTATTGATCATCATCAAATATGTGTAATTTTTCCACATTTTCTAGGACAAAGGAGAAAGGAACCAACTATAAAGAGAATTTATACATCTTATATTATTAAAGTGGTTCTAGATTGGTGGACAAAACTACTAGCATGTCTACCATTTGATTCTTTTCCCTTGGGATAACTTTGATGTTGAATGATTTAAAGGATTCAATAAGATCCCATTCTCAATGTTTGTACATATTCAATTAGGCAATTTTACATTGATATTTATTTCTAATCTGTTTGACCACCATCTATGACTCATTAAATATCTACAACTACTTGATGTTATGTTTTAGTGAAAACTACATACCTAGGATTAGATCTTCATTCTTTGCTTGAATATTGGTGAAAGGGAGTTACAACCTATACATAACTAGATATTATCTCTCATTTAGATAAATTAGAGATATTCCAACACTTGACCCTTATTTTTATTTGGACCCATTGAAGCGGAGAGTCCATAGCTGGGAAGGACTTTTGAATTCTTATTACACATACATTTGAGGATGTAAATTCAACCTTTTCATTATTGGTGTTATAATATGTGATCATGTACTTCATCTTTGACTCTTAATATACTTAAATCTGATTGGATACCCCTTTACAAGGTAGCCATGTGTGATAAATCTATAGCAATGTATCCATTTAGTGTATTTGACCAATCTCAACTTAGTATCAATTTGTAAGCTTTAGGAATGTTGATGAAAAAAATATTTATGTATTTTTATACACATGGTTTAAATTCAAGCTAGAGGTATACATTCATCAACTCCCTAACACATGGGATGGAAGATTTACCTAGTTGTAGGACCACCCTTTTATATTTATCTGGGGTTAAAACCAACTTCTTACATATAACTGTAGTCATCACATTGGCTAAGGTACTTGAATTAACCAAATAATTATACACATTATTTCCAAAAAATCTAAACTTTAACAAAAAAAGGAGGTACTTCAGGCTTGTCCTTATAAAAACCACATTTGTATGTGCAACCTTTGATTTTTTAATAAATGATCTCTTGGTTAAGGATTTGAGTAACAAATCCATTTGTTCAGTGATCTAATATATCTCATGAATACCTATATTTTCCTTGGTATTCTTCATATTTTCAATGATATTATACCTTCCCTTTCTTTATGGCTCTATACTTTGTAACTAATCGTTCCCTTTTAGAGGAGGTAGTTCATTGTTGACCTAAGGATCTAGAGGAGTATTTGCATTATTTTTTAGGGGCATAAAAGTAGTAATAGGCTACTTGTTTCTCAAATTATAGTTATTTATATATAACATATAAAAGGTATAAATTCATTTGTATTATCTTCAAGTTCATTTTCATCTTCCACTAGTAATGGGAAGTCATATGTCTGAAAGACCATGGCTATACTAGGATCACCTACAATAATAGAGGAATATGGATCTAATTTATTTGAAAAGTCTTCATGTCTATCCATTTATTTTTGAAATATTTCAAAATTAGTACAAAATTCTATGCATTCTAGCTAACATGTTACATTGTGTTATGGACTAGATGCCAATTAGAAAGTGTTGCTTCCAAGATGTTTATTTTGATCATCTTGTTAGGTGGTTACTATTCTATATTATTTTTAGGTCTATTAAAATCCCTTTTTTACTTATGATATGTAAAGTTCATATTATTATTTTGTCCCATGGTGTTTCCTATTTGATTCTAAATGCTTAAGAACTCATTTCTCAACTTATGTACCATTTTATATATGGCATCAAATTCTACTTTTGTAGAATCAAAAACAATAACTTATGTAGTAGAATTATTGATTGATATCAAATATTGGTTCAATTTTTTATGGTTATATGAAGACACATGATTATTTATGAAGATAAGGTTTTGGTTAGGTGCAGCATGGGATAAAGTAAATTGGGTGTAGACATGGTTCTAATTTTGAGCCATAACATTCTGATTAGCATTTAGAATGGGGTTAAGGTTAGAAAATTAGGACCAATATTGAGTGGGGCCAAGAACTATAATTAGGGATTCAATTGTCTATTAATTTTGTATCTTAAACATAAGATAAAGGTAACATATTAATATTGGGTACTATATGGAGAAAAATAGATGTCATAGAATCCAAAACAATCTTGTACATCTCAAGGCTCAACATGTCATCAGGTTTATAAGTAACATCTACTTAACTATACATATTTTGGAGACTTATGTTAAAGGCTCTAATTGGTTCATTGGGTTATCTTATCATACTTAAAAAGTGATGGTATATGATATTTGGACTATTAAATTGTCCAATTTTTTCCAAAAGGTATTTTGACACTGGTTCAAGGAGGGAATTAAATCTTCCTAGAGATTAAGGAACCAATCATCAGCAACATATTATAAAGTAAAAGGGAAATTTTGGTAGGACATATTCATGGGCTATATTTAGTATATTTAGGGTGGTTTTGTAATCATTTATGTGTTATTTAGTAGTCTTTTCTCCCAAGGAAGAAAATTAAGGAAGATACTTTTCAAGGCTTCTAGGCAGACCATGCACATTTCTAGGGACAACAATAATGGAACTGATTAACCAAGCTAAGGCTCTTGCATGTAGAGTAATATGGGGTCATCTATTTGGATGATATGATTGGGTATAGGTTAATCTTAATATACATCCATATGAACTTTTATATGGATTTCCAAAGGTGGGAATAATAGGTCAATATCTGAGGTAGACCTTGTTAGTCTTTTGAGTGTATCTAATAAAACTAAAGTGATTTATTAAAAGAAATGAAAGGCCTTCCTTCTAGAACTAGATAAATTATCATTTATGTAGATTTTATGCACACAAAATAACCTTATGAGTTAACCTATAATGTTTTAATATCAATGAATAAAAATTCACTCCAAGTCATGAGTTACAGGGTATTGGGTTTTATAAATAATTTGGTGGTGGAATAGTTTTGAGTGGGGCAGTTATTTACCTCAGATGGTTTGGATGTGACATGAGTCTAAACATATTTGAGATGGGTGGATTGATTATGAGTATAACCTAAGGTGGGAATAATCAAAATAAACTTAAAAATAAAGAAGGGTAGGGAAGAAAAGAAGGTTAATGAATCAAACAAGATGAAACACTTATAAGTTGGATCTTGAGTTATGGGTTGGACAAATAATCAGGAACAAATGCTTGATAGATGTTAATGTTAGCACATAGATAACAAAACATAATTAATATTCCAAGGAAATAATAATATAGTAACATTTTATGCACATAATCAAATATTGTTGCATTTTTAAGATTTCAATTGTACATATACAAAGGAAGATTATGATTATTACATAAAATCATTTAATTTAGTTATTGAAAAATATGAATAATTGTAAAAAATTAATTTTCATACACAACCAAAATATTAAGATACCATATTGATGGAACTTATTTAAAAACTCATTAATTTAGATAAGAAAAATATTTACACATCAAGACCAATCGTAGAATAATCCTTAGAAATTTTTAATTAATCTTAACAACCAAAATTTTCCTCCTTTTAGACTCTAGAGGATATAAATATATATATGCTTGAGGAGGGGATGCCTCACCTCCAAGGTAAGTCTAAATTTACATTTCCAATTATATAAATGTGTGTCATAATTAATGCATAGCATTCATGTATGGAAAGTGTGTATATAAATAATATTCCTTGACTAAAATATAATAACTATATGCTAATAAATCTAGGATAACCAGTTATAACTTAATTTAAAACATGAAAATACTCACACACACACACACACACACACACATATATATATATATAAGGTGGTTCTAACATGGCACCATGGGGAGAGGAACACGGTTTACATGTGGTTCTAACATGGCACCATGGGGAGAGGAACATGGTTTACATGATATATGTTTGAACTAAAGTCAATATAGTAGCTATTGTGGTCCCTTGATGAGTTAAAACTTGTCTTATTAGAGTATGCATTATTAAATATCTAAATAACTAAGGGCCTTGAACTGATGTGGCAATAATTGTTGTTGATTGTGCTTGATGTTAACCTAGGAGCCTCTTCTGTAGCCTTGAGATTCTCAAATAATACATAAGAAGTTTCAAATTATTTATAGATAATGTAAAAATTAAGCATAGAAGGCTTAAATATTTTGACAATTTCACTCATCAACCTTATATGCTCAATATATAAGGCCTTGAACCCTACCCTAAGGAATTATAACTTAGTTACTCTATCTTTCTGTTTTAACCTTTTAGGACTTGAATAGTGTAAATCCTATGTTGTTAAAGGGCTAAGTATGATAATAAACTAGAATGAAAACTAGAAACAATTGATTTAATTAACCTTTCCAAAAATAAAAAGTGATAAGATAAAGGGTACTTATCTAGAATAAAATAGGTCTTTTTATGGACTAGAGAATTGAAACAAGCTATAGAAATAGATAAACACCTTTCATTTTGTGATTGTGGTTGAAACATGGTCTCAGATGATATTGCCAATATCAAGTTAGTAGTACCATGTGGTACTAGTGTCCAATTATGGTGCTAGTGTCCCTCTTCTAGGAACTATCTAAAACTTTTAGGGAATCTACAAGAGGTATTGGGGGTCCTGTAGGTGGTTATATGACATTTATGAGCTCACCTATGTCACTATTTTAGATGAATCTCTTCCAAAATCTTAATGAATACCTACATACATGAAAAAACTAGATAAAATGCAAAAAAGAAGGAAAAAATGGGTTTTGGAATGTTACGATCATGTAGAGCATAGCCCCTATTATCTTGATCATTATCTACATAAACCCAATATTTGGGGTCTCAGATCATATGTAGTTGTCACTTAGGTCACATGCATAATCAAATTGCATAGTATGCTAGAATGAATTCACTTAGGCCCTTCTTTGATTAAGCATGCAATGTCTATATGTAATGGGTAAGTAGTATGAAAAGTATTGAGCTAGACTATTGATTGATTTTATGTAATTATGTGAGAAAATAGTAAGTGCTAGATGTAAAATGCCTTATGAGTCTCTTTATATAGAAGGAACTTTGATTTGAATATAAGGCCTTATTCTCTAGCCAACAAGTGTATAAAAAACATAAGATAAGGCTCAAGATAGGGTTAGGACTCAAACATGGGATAAAATTCCCATCAAACACTAGATCCATAATTAGACACAAACACCATGTGGTGCCACTATCATAAAAATGGAAATAGTGTCTTGAGGACTAAAATAGAGCTAAGACAAATCAAAATAGGCTAGGGTACCCTATGACTAGGAAGAGGTAACTTAGGACCATTGGGGATGTAATATATAGGGAACATAAGACATAATAAAGATCAAGAGACTCAAAATGACCATGTAAACAAGGACTATATTCATCACTAAGACCTTGATGTGAAGGAGTAACAAAAGACATAGTAGTTGTGGTTGCTTAACAAAATTAGGGTCTTTAAATTTTCCCCCATTTTATTCTTTCAATGAAATGAAATGAAAGTACTAGAGTAAATAAAAAATGGGGACACATATATGTACTTACTTATGTGGATGTATTATATACCTAGCCCATTTCTTAGCTAGAGAAGTGGATAGGAGTTAGAGTGAAATATGCAAAGAGGAAATAGATAGTGTGGATGTCCTTTGTATTGAATTTGACTAATGAACTAAATCATTAGGAACAAAATCATGTTTTTCCCCCACCCTAATATTTGTACTAAATTTGATTATGTAAACTAAAGACATGGAGAAACAAAGGCTCACTTGCCCCCACTTTAATATCTAAACTAAATTTGGATATGTAAACTAACTATGTGGAGAAACAAGGCTCACTTTCCCCTACTCTAATATCTACACTAAATCTGGGTATATAAACTAGGTCTGGTGGAAGGCTATGGATCAACCACTATAGATGGTCATGTGACCCAAATTGGTGAAAACCTGGTGATGATATTGGGTGTAACTTGATAATATGAAAATTGAGATCAAGGACATGTGCTCTATATCATGCCCCTTAATTTTTATATATGAGTAATGTATATGTGTATCTAAATATTTATATATGTGAGTAAACATGTGCATCTAAATATATGTATATCTATGTAGTTGTATCTAGGTAGACATGTGTGTATGAAAAGTTGTATCTAAATAGACCTATGCATCTAAATATCTATATATCTACATAAACATGTGTGTTTAAATAGTTATATCTAAGTAGACTATATATCTATGTGAACATATGCATATAAATATCTGTGTGTGTGTGTGTGTGTGTGTGTGTGTGTGTGTCCATATCTTGGTATACTTGTATGAAACTATGTATCTGAATATTTGTATATTTGTGTAGACTTGTGTGTCTAAATTTGTATCTGAGTAGATTATATCTCTGTGTGAACCTATGCATCTAAATATATGTATTTCTCTTAGCTATATTTTGTTAGACCTATGTGTCTAAATATATATATATATATATATATATATATATATATATATATATATCTACGTAGAATATATATCTATGTGAACCTATGCATCTAAATAAATGTGTGTGTAACTGTATTTGGGTAGACCTATGTGAACCTGTGTGTATGAGTTGTTGACCAAATTTTGACTTGGGGTCAAAATTGGTCACCCCTATAGGTTTCAACTTCATATAGGTATCTAACATTTTTCATGGTATCAAATGGTCTTAAATATTCATATATGGTCATATGTGCCCTTGGCTAGAATTGTCCAAGTTTTGGTCTTATGACCACTTGTCTAGTCTTATGGTCAAGTATAAGGTCTTGGAATGGGTAAACATAGTCAAAGGTTTAATATAGTTTAAATTAATTAAAAAATGTTATTTTTATGTCATTAATGTCATATTATCATGTTATAACCTTTATTTGGCTTTTATATGCAAAAAAACACATGTTGGCCACCTTTTGGCCCATTTGGAAGGGTTGGACGTACTATTTCAAGAAGAGAAAATTTCAAGAAGATTATAAACATAATTGGTGTAAGATAAATGTTAAACAATGTTCACGTATAGTTAGAGTCTAATAGCATTTGTAGTTTAATGCCTAATATTGGTAAAAGGACACTTTACAAGCACTTGTATGGCCTTACAAGATCAATTTTTAGTTTAAAATGGTTTAGAAGTGTCTATTTGGATCCCTCATATCATTTTATAGCTATGGATCAAGTTTCAAGCTAAACTAACACTCCAAACATCTTTTTTCCTCTATCACTACCTTTACAAGCTCAAGAAGGAAATTTTGAACTGAATGGTATGACTAGGAGAGAGAGTTAAGAGATGAAACTTTGGCCATTGATATGGGTCCTAGTAATATTTAAATTAGTGTCATTGGTTTTTATATTTATGGCTTCTTACCTATGAACAATTTCCAAGAGTGATAGCAGGTTACTATGGCCTATCCATCTTAGAGGGGTATATTCTTGCACTTGTTTCTATAAATCAAAAATTGATGGAGAGGAATGGTTTTAAGGGTGGTTTTACAGGTCATGGATCTCCTTTTCATGTGGTTTCATCATCTAATTCATCTCTATGAGTTAATTTCATTTAAAAGAAGAATGTCTTGATGAATAAGATGTTTCAGACAGTCTTGCTACAAGTTCCCATTTCTTTTTCATGGTGGTCATTCTCAAAGGTTTATAGTAACTTTTCACTCATGGGTTATCACTTAGTTTCATGTAATTCTTAGTTCTCTGAGATGTGTATTTTATCTATCTTCTTCGAGTGTGCTTACTTTTGGAAACATGTTCTATGTTTGAATAGTCTAGTGTATGTTTTATTATCAATATGGGATCAAATAATAGTGTTAAATCATAGTGTGAGATCCTAGAGATGATATTACACCAATAAAAGTGAAGAAAGAATTCCAAATGCACACTTTTAATTAGGATCATAAGTGTTTCCTTCATATGTAGCTGTATAGACTGTAGGGTGTTTGGAAGATGCCTATTGCTCATAGATGGACCTAACAGACTTCTCCCTGCATTCATATAATCTTTATTGTCTTACTAACACCATTAAAGTGATACAAGTTGACTAAATGTTCAAATTAGACTACACATAGACCTTGCATATAGGCACCTATAGGTTTTTACAAACATGTAGGATGTGTTGAAGATGAAAATGGTTAGTTATAATCTCTATGAACCTTGAAGGAGTCATAAGGAGGTATGTAGTGAGTTGATAGTGTTGAAAATATAAATAACTCATGAAGTGTTTCCTTGTGTAGTCCTAAATAATCCAATGGTGACCTACATCCCCTAAGCATGGAGGTCCTATTTTGAGACAAATATCAAACTTAGAATAACTCAAGGGAGTCTCAAACATGAATATTTAACTTCACTTCAAATGTAAATAGGACATAACCCATCAAAAAACACTTAGTCATTTGGATAGTTAGTGAAAGATGATAGTGAGATTGAGTTGACAAGTTTCTTAAGAGCACCTTTAATACCCTATATGAAAGGAACAAGTGAAAGTTGGTCTAAATTTGTCTCAAGGAAAAAGAAAACTCTAAATACATAATGAAATCAACTCTTTTTTTCCTATATCTTCAAACATAATGTAAATATAGGTAACTCAATCTTCAAAACACTGAAGATAGTCAATGACCCAAAAAGGGCACCTACAAGCTACTCCAAGAATAGGCTAGTGCTAAGACTAAAAGTGTAATCAAGGAGTCGAAGAGGTGTTTAAAATTATTGAGAACCTAATTGAGACTATGTCTAGGTTCATGAATCATTGAAAAGGTCAGGGTGTGAATGGAGAGACCTAAAACAAAATAGAATGCAATCAATCACTCTAATATGCACCTACAAGCCTACTTAGAGGGTTAGGTCACCTTCAAACCTAATCAAGGAGAAATATTAAAATGAGATATGTTTGAACCCAATATAGAAATTAAATAAGGTTTTATAACATTTAAGTAACCATTAGGAGGTTGGTATGTGGAAGAAAGCTTCTAAACCCAAAGTATGTAGTTAAGACTGCCCCTAACATGCACCTACAAGCTGCAAGGTAGTGACAAGTTGGTTTGAACCTGAATGAAAAGTAACATAAGTGTATGGAAAATTTTAAATCCTAAATAATATATAAATACAAGTTTCATAACAATTAAAATGGTTATTTGTGTGATGATGAGGTTCTTGAACACAAAACATAGTCAAGTGATCCTAATAGACACCTAGGTTGGTCTCAAGCCCAATGTATAGGGTATAGATGTTTGAAATGATATAAGGCATACCTAAAAAAAAAATCCATAGGTTCATTATAAAACTAAAATAAGTGAAATTTGAGAGGGATTGATCAAAATTGGGTTTCACTCTCTACACACAATCAATCAACACTATAGTTTTTCTTACTCGTAGGAGAGTTTTTCTTGATTGAAGGATAAAGTAGAGGAATGTGAGAAGTATAAAGGATTAAAACTCATTTATTAATGGTTTTATAATTTAATCACCATATTTTTAATCCTCATATTGATACAAAGGTGAAAAGACTAAAATTCTGCTAGACCTAATAGATGGATACACATAGGCTACAACTAGTCTTGAGGGAAATTAAAGTGTTGAGGCCTTTATAGGAATGGTCATGACTTGAAAATTGGTAAAAAAAAATTAATTACTGTAAAAATACATTCATGATCCCCTAAATTTCATACAAATAGTGGACATACCCACTATTTTGTCTTGGACCTTGCCCACTCCATTGGCAAGGGGCAGTCTTGAGACTAAGGGGTATTTTGAGCTCAAGAGCATAAAACCAATATGAAAAACCTCATTAAGGAACATTTAGCAAAAACATAAACATTAAAATTTTATTAGTACACTCTTATGTGACACCCAACCTTAATATTCAACTCAAAATCCCTTGAGGGATAAAAAAAAGGTGACAAACCCATAACCCTAAGTACCCTGACCAATGTACCGGATGTATATATAAGGGTAATGACCATTGAAAAGGAATGTAAAATAATGAATGAGATTTTCTATAATTTTATAATCCTTTCATAGTATTGGGATTGAGTTTTTAAACCCAAAATTCAATTTTGACCTCTCTCAAAGCTCAAAAATGCTAAGCATGCCACCTAAGGAACAAATCAGATGCTCATACCATAGCTCACACTTTGCATGGGAATATAATCCATTTGGTATAATTTATGGGGTAATTTAATAATGTTTTAAAATTTAAAATATGTCAATTAATGATATTTTCTTTATGAACAATCGTTATGACCTCAAATAATTTTAAACCCCTCTAAAACCCTTATAGTGACCAATCTGGAAAAAAGTCCTAAAATGCTAATATAATAACATATTTTGCTATGAAAACCTATTTTATGTTTCTTAGGACTCTAATTAGGTTGCTAAAATGTAATTTTATGTTGATGTCACTTGTACATATTTCCACAAATACCTTATTTTTGCATGTTTTTGGTGTTTTTTAGGTGTTCTAAGAAGGGGAGAACTTCCAAATCATTGTATGAGGTCCTTTTGGATTTTTTATATATATTAAAGTCCAAAAAATTACAAAATATATTCTATATGTGATCAAACTAGGCCCATTTTCCAAGGTAGTTTTAGATAGGCTCAAAATGAGACTAAGTGGTAAGGCCATTTCTTGGTTTACATACATAAGGTATCAAGATATAAAAATTGAAATGGAGTTTGGTGATGTCATAGGTAAATATAATCACAAAATTTTGGGTGATTTAACATGTGTGGTATAATTTTGGAGCAAAAAAATAGGGTTATAAGCAAGGAGGCCTAATTGAGGCCTAATTCAAGATAGAGAAAGGTAGAAAATATGGACGTACACTTAGATTCAAATGATTAAATTTTAAAATGAGATATAAATCCATAATGTGTCATATAATAATATATTATTTTCTCATTTTCATCTGTACAACTCCCTACATAAGGAGGTTTACATGTTTTTAGGGCTATAAGAGAAATAGGCCTAGGAAGGGCTTAAGGAGAAAAATAATTTTTTGGGAGTTTTTCCAACAATTAAAATGTTTTCTTTTAGACATGATTACATATTTTTATACCCATCATGGATATAGTATTAATTTAATAATATGTACTTGAGCTTTAGGCCACTTGGACCAAGCTAGGCGTAAGAAATGTAGAGTTGCAAGACACCTATGCACATGAATGATGGAATGTCAAGTTATAGGAGTTTATTAAGGAATTTAATATGTTAAATTAGTATAATGGTATTATTTCATGGTGAATTCATGATTTTAAGGCCTATTTGTCACTCCTTTCATGCAAAGAAGAGCAGTTTTAAAGAAGATAGTTAAGGTATCAAGCCAATTTATAACCCATATGCCATATGAAGGGTTAGAGCATCTTCAAAAGTGATACACATGGAATTTGAGGTATATTTTTAATGTATCATAACTCACTTTCTTTTTTTAACCCATGGACACTTGGAAATTTTTTATCTGCTATGCCCCTCTCTTTTTCACCACCATTCTCTATATAAGTAGTGACTTTTGGCTAAGTTTGTAGAATCCATATCTAGTAAGGTGAATCCATACTAGTTTGATTACTATATTTGACTTTAAATAAAACATTTCAATCTGGTTTTCATTTCATAACTTATTTTCTAAGTTTGTGAAGTAGTGCATAGTTGAATGACAAGTTATAATCATATATCCTTATGTTCACCTAACTCTTTCATGTTTTGTGCAAGTAGTCTAATCTCTAATAATTCACATGAAGTGTAGTTAGTGTCTTTATATATATCTAAGTTTAAATTAAAGATTTAATGTATTAAATTAGACCACTTTTTCATCCACCTTGAATAAGTGCATTGTAGATCACCTTCATGTTTGAAATACTTATGTTAGAGAAATCTAGGATGTTGAAGTCAGTTTTGTGAATCATTTTTCATAGTGAAATTACATAGTAGTATAGTGGAGATTAATTTAGTTCATCACTTAATTATAATAGATTTATTCCATTTCATTTCTATTTATCTTCAATCCCAAACAAGTTATTAGTATAGGTGATGAGCTTAATATATATATCAAGGGAGTTAGCCATTCAATCTAGAGGTTTATACCTACAATAGAAAACCCACATGTCTGGGGGAAATCCCATGTTCCACTTAATTTTAAGGAGGCTCGAACTACCTCTCCAAGGGTGAAAAATTGAGTGACAATAGTTTTGGCATTCTCGGTGGGACTATTATCTCAAGCACTTCTTGTCAAGGTGAATGTTAGTCTTGACAACACCACAACTGCATAAGTGTTTCTTACTCATCATTTAGTGACTCTACTAAAGGTATAAAATTTGGATGTAGACCAATTTCATATTTCTTTTGTTCATGATTCATGGTCTTTACAAGGTAAGTTGCTAGTAGAAGTAACCATCCTATAAATCCATTCCCTCATCCTGAACTTCCTCTTGAAGTTTAATATCCTAAGCCTACCTTGACATTTGAGAATCTTGAATAAGAGATTGAAGATAAATAAGGTTTTGAAAGTCGATAAGATCAAGAGAGTGAAGAAGATCTTGAAGGAAACATGTCTAGACAACATGCTCTCCCAACCTTCAATACTAAGAATCCTAAAAACCTTAATGATTATGATGATATCCCTCCCAATGCCACCAAGAGTGTTCCCAATTTCAATGGGGAAGGTCCTATCCCCCCAAATGTGCATATTAGAGACATATTTAACTTTTGAAATTTCCATAATGTCACTGAAGTTAACATAGCAGTCAAATTTTTTACCATGTCTCTTAGGGGAAAGGCCCTTGATTGGTATAAAACCTTACTGGGAGGATGCATCACTACTTAAGATGAGTTTGGGGAGTTGTTAACTCAAAGGTTTGAAGATAAAAGTGATCATGCATCACTCATACGTCAGTTGAATGTCATTCAAAGAGGGCCCAAGGAAACCATGCATGACTTTAATGAAATATTTCAAAGGACATGTAATAGGTTGCCACCTCTTATGATACCACCTATGAGTTTTGCTTTCCTAACCTATCTTAGAGCTATTATGACTGATATAATTGTCATGATGTAGTCCATGGGTGGATATACTTTACCTAAGGCCTATGATATAGCCATTATAGTTGAGAATGGTTTGATCCAAGATGTTAAACTCCCTCTAAAGGTATTAATGCCCATATTTCCTAATATGTCTACTACTTCTCCATGCCTTTCTCAAATTTCAAATCCAAATAGTAGGTCTATAGCTGCCCCAAAAAAATTAGATGATATCATTTATTGGAAAGCAAAGTTCAAGGCCTTAGAATCTCAAATTAGGCAACAGTAATTTGGATCTCACCAAAACCCCTACTATTACCCTCCATAAGAAAATATATTTCCACCTTAGTATAATAGTTAAGGGAGGGACAAGGTTAGCCTAATTTCAATAGGCCATCTAAGGTTTATGATCCAAATTTTGTTCCCACCACAAGATCCATGCTTCTAGTCCAAAGTAACTTAGTTTAAGGATACAAATGGTAGCCTCAAAGAAAGTATATGAATGCCAATGAGGGTGAAGGACAAGCTTTGGTAGCTTAAGGAGGGCCTACTCATCACTTGATAGTAAAAGATGAGAGCTTCATACAATCAAAATCATAAGGAGAGTGTGCTAGTCGAGTAAGCCTTGTAAACTTCCAAGTGAAGGACAGACTTGTTCTAAATCAAAGTAACTCAATTTCAACCAATAAAATTTCAAAGATGATAGCTTTTAGAGATTTTTAAGATGTGGATACAAATACAAACAATCCTCCTATAAGGAAATAAGGTGTAAATGCAAATGTGGATGCCTTTACAAGTCCTACACCTATTCAAAATCATATTTTTGGAAGGGTGACCCAATATTCATTGCCTCAAGTTCAAGGCACTTCATTGCCTCTAAGGATGCAAGAAAAGGTTAGTGTTATTTCTTTGAATATCATTGACTCTTTGAAGAATACTAAGATAAGTATATCTCTTTGGGAAGTACTCCACATGCCCAATAAAAAAAAACTACTTCAAGAGTAGATGTCCCAACTCCATATCAATCCTCAACCATCAAAACTTGGTGGTGTATATCTCAAAAATACACCTACTCATATTTTTGAACCTTCCACCAAATCTAAAAATACCCCACCTTTCTATCTCACCCTCATTTTGGGAGACAAACTAGTTCATAATTGTATTGTGGATAGTGGAGCAAGCACTTCAGTTATGCCCAAATTAGTTATAGACAAGTTAGGATTGAAATATGAGCCATATAGAAAAGGAGTGTTATATCTTGATAGGGCACCAACCAAATTCAATAGGGCTCAACAAAGGTTTGAAGGTATTTTTGCTCATTCAGACTGTCCAAGCTTTCTAATTTTATAAGACATAGTGGTGGTAGATTTGCCTAGACATTTTTCTATTTGTCTATTAATAGACTTCACCACCAAGATAGGAACATATGTTTTTTTATTGGTCCTTCTTGACCTTTACAATAAGGTATGGAGAAAAGGTGACTATAACAACATAACCATTGGCCAATTTCCACATTGAACCATATATATAAGCTATCTCTAGTTAGAATTGTAATATCCATGAGCAAAAAGAGTATGTCATAGATGATGGAGCATATTATAAGCTTGAAGTTATATCTAATCTCCTCCTAGATGAATATATTACTGAGACATGAATATTATCCCTATGATTTCATGAAATATATAGACCTTGACACATACATCATTCATGATGAGGTTGATGAACATTATGAGGTAAGCCTTGATGATCCTCTTCAACAAGCATCATAAGGTAATTATCTTATTCATGTGTATGATGATGATAAGTTTCCAAGTATGATAAATCATGAGGAGGAATATAATGCATTTCTTCCTACTCAAGGTGAAGGAGTTCATAAGTGTGACAACCATGAAGAAGAAGATGATTTATGGTAGCAGTCACATTCCATAGTCCAAGAGTTGAACAAGTAAATAAGGTATCTCTCCCTCAAAATAAATATGAAATTGATAGTGAGGTCATTGGTGAACCTATTGAACATGATAAAGAGTGTCAAGACACTATCAAGCAAGTAGCATTCATGAATCAGTTCAATCAAGTTAAGGAAGAAATTGTTATGGTTAAGGATCAGCATAAACCTCAACATGATATTGAACCACTTGTAGACATGATGGGCTAGTAAGAAAGTAAGTATGAAGGCTCTACACATCAAATACATCGTGGTCTAGGTGAAGGTGAAGATAATAATATCCCAATGACTCCCAAAGAGTAGATTAACAAGAACCAAATGATCATCAATGAGATCAAGAATGTTGCACTATTAAGCAATCCTAAAGGAGATCTAGGAGAACCATTCAAATAAGTTTCAAGTGGTTTAATTTTAGCTAGTAGAGGTCCTACAAATGGTAAGTCTTTTTATCATCTTCACATGAAATTTCTTTTAAAAAGCATCCATCATATGGTTAATTACTCTCATGGATTGTGACTCAAGAAACATTTTGTTTGATCTTAGTTGAATCAAGATAAATGGTTCCAACACCTCAAACATGTTTTGAGGTTTGTATATATTAGTTTAGGTGTGTTATTTGAATATTTTGTGTGTGTTTTACCTCAATGCTTTGAATAATAGTGTGTGTTTCCTTATTTTTGAGTGATTTTGAAATATTTAGAAGGCATATCAATTTATATTGAATCATAATAATGAATCCATAGCCTAATATAAGGAGAAGGTTACTAGTCCATTAGCATTACAAACATGCTACCCCTATGACTCACCAATAATGTTGACCAAATTTTAACTTGGGTTCAAAAATGGTCACCCCCTCTATGTTGAAACTTCATAGAGGTGTATAACATTTTTTATGGTCTTCTCATGGTCTAAAGTGGTATTAAATAGTCGTATATGGTCATATGTGCCCTTGTCTAGCATTGTCCAAGTTTTGGTCTTATGGTCACTTCTCTAGTCCTATGGTCAAGTAAAAGGTCTTGGAATGTTCAAAAATATTCAAAGGTCTAATTAAGTTAAAATTAATTAAATTTTTTTTTTATGTCATTAATTTCATATTATCATGTTTTAACCTTTATTTGGCTTCTATAAGCAAAAAATCACATTTTGGCCAACTTTCGGCCCATTTATAAGGGTTAGATGTACCATTTCAAGAAGATAATGTTTAAAGAAGATTATAATGTCCCTAGTATTAGATAAAGGTCATAAAATGTTCAAGGATAATCAGAGTCTAACAACATTTATAGTTTAATGCTTAATCTTGGAAAAAAGACACTTTAAAAGCACTTGTAAGGCCTTGCAATATCAATTTTTAGTTGAAAATGGTTTGGAAGTGTCTCTTGGGATCCATCAAATAATTTTACATCTCTATACCAAGTTTCAAGTTGAACTAACATTCTAGACACCTTTTCTCCTCCATCACTACCTTCACAAGCTTAGAAACGTAGATTTGAACTGAATGGTATGACCGAGAGAGAGAGAGAGAGAGAGAGAGAGAGAGAGAGAGAGGAGAGAGAGAGAGAGAGAAGAGAGAGATGAGAGAGAGAGAGAGAGAGAGAGAGAGAGAGAGAGAGAGAGAGAGAGAGAGAGAGAGAGAGAGAGAGAGAGAGAGAGAGAGAGAGAGAGAGAGAGAGGAGCTAAAACTTTGGCCATTATTAGGGATCTTAGCAAGATTAAAATTAGTGGAATTGGTTTGTATATTGATGGCTTATTATTTATGAATAATTGCTAAGAGTGATAGTAGGTCACTATGGCCTATCCATACAAGAGGGGTCTATTCTTGCACTTGTTTCTCTAACTATAAAATCTATGGAGAGGAATGGATTTTAGGGTGGTTTTTATAGGTTATAGATCTCCTTTTCATGGTGGTTTCATCAGCCAATTCATCTCTATGAGTTTATTTTATTTAGAATAAAAATGTCTTGATGAATAAGTTATTTTAGACTGTTACAAATTCATATTTCCTTTTCATGGTGGTGATTCTTAGAGGTTTATAGTTATTTTTTACTCATGGGAGCTCAATAAATTTTATGGAATACATTGTTTTTGTATGAAATGTGTCTTTTATCTATCTTCTTCAAGAGTGCTTGCTTTTGGAAACATGGTCTATGTTTGAACAATCCATTATATGTTTGATTGTCAATATGGGCTAAAATAATAGTGGTAAATCATATTGTGATATCTTAAATATGATATTAGACCAATAAAATTGAATAAAGGAGTCCAAATTCACACTTTCAATGAGGATCACAAGTGTTTCCTTCATATCTAATTGTATAGATTGTAGTGTGTCTGGAAGATGCCCATTTCTCATTGAAGGACCTAAAACACTTCTCCATGCATTCATATAATATTTATTATCTCACTACAATCATCAAAGTGATATAAGTTGATTAAATTCTCAAATTAGACTACATATAGACCTTGTATATAAAATAAGCACCCACAGGTTCATACAAACTTGTAAGATGAGTTGAAGATGAAAATTCTTGGTTAGAATCTTTATGAACCTTAAATGAGTAACAAGGAGGTATGTAGTGAGTTGATAGTGTTGAAAATATAAGTAAATAATGAAGTGTTTCTTTGTGTAGTCCTAAATATTTGAATGGTGACTTACACACCCTAAGCCTATAGGTCCTCTTTTGAGACAAAGATCAACCTTAGACCAACTGAAGGGATTATCAAACATGAAGATTCAAATTCATTAGAGATGATAATAAGACATAAACCATTAGAGAACACATAGTCACTTGGATAGTCAATGAAATATGATAGTGATATTGAGTTGACAAGTTTCTTAATAGCACCTACAATACCCTATATGGAAGGAACAAGTGAAAGATGGTCTAAAAGTGTCTCAAGAAATTTGTAGACTCTACATACATATTATAATAAAATATTTTGGTATATATGTTCAAACATAATGGAAATATAGATAACTCAATATTCAAAACACTTGATATAGTCAATGACCTAAAAAGAGCACCTACAGGCCACTCCAAGAATAGGCTAGTGTTAAGCCTAAAGTGAAATGTAAGGAAGAGCAGAGGTGTTTAAAAGTATTGAGAACATAATTAAGACTATATCCATGTTCATAGATAATTGAAAAGGTTAGGATGTTAATGGAGAGACCTAAAATAAAATAGAATGCAGTCAATCACTCTAATAGGCACCTATAGGCCTACTTAGAGGGTTAGTTCACCTTCAAACCTAAGCAAGGAGACAAAGTAAAATGAGATATGTTTGAACCAAATTTGGGAATACAAGAAATTTCAAGATAATTTTAGGAAACATTAGGAGTTTGGTATCTGGAAGAAAGTTTATGAACCCAAAGTATGTAGTCAAGACTGCCCCTAACAATCAACTATAGGCTACAAGGTAGTGCAGGTTGGTTCAAACTTGAAGGAAAAGGAACAAAGGGGTATGTAAGAGTTTTGAACCTAGATAAGATATAAATACAAGTTAAATAATAGTGAAAATGGTTATTTATGTTATGGTGAAGTTATTGTGCACAAAACATAATCAGGGGATCCTAATAGATACCTGCAGGTGCCTAATGAGAAGTAGGTTGGTCTCAAACCCAATGGATAGGGAAGAGATTTTTTAAATGATTTTAGGTCTAACTCAGATAAAAATAATAATCCATAGGATCATTATGAAACCAAATTAATTTAAATTTAAGAGCGATTGATCAAAATGAGGTTTCACTCCTCTATACACAGTTAGTCAACACTATAATTTTGCTTGTTCTTAGGAGATTTTTGCTTGATTGATGGAAAAATTAAAAGACTATGATAATTATAAAGGATTAAAAATCATTTATTAATGGTGTCATAATGTAATCAACATCTTTTGAAACATCAGATTGATACAAAGGTGAAAATATTAAAATTCTATCTAGACCTAATAAATGGACACACATAGGCTATGACCAATCTTGAGGGAAATTGAAGTGTTGATGCCTCTATAGGAATGGTAATTCCATGAAAATTGGTAAATAATGTTTTAATTATTTTAAAAATATGTTTATTATCCCTTGAAGGTCATACAAGTAATGGACATACCCATTGTTTTGTCTTAGACCTTGTCAGTTCCATTAGCAAGGGGCAGTCATGAGACTAAGGGGTTTTTTGAGATCAAGAGCATAAAACTAGTATCCTAGACCTCATTAATAGACCTTGAGGTAACAAAAAAACATTAAAATTTTCTTATTACACTCTCAGGTGACACCAAACCTTAGGATTCAACTCAAACACCCTTGAGGGCTAGCAAGAAGGTGACAAGCCCATAACCCTAAGTACCCAAACCAGTGTACCAGATGTATATAGAGGGGTAAATATAAATGAAAATGAATTTATAGTCATGAAGGGGATAATTTATATGTTTATTATCCTCTCATATTAGTGGGATTGATTTTTGAGACCCAAAACTCAATTTTCACCTCTCTCAAAGCTTAAGAATGTTAAGCATGCCACTCAAGGAGTAACTTCAGATGTTCATACCATAGCTTACAATTTACATGGGAGTATAATAAATTTATGTTAGTTTAATGGGTTACTCAATAATTTTTTCAAATTGGAAGGAGTTAAATTAAGAATATGTTCTTTATGAGCAATTGTTAAGACCCCAAACAAGTCTTAAATCCATCTAAAGCCCTAATAGTGACAAGTCATGGGAAAAGGACCTTAAATGCATAACTAATTCCATATATTTATCTTAAAACCTATTTTATTTTTTTTATGACTCAAATTATGTTACTTAAATTTACTTTGATGCAAAAATCACTTGTACGGATTTCCACAAATGCTTTGTTTTTGCATGTTTTTGGTGTTTTATGGGTGTTATGAGAAGGGGAAAACTTCCCAATCATTGGATGAGGTAACTTGGGATGTTATATATATTTATTAAATTCCAAAAAATTACATACTATATATTATATAGGTGATCAAACCAGGCCAATTTTCTAAGGCAGACTCAAACATGCTCAAAATGAGACTAAGTGGTAAGGCCATTTCTTGGTTTGCATACTTCCATAGGGTCTCAAGAACTCAAAATTGATATGGAAATTGGTGATGGATTGTGTAAATTTAATCACATTATTTTTGGTTATTTAACATGTGTGGCATAAGTTTGGAGCTAGAAAAAAGGGTTTAAACACAGAGGCCTAATTGAGGCTTATTCAAGAGAGAGAGGTAGAAAAGATGGACTTCCACTCAAATTTGGAATATTTAATTTGACATGGAGATATAAATAAATAATGGTTCCTATAATTTTCCCTTATTTTATCATTTTAATCCATACAACTCCATACAAAATGAGGTTTACAAGATTTTAGGGTTACAAGAGAAATAGGCCTAGAAAGGGCTCAAGGAGAAAAATGAGTTATTATGAGTTTTTCCAAGAACCAAAATGATTTTTTTTAGACATAAAAACATATTTTAATACCATTCATGGATATAATATGACTATAATAAGATGCACTTGAGTTTTGGGCCACTTGGACCAAGCTAGGCATGGGAAATGAAGAGTTTCAAGACACCTATGCACATGAATGATGGAATGTCAAGTTAGAGGAGTTTCTTAAGGCATGTAAAATTTTAAATGAGTTTCCTATGATTATTTCATGGATAATTTATGATTTTAATGACCATTTTTCACTCCTTTCATTAAGATAAGGTTAATTTTCAAGAAGCTAGTCAAGGTATCAAGCCAATTTGTAACCCCTACACCACATGGAGGGTCAGAGCATATTCAAGAGTGAGACACATTGACTTTGAGATCTATTTGTAATATTTCATAAATCCATTTATTTTTTTAAATCATGGACACCTGTCAATTATTCTTTGCTACACCCCTCTCTCTCTCTCTCTTTACCATTCTCTATATAAGTAACCACTTTTGGCTAAGTTTGTAGAAGCCACATCCAGTATGAAAAATCCCTAAAGGTTTGAGTACTATATTTTCATTTCAATAAAATATTTAAATATATATTTTATTTCATAACTTTTTGTCTAAGTGTGTGAAGTAATGTATATTTGAATGATAAGTGATAATCATATACCCTTGTGTTCACCTTACTCTTTCATGTTTTGTGTAAGTAGTCTACTCTCTAAAAGGTCACATGAAATATAGTTAGTGTATTTGTTTGTCTCTAAGTGTAAATGAAAGAATTTGTGTCTATAATCAGACCTCTTATTCATCCACCTTGAATAATTGCATTTCATATCACTTTCATGTTTAAAATACTTATGTTAGAGAAATATAGGATGTTGAAGTCATTTTTGTGAATCATCTTTCATAATGCAAGTACATGGTAGTCTAGTCAAGATTAACTTGGTGTGTTACCTCACTATAATAGATATATTTCATTTTATTTTTATCTCTTTTTAATCCTAAATAAGTTATTAGTATAGGTGATGAGCTCAATAGATATATTAAGGGAGATAGCCCTTCAATCTAGAGGTTTACCCATGTAATAAACAACCCATAGGTCTAGGGGTAATCACATGTTCCACTAAATTTTGAGAAAATTTGAACTACCTCTCCAAGGGTCTAAAATGTAGTGACAACATGAACCTCTGTATGTCTAAATCAATCTATGTGTATCCCCCCACCTTTTAGTGAGAGATCTAAGACTAGGTCAAGGGTGTCTGACCAAAAGTGGTAATGATCAGATGTACTAGTGTTAGTTAGCAGGTGTGATGTTGTTTTAAGTTTGAATAGTTTGTTTATTGTGATGGAGTTGATTGTTGAAATTGGTAATGGGATAAGTATTTTGTCTATATTGGGATAAGTGTTGTGGTAATATTATTTTTACCATTTTGTAGAGTTAAAAGTGATTAGGAGATTGGCTTAACAAATATAGGGTGAGGAAAATTAATGTCAAGTCCTATGTGTAAGAGATAGTTTATATATCAAAGTTATGATTTTCAAGATATCACACTAGCAATAAATTGGTAGTAGTTGGTGAAATTAGCATGCAATATCAACCTTAATAAGGTGTTATTTGATAAATGTGACTTAAATAGGTTATTTGAATAGTTTTTCAATTTCTTTAAATCATTTTAGTTGAGATTAATTAACTTTTTGAGCTAGATAATATGCTGAGATGAAGAGCCACTTTGACCCGATATAAGGAGGTGGAGCATAGATCTAGGTTGGGGAGGTGGTTACCCTAGTAAGGAGCCCATATTATTTCATGTTTTTTTCATTTGTAACATATTTTTTACTATTTATATTGAACAAATGATAATTTTAGGGCTTGCTTAGGGATATTGGCACTATTGTCCTTATATGGGTGCTACTACCCATGACCTAGTGCTAGTGTCCATGATGTAGCACTATTGTCCAGTATTATAGTGATAGTGTCTAGTAGGCCTAATTTGTAATGATGATTATTGTTAACTGGTGTTTGATGCTTATTTTTATCTATTGGTTTGATATTTTTCATTATTGATGCCATTTTTGGTTGTACTTTTACAGGTTAATGCATGTATGAGAGAGTTTTAGATTGGATGGATGATGGAGACCCTACAAGGTCTACCTCTATTAGATGTTGAGATGGTCATGATTTAAAAAATGGGTTTGAGACATGTGGCATTCCTAGAGTTGATTCCCTATGATAAACACATGATGATTACACTATGTAAGAGATGGGATGCAAATACCTACACTTTTTGGTTACCTACTCAAGAGATGACCATTATTCTAGAGGATGTGTATAGGATTTTGTGGCTACCTATTTTTTAGTATATAGACATACTATAGGAGGATATAGGTGATTAGTCTATATAAAAGGATTATAGGTATTTATATACTATGTCTATAGGGATGCATCATATAAGGAACTAATATGATGTACTATTAACATCAATTGTCACTATCAAGGTTTCACAATTTATGTAAGAGGTAGTATGTAATCTAACATAAGTATATGTGCATTTGAGAAATTTTTAACCAGGTGTGTAAAATAAATGATTATAAGGGAAACCCTAATTGTTAGTTTTTGGGTGTATAAGGACCTAGTATATGGATCTAGAGTTTTGAATGAGGGTTATTTTGCAAAGATTTAAATTACATTAAATTAATGAAACTATAATATAGCATTGATTGAATGAACTAGGTTATGCCAAAAATTAGGAAAAATAGAATTTTTTAACCCTAATTTAGTGCAAAAAAATAGGAATAAGGTAACCCCTATGCCAAACTAGGGTTTTAAGAAATATTTGAAGTCGAGTTCACTAAATGTTTTAACCGTTTAAGACTTAACTAGTGTAAATACTATGTTATTAAAGGGTTGAGTATGATAATAAACTACAATGAAAATTGTAAATAACTAATTCAATTAACCTTTCCCAAAATAAAAAGTGATAAGAGAAAGGGTACTTATTTGGATTAAAATAGGACTTTCTATAGATCAGAGAATTAAAACAAGCTAGATAAATAGGAAGACACCTTTCATTATGTGATTGTTGAAACTTGGTCTTAGATAGTAGCACCAATATCAAGATAGTAGTACCATGTAGTGTTATTATTTAATTATGGATCTAGTGTCCCTCTTATAATAACTATTTATAGCTTTTTAAGGTAGCTACAAGATGTTTTAGGGGTCCTGTAGGTGGTTTTGTGTCATTTAAGAGCTCACATGTGTCACTATTTTAATTGAATCTCTTCCAAACCCCTAATGAGTACCTACACACATGAAAAACAATCAAATACAATGTAAAAAGGAAGGGAAAAATTATGTTTTGGGATGTTATGATAGTGTAAAGTATAACTCCTATTATCTTGGTCACTTTTTACATTAACCCCAATACTAGGGGTCTTAAATCGCATGTAGATCTCCTTTAGGGAATGTGAATAATCAAATTGAATGGTATGCTATAATGGATTTCTCTTAGGCCTTTATTTTATGAAGCATGCAATATTTAGATGTAATAACTAAATATTATGTAAAGTATTGATCTATACTATTGATTGATTTCATGTAATTACATGCCAAAATAGTAAGTGCTAGATGTAAAATGCCTTGTGAGGCTCTTTATATAAAAGTAAATTTAGTTTGAACATAAGACCTTTTTCTCTAGATAACAAATTTTAAAATAGGGATAAAAACATATTAGAAGGCTCAAGATAGAGTAAGGACACAAACACGAAATAAAATGCATGTTGAACACTAGAGCTATAATTGGACACTATCACTACATGGCACTATTATCCTAAAAATGGAAATATTGTCCTAAGGCCTATAATAGAGCTAATACCAAGTAGGATAGGCTAGGTCCCCTATGACTAGGAGGAGGTGACTTAGACCATTGGGGGTTTAAAAATATAAGTAAATTAAGATAAAAGAAAAATCAAAAGACTCAAAATGACCATGTGAACAAGGATTATTTCATCATTAAGACCTTCATTTGAAAAATCAATAAAAGAAATTGTACTTGTGGTTGTTTGACCAAATTAAGGTCTTTACACTTTCATAAAATTGATTAGATACATAATTTTTCATTAGTTTTATAAACAATTCCTTCAACTTCCTTCTTGAAGCTATCTACAACTGCCTTATGAAGTGTTTCAAAATTAGGCCTATTTAGTAATTTCCTAATGGATATTATCACATTTTTGATCATCATGTCCTTTAAGATCTCCATGGCCTCCCTTTATTGGATTGATAACTACTTAATAAAGTCTTTCATTTATATATACTAATTAAAGGCACCATCTCTCTTTGAAATCACATAATTCAAAGCCTAAGATACATCTTAGGTAGACATCAAGGTTAGGTGATTATATGTAGTATTTATCATGCATTGGACAAGGACGTTGAGTCTCTTTCTAAATTATTTCAATTAGATCTAAAGTTTTATAAATTTTATGATTTTAGGCTAGGACTCACCCCTAGAGACTCAGATTGTATTTAAAATGTTGTAAAACTTTATGGCTACACTTTGGAAATTGTCCACAATTTCCTAGGGATCATGAATGATTTATCTTTGGATCAGTGCTTGTTGTGATTGTTCTTGAATTTTATACATTTATTTCATATCCTCCCCAACTGAATCCATGAAATATAAAAAACCCTATGCATATTCATTGGGGTCATTAGGACTTCATTTGGGCTTCTTAGCCAAGGGGAACAAGTTTTCTCTTTGTTCTAGCATTATTTCCTTCCTTGTGTTAGTGTTAACCCCTTTCCTCTTTCTCACCCTCTAAATTGTACTTCCTTTCTTGTAAAAATTATTTGAGACAATGGGTAACTCTATGAGGACCAATTTTTATTTGTCTCTTCAGTCCTGTAACTCTTTAACCCATTAAGGTATTATGAGTTCCCCTTATTCTTCAAGTTGGTTGGGGTCTATAAAGGTAGGAGGTGGTGCAAAAATTAGAGGTGGAGTAACCACTATAGGCTGAATTGAGACACTTATTTGGATGGAAAATCAAATGGGAAACTGAATTACCATTTTCCATCCTAATTTTTCCCTCTAAGGTGTGATTTCTACCACATACTTTATATGGTATGGGGTTTTAAAATTGTCACTGTAGTAGATTATGTGGGTATAGACTGTGGTAATGGTATCTCTAATCAAGATAAATATTGTGGAGGGATAGGTTGACCTCAACGATAAAATGGAATCTAATACTAATTTCTTAAAATAGACCCTCTTTTTGGAAACCATATCTAGGTTAGAGTAAAAATAATGGAAGAATCAATAGAATTTAAATTAACAATTTGAGTATATAAAACTCTAAAGTAAGAAGCAAGAGAAACTACCTTATTAAGGGCCAACATCTCTTGTTCAATATAAATTTCATGGGCATGTGCTCTAGCAATAATTTTTTCTTCTTCTATATTTCCCAAGCTTATGGATTTTATCTTTTCTAGCTCTGTCTCTTCCTCTTGTCATCTTGTGCTTTTGATTTAATTAATTATTGTTTTGTTCCCTTCATAGATTTTTTATTTGATTAGTACTCATCTATGGGATAATATATTATTAAAATTACATGTCCATGATCTTCCTCATATGTTTCCCCATCAAGGGGTCCTTTTGTGGTACTTATAACTAATGATGTTCTTTCTTCCATTTGTTGCATTTTGAAGGAGGCTAGTACAACTCTAGATTTCCCTTGGCAAGTATTAATGAGGGGAATAATATATGAAAGGGAATATGACACTAATAAATGAGCCACAATAGTAATAACTACTACTATGGATGGTGAAGGGATGGGTAGTGTAATAATAGTAGTGGAGGCAAGAGTGGATGGAAAAGAAGTTGGTATAGTAGGTAATACTTGGGGAGATGTCCCCCTCACTTATGGTAGTTTTTGGAAATGGACTCACTATAGGTGCTTGAGGGGAAGGAGGATTATATGAAAGAGATGAAAAATAACTCTATAAAAACTCAAAGAGAGTTAGTTTTATGATTTTATGAAGTAGGGTTAGAGGTACCAAGAAAATGTCATTATCTGTGCATCTAGAAGAGGGAACATCCTCACAACTATAATTGATGTGCCCAAAGTGGTACAACTAGATGAGTGGAGACTAGATGAGGAATAGAAAGACCCTTGAGAATATCCTTCCTAATATGGAGATTTTCCACCCTTTCATTGTTAGTATTTCCCTCTAATACATTAATCTCTTCTTGAGTGGAATACGGAGGTTGATCCTATTCAACTAAGCCTCAGGACTATGGTTGAGGCCACTGATTCCTCTAGGCATTTTCTACTTCTTTCATAATTTAATTTTATCTCTCCTTAGTGATTTTAGGATCATATTGGATCCCTTGAAAAATTAACATTGACATTTCATTATCCCTCATATGGGTCCAAACATTAAAATCATCTAAAGGATTCATAAATATGTCATCATGCTCATATTCCTAGTGATCATACCTAATAGTAACCCATTTTATTTCCTTGAGAAACTTAATATAATTTATAACTCTTTTCTTGGGGTCCCATTCTTTGTATTGGGTCACCTTCAAATTATAATGAGCCCTAACATTTCACACTTGATTTAAGTGTGCCCTTACTATAAGTTAAATTTAGTTAATGCTTACAAGAGTCCTATGATAATAATACTAGTGCTTGATGTTAAGCTCCTAATCAACACCATTATATAAGTGATGTGAAATATCTTATTCTACCACCTTATTATAGATATGGCATGGTAAATATAAATGGGGTGCTCTAATCCTTTCAATTATGATCATGGTATAATCTAGGTAGTACCAATAATCTCCCATTTTATAGATGCTGCTTATATTTTTAGATAGCCTAGGAATAAAAGTTCTATAAATGGCCTGATAGACCTGAGGATAAACTTCCTCACAAATTTTGGTGATTTCATTCTTGAATCTTTAAACATATAAGAATAATAGTCATCATAAATTATTTTATTCAGATATTCAGTGGATGGCTCCCATGGTTTTCCATGAGTCTTTTAGATCATCCCATTGACTGCATCTAAAAAATAAGACATCATTTAAAATTTTCCATTAGTTTGCCTTTATTCTAGTTTGAACAATTTCCCCTTTAATATGACACTGTTAATTTCCACCAGGGCTAAAATTTAGTTTGAGGTCAAGAAAATATCCAATAATGTCACCCATTCTAATGCATTTAAGTGATGGTTGAAATATGATTATCATTGATGTCAAAAGGTACATTATGATCATGTCATTAATGCTTAGGGATGAATATGGTAATCATGGTGATCTTATCAGAGGTCAAGGATGATTATAATACTTGTGTGTATGAATGAAATTGATCTAGTTCTTTATAATCATCATCTAGACATTTTGAGTCTAGATAGGAAAAGATAAGTAGGCACTTTTGTAATACCATATCTTGCACATAATAAGGCTTCATGACCAAATGGATATATGGATCGAATCTCGTATGAAAGAGAAACAAATGCACCAATTTTTAGATCATGCAACTAAGTGCAACAAGAGTTATGTAAGTGCAAAGTTAGCCTTCCAAGCAAAATGAATGGTCTCCATCTTAGACAAAATCTGCACAAGGTCATGCAAAGTTGTCATGCTTTTATAAAGTTCATCTATGGACATTTTCAAAATAAATAGATAGTAGATCTGTTATGGGTTTTTCATGAGCATATTGAATATATGGTCTACAAGCTCAAAGGAGAAGGAATGAGCTCAAAATTGAATTATCTTTGCTCTTAGACTAGATAGAGTTTCTCAGTAAAACCCTAAGGGTTTATGGCATGGCATCAAATAGACAGTTTAAATTTTTATGGTGACTGGCTATAACCAAGACTTGGTAGCTTAAGTTATAACTTAAGCCTTTATCATCATTGTAAAATTAGCCCCTTTGACCTAGCAATTATCAGTTCAAAGGACTTAATATTTCCTAAGTCTTAGACTTTATATTATGTTTGAGCTTGATCAATGGATATCACTTCATTATACATAGATGATCTAATGAAGTGAAGCAAAGTCAAATTTTTAAAGGTTCCTCTAAGTAAATGTGCTAGTGACAAGTGTCACATTTAAGGAGCTTGTCAAATAGAGACCCCATGAACATAAGCTTGTCATAGTTAAAGATCCATCTTGTCAAAAGATCTGATGGTTAATGAATGATCATATAAATTAGATCTAATGGAGTGAGTGGACTTAGATAGAATAAAGTGATTGATGTCTATTGACATAGTGGCAAGTTAAATATTGAATAGGTTCGATAATATTGACAAAGAGAAAGTGATCCAAATATATAGGAAGTAGTGAGATGAGGTCAAAATGTCTAAGTTTAATGACCAAGTCAAGGTAAATTTCATGCAAGTTTAAATATATAATGACATGTAGGAGATAGGATATAGAGATTGATGGATGCATTATAAAAAGTGGAACATTAAAGTTTAGTAGTGTATAGAGATCCAATGGAGCAAGAAATCTTAGAGATGGCACAAAGAAAGAGATCAAAGGATAGTATTTAAAATGTTTAAATTCTAATGATCAAGTGGAGAAACATGCAATAACTTGCGTATAAGCTCTATATCTCAACATAGATAACAAGATTGATTGATATAACTGATAAAATCTACATTAAAGAACCTATGCATCAAAACTTGAGTCTAACAAATGCTATAGATAGTAAAGAGACCTACAATTATGGCATGATGCATGGAATAAAAACATGGGAAACTTGTAATCCAAGTCATAATGAACTAGAGTCAAGAATTGGCATGATGTGTTACAATCTGAGTGTGAACACTTAGAAGATATGGAACCCTAGATACATTACTTATATATATGATATTTAGGACACAAGCAGATACCATTGGAGCCATTCAAATTATGTCAAATAGAAAATCATAAAGACACAGAACTAGAGGGGGGAGATAAGATCAAATTGGTTGGTGAAGCCAATGAAGTGTGTCAAATAGAGAAATATCTAGACATAGGACAAGAGGAATATAGAGGATCAAAGAAGAAGAAGGCACAAAGAGAATGTGCATAATATGAACATGTTATAGATTAGACTTGTAATAGATATTAGAGCTTGATTCATTTATGAATCAATATTGTAATCTAGGGTTGTATCTCCATAGATCTAATTATTTGGTGCCATCAGACTAGCTGAGTTGGTGCTCAGTTAGTGGATTGGTGTCTCCTTAGGATTGGTTTCCTTAAATGTAACTAGTGAGGTTTTCCCAGTGAGGTTTGTATCTAATGAGGCTTGTAACCAGTAAGGTTTTTCCAAGTGAGGCATTGACTATGAGGTTAGAATAGAAAATTAGATTTTATCAGCTATTCTCATCGTATTTTTTCCCTTTTGGGTTTTCCACATATAAATAGAGTGTCATGTGTATTTGTGGGTGTATGTGAACTTTGTATTTATATTTTAATCTACATATGTTATTAAATTTGCTTTAAAAGCATTAAAGGACTGGTTTTAGTTGATCTACTAATTCATGCCCCCTCTTGATAGATAGTTCTATTCTAATAATTGGTATCATAGCCTAGGGTTCCTTTGAAATAAGCTTAATCATCTCAGGTAGATCTTAGAATAGAGAACACATATGGCTAGTCAATTAAGATCTTCATCAAACAAAGAACCTCTCTTTGATGGATCTAACTATGCATTCTAGAGCATAAGAATGGAAGCATACTTATCCTCATTAGGGTTTGATGTGTGGATGTTTGAAGTAAATGGATACATAGCTCCTACTACAACTCCCAATGATTTGGCTTCAAACAAGGCATATGAGAGTAATGCTAAGGCAAAGAATGTTATTCTCTATAGATTATCCAAATCAGAGTATGTCAAAGTGATGCATTGTCAAAATACATAAGATATTTGGAATAAGTTGAAGAGCATATATGAAGATGATGACAAGGTAAAATAGGCCAAGCTATAAATATATAGAGGAATGTGTAAGAGTCTTAAAATGACTAAAGAATAGAAGATTGTAGACTACTTTCTGAAGGTCGATGAAATAGTCAATGCAATTAGAGGACTTGGAAAAGAAATGAAAGAACAATAATTGTCAAAAAGGTCCTAAGACCTTTGCCATCAAGGTATGATTCTAAAATATTTTCAATAGAGGAGTCAAGAGATCTAGATAAGCTCACTGTAGATGAGTTGCATGGAACCTTCACTGATTATGAGATGAGAATGGGAGAAGCAAATACTCCTAAAGTTGCATTCAAAGCATCTAGGAAAGCAAAAGTAGAAGCATCTACATCTAAATCTGAGGAGACTAATCAATAAGAAACCAACTTAGTTATAAAATTTAAAAGAGGATCTGGAAAGTACAAAGGTGAGTTACCCTTTAAATTCTTTAACTATGGTAAGGTAGGACATTTTGCTACTAAATGCCCTTATGAGAAAAAAGACAACTTTGAGCAAGAAGAAGATGAAAAAAGGATGAAGCCCCACTATTCTAAAAAGAGGAACTTATTTAAAAACAATAAAATATTATATATAAGAGAAGATAGTGACTCATCTGATGATAGTGATCACTTAAATAATGATCATGACTATGCCTTTATGGCTGAGGGAAATGAATCCCTATTCATGGCATTAGAATCAACTTCTGTAGATCTAGATCAAGAAGAAGTTGAAGACTCTAATGAAGAAGAGGAAGGAGAAGTGGACCTTGAGTGTGAACTCATTTGTGCTCTAGATGAGATTGATAAGATGAGAAAAGAGAACTCAAGGTAGAAGAAGCTTGGATAAAAAGAAATTGAAAAACTATCCAAAAGTCTAGAAAAGATCTGATTAGATGATAGTAATCCTTAAGACTCAGGTTGAAGAGGCTACAAGAATAGAATATATAGTTAAAATTGAACTACAATTCAAATTTGATGAGTGTATGAGGCTAGAAGCAAAGATAGTGGCTTTGAGAAAAGAGCTTGAAAAGGCTAAAGAACAAATCGTCAAAGGTCTAAAGCTGATAAGAAGATCAAACATTCTTGATGAATTGATTGAGTCTCAAAATCCATCAAAAGGGAAATCTAGTCTTGGTTATGAAAAGGGGAAAAGTCGCATAACCAATACATTTGCTAAGTTATATGATAATTTTAAATTAGAAGGATCAGGAGCAAAGAAAGAGAAAGCTTGCAAAGATACAAATGCAAACACAAGCAATGTTGATGTGAAGAAGTCCAAAGCTAAAAATAATCCTAAGGAAAGGAAAAATAATAATGAGTCCATCTCTGAAAACTTAAGGAAGATATAGAAGACAAAGGTAGCTGATGCAAATGATTATACAAAGGTAAGAACCTTGAAGAAGCAAGAGTTGAGAACAACTCCCCTTCTTGCACAAAGAAAAAATATGACCAGGTATTCATCATATTTATATGGTTATTATTATAGTTGTAATTATTTTGGTCATAAGGCTATTAATTGCAAAGTTTTACCTATAAGGAGAACCAATTTTTTAAGCAAAAATTTATTTACACCCTTGTTAGATACAAATGTAATGTGTTATAATTGCAATAATTTTGGTCACAGAGCTAAACATTGTAGAACAAGCTTTGTAAGACCAAAATTACAAAGTGTACATAAAATCATTCCTCCTAATGTGAACAAAGGTTCACAATTCTCTGAAAAATAGAAAAGTAAGCCCAATATGACATATAAGTAACCCATGCATGTATGTAAAGTGAAATATCAAGCCATGATGAAGAATGCTTCAGAGGTTGGAAAATATCAAGAGCTCTCAATGTCTGCACATGTTGAGAGTGAGAAGACAAAGCTTAAGGAGAAGTCCAAGGTGTTGGCTAAGGATAGTTCTAAGGTATGTATAGATTCAAATGAGCATCCTACTATTGTTGAGAAAATTTCATGCATAGAACATTAGTTTTTTGTGCCTAGTGATGATATTATGAGCTATAAGGAAGATTCATCAGATGAAGTGGTATGTGATGAATCCATGTTGTCTCCATGTATTGTTAATCCAAAGGATAATATCATAGTGGATGAGCATGTTACTTCTCTTAAGCCTAAGAATCAGAAGAAGAACCAAAAGCACAAGATGACCAAGGAGGATAAGGAATATGAGGATTTATGGGTAAATCTTGGTTTCACATTATTCTAGGACATTTTGAATTAAGTTGTCTTTATCTATGTTTCTTAAGAGACACCTTTCAATGAAGAAGCAAGTGATGTCTTGTACAAATAAGAACTCAAGTAGGTTGTGATAATGACATGATCAAATAAAGTCTTGTGTATGCAATGTCTATAGGGATAGAGTGAGTTTTTTAATATGACATAATTAGATTTTTAGAGTACATTGAATATATATATGGTCTGTAGATTCATTTGGCATAAGGGTTCTAATGCAAGAAACCCTTGATATTGTGTATCTTGGGTTGTGAAAATAATTTGGGTCACCAAACTTGGAGAACATGTGTAAAATGATGATATATGTGTATTAAATGAATTTACATTGTGTTATAGGTAGGCACTTGATGCAAAGATGGAGCATGAGGTAAGGGGGAGATAGATTGTTTGGTCTATTAGGATCAAGAAGGCTTAGAGTAAAAGAGCTTTGTAATTGGTTAGAACCTAGGATTAGAAGATAATAAGAGACTAAGAGAGAAGGATAGTAATCTTATATGGAAGCTCCTACATCACATCACTAGATACTATTGATAGAGTCTAAGTCTAGGGTGAGGACCATAAAATCTTTATTAATTCCTGTAAGAAGAAGAGAAAAGGCAACTCAGGTATGTATGTTGTACAAATTTATAATGAGTTGATCATTGTATATTCTTGGGAAAAATCCTTTATATGATAAATGGGGAGAAAATTTGGAAAAATAGTAAGAAAGAGTCCCTTTTCCATTGATGTCAAAGGGGGAGAAAAAGTGCAAATGCTCTCTATGGGAGAAGAGCAAAATGCTATCTGCAAAATTTTAGAGCAAAAAGTGCAAATGTCAAAGAAGTAGAGCAAGTTTCCAAGTTGAGTATTAAGAAAATTTGCCATTACCTAAGGGGGAGAAAGTATGGTATAAATAGATTTAATTCATACTCATCATAATCCAATGCAAGTAATGCTAGAGAAACAACTAAATAGTAGAAGATTAGAGCATTTAGTTTGCCATTAATGATAAAGGGAGAGATTTTTGGAAATATGATTGTCATTGGTATCAAAATGGAAATTATGAGGATTTCATTAATTCTCAAGGATGCATATGGTGATTATGGTGATCCTATCAAAGGTCAATGATGATTAGAATGTTTGTGTGCATGAATGAAATTCATTTGGTTCTTCATAATGATCATCTAGACATTTTGGGTCCAAATAGGAAAAGATAAGTAGGCACTTTTATAATACCATATCTTGCACATAAGAAGGTTTAAAGACCAAATGGATATATGGATTGAATATCATATGAAAGAGGAACAAATGTGCCAATTTGTAGGTCATGTAACTAAGTGCAACAAGAGTTATCCAGGTGCAAAGTTAGCCTTCTAGGCAAAATGAATGGTCTCCATACTTAAAAAAAAAATTCACAAGGTCATGAAAAGTTTTCATGCTTTTAAAAATATCATCTATGGACATTTGAAAAAGAAATATATAGTAGATCTATTGTGGGTTTTTCATGATCATCTTGAATATGTGGTATACAAGCTCAAAGGAGAAGGAATGAGCTTAAAATTAAATTATCTTTGCTATCAAACTGGATAAAGTTTCTTGGTAAAAAGCTAAGGGTTTATGGCATGGTGTCAAACAAATACTTTATATTTTAATGGTGATTGGATATAGCCAGGACTTGGTAGCTTAAGTTATAACTTAAGTCTTTGTCATCATTGTAAAACTAGCCCCTTTGACCTAGCAATTACTAGTTAAAAGGACTTAATATTTCCTAAGTCTTAGACTTTATATTATGTTTGAGATTGATCAATGACTATCACTTCATCATACACAGATGATCCAATGAAGCAAAACAAAGTCAAATTGTCAAAGGTTCCTCCAAGTAAACATGCTAGTGACAAGTGTCACATACATGGAGCTTATCAGATAGAGACCCAATGAGTGTAAGCCTGTCATAGTTAAAGATCCATCTTGTTAGAAGATCTAATGGTTAATGGATGATCATATAAAGTAGATCTAATAGAGTGAGTGGACTTATATGGAACAAAGTGATTGATGTCTATCAACACAGTGGCAAGTTAAAGATTGAATAGGTTCAAGAAGATTGACAAAGCAAAAGTGATCCAAAGATATAAGAAGTAGCGAGATGAGGTCAAAATGTCTAAGTTTAATGACCAAGTCAAGGTAAATTTTATGCAAGTTTAAATATCTAATGACACATAGGGGATAGGATAGAGATCGATGGCTGCATTATAAAAAGTAGAACATTAAAGTTTAGTAGTGTATAGAGATCCAATGGAGCAAGAACTCTTGGAGATGGCACAAAGAAAGAGATCAAAGGCTAATATTTAAATTGTTTAAGTTCCAATGGTCAAGTGAATAAATATGCAATAACTTACGTATAAGCTCTATATCTCAACATAGAAAATAAGATTGATTGATCTAACCAATCAAATCTACATTAAATAACTTATGTATCTAAACTTAAGTTAAATAAATGTTATAGATAGTAAAGAGACCTAAAATTATGGCATTATCCATGGAATCAAAATACAAGAAACTTACAGTCCAAGTCATAATGAACTAGAGTCCAGAATTGGCATGATATGTTATAGTCTGAGTGTGAACACTTAAAATATATGGAACCCTAGATCCATTGATTATATATATGATATCTAGGAAACTGGTCCCTTCAACCTAGCAATTACCAGTTCAACAGACTTAATATTTCCTAAGTCTTAGACTTTACATTATGTTTGAGCTTTATCAATAGATATCACTTCATCGTACACAAATGATCTAATGAATTAGAGTAAAGTTAAATTGTTAGTGACAAGTGTCACATTCATGTACCTTGTCAAATAGAGACCTAATGAGCATAAGCTTGTCAGAGTTAAAGATCAAGCTTTTCAAAAGATCTGATAGTTAGTAGATAATCATATAAAGTAGATCTAATAGAGTGAGTGGGCTTAGATAGACAAAGTGATCAATGTCTATCAACATAGTGGAAAGTTAAAGACTGAGTAGGTTTGATAAGATTGATAGATTGAAAGTGATCCAAATATATAAGAAGCAGTGAGATGAGGTCAAAGTGTCAAAGTTTAGTGACCAAGTCAAGGTAAAGTTTGTGAAAGCTTAAAGATATAATGACATGTTGGAGATAGGATCTGGATATCAATGGATGCATTTTAAAGAGTGGAACATTAAAGTTTAGTAGTGTATAGAGATCTGACAGAACAAGAGATCTTGGAGATGGCATGAAGAAAGAGATCAAAGGCCAGTATTTAAAATGTTTAAATTCCAATGATCAAGTGGAAAAACATGCAGGAAATTGCATATAAGCTCTATATCTCAACACAAACAATGAGATTGATTGATCTAATTGATCAAATATACATTAAAGTGCTTATGCATTAAAACTTGAGTCTAACAGATGCTATAGATAGTAAAGAGACCTATGATTACGATGTGATGTATGGAATCAAGAGACAAGAAACTTACAATCTAAGTCATAATGAACTAGAGTCTAGAATTGGCATGATGTGTTGTAGTCTGAGTGTGAACACTTAGAAAATATGGAAACCTATATCCATTGATTGTATATATGATATCTAGGAAACTGGCCCCTTCAACCTAGTAATTACCAGTTCAAAGGACTTAATGTTTCCTAAGTCTTAGACTTTACAATATATTTGAGATTTATCAATGGATATCACTTCATCATACGTAGATGATCTAATGAATTAGAGTAAAGTCAAATTGTCAAAGGATCCTCTAAGTAAACACGCTAGTGATAAGTGTCACATTTATGGATCAACTCAGACAGAGACCTAATGAGAATAATCTTGTTAGAGTTAAAGATCAAGCTCTTCAAAAGATCTGATAGTGAGTAGATAATCATATAAATTAGATCTAAAAAAGTGAGTGGGCTCAGATAGAATAAAGTGATCGATATCTATCAACATAGTGGAAAGTGAAATATCGAGTAGGTTTGAGAAGATTGACAGAGTGAAAGTGATTCAAATATATAAGAAGTAGCGAGATGAGGTCAAAGTGTCAAAGTTTAATGACCAAGTTAAGGTAAATTTTATGCAATTTTAAATATCTAATGACATGCAGGAGAAAGGATCTGGATATCGATAGATGCATTTTAAAGAGTGGAACATTAAAGTTCAATAGTGTATAGATATTTGAAAGAGTAAGAGAGCTTGGATATGGCATGAAGAAAAAGATCAAAGGCCATTATTTAAAGTTTTTAAAATCCAACGATCAAGTGGAAAACATGTAAGAAATTGCATATAAGCTCTATATCTTAACACAAATAATGAGATTAATCGATCTAACTGATCAAATCTACATTAAAGAGCTTATGCATTAAAAATTTAGTCTAACAAATGCTATAGATAGTAAAGAGACCTATGATTATGGTGTGATGTATGGAATCAAGACACAAGAAACTTATAGTCCAAGTTATAATGAATGAGAGTCCAAAATTGGCATGATGTGTTGTAGTCTGAGTGTGAACACTTAAAAAATATGGAACCTTAAATCCATTGATTATATATATTATATATAGAAAAATGGCCCCTTCAACCTATAAATTACCAATTCAAAGGACTTAATATTTCCTAAGTCTTAGACTTTACATTATGTCTGAGCTTTATCAATGGATATCACCTCATTATATGTAGATGATCTAAAGAATTGGAGTAAAGTCAAATTATCAAAGGACCCTCTGAGTAAATGTGCTAGTGATAAGTGTCACATTCATGGAGCTTGTCATATAGAGACCTAATGAGCATAAGCTAATCAAATTTGAATATCAAGCTTTTTAGAAGATCTGACAGTTAGGAGATAATCATATAAAGTAGATATAACAGAGTGAGTGGGCTCAGATAGAAAAAAGTGATCAATGTTTATCAATATAGTGGAAAGTTAAAGACTAAGTAGGTTTGAGAAGATTGATAGAGTGAAAGAGATCTAAATATATATGAAGCAATGACATGAGGTCAAAGTGTCAAAGTTTAATGACTAAGTCAAGGTAAAGTTTGTGCAAGTTCAAAGATATAATAAAATGCGAGAGATAGGATCTGGATATCAACAAATGCATTTTAAAGAGTGGAATATTAAAGTTTAGTAGTGTATAGAGATATGATAGAGCAAGAAAGATTGGAGATGGCATGAAGAAAGAGATCAAAGGCTAGTATTTAAAGTGTTTAAATTATAATGATCAAGTGGAAAAATATGCAGGAACTTGCATATAAGCTCTATATCTCAACACAAACAATGAGATTGATCTATTTAATTGATCAAATCTACATTAAAGAGATTTTACATCAAAACTTGAGTATAACATATGCTATAAATAGTAAAGAGACCTATTATTATGGTGTGATGTATGGAATCAAGACACGGGAAACTTATAGTCCAAGTCATAATGAACTAGAGTCTAGAATTGGCATGATGTGTTGCAATATGAGTGTGAACACTTAGAAGATATGGAACCTTAGATCCATTACTTATATATATGATATCTAGGACATAGGTAGATGTTGTTGGAGCTATTTAAATTATGTCAAATAGAAAATCATAAAGACATAGAACCAGAGGGGGCAAAGAAGAGTAGAGTGGTTGGTGAAGCCAATAAAGTGTGTCAAATAGAAAAATATCCAAACACAAGACCAAAGGAATAGAGATGATCAAAGAAGAAGAAGGAACAAAGAGAATGTGCATAGTATGAGCATGTTACAGATTGGAATTATAATAGAGAATAGAGTTTGATTCATTTATGAATCAATGTTGTAATCTGGAGTTGTAGCTTCATAGATCTGATTGTTTGGTCCCATCATATTAGTTAAGTTGGTGTTTGGATAGGGGAATGGTGTCTCCTTAGGATTGGTGTCTTTAAATGTAACCACTAATGTTTTAGAAGCCAATGAGGCTTATAACTAGTGAGGCATTGACTATGAGGCTAGATTAAACAGTAGATTCTAGCAGCTATTCTCACCATGGTTTTTCCCTTTTGGGTTTTCCACATAAATCTTATGTCATGTGCATTTGTTTATTTATGTGATCTCTATATTTATATTTTAATTTGTATATGTTTTTGAATTTGCTTTAAAAGGATTAAAGGATTGGTTTTAGTTGATCTACTGATTTACCCCCCTCTTAGTAGATAGTTGTGTTCCAACAAGTGATAGTGGGGAAACCATATAACCTATTCAAATGTACCATTGATACCCTAATGCCTGATCTAAACTTAATTTAGAGGAAATACCTCTCTTGGGATTCAGTTTCTCCCCTTTTACTAACATTTGTTTCAATTTCCCTTCTAAAAAGTTTTGTTCCATCCACACATTGGTTGAAACATGGTTATAATCCACTTTGAGCCCTAAAATCCTAAGATACCTCTTTAAACATATTGAACTACATTTTTTTGTGTTATAAGATGAAAGTAGTTTTTAGTGCAAGCACCATTAAAAAATAAATCATGAATAAAATCTATATATGAAAGTACCTCAAGTTTTCCAACTGAATTATGTAATCATTTGTTCTTTATTGATAGCAATTCATATATATATATATATATATGTATGTATGTATATATATATATATGTATGTATGTATGTATGTATATATGTTATTTTTCCTCCTGAATAGATGATCCTATGAGGAATATCGTGTTATGGCTTTCAATACATTCCATATAGTTGAATAATAGGGGAACTTGAAATCAAGGGCACCCTTGTCAAATGTAGTGTATGTATATTCAGTGCTACTAGAAAAGGAATATTAATAAGGGGCCTATCTATGTGCTAATTTTGGAGAAGCCCTTTTATTAATATGAGTTTGTGTATTTTATTTATAGATAACTAGAAGCACTTGAAAATTCACTGATAAAACTAGGGATTTTAGTTGCTTGAGAGCTCATAATCATAATATTTAGCTTTTAGATTAATGGTAAAGTGACTTAACATTGCTTGGATTTTTAATATATTTCCAAAGTCTAAGTCTTGAATGCATAGTTCATGTGACATCAATTTGAATAATGACTTTTGATTTTTGTTTCAATTTGTATTTAAATTTTCCAATCATCTTTGGTGGGTTATCTCTTTCCATATGGTAAATTTTTGTTAAATTTGGGTTATCTCTTGCCTTGGCAATTAATTACTCAATTACCAACCTTTACTTAGTTGTTTAATCCTCTATTTACAATATGGACACATATTTTTTTTATTACAACACTTGTATTCATGTCATTTACTTGGGTTCCTTAGATTTATAATATTACTTTATATGCTTTGTGAGATAAGAGTTAATGATATTGAGCCACATGGAGTGATCTTGGGGCCTTATATCTATTTTTAATCTTTGAATTGTGTACATATTCTAGAGGGATCTGGGTGGCCAGGATGTCAACACACAACATGATCTCAAGGTTTCAAGGACTTAAGGGTTATAGGGCCATTAACTTTGTACATATATCAAAGTGATATTAGTGAACAATATTGTGCCACCTATCCTGATCTTGGGGATCTACAACTCAGAACATATTAGACATGACTTCGTCTTCTAGGTTTTGAGTCTAGAAGATTACACCATGTGGAGTGCTTTTGGGGCTATATAGACTCAACAGACTTAATTTTTTTATGAAAACAACTTTATCTCAACTGAACATGGTATTGACATGTGTTCATCTTGTGGTGACTTGACTGATTTAAAGGTATGGGACTTTTATTTAATTGTGGTGAGATTCAATCAATGTGATGATGCAATTCATCTTGATATCAAAACTTATATTTGCATATCTTTGAATGTTTGTGAAAGCAAAAGGATTGTGAATGGGAATGATCTTTCCATTTGTTGTGATCTTAGATTTTAAAAATTTAGGAATTAATAATGTTTTAAGAGATCTGGGCATGGATAATTTGTAAGTATTTGAAAATACCCATGCATACATAAAAGACCATAATGAAATATAACACCATATGTTAGATCTGTTAGTCAATAAAATCATAAGGTCAACTTTGGGAGATTATGAGAATCCAAGGTTAAAAAATAAATCACAATTAATGCCCAAGCTTGGATTCTCTTTCTTTTGGAATTCAGTAATTTGGACTTAGACTTTTGAAATCAACATTAGAATTCTACATGCCAAAAATTGATGTTTTGTATTTTTAAGGCTTATAGAGCCTTGACTAAGGATTTTTAACAATAGTGGGTACCTATTGAAATTTTGAAAATGGGTGTGTGTGTGTGTGTGTGTGTGTGTGTGTGTGTGTGTGTGTGTGTGTGTGTGTGTGTGTGTGTGTGTGTGTGTGTGTGTGTGTGTGTGTGTGTGTGTGTGTGTGTGTGTGTGTGTGTGTGTGTGTGTGTGTGTGTGTGTGTGTGTGTGTGTGTGTGTGTGTGTTAGGTCACAATAATGACCATGCATTCTATGCTATGAAAAATTCTCTCCACCTACTTATTATCATCCCATTAAATTTTTGGACTTGTCCCTTTTTTATAACTTCCCAGACACTTACATCCTAGCTAGACTCCTATGTTGATGTTAGTGTCCTATGCAAAACTAAGTGTCAAGTGCCCTAAAGTCATAAAATTTGAAAATGAAACTTATCCTTATGGTTATCCTAAGTGATTTCATGTGATATATTTACAAAATGGATTAGTATATATACAAGATCAATCCTCATTCATTCCTTGCCTAACATAAACCTAGTAACTCACAAGGCAACTTACTAAAAGCATTCAATCAAGCATTCAAGTGAGCAAATTTTCCCTATTCTTTCCTATTTTAGTATAAGTCATAGGGAAAACCCATCTATAGGTCTAATGTATTGAACAACCATTCCATGAGCCATATTTTCCAAGTTAAAAGATAGGTCACTCTATATAGTTGCTTATCAATTTTTCATCCTATGTACACACAATCCAACATGTAGGGGAGAAATACATAAGTATAAGGCCATATTCAAAGTATTGGATATATAGTTATCACCCATTGATAAAGGGGTCTTTGGGGAAGCTCAACATCATGTTCCCGCTAACCTATTTTCCCTATAATCACTCTAAGGGTGAGGAAGCTAGTGTTTGATCAATTGACAAAGAGTGATAGCCTATGCATGAGATCTAAACACACCAGATTAAAGGTCATAGAAAACCCAAGAGGTTTTAGGTGGTCACACCCTGATCTATCTAATATTTCGTGTTAGACACCTACATCTAATTTAGATAATAACATTGATTCCACCATTCAGATCCAAATCAAGTGTCTGAAGCCATAAAATGCAAATTTTAAGAATGCAACAGTTGACCCAAAATCTATATCTAGTCTGCTTCTAGACTATTTCGTATCATATCTACACATGCATAATAAACTATGTACTCTTGTTTCAAATTCATTGTAATATCATTCAATAGTTGTATTTAATATTTTTAGTATATCTCAAAATTTAAATTTAGAGTATTATTTATCTAAGTTTTGAAATGAATTGGCCTTCTATAGATTTATTTATCGCCCTTATTCTTATTCATTTATAATTAACCCTATACTTATTGACCCATATCAATTTAAGGTTAAACATTTGATTAACCTGAACCTTTATGCAAACCCTAACTTTCCCTAGGGTATTCATCCATTTGAGGTTTTTTATCGTTATATTTTTTAGATTTATTATATCATTTGTATGCAACCTAGGCATATCCCTAGATTATTTGGTGTTTTTATTGATCATCTAGAGATTCTTCATTATCCACCTAAGATGGATTAAAAAAATGAATTTATTAGTTCTATACCTAATTAAGATGCTACTAATGAAACTAAACCTCATATTGAATAGGTTATCATAGAAGATGCTTGTGATCATGAAAATGATGAATCTAATGAAGATAATGAACATGAACAAATAGATCAAGAGTAAGGACAAGCTCTTGATATGTTTTGACATTGTATATTATAAAACCCTAAGGATGTTGTTGAAATCCTAAAAACCATATTAGAAACTAAAAAAATATAAAACCATAGTGAAATAACCACCCACATTTATCGATCATGATATTAGAGCTATGTGTCATCCCCACATACCAATAACCCTCCCTTTGGGTAAATCGCTACTTCATACCTTTAATGGGGGAATGAGATATGTGATTACACATTTGTTACCTAAAAAAATCCTACTATTAGTACATCTTATAAGGTAAACATTAATACTTCAATCTAATTACTAGTTTCAATGTATATATCCATTTAAAATATGAGTACACCTCCTTTAGTTATTTCTAAATTTTTAAAACTTAATGACCAAGAGTTGAAACCACTTTTCCAAACTATAAAACTATTAAAATCTAAGGTTACAAATATTGAACAAAATTATATTAGATCACCTTATGTTATTAATTCACAAGAGGTGTTGTATAACCCTATTGCACTTTAGATATCTTATTACCCCTTACCAACTAGTTTTGATTCACCTAAGTTCACCTGTTATGATGATAAGGGTGATCTTGAAAAGTATATTTTATCTTACAGGCATGCCTTGATTATGCCTCTAATGATAAACTTTTGACTAAATTATTTCCCAAGAGATTCAATAACTATTCTCTAAGGTGGTTTTATGAGTTCCCAATCCAATCAGTAAACACATTAAAACCTCTTGTAGATCATTTTTTGGCACACTTTTCTATCAATATTATTGATAAGATTTCCCATTCCCAAATTGTAAAAATCAAACAAGGAACCAATGAACTTATTCATGAAGGCCCAATCCTTTTCCTTTATATTTCATAATCTATCACATTTTATTTTATATAGGATACTATTTATTTTATGTGATGTGAGTCACAAGATATTTGTTGCGCGCGCATGGAGAATTTGAAATCTATAGCATTGAATGATGTGCGCACGCTTCTTGGTGCACGTACCCAAAATCTGAACCAGGATGCCATTGATCTGACGGATGGTGTGGCAGTGGATCATGCATCGAAAGGGACTCCACCTGGGAATGGGGTAAGCATCTTGAGCGCCCACTCTTCTACGGGAAAAGGTTTATCTCCAAAAATGAAAATAGCAAAAGCCCCTATTTTTGGTTCTGTCCTGGGATCAAAGGAAAGGACTTATGCGGATGTGGATACTTATGAAGTTGAAATACATGATGCGAAAGATCAAGCTTCTACTGGGAGATTGTGCATTTCTCCTGTAAGTGTTTTAAATCCTATTAGGGTCAATTTGGATCCTGATACTATTGAAGTAATTTTTGAACGGGTAGACCATTTTTCAAAGTTTGGGGCTATTTGTAGATTTCATGGCTGCTAGCCTTCCCTTGTAGATCTACACGGCTGGATATCCAATACCTGGCTGCCACTGATTGATGGAAATGTTGAAATATTCCCTTGTGTTAAAGGTTTTTTCATTGCATTATTCCAATTCTCTAATGACCGGTAGACTATTCTATCCAATAACAACCTCTTATTGCAGGGTAAATTCCCTCTTATGGCCAAACGGTGGCATAAGGACTTCAATCCTGTCACAGAAACCTTCAATAAGATCCCGGTCTGGGTTCGGCTCCCAAATTTACCAATACATTTATGGCAAGAAGCGGTGTTTAAAACCATTGGAAATGCTATAGGGGAGTTTTTATTTGAGGATGATGAAACTCAGAGGATGTACCACTCGACCTGTGCTTGCCTCATGGTTGAGGTGGACATTTCAAAGGGCCTTCCTAAAGCGATTTGTTTGGACTCCCCTAGGGGTTCTTGGATGCTAAGGTTAGATTTTGAAGGTTTACCCTTTCGATGTAGAAAGTGTCACCAGACGGGGCACGTTGTAGCACGGTGTACTGCAGGGAAATCCATACCCAGAAGTTCAACTTCTTGGTGGTCTAAAGCAGGACATGAAAACTATTTTGCTAAACAACCTGATGAAGAATTGACTGATTTAGAGCATGAGAGTAGCCATTCTGAATCGACGGATAAGGAGACTCCACTGGAGACGGATCCTATTGTAGGTACTACAGAGATAGGATTTTGTGATCTCCCTGAACTGATTTCAGAGGAGGTGGAGGTTCCTCCACCTATTTTGAAGGTTTCTCCTAGGAGCCAGAAGCTGGCTTGTTCTCATAAGGTTTTTGCTGAGGCTTCGACACCCCCTGGGCTTCATGGTTCTAGGCCTTCTGAGGATTGGGTTGTTGAGGCAGCTAAGGTAGAGGATGGTTGGATCACAGTTAAGAGGAAGAAGTCTAAGCCCTTGGTCCCCCCTCTAGATATGAAGCTTCGGTCTTGTAAAAAATAATTTTTATTGTTTGTTCAGCACTTTGTTTGCTATTTTTAGTTTCCTGGTTAAACTAGTTTTGCTTAAGCAGTTTCTTGGCTTTTGTGTATTCTGGAATGCTTAAGCTTTATCTTTCTTCTGATGTATAGGGTTTCGGGGCCCCTTCAAAACCTGTTTTTACCTTAATCTAAAACATTGGATAAATGACCAATCTAATGGCAGATAAAGAGCTTCAAGACATCTTCAAGAAAAAATGTATTTCCCCATTACACAATTCCATTGTTTTCAAAAAGTTTAAATATTTTGATGACGTATTCCATAGTATTCATGACTGTGAAATGAAACTTACCTCTTTGAACTAACTTAAGTATTTAAAAAATAAAGTGACTACATTAAATGGAAATTTTACTATCAAATCAAGTTATAAGGTAAAACCCATAAAACTTGGTGTCACAAAATCTAATTTTAATGTCCTATCCAATGCACCAAGAAGATAATTTTCATTCTTACTTGAGTCTCTGGATTCATTACTTTTGAATCTTGTGAAGTGTCACCTCATATCTCTCCCTCATCCTATAAAGGTTGATATGAGTTAATATACCCAAAGTATATAGTGAAAATGATTATTATGACTATCGCCAAGGCCTAGGATATTCTACAAACTAGTGTTTTAAATTAAAGCATAAGATCCAAGATCATATTGATGAAAACAAGTTACATTTGATGATCCCCAAAATTAATTAGGTTCACAACTTGATGATCACTAGAATCAGAAGATATTTAACAATTCTTTTCAAGACCATTCTAAGAAGGAACTAGAAGTGCAAATGTAATATAATGCACACCCTCTTCCATCACATTATGGGAACCCATTAGATAGGGTTATTATTTATTATACATAACATACACCTCCTATGGTTCAAATAGTTTATATTAATTTTGATGATAATGAGATTGTGAATCATGACTTAAATATCCATTCCTTATTCATTCGATCATACCTCGATCACTAGCCTATACATAGTGTTATAATTGACAATGGTGAAAGCAAGACCATTTTCACCATGAAAGTGTAAATTAGGTGTTAAAAGAGGAGATAATAAGTATATTATCTCTTGTTAGTCCAAATGAGAAAACTTAAAGAACAATAATTCACTATTACTAAAACCTCTTGCCTAGAAACTAGGGGAGCATAACATAATAAGTAAGAGCATAAAATAGAGATGAATACAATACAATTTTCTTACCTCCCTTATTTTTTATGATACTTACTTTTTGGAATAATAATTTTCATCCTCAGCCTATGATTATTTTAGTCTTATATTAATGTTCTTCTATGGTGGTAGCATCTCTTCAATAGTCACTTTTGGCTTGGTGTGAAGCTTGGCATAATAACACTATTCTCAAAGGCTTCAATAAGGTATTCTAGTAGAATAACCTTACAAAATATTATTTATCAATGATGTGGGTACTTGTATTTATATCTCAAATAACTAACTCTAACCCTAGGTAGGTTAGGTTAAATTATAATTTGGGTTGAGTCTAAATTAACCTAGGTTGAGTCAGTCTAACCCTAGGTGGGGTTAAAGCACTCATAAATATTTTACACCTCAATCTATGATATTTGTGTGACATGACAACTCATTTTATATATTTTTGAGGTTTGGGTCATATTTTTGAATATTTATGAGATAATAAGTCACTTTATTATCTCATTTGATTCTTTTACTTCATTTTTGGCTAAAATTTCTTTTTTAGTAAATGAACTTCACTATTTGATTTGGAATTTTTGTTTAGGCAAGTTGATTAGGATTTAAAATATAATTATTCTTGATTGGTAATTTTTATCTTTTTTAAATTATTTTAAAATTTATGAATTAATATATTGACATGCCAAAAGTGTCAAATTACTAGGTCATAATTTGACTAGGTTTAGAACCGAACCAGGTTAGTGATGCATATAAGATAATACACCAAATAATCTAGTCTCCTCATGTTTCTAGGAAATTAAATACCTTAAATAGATGAATTTGGGTAATTTAGGTGATTTTTAGGATTAAAATGTGTTATTTACTATAAATTAAACCAAATCCTAGTTCAGGTATAAAAATGGCCAAAACTAAGTGTATATAGTTTGCCCCTATTTAAGAAGGTGTTGCAAGACATAGGCACAATAATATATTTTCAAAGAATTAAAATTTCATTATTTTTAATGGATCATGCCCCAAAGGGTGGTTGATAATCCCCTTAATACCCCATCGAGGGAATGGGTGTCAAACATAGAATCGTTGAACATTCCCTCAAAATGTAGAAAATAACATGATCAAGATGGTAACGGAAATGGGATTACTGATTTTTCTAAAGGCATTTATAGATAGTAATGGTGGAAAAGTTACCAAGTTTCCAAAAGGTGGTTATAATCAATAATGAAAGGGTGTGACACTAGTTTTCCCAAAGGTGGTTATTAGTAGTGGGACAAATAGTTACCCTAGTATAGACATAGGACAAATATTGATTTGCCTAAAGGTAGTTATAAATAATAACCAAATAGAAAATTTTGATCTCCCCAAAGGTATTTATAATTAAGAATAGAAAGTAGGAAAATATTAATTTACTCAAAGGTGGTTATAATCAGGAATAGAAAGTAGGAAATGTTGATTTATCCAAAGGCAGTTTAATGAGGAACAAACAACAGGAAACACTAATTTGCCCAGAGGCAATTATAATTAGTAACAAGAATGGAAACACATTTATTTTCCCAAATATGGTTATAATCAAGAGCACATACATTGACAAAGCATAACAACACATTTATAGACTAAATATGAGTTCAAAGGTGCACGTTCGAACAAACATGGGATATAGGTTGAAAAATCATGTTGTCAAACAGGTCTTTTGGGAAGGCCCAAAAACATGATGCTAGTAAAGGATAATAACACATTTCTATCCTAAATGTGAGTTTGATGATGTACATTCAAACAAACATGGGATATAGGTTGAGAAAATTATGTTGATAAATGGGTCTTAGGGGGAGGCCCAAAAAGGATGGATAAATTATGGAGATGTTTTTAGGAGATTATCATCTTATTATGTTGCATGACTCATATGGATACTTATTCAAAGATCGTCATCTATATAAATACATAAAAATTCATTTATCACTTTTATTTTTTAATCATGGATTGAGACATGTGTTTAGGTAGCTGGGTGGTTTTGTGACTGTCAGAGAGATGCTACAATTTATAGAATACTTCGTGAGCATGTTTTTGTATTTTCTTTTGATATTATGCATGATAGTCATGGATAACTAAAATGATCATTCGTATCTTAATCATAGAAAACTCAATTTTGGTGTAAATATAAATAACTTAGGAATAATATATGAATAATAAAATTCTAAGTGTAAATAGTATAAGTAAATCAAGTGTAACTAAATAGAAAAAAGTCATAACTTAAGTACATGATATGGATAATCAAGACTAAAGTGTAAATAAAATGTAATATTCTTATGACAATTGATAATCAAACAATAAATAAACAAATAAAAATATTAAAATAAACAAACTATAAACAAAAAACACCAATAAAAATAAACAACAATAAACAAACAAAGCATATAAATAAACAAAGTGAAAAAATAATTAAAATAACTAAACAATCCAAAGCAAATAAAAATGCAGTAAATAAACTACTTTAAACACACCAAAATAAACAAGCATAGCTAAACAAACAACTATACACAAACAATGGTTAATCACAATTTTAGTGCAAACAAAAAAAAATTGTTTGTGCATGTGTAATAGATGTGTTACTCTTGGTGATAAGGTGACCCCTAAGATAAGTATGAATGACATGAGTATAACTCAATAAAACTGGCACAAGGTTTCCCCTAACCTATACATAAATAATGACACAAACAAGATGACAAACATTTCTCCTAGGCTATAAGATATAAAAACATAAAACAAATATAATTGGGTGGGATTATAATAAAAGGAAGGGGTAGTCAAGCTGAATCCAAATGCACTAGGCAAGTGGGCACTATCTACATAGTTCCTAGGACTCAAAATCCAATGAAAACTTTATGTCAAATGTAATTCTCCCAAGATATGAGATAGAATAAAATGAATGAGAATAAAAATGATTGACATGTAGAGGAAAATGGGAATTATCTCACAAAATAGTGAGTTCAAAGAAAAGAGAAAGGGATGACATTCACAATCATGAAAGCATAAAAAAATAAGTCTTTTAAGTGCAAAATTATGGTCTAGACTAAAACCACACTAAAATTCAAGAGACAAGTACCCATTAATGAATTAAATTGGTAAGTCATAGTGTCTACTACATCTAAGGCTTGGAAATGAGAATGAGCTCATAAAATGATGAGAGAGTAAGATGAATCTAAGTGGACATTATTATATCAAATTAAAATATATAATTCTCCTAATATAAACTCATAAAATAGTGAGAGCATATAGATTGAGGCAAATAAGGATGGGGACACTAAATGATAAGTGGTTACTCATGATATAGTTAGAGGTCCTAGAATCATTAAGGCAAAGAAGTGGTCAAAAATGAAAGGTAGGTATGATAGAGCCAACCCAAGATACTCCATGTAACTATGTGTTACCTACATAGTCCATACGAACCTTATGCTGATGTAGTTTTCCTAGAAATGGGAGGAAAAAGACCAAGGTGGTCTAGAAATGAAACTAAACAAATAAGATGGCCCATCCCAAAAAAAATTGATTACTTTATATATTGTGTGGAAATTCTAATCCAATTTTCATTATTTTGTGATTTTTAAGATTTTTTAGATCTTTTACAAATGTTTAGATGTTTTTAAAAATGTTTTAAATATTGTTTGAATTTTTTACACATCTCAACTCGATCAAGAATTATGAGACATACAATAGTCCAACTCATTAATGATGAGAGCATGGCTTAGGGATAATAAGTATGGGAATACTAAATTAAAAGTGGTTACTCATGAGAAAATTAGGCATCCCATAATACTTTAGGCAAAAAAGTGGTCAAAAAATAAATTAAGGTATGATTGAGCTAACCCGAGATACTCCATGTATCCAGGTGATTCTTACATAGTCTTTGTAGACCTCAAGTCACTATAGTTCTACCTACCCAAAAGGTTTTGAAATACTTCCAATGTTTTTTATGTTTTCAAAATCTCAAATCCATCAATCATTATGAGATATAACATGGTTCAAGCTCATAAAATGGTTTGATCATGTCAAAGTGGTGACTAAACTGACCTCAATGTGAATCAAGTGTTGCCTACATAGTCCCGTTAGGACCTTAAGTCACTATAGTTACACATACACAAATAGCATCCAATTTAGTACCAACAAGTTCTAGGTAAAATTAAAATGGCAAGGTAATGATAATAATAATTTCAAGGTAATGCAACAATTCATGGTAAAGGTGTGCTCCTAATTTTCCCATAGGCAATTATAATTATGAAATAATGACAAAGAGTTAGTGGTACTAATTTTCCCATAGGTGGTTATAATTAGTAGCATAATATGGGATACTAATTTTCCCAAAGGCAGTTATAATCAGTGGCACCAATTAAATGTAACAACAAATGAAGGATGCAATTGTCTAGAACACTATCATACTACTTTCATATAGTGAATGTGTAATTTTGAAACAATAGCTAGAATAGAATCTATCATCAACCACTGAACATGTCTAAATTATAAATGAATTAGAACCAAGGACAAATGTGATAGGTAGGTTTTGGTAAAATCAAATGTTTGGCAAAGGGTTGAGGGTATGGTAGAATAGAAAAGGGGTATAATACAAAGAATAGGTATAATGTGGCATAACTTAGATGATCCTTATACATAATAATCTAAATCTCTCAAGCATAGAAATGTTTGATATGCATTATGTTCATTGGTTCATCAAGTTCATCTCCCTCTGCTATAGTGATCTTGTATGCTATAGAACCATAGTTGGCAACAACTACATAGGGCCCTAACCATTTTGGTTGGAATTTTCCCTTTTTCTTCGTTTCAACATTAGCATTCTTTTTATTCTCTTTTAGTACCAGGTGTAGAGTAATATTATGAGATGCATTAGTCAAGAAAACATAAATAAAGAAGCATATAGAAATAAAAACATCAAGTTTACTCCCTTAAGGGGTGCTGCTAGTGAATTTTAAGAGCTATTTAAGAAAAGAATACCATTAAACCTTCTAAATAGTATCCCTCTTTCCAAGAGAGACAAACAATCATGCTTTTCCCTAGATTTGGTGCTCCAAGTTCTTAGAGAGTTTTTAATGATGTCATGTTGATGTCATAGAAGTGTCCAAGTGAGTGGATAAAGTGCCTTGATAGTCTAAAGTGATAATAAAAAAGTGTACAATGAGTTTATCCTAGTTTACTTGAAGTAAGCTTGGTTGATCTTCTATTTTGACATGGTTAGAGATGTTCAGGGATGACCATGGTGATTTGAGAACATTAACTGGGTCCTATCATAAGTCAAAAATTATTTTAATGATTTTTCTTATGAGTGGGTTTCATCTGGTTGATCATTGTTTTTGTCTAGAAATTTTTGGTCTAATGGTAAAAAATATGAGTAGGTAGTTTGCTGACATCACCATTGCCACGTGTAGATGAGTCAAGGGGAGTTGGTCATGAGTCAAGGGGAATTGGTCATATGGTTGTGATAAAATTTATGCCTATTTTATATATGATAAATTTCAATTAGTGCTATGAAGCACAACATAAGATATTCAAGTGAAAATTTGGGCTCCCAGGCAGTTTGACAATGTTTTCCCATACTTAGCCAAATTTACAATGTGGTAAGAAAAGCTAAGTAGGAATTTTTATGTAGTCATATTTTAAACATGTGGTAATTTTAGGAGAATTTGATCATATGGTTTTGTTTAATTTACGCTTAGTTTATATACATTAAATTTAAAGTCATGAGATGAAGCACATCAAAAGATATGCATGTGCAAAGTTGGCCTTCCATGTAGTTCTTGACATAATTGGCTCTATGGCAGAAAACTATGAGTGAGAAAATTAATGGAATTATTTATTGAAATAATGAGGGTTATAAGAGAAAATTTATATATTTTTTAATTCTCCTATGTGATGATATCATATGTTCCAAATTTTAGATCATGCATGTAAGCGCAATAATATTTATTGAGGTCCAAAGTTGGCCTTCTAAGTAGATTGCAATGGTTCCCATACTTAATCTATTTTACATGATGTTAAATATCAGGATCAGATGGACATCTAATGGATCATTTTTTATTGTATAGTGTATATATGGTACATTTTTAGTCAAATGAGTCAAAGTGTTTGTTGGTTAACAAATTTAAAGATCGAGCTCCTTATAAAAGGATCAATGAAGTGTGTTTGTTCCAAGGTCTCAAGAAGTAGTAAGATGAGGACAAGTGTTCAATGTTTAAATAGTAAAATAACTTAGAAAACATGTGAGGGTACCAAGTGTCATGATCATGGGGGTTCAGACCAATGATGAATGGTGAGCACTGCATGGTAAGGATCGGGCTGATTTACAGATATCAACAATGCACATTGAGTCAATATTACAAGATTACACAAGATGAGGTCAACATGTTCTTTGTTTAAAATTATATCCAAGTTAAAGTTAAAATAATATCAATAGTATGTGATTAATATAATAAGTGAGGACATGAGATGATAGCATGGTGTCTGAAGTTTAACTATGACCGTTTGAATTCAAATATTTGAATTTAATAAAGTAAAGACCAGTGTCTGATTTTTTAGCCATAGCTTTCAATCTATGCATAATTTAACCATGGTGTAAGAAGATAATTTATAGAGAACTCCAAGGTTAATATTTAAATATATATTTGAATATCTTAAAGTGTTCATAGTCAAAGATATGGAGGTTCAAATTTGACTGTGTTTGTGCATTTTGTGCAAGTAACCTAAGAAGGATATTTGAGCTCGTTTTGATGGTATTTAGATGTCTCATGATGAATTATACATTTGGGAGTGTTTTAGACCCCATGAGGATAATTTTTGTGCATTATGAATATTTTATCAATTGCATAAAGTATCAAAAAAGGATTAGAAGTTGACTATGTATTCGTTCATGGTGATTATGTACACAAAATGTTGTTTAAGTGAATTCAGCTTAGCAAAAGGGTGTTATGATAGATGTTGGAACTTAAGGGGGACATATAGAACATGTGGCATAGGTTGATGTGTTGTAAAGTTTTCTTGTGTTCTTATTTTTATCAGATAATTTTCAAAGAAGTGAATGGGTCTCCATAGGACCTAAAGGTAACTTAGGCCAATTTGAAAAAGAGTTGTGCTTAAGTGTGACCCATGCTAGATGCCTTAAAGGTGTAAGGAATGTGTTGTGGTTCATAGGAAATATTTTTATATTGATAATCATGATATCTCTATAAATGGTGAAACCAAATGTGTTAGTTTATAGATATGTTTGAGAAACTTGTGAGTAGGTTCTCAAAGTGAAAGGTTTGTACGAGAGGAGTGTGCATTGAAATGAACAAGAGAGGATAGGTAGTTTACCTATTGGATGAGTTAATGAGAAAAATAGTTTGTTGATTGCGTATGAGTAGAGAAGAGTGGAGTGATACAAAAGGTATCTTTGGATGTATTATGAGTGTGAGAATAAGTGAAGGGGGTTGTGTTATTTGAGTCCCATCATTAGGTGTAGAAGACATTAGTTCAAAGGTGAAGGTGTTCATTTCAAATGAGATTATAAAGGACTTGATATTCCTTAGGGGAAGTTGATCCTTATGAAATATGTGTTTCACTAAAGTCCTTTGGTTAGAAGGACTTTATCAAGGTTACTAGTCTAAAGGGTTTGACCAGTCTCTTGTTTATAATCTCTTATAGGATAAGTAGTCCATGTGTTGCAGGCTTGAGAGTGGGTTTTATTCCCCATGAGGGTTCTCCATTGGAACTATGTGTTGTGTGTTTGATCTTTTGTATGCATTGAATGAATGATATATATTATTAATGTTACTTGATCAATTTGATATATGTTGATTATTTGTATGTTTGAAAGGATTGGAATTGAAATTGAAATATTTGGGCTCACTGATTCACCCCCACCCTTCTTAATGATTGTACCTCTAATAATTGGTATCAGAGTAGGTCATTTTTTAAAATATTAACATCTTTAAGGTGATCTAAGGTATAATATGGGTATTCATCATATGCAAGGATATTTATCTACTAAACAATCACCAATGTTTAATGGATCTAATTATGCTTTTTAGAGTGCAAGGATGAGGGCATACATTATGTCCCTAAGGTTTGATGTATGGTAATATTTTGTGGATGTTTATGTTACTCCTACTACTCCTCCATCTAGTGTTGTAAACAAGAAGTTATTTGAGAATAATTCTAAGGAAATGAATGCCATCACTTGTGGTCTTACAGAGATTAAGTTCACCAAGGTAATCCACTGTAAATCTGATAAAGAGATATGGGATAAAATATAGATCATTTATGAATGAGATTAAAATGCCAAGCTTGTTAAGTTTTAGACTCATTGAAATTAATTTAAAACTCTCAAAATGAATAAGATTCTATGACTTCCTTTTTATAGAGAGCTGATGAGATTAAGAACATCATCAGAGGTCTTGGAGAGAACCTTGAAGAGGCTACTATTGTTAAAAAAGTATTAAGATCTCTATCCCTTAGGTTTGATCCAAGAGTATATACTATAGAATAAATTCATGATCTTACTCAGTTGAAGATGGATCAATTGCATGACACCCTTACTGCCTATGAGATGAGAGTAAATGATGGTATACCGTCAAAGAAGGAAGTAGCTTTCAAGACTAAAATGAAGCCAATGAAGAAGTTCTAAGGTAAGAAACCTAAGGAGGATGAAATGTTTGATATATATGAGAATAAACTAATTATTTTGATTTCAAGAAAATTAAAAATAGCTTTAGGCAAGTATAAGGGTAAAGTACCCCTCAAATGTTTTAATTATGGAGAGGTAGGACATTTTGCTAATAAGTACCCTCATAAGTATAAGAAGAATGATGATGAATAGCATGATCAAGGTCATGATGATGGCAAGATATCATTCAAGTATAATAAAATCAAAAAGGGATTCAGAAGGTTTGACAACAAGAAGTACTTTAAGGACAAGAAAAATCTATACACCAAAGAAGATTGCAACTCATCAGATGAGAGTAAAGTCAGTGACTTAGAGTATGATCATGAAGATGATGGTCCTATTGAAGATGAATCCCTGTTCATGGTTGACAAAGGTAGTTTATCACATCAAAATAAGTCTACTTGGATTGATTTAGATGATGATGAATATGAGGTGGACTATGAGACTGTATTGACAAATGCTCTTGAAGAACTGAAGATTGAGAATAAGATTAACAAGAAGATGAAGTCTCAACTCAAAGACTATGAGGATCAATTCAGTGTGTATGAAGCAAGAATGAATGAAGACACAAAGGATCATGAATATATGGTCAAGCATCTTAGTTGATAATTTAAAATCCTATCTACAAGCCTAAAAGCTAAAGAAGATGAATGTTTAAGGTATGCAATTAAAAATGAGTCATTGAAATCTAAGTTAGAGAAGACGTCTATTAAGGTGAAGTAATTTATGAAATTTGAAAAGAGCTCAAGTGATCTAGATGATAGTTTTAGTGGTCAAAAGCATGCAAGTGATAATACTGGTCTTGGATATAAAGAAGAACCCAAGAATGCAACTCAAGACAAGATGAAGACTAATGTGAACAAGGACAATCATACCTTGAAGACAAATCATCAAATACGGAATGAAAGTGTTGGCACAATGGAGATTAATTAGATTAGACAACTAAATGTCATGAGGTATGTAAATTTCAAAGGTTATTGTTATACTTTTAATCAATTTGATCATAGATCTAGAGAATGTAATAGACCTATTAAAAATGATTTTTCATGGAACTATGATGGGAGTCATCAGTCAAAAGGTGTGAGCAAAGTTAAGTGCTTCAACTATCTTAATGAGGTAGATTTTGATAAGCATTATCCAAGTAAGGAAAGTCAAGATAAGTCTTCTTCAAAAGGAGTAGTTTGTCTCAGTTGTCATTACATTGGACACATTGATAATTTTTGTCCAAACAAGGTAAGACAAGCTGAGTTTCCATCAAGAAGAATGTTTTGCTACAACTATGAACAAAGAGCTCACACTGATAGATTCTACAAGCGAAGGCCTACAAATTAGAATATGTTTACTCAAGCTCCTACAGTGTAAGGAAGAAGGGAAGTTAACTCATAAAATCCAAAGGTGGTAAGTATGAGTCATGATGAGACTATAGGTCCAATTAATCTATTTGTTATGGTGGACAATGCTACAAAAGGTGAAGAGTGCTAAGGGATCTCATTGTCTGCTCATGTTGTGAATGAAGAGATGAAACTCAAGGAGAAGACCAAGGTACTAGTTGAGGCTAGTTCTAAGATAAGTGTGGATCCAAGTAAACATCCTGCTATTTTTGATCAATTTTCATTCAAATTACATCAATTTTTAGTGTCTAGTGATGAGGTTTAAAGTTTTAAATAAGATTCTATAGATGAAAAGGTGGTAAGTATGAGTCATGATGAGACTATAGGTCCAATTAATCTATTTGTTATGGTGGAGAATGCTACAAAAGGTGAAGAGTGCTAAGGGATCTCATTGTCTGCTCATGTTGTGAATGAAGAGACCAAACTCAAGGAGAATACCAAGGTACTAGTTGAGGCTAGTTCTAAGATAAGTATGGATCCAAGAGAACATCCAACTATTTTTGATCAATTTTCATTCAAATTACATCAATTTTTAGTGTCTAGTGATGAGGTTTAAAGTTGTAAAGAAGATTTTATAGATGAAAAGGTATGTCATGAATCTATGTTATCTCCATGTATCATCAATCCAATCATAGAGGAGAATATTATAGTAGATTAGCATGTTGATTCTCTTAAGCCTAAAAAGAAGAAGAACTACAAGTATCATATAACCAAGGAGGAGAAGGAATATGAGGAGTTGTGGGTAACTCCTAGTTTTACACTATTCTAGGACATTGTGAACTAGGGTCTCTCTACTTATGCTTATTAGGAGACATATTTCTTATGGAGAAGCAAGTTTGTGTAATAAGATCATAATAACAATCTATACATAGACTTGTGTTGATCTTAGAAGGTCATTGATGAAGGGGTAATAACAAGTTGATGAGCTTGTTCTAGAGGTTTGTGAAGGAGCTATACTATAGGGGTAGAATGGGTGTTTCTAAGTGGCATAATGAGATTTATGAAATTTCAAGAAGAGTTTGGTGCTCAAAAAGGTTTGTGAACTTCTTTGGGATGTGCTCTAGGTGTTTTTTTGTGGTTTAAAAGTCTATTGAAGTTAAATTGGATATTTTTTAGTATTCTCAATTTTTTTAGTTTTGGCTTAAGGGCAAGAAAGCCTAAAATGGGTTATAGGATGTATGGATTCCCAAAGGTTTTGAATCTCAAATCTTGGTCCAAAAATGTGTGATGGGTGGTTTCAGGCATGCAAGAAGTTTTAAAGGTGTGCATTGACCAGAAGGAGGTTTGTTGACCATTTTGTTTTAAGATTCTAGGGTTGTGAGATCTACTAGAAAAGTGGTTTGCCTTGTGATTTGAGGTTTGACAATTTTTAATAGATTTAATGGGAAAAATTTGTTTTCACATAAATCTTCATATAGATCTGAAGGTTTTTGGTTTTCAAATTATTCATGTTTTCGTCAAGATGGAGGCCTAATTAGCTAATAATTTTGTGAAGGAAGTATATTTCATAGGATGATTTAGGTAATTAAAATTGGTTTTATTTATGGGGCATATTAGAGTTATCAAGATATAAAGTTTCAAGTATTGAAGGCATGTCTACTAAAATTTGTGAGCTCTACAAGTTTTAGGTAGGGCTACAAGGAGACTAGATAGACCTAGTGAGATGAGTACTTTTTGTTTAGTTTATCCAAAAGAATAAATCATGAGTATTTCAAGGTGAGTTCTCAAGATTGGTTTAGATCATGTTTTATATTTTTTTAGTGGCATGAAGTTCTATTTGTGGTCCTTGAGGTGGTTTGAGAGAGAAGGCTAGTAAGCCTGTATGGTGATTCTTCATGGTGTGTAGAGGTCTGAAGATGCCCAAGAGGTGTAATGGCTCAAAGATATTATGGGGAGTCCCTATCAGATGTTTTTGGTGATTTACATCATATTTTAGTACTTTTATATGTTATTTTCTCATTGGTTGCAGTACTTGGTTGAAGTGAGTGTTGGTTTGTGGCAAGAGGAAGTTGACAAGGCAAAGAAAACATAGGCTCAAGGTAAGGGGGAGTTTGTATCATATTTATAAGGTGGTCCTTCATTATTGATGGTATTTTTATGTCCTCAAGATCATTTGGTACCCACTTTTTCATTGTGTCAAAGGGGTAAAAGTTCCTGTTGTGGGAGTGCTTGAAGAGAGAGAAGGAAGGTGAGTTGTATATTACGATATGATGGTTATTGACATCAATGACAAAGGGGGATATTTTTGGAGAGTTTTAAATTATTTCATGGTGATGACATATAAGTTTCCAATTGAGTGGATGAAGTTAATTTATAATCTAAAGTGACAATGTCAAAGTGTGCAATGTGTTTATCTTAGTTTCCTTAAAGTAGGCTTGGTCGATCTTCTATTTTGGCATGGTTAGAGATATTCATGGATGAGTATGGTGATTTTATAATGTGAAAGGGGTACTATAAAAAGTTAATAATTATTTTATTGCTTGTGTTCATGAGTTCTTTGCATCTGGTTGATCATTGTTTTCATCTAGACATTTTGGGTCTAGTGGTAGAAAATATGAGTAGGCAGTTTGCTGACATCACCATTGCCATGTGTGGATGAGTCAAGGGGATTTGGTCATATGGTTGTGATAAAATTTGTGCCTATTTAATATAATATAAATTTAAATTCATTTAATAAATCTCAACATAATATATGAAAGTGCAAATTTGGGCTCCCAGGTAGTTTGATAGTGTTTTCCTATACTTAGCCAGATTTGTAATATGGCAAGAAAAACTAAGTAGACATTTTGATGTAGTCATATTTTTCACATGTGGTATTTTTAAGATAATTTGATCATATTATTTTATTAAATTTTATTCCTATTTGATATGTGATAAATTTTAGGTCATGCGATAAAGCGCATTAAAAGATATGCATGTGCAAATTTGGCCTTCTAGGTAGTTCTTGACATAGTTGTCTTTGTGGCAAAAAAAATTGAGTGAACATATTAATGGAGTTATATATTACATGAACAAGGGTTATAGGAGAATATTTATATATTATTTTATTTTCATATGTTAGGATATCATATGATCCAAATTTTAGATCATGCATCTAAGTGTAGCAAAAGTTATTGAGGTCTAAAGTTGGCCTTTCAGGTAGATTACAATCATTCCCATACTTAGTCTATTTTGCTCGATGTTAAATATCAGGATTAGATGGAGATATAATGGCTCATGGGTGATCATAAATTGTAGATATATGGTATATGTTGAGTCAATGAGTCAAATTTTTCATTGTTTAATGAATATAAATATCGAGCTCCTTACAAAAGGATCAATAGAGTGTGTTTGTTCCAAGGTCTTAGGAAACAGTGAGATGAGGACAAGTGTTTAATGTTTAAATATTAAAAGTGCTTAGAATGAACGTGATGGTTCTAAGTTTCATGATCATAGGGGTTTTTATAAATATTGAATGGTGAGCACTACATGGTAAGGAATAGGTTGATCCATAGAGATCAAAAATGCACATTGAGTCAATGTTACAAGATTGCACAAGATGCGGTCAAAAAGTTATTTATTTAATAGTATAGCCAAGTTAAAGTTATATTAATATTTATGGTGCATGATTAATCTAAGAAAAAAGGACACAAGATGATAGCATGGTGTCTGAAGTTTAATTGTGACCATTTGAATTCAAATATTTGAATTTAACAAAGGAAAGACTAGTGTCTAGTTTTTGAGTCATAACTTTTGATCTATGTAAAATTTGACCATGGTGTAAAAAGATAATTTGTATAATAATCCAAGGAGAATATATAAATATATATTTAAATATATTAAAGTGTGTATAATCAAATATATTTAGGTTAAAATTTGAGTATGTGTTCATTCAGTTTTTGCAAGTAACCCGAGAAGGATATTTGAGCTCGTTCTGATGGTATTTTGATGTCTCATGCTGACTTAGCCATTTGGGAGTGTTTTATACTCCATGAGGATGATATATTTGAATGATTAAGGTTTGAAAAATTATATTTAGTATGAAAAAAGGTTTATAAGTTGATTATGTATTCATTCATGGTGATTATGTGCACATAATGTTGTTCAAGCAAATTTAGCACTAGCAGATTGATGTTATGATGGATGTTGGAAATTAAGGGGGGATTATAGATCATGTGGCATGGGTTAATGTGTTGGAAAGTTTTCTTATGTTATTAGTTTGCTTAGATAATTTTCAAAGAGGTGAATGGGTATCCATAAAACCTAAAAAGTGATTCAAGCCTATTTGAAAGAGAGTTATGCTTAAGTGTGACCCATGTTAGATGCCTTAAGGGTAAATGCATGTGTTGTGGTTGATAGGAAATATTATTATCTTGATAATAATTATATCTCTATAAATTATGAAACCAAATATATTGGTTTCTAGAGATTAATGAGAGACTTGTGAGTAGGTGCTCTAAGTGAAAGGCTTATATGAGAAGAGTGTGCATTGAAGTGAAGAAGAGAGGATATGTAGTGTGCATGTTGGATGAGTTGATGAGCAAAATAGTTTGTCAATTGTGTATGAGTAGAGAAGAGTGGATTGCTCCAAAAGGTGGCTTTGGATGTATTGTGAGTGTGAAAATAAGTAAAAGGGGTTATGTTATCAGAGTTCCATCAATAGGTGTAGAAGACATTAGTTCAAAGGTGAAGGTGTTCATTTCAAATGAGGGTCTAACGGACTTGATCTTCCTTAGGGTCAATTTTTCCTTGTGAAATAGGTGTTTCACTAAAGGCCTTTGGTTAGAAGGACTTGATCAAAGTTTTTGGTCTAAAGGACTTGACCAGTCTCTTGTTTGTAATCTCTTATAGGACAAGTAGTATATGTGTTACAGGCTTGAGAGTGAGTTTTATTCCCCATGAGGATTTCCCATAAGAACTATGTCTTGTGTGTTTAATCTTGTGTATGCATTGAATGAATGAGTTATTTTTTTAATGTTACTTACTCAAGTTTATATATGTTGATTGTTTAATAGTTTGAAAGGATTGGAATTGAAATTGAAATATCTAGGCTCATTGATTCACCCCCCTCTCAGTGATTGTACCTCTAACACAAGTCTATGTCAATGAAAAGTAGCATGCTCCTCCATCATTTCATAGTGCACCAATGGATTAGGCTCATAAGAATGGTTAATTTTTATAAATGGGTGAAGCTTTTCTATAGCAATTTATGCATAGTAAGTTTGTATAACTGAAGCTTTAAAATGGTGGTCTTGAACCTCTTATTTGTAGTTTTTCAAGATTGTTAAAAATCAATGATGGTTGTTCATCTTCAGATTAATGTGTTGCCATGGATTAATTCAATTTTGGAAGGAAAATCCATAAATATGCCAATTAATATTTGGAAAAATGGGGCATTGATGAGGCATGGGATGGCTTAATCTTGATATTTATGGCATTAATGGTTTATGGATGCCACCCCATTGATGATGTCATGGGATGATGTAGAATTGAATAATGAATTTCCAATAAATAGATATTCAACAAATTTTATGGAATTTTCACTTAAGCTCTTGATTTGGTTTAATTTGCCTAAGTGGCTTTGATTAAATCTATGCAATTATTTGGAAATTTGATGCACGCTTAATCAACTTACTCAAAAATGTCATTTTACTAAGTCATAATTTGACTAAAGTATAATTAGAAGAAGGTGTTAGTTGCATACAAAATAATACCCAATTTAAGGTAATATGGATGCAAACTAACACATGTATGTGACATATGATGCCAAATTAGAAGAATTAAGTGGCCCAAAGTGTCATTTTACATGGTCAAAATTTGACTCGACATGATTTAAGAAAAGATAATAATCACATAAAATGCATTTCCCCATTCAAAGATACATTATCCTAAATATACACCTTTAAATGACAAGTTTGAATGATTTAGCATGTTTTAGTGATTGTGGCCAAGATTTTTTTCTTATTGTAGGATATTACTTAGATTGGTAATTGCAGCACAATAGTGATAGGAATTGGATGTCTAAATTTTGCCCCTATTTGAGAAGGCATAATAAGACATTTAGTTGAAGCAACATATTTTTAAAGAATGAAACAATCACTATAATCAAAAGAAATAAACTTTGTTCCCATTTTCTATTAAGTTTTGCATGAGTTATAGAAAAACAAGGTTATAAAATCCCCCAAACATCATTTGGGCATCCCATGATGCCCCTTCAAGGGGAAAACAACAAATTTGAAAATATTTGATGGGTTGGGCCCTCAATCAAAATATATAACAATCACATTAATTATAACAAAAGAGGCTAAAAAATAGAGTAATTAGAAGAAAGTGAGAGTAAAATTAGATAACAAGGGATAAAATAGTAATGCAAGAGAGAGATAAAATGGTTTAAATATAGGCTTACGAGGTGAAAAATTTGAAAAAAATACTATATTTTGACCCTTGAGGGTAAAAAATAGTTCATTTGCACCCCTATCTATAGTAAATTCAAAGCTCTAAAATTTTCATGTGAAAGAGCTGAAGAAAATGGCCAACATCCCACATCCCCATCACCTTAGAGAGCACATTAGAGAGTATCAATAGCCTCTAGGGAATGGATCATTAGTAGGTACCCTTTTTGTATTTAATTTGGTCATTTATTAGGTATAAGAAGTAGGTAGTGGGATGATCTCACCATTTTCCCAATTTAGAAAATGATGAGGTCATCCGTAAAAATGGCAGAATCACCACGAGATCAGTAATTTCATTGACCTTTTGGTGGGAGTGTGGGTCAAAAAGGTGAGGTCACTAGGACATTAGATATTTTGCATTTTTGGGTGGAAATTACCCTATCCAATTTTTAATTTACAAAGGATAGAAAGAACAATCTGTCATTTAGTGGGAATGACCTGTCAAATGATAGATTCAATTCTTTTAGTGAGATCACCTTATAAAATAGCAAGAATGACCTGCTAAATGGTGGGATCACCAAAGTAATGATGAGAATTCCATAAAAAGTTATGATGGAGATCATAGGAGATTAATCTAGTCCCAAAATTAGAAGAAGAGAGAGAGACCCATAGATGATTAGTCTAGGCCTCAAAATTAGAATAATTATGTGAATGAAAGGAAAGATAATAGACCTAAGTCCTTATGTTTGATTTGCAAGATTGAGTTGGAGTCATCATAGGAGTGGTGATCCCAAGTTTTTTGGTGATAAGGGATCATAACAAACAATATTTTAGGCATCTTGGTGGTAGTAGACCTATATCACCTAGCACGATTACCAGTGATTTGAATAAATAGATATTCTTTATCAAAACTTGTAGAGAGCTGGCACTCCTAAAAATTTACATTTCATCCACCAATTGGGGAAGCCATAATGACATTGGAGGATGTGTGTTGTATATTATGTGTATCAATGTAAGGACCTAGGATCACTTAGATGTTATCTAGATGATGAGATGTATTAGATGACCTGATCAAGGTAATGGACCTAGAGATTATGGATGGTTATATAGATGTAGGTGCACTAAAGGATTTCGCTTAGCCCACAAAGGATGGAATAAGATAAGGGATAGTTCCCCTAGAGATGGTAGTTTTGATAGATCTTGTCAGTAGCCTTTTATTGTTGGACAAGAGTAGATGGTTCTTTCTGTTAGCTTTAATCGACATGGTGCATAAGATGTTTGATAAATTGACATGCTTTACCTTGGGACCAATGATCCTAGATCAAATATATAAATATCTGCACATGATAGTATATTAGGGAGGGTATAACATATGCCACAACACACTGCTATAGGTATGGGCATGGGAGTACATAACCATTGCACAACCAGTGGGGCTTAGATATTAGAGGGGACTATAGAATCCCTTGGCTTGGGGATGGTACCTTATAAGACTAAGTATATAAGGATACTTGGGGAACTTGTATTATTATTAATAAGACCTAGATGAGATGGAGGATAGAGATTTTATTTGGTTCCTTATTTAGGGACATAATGTCTTTGGGTGGAGGAGTTATTCAAGATCAGGTATATGATCACTCGATGTTACATCATAGGTTGTCATGACTATTTGGTGGAGAGGTATAGGCAAAATTGATTCTAGAGGTAGTTTAACCTATAGCAAGATGACTTGGAGGGTTCACACTACTTTGTGCATGTGACCATGGAGATCAAGGAGTGGGGGTCACCAGTGCCTAGGGCTAAGGCATTTGTTGAATATGGTAGGGTGGTCTATGTATTATGGGATTATGTTGGAAGGGTTATAGATGCAAGATTGATTGATGATTATGTTGTATGGTGGATTAGGGTGAGACTAATTTTATTGATGAGGCCTTTTCCCCATCATCGAGTCTTACATCAAAGGTGGGATAGGATGAAGAGAGACCAAGGATAGGCCCCAACATAGTGATAGGTTCAAGTGCCTATATATCCAATGATCCCATATGTTATGCCATTATAGGTAGTCCAACCTCAGGTATAATAGGGTCTAGGAGATTATATAGAGATGGTTGATTTGGGTGAGCAAGATGTGGATATAGGGGATGCCCTAGGTGGTTATGGAGGCCATGGGATAGGTATCGGAGAGGTAGGTCCCTTCAACATAGGTGAAGGTATAGGGTTAAGAGAGACAAGGTCCTCTAGGATAGGGAGGTATATAGAGGACTAGGCTTTGATAGATAGACTCTAGAGTCAGATTACTACACACCTATCAGATATTGTAGGATTATAGAGTACTATGGTTGGGTTACAAGCACAATTGACAATTGTTCAAGGAGAGACTACTAGGTTACAATGTATTATTATAGCCACAAATGTAGATATTTCTATTTTGAGGGGATAGGTGGCATAATTGATAGGGGTTTAGGCTTAGTTAGACACACAAGACCTAAAGCTATTGATAATGGTTGGTGAGCAATATTTTACTCAATTATAAAGAGAGACTGATATCATAGGTGGAGAGGCTCAGAAAAGATCGAGATGAGGCTCACCGATCTATGATAGATACTAGTTTAAGAGAAGTTATAGCTTTATCTAACATGATTGCATCTAAGGATGATGCCTTACATATGAAGGATGATTTTCTATGTACCAAGGATGAGATATCCTACTTGAGGCAGGCATTTGAGGTGGTAGTTCCTATGGAGAGGAAAGTGGCTTCCTATAGGGAGTATATGAGATCATAATGGACTATCCAGACCTCTAGGTATAGACATGAGATTGAGTCAAAGCAGTCAGTACCACATCCAATAGCACAGTGGGTAGTCATGGTACCTCTACCACCACATCCACTAGCAATTTTAGTGTCAAGGATGGGTCAAAGCTTCCAACAGAGTCCCCTAGGGATGGTCATGATCAGAGCTTATTTTTTAGCTCTCTTTTTTTTGTATTATGGGATGTATAGATATTATCATGATGTATAAACATGATTTTGAGATATATATATATATATATATATATATATATATATATATATATATGACATTCATTTTTGGATTATTATTATTTGTACATGGACTCTTAATATTCTTTAATTATCACATGATTTTTTACATTTATATTGCCCTTATTATGATATGTTTCGATATGCTAGTTTTAGGAGATGCACATCCTTAGTTAGCATATAGATATTGATGTTTTTTTATGGTTCTACTTCATGTATGACTAGATTCTAGAACATAATTTAGGAGATGCACATCCCAAACTAATCATTGAAATAATCAATTAGACTTATAGTCTTTTATAGAGTCTTGTTTATTTCAAAAGATGGCCTATGATAGATCTAGTGTTAGGTATTGGGTATGGTATGTTCATAAATGATCATGGTGCCACATTAACTTTTAGACTTGGAACACTTGATGTTTATTATAGAAAATTTGAAATTATGCATCATAAGTATGATTTAATTATAATGATATTGTATTTTGGTTTGCACTTGACCGGTTCAAATGTGAATATTTATAACTAAGGATAATGATAAAAATTAACAAATCCAAAGTTACAACTATTTACGTTTAAGCAAAAAACAAATAAAAACAAAGAGAAAAATAACAATACATAAATGTAACCTAACTTAAAATAAAGATATAAACAATCAAGATTTAAGTAGGACCAAGCATTTAAAATAAGATCAAATGTTTAAACAACCTAAAATACAATTACAAATAATCAAGATCCATGTGTATTAATAATGTGTACTTGAAAGACAAACAAATAATAAAACAAGTTAAATATAAATATAAACAATGCAATCCTAAGTAAACGCTAGACTCAAAATGTTTATAGAATTTATTTAAACACAAAAGAACAAAATAATATAATAAACAAGACAAGATAGTAAACTAAAAGACAAAAATAAAGTCACAACAAAACACCAAGAAATGGATTAAAAAATACTAATAAAAATGAGCGAATAATAAAATGATAATATATAAAATAACAACTCAACAAAACAATAATGAAAACACAATAAAAAACCAATAAACAAAATAAAAATTTAACACAATGCAAAGACAAACTAACAAACAAAAAACAAAACACAAACAAAAATTAATGGAGAGATAACAAAGTACAATAAAACAAAAATAAAAATACTTACATAAAAATAATACAATAATAAAAATAAATGGGCAACACAACAAAACAACAATAAAAAATCAAATAAACACACACAAATAATGGTTAATCATAATTTTATTCATGTAAGTGTAACAAAGGTATCATGCTCTATGATAAGGTGACCCCTATGCTAAGAAATAACAATAATACAATAGGATTAGAACAATGGATACAAAGTTGCCCCCAAGTGATAGGGAAATAAAAACACAAAATAAAATGGGGGAAAATAGAAGAAAAGGAAGGGGTGGTTGAGTTGACTCTAGATGCACAAGGTAAGTGGACGCTACCTACATAGTTCCATAGATGCAAGATCCAACATGAACTTTAGGCCAAATGTAGTTCTCCTAGGAGATGGGATAGAATAAAATGATGATAAGGGAACATGAGTGTATTATAGAGGAATAAGGAAATGGGCTTGAAAAATAATGAGGACATGAGAAAAAGAGGGTAGTTTTAGGTTAAAACCACACCAAAAGTCAAAAGATGAGTAGGCACGAAGGAACTAAATTGGGAATTATGAAGGCTTACTGCATCTAAGATTGAGAAAGAGAAAAAGGATCTCAAAATAGTGAGAGCATAAGAAAATCCAATGGTGCAATAATGGATTATGTTGAAATGAATCAATGCACACAAGGCTCTCATAAAATGATGAGAGCATGGAAAAAGGTTACTCCCAAAATGGCAAGAGTGTAAAAGGAATCCAAGTGGGTGTTATTGTATCTAATGAAAATACATAATACGCACAATGGAAACTCTCAAAATGGAAATATCATAGGGATTAAGGCCAAGAAAGATGGGGAAAACTAAATGAAAAGTAGCTACTCATGAAATAGCCAGGGTTCTCAAGATCTTTAATACAAAGAAGTGGTCATCAAAGAAAAGAAAGTGTGAATGTGGTCGAGCTAACCTGAGGTATACCATGTATCCAAGTGTTGCTTACATAGTCTATGCGTACCTTAGGCCAATGTAGTTCTCCCAAAAATAGGAGGAAAAATACCAAGGTGGCCTAGAAATAAACTAAAGAAATAAGAGAACCCCACCTAAAAATTTTGATGGCCTTATATCTCTCATGGAAATCTTAAGCCAATTTTCATGATTATGTGTTTTTAGGGTTTTTTGAAAATGTTTATGGGTTTTATAAGTGTCTCAACTTGATTGAGAATTATGAGAGACTAATTAGTCTAACTCAAAAAATGGCAAAAGCATGGCTCAAGTTGCTTGCAAAATAATGAGAGTGCTTAGGTTTAGAATAAATAAAGGTTTAAGGCAATATTTTTTCTTTTTTTGTATGAGTTTATAATGTTTTTGTGTTTTTGGGATAAGTAATAGAAACAAAATATTAACAAAAGGCACACAAAACTAACTGAGGAAATGCACTTCCATAGGTAAGAATTTAAACAACAGCTAAACTGGATCCAATGAGGATTATGATTATAAAAAATGACATAGAAAACCATTTAGCTGAGGAGTTTCATGTTCATAGGTAAGTAACAACTAAACCAAATGCAATGATATGACTAATTCTGTCAAGGAAACAATGCCTACCAAATAATAGTGAAATAATAATATAAAAATATGTAGTTTTAAATAAATCTAAGGAACCATTCAGTAGGAAAAAACTAGGTGTTGGCATATCCTTGTACACTTGTCTACAAAAAGAATCTATGAAATATTATTCAGGATGAATTACTTTATAGAATGGGCACTAAGTGTGTCCAGAATGCCTAAGAATCATAATCATAATCATAATTAGTTATGGGATACAATAGTCCAGGTTACAATAGCCTAGAGTGGAAGGAAAATGATTTCAATGGAATATAAATGATCCAAGTGACAATGGTCTAGGGGTACAGTAGTTCAGAGTTACAATAGTCTAAGGTAGTAAAAGAATATTGTTCTAGGTAGAACATTTTAGGTTAATACAAAGGTCTAGGATAGAAAGATATAAAATAAAAATGGTCTATAATAGGATGAGCGAGAGCATAATAGGAATTTTTTGTCTTCTAGGCTAAAGAGGCCTAATTAAGCCTAATTGGGAGAACTAATAGATCAAAAAACACACTTGCCTTGGGTTTTAAACCATGAAACTTGTCATAGAGCATAATGGAGAAAAAGGGTACTTAAAAATGGTCTCACCTAGTCTTGTAAGTCCATAAATTCTCCTACACAAGTGGACTTGTGTAAAAATAGGGGTATAATAAGACAAGACCTAGTGAAGGCTTTATAGGGAAAATGGGGCCTTGGTGAGAGATTGATGATTATAAATGGATTTTTTTAGTCCAATATGATTATAATATACCTTTAATGAATAAAAATTTCACCAACTTAGCTAAATTCAAATTTTAGCTATTTTGGCCAAATTAGGCCTAATGAGACAAGGAGGCCTTGTAACACCTAAAAGGGGAATTGATGAATGTAGGTAATGTAACTATTTTAGATGCTTAGAGATGATTTAAAAGTGTCCTTGGGATTAAAATATTAATATATAAGAAATCTCATGATCAAACTCTTGCATTTTTCCACTTGTCAAGAAGGAGTTTCAAGACTTAAAGATGCCTGTGAAGAGTTTCAATGCCACATGTGAGGAAGGTACTTAGTTTGGGATGGAAACATGTCCATATAACTTACTTGATATCTCATCCACATAATTTCCATGCAACACTTGTCCCTAACCTACTTTTAAGTGCTCTTTAAATCCCATCATGAAGGCAGTTTCACAAGAGAGAATGATTGAGAAGATTGTTATGCCACACTTGGAGAAGAGGATTATCTGGGATAGAATGATGTGTAAATCAGTTTCATAACTCCTTTTACACCTCATTGACATGAATTTTAACTTATTTTCACCTTTTTAAACTTGTCCTTGTGCCTCTTCAACTTCCCTTCTCTCTCTCTTCTTCCAAAATTCTATAAGTATGAGCCATGTTGGCTATTGTAGAGGAGACCATAGCAGTATGGTGAAGCCTTGCTGGTATTACATTGAATTTTGTATTTCAACATTGAATAAAAGTCTGATTTTTAGTTAAGAACATTTTTTCTAAGTGTGTGAGTGATGTATAGTGGAGCTAAGCGATGGTGTCATCCTTACTTCTCTTTATCCTTCATGTTTAAGCAAGAGTTTTGATTTTAACATGTCATGTGAAGTGTATGAATGTAATAGGCTCCTATTGAAGTATGAAATTGTATATATGGTGTGAAATATTCCCATAGATCAGTTATCTTGTTAATTATCTTATGTATGACTACCTTCACATTGAAACACTATGTTATGATCCTTCAATGCCTAGAATTGGTCTTTGAAGCGTTGTTGCTTAGTAGAAGTGTGATAGTCTATGGGATATGTATTGGTGTATCACCTCTTTATTTTAGTTTCATTTTCATGCAAATTCCTAACCCTTTTCCCATAAACAAGAATTATATTAAGTGATAAGCACTTAAAGATGAATCTAGGGAACTAGTTTTCATAATCTAGAGATTTATCTCTCTTACAAGTTCACCCACAACTTGAGAGATGATTCCATGTTGCATAAAAATTTAGGAATATCATATAGTATCCTAGGGTGCATAATTTAAATACAACATTAAACTCTCCAAATTACAACTTACTCATTCTAGAAACATATATATAGGTCTATCTGTAGTATAATGTATTCATCATTATCACAATGGTACTCTCAATGCCCTCAAACCTGATTGAAAGTCTCAATTATTTTAGACACCCTCATCTCAACCTCATTTTTCTCATATGTATTGACTCTCAAACCATATTGGAGACTGCCTTTAGGTTAATATGGTATATGACTATGTGTGCTAAATTGGTTCTGACAACCAATTTCTAACTATTTAAACGTCTAAGTATTAGTGTTTCACCTTGAGAGTCTTATCACACTCCTTTAAATTTATTTATTACATCAATATGACTGATCAGGGGTTAGCTCCACTTGACTGTAGGTGATAGTCATAGGGAAAACTGACTATGTGTGTATGTTTTAGACTTTTCACCCAATCAATAACACTTTTGAGACTCATCCTTCAAAGGATGACTAATAAAAATTCCATGAGAGACTAAAAAATGACATAACACCTTGTTCTTAAACCATTTATAGGAGGGTGGAACTTTTCAAATGATGAAATACTATCTGTATACCTCAATGGTGTCTCCCATGAACAAAATGAGGTAGTCTTGCTCATTCCTTGACCTCCACATATGAAAAATAGATTGAGAATAATATGATAAGGATGTTAACACTCTCCAATAACATGTACACCAATTTATTTTCACATAAAAATCCAAATAGAGAAGAAAATTGAAGGTCATGTGGATGTGCAAGCATTTTTGATAAACCAACCTTATCAGTAATGGTTCAGGAAGCAAAAGAAACCAAACCTATGACTATTTCCATGAATTATAAGTAAATATAGATTAATATCACCCACCAAAGGCATTTTATCTAACCCACCTCCTCCTATTTGTACCAAAAGAAGAGTGGTTAACCTTTTTGACTTGTCTAGGAGAGTGATGGGAAAGAGAGGTCAATTTTTCTCATTTTTAGACATATGAAAGCTACCCAAGTATGGAATTAGATTGTGTGGATTTTAATAAGCACTCACAAATTCTTCCCACATGTCAAATGTGATTATACACATTGTACAACTGCTTAAAACTACCTAAAACTACCTGATCTTCTTGTTTTCAATGTTGAAACTACAAAATGTCAGTCTCAAAATGGTTTCTCTAACTATTCCTGACATTTGGGATGTTGGAGTACACTTGGACACACTTTCCTTCCTATGGAAACCATACTAGTTCAATAATTGACTCAAAAAGTCACCTTATATGACATAAGGCCAATTATTCAAATGTAACCAAGGATGAAAACATAATATTGACCTCATTAAAGACCATGGGACACATTTTACACCCTATTATATCCCTATAACAAGTTTTACTATATAATAGGTTGACCTAATTTGACTTGAGGTCAAATTAGTCAACATTTTAGTAATTTCTTAGGGGTGGCAAGCTAGTTATGACAAAGACTAGTAGCGTTCTCCTATCCATTGGGATATGGAGTCACCTATACACTACTCTTGATACTTATAAACCTTTTAAAGGACATAGAACACACCACACACAACAAAGAAACAAGCAACAAGACAAGAAACAAACTCACACTTGTGTTCTCATAAACACTTAGGGAAACAACAAACCAATTGAAAGGAAACACACCTATCCTAATATGTGAAAAACCTCAAGACATTTGAGGTGAATAATATTTTGTATTGCTTCAACTAGAGTCAAATACAATCCTCCTTATATCACTATTGTTCTAAGAAAACAATCCAACTTATGAAGCATGCTTGTCTATGAACACTTGTGGAGATAATCAAAAGACTTACCATGGTTAGGTCTTCTACTAACTACAAATTTATCATTTGGAGTGCTCAAGAACACTCCCTACATCTCTCTTGGAAGTTTATTTGGCTTTACAACTTGATTATACTTTGGCATGCTCATTTGACAGTCTTCATCTTGAACATTGGGGATCACTACAACATTATCAACTTCATGTACACTTAAAATAAGATACATCTACTATTGGAAGTCATCAATACCATGTTTAGATCTATCAAACACTTCTTGGTTCATCATGGTTGTTTCTTACTTAGTTAAAGTCTCAAACTCTTATTCATGCTCATCAAAAAATTTATAGTCTACCAAGTGTATTTCTTTCTTGATAGAGATCTCAAGCTCTTCTTTATGTTCATTGAGAACATGATTGACCTTAGTATCAAGTTTGCACTCATCTTGAAGGACTAAAGGTCTACTACCCTTAAATTCCTAAACCATGGCATTGTATTACTGCCACATGTCATCTACCTCTTCATGATGTTCATGTTCATGAGTATTCTCTTCCTTGATAGGCGAAATGGACTGCTCATTAGGACTGTCATTTCTTGATAAACTTGGGATATTCACATACCATCCACATGTACAAAGTAGTTGCCCAATGCAACTTGTTCTAGGATTTTGTCATGATATACCTCAAAGACTCCATCAATATCCTTATGAATTATGTAAGTCTCAAGACCATATTTTTCAAAATCACCTTGCTCAGCTCCCCACTCATCAAGATACAAATCAAATATGCCATCAAGGAAATTTATAGGTTCTTGATCACTAGGGTGATCATCTTCTTCAATCACATTTCAATTCATGTTATAAGTGTAAGGTACATAGGGCTCAACATGGAAACTAGAAAGAGGATCTAATTTAATTGTCACTTTTACACCATATCTAGTCCTAAATCCCATGTAAGACCAGTCTAAAGTCAGAATACCTCTAATTTTAGAAATGAACTCTCTACACAAGGAAAGTGCAAAATGAGGAGGCACATCAACTACTACAACATCCTAAGAAATGGTGATGGTAAGACAAGCATGGAGAATTATTTTCAAACCTATGATTATACTAATGGTATTGGTAGCTGACCCATCTAATTGGAGCACTCTTTTGGCATGGAGTTCATACTTCAAGTTTAGTTTGTCAGCTACCATCTTCGGCATGACACAAGTAATAGCTCCACTATCAATGAGATAAATATGCACCAAATAATATCTAATAATGATGGATAGATATAATGGAGGAGGTTTATCTACCTTTTCAACTTTGCTTGGGTGTCCTTCACTTGGCTTCATGGTGTTTGTCAAGGCTACCTCTCTTTGGCTAGGTTGTTTAGATGTCAAATTGAGCTTGGATAGTTCCTCTTAAAGTTGGTCTTTTTGTCCAGGTATATCCAATGTATCCCACATTAACACATTCACTTGAGACCTCTACATTTTCCCCACAATGTTAGTGAAAGGATCACTAACCTTTGCTTGTCCACTAGGAAGAATAACACTACCTACACCTTGAAATTTTTGAGGTATGAAATCACTTCTAACATTCTAATCCCTTTGAGTTGCTTTTGCATTTGGAATATCACTAGACATACCTGGTATTTTACTTGTTTGAAAATTCATTAGAGAAGCATTAACAGTCCCTTGGACTTCTTCAACTACCTTCCTTTTGATCCTTGTATTTTCAACTATATAACTTGTATCCATACTTGACCACCCTTAATGATTGATTACACATGAGTCATATAGTTTCCAATTAACTAATTTATACCCCACTTGAGCACCCTTACCATTAGTCACTCCTCCATTTGATACTTCATCTTGAGTCATATCTAGCATAGTTCCCAAATTTGCCATGAAGTTTTGATTGAATGACTCACTAACATAGGGAGATGGATCATAAGGTTGATCCAATAAAGGTTAGTTATTATGATCTTTGGAAATATTTTTTTGAGTAGGCACTATCATCCTTGAGGTGGAAGGATCATTGGGATTATAAACACCATATGGCTTAGATTGGACTAGATGTCCTTGACCTTGGGAATGACCTTGGAAGGGAGGTCTATTACCATGATAGTTGGGGTAAGATTGATTAGGATAGTAGTTAATTTGTAAGGTATTAACTTGTTATTGTTATAATGATTCTCTTTAGGCATAGTAACTCTTGTTCCACATCTCTCATCCTTTATTCCTCACTAGGATTGTTTGGTTGACTAGGGGAAACAGACTTATTTTTAAGTGTAGGAATGGGAGCAACATCAGGTGAATGAGTTTGATTAGGAAATAGAGGAATGGGAGGTATTGGAGTAATCTTCCCTACCTATATCAAATATTTTTTTTCCCTAATGGCCACCTCATAGGCATTCAGTAGAGTGTCATCTCCTATAGATTCTATCATCATTGAAATGTCACTATCAAATGCTTTAAGGTAATAATGGAAAACATGGTGAGTTGTTAGTCTTACCAATATTGGGATGCTATCCCATGTCTTCTAAAATCTTGTGTTAAATTCTTGAATGACTTCTTGAGGTGCTCTCCTAATGGTGGTTAGTTGCTCTGTTAGTGATAATTTGTCACTCTTGTCCTCAAATCTTCTTCTTAATGCATCTCCTAACTCATCCCAAGTTGTGATTGATCTAGGTGCCAATGTTACATACCATTGAAGATATTTTATTTTTAAGGAGATATCCAATAACATGATTGTAATGTTCTCCTCCATGATGTGATGGATATTGTAGAAGCTAGTAATATTCCTTATATGTTCAATGGGTGTGATGGAAGACTCATCGATGTATTAAGGATCACTTTTGAGGGAAGAGATGGGGATATCATCATAGTGATCAAGATTTATATGGATATATCCATTGAAGTAAATAAAGTGATGGTTTCTTGCCATGGTGGCCATAGGACTTTGCAATAATGGATGAATCAATAACTTTCTTATGGGCTTGTGAGCAAGATAGGACTTAGGGATGGGTGTGCTCAAATCTACTTGATTTTTAGGAATAAGGAGGAAGCTCTTGAAATTTAAAAGGTATGCCTTTGGTGAGAGACCTTGTGTTTACCTTAGTCATGAAATATTTCACTAGTCTGCAACTAATATTAAAACTTTAGAGTCACAAAATGCTATAAGAAGTGGAATATTATAGTTCCTTATTATCAAAACTAGCATCTACCTTAAACAAACTTCATGGACTTCATGTCCCACCCAAAATTCAAAAAATATTGTATCCTAAAAAATTTCCCTAGATAAATCAAGTAAACCTTATCAATTTTAGGATAACATGTAACTATCTCCCTTCATAGACAAGCCACTACAAGAGATAGATCTCTAGGTTTGAGCATGCTAGCTCCCTTGATCTATCCTTAATTCTAACATTAAACTAGGATAATCACTATCAGGGGTGAAAAGGGAAGAAGGAGACAAAAATAAACCTATTCTAATGAGATGATACACCAAATAATACTCTATATAACACACTTTTCATCTGCAAAAAGAAAGAAGACTATGAAACTGATCCTAACTCCATATCCTTCTAGCATAAGTATTTATCATAGAGGTATATTAATATGCCTATCTAGAGGTGGGTGAAAATAAGTTCTGGTGCAAGACACTACTATTCCCTCTCACACTTCAAGACACACTTAATAAATAATACACTTTATGAAACATGTTAGAATATCACTCACACAAACATGCAAGAGTAGAAATGGAAGTAAGGAGAGCATGTTCATCACTTGTCAACCACACAATCCACTTGACACACTTATGCAAGAGATTTTAGAGAATGAAATAAAATTATAAAAAAATATTCAAAGGTAAATTAGGTGTCAAAACTATTAGGGATTTAGCATACCAATTGTGGGGATTCACCATACCAATCCTAGTTTCATTATAAAGCCAAAAAGGCTTGAATATATAGACATAGAATAAGAGAGAGAATAAGGGAAGTGGAAAGGTCACAAAGACAAGTGTCAATATGTTATATATATTTATATTGAAATATAATGGAGTGAATAACATACCATTAAGGTCTTTTTGGATAAGTGTCCATCGAAAGCATGACAAACTCTTCAAACTAATGTATAGACTTCGAGTATACCTCTTGAAACTGCCTTCAAGATGAAGCATATTTTGAATACTTGAAACTAAAATAGGAATACTTGGCACATATGTAATGTATTAATGATGTTATAAACAAGATATGATAGTCATCATATACTCCCCTAACTAATAGCCTTCTTCATGACACTTGTATTCACTATTTGCAGTCACTTTTGGCCCTCTTGGCTTCAATCTTCACATTTATCATCAAGGTGACATTAATTTTCCCAATTAGATCCATGGAAGAGGTGTTATTACACCTTTATAGAACCTATTTGTATTCTACTTCATGAGTTAGGCCTCAAAAAGGTCCAAATTCAAATCTCTCATCTTCTCACTAGGCAGTCACTTCTCATTTTCACTATTTGTCTAAGATTGCTTATAGTGAATGGTATAATAGAGATGTTTATATGATTTTATATGGATATATATGGATTTATAATAATTATCTCTTGGCCTCTTTCAATGGCTCTCACTTGTTCCTTCTCTTTTGTACCTATAGAACACTCAAAAACATGTAAAAAGCCTAAAATAGATCTATCTGTACAAGTAATAGTATAGACCAGTTTGGTGGGAAGGAGCACGAGAGAGTATTAAAAAATTTAAAAATAATTTTCAAGACTTTTTAAAACTTTTTCATGCATCTCAAATCATATTTTTCCCATCAGGTTTAAACCATGGTTTTGAGAGGGTTTTAGGAAGTTTTGGTTCTTAGTGATAGTTCATAAAACTTGAACATCCAAATTCTGAACTAGTTCCATAAATTTTAAGTATGGTACACCCCTAAACTAATTATATCTCCTTTAGGTTCCATGTAATGTGTTCTCACATGTATGATCATTTGAAAATGGCCTATCGAGCTTTTGACTGCATTATAGGTACCCCTAAGATGGTTTTAGGTCAACTGAACACTATGTGTTATTCCTATTCAAGCCAATGGATATAACTCATCCTAAACTCTCCCTTGAATTTCATCACATGTATTAGGATTATCATGTGATCATATAAATGTAACTAGGTACCCTGAGGATTTAGGCCTAGTTTTAGGCCTAATGGGCCTAACTATGTTTGATGGCTTAAGAACACCTCTGAGTGGTTTCTCAAGACTATGAGTGATTCTTCACATTTTTTCATGTCCAAATAAACATTCCATGCCATTATGAAATATTTCAATACTTTCCATCACATTCTCTTATCATTCACTCACTAAACCTATAATCACCTTACTCCTAGAGTGCCCTCTATCTGAGATAAAATAGAGGGCATCTCCCCTATTAACTTGGATAAAATGAGATTATAGATGTATTTAATAGGTCATAAAGGTGATATATAAGAATTTTCATATTTTTATAAAACCCATAGACCTCTCAACATCACAAATTCCTAGGATGGGCTTACAGGACTAATGATTGTTTGTAGGGTCTAGAAACCTCAGGTTGTGACTGTATGTTAGGATATTTTTTTCTTAAGAGCACTTTGGAATGTGTCATTACCACTATGATATTGGTTTTTGTATGATTTATCCATCATAATCCTCTTCTTACCTCCCAAATTATCTCCCTCTACTTGTCTAGGTCAGTTGCTATATGTGTCAAATTGTGTCACTTATAGATGTACATTAGGTAAAAGTCATGAGACCCCTATAGGAAAACTGACTGTGTGTGTATGTTTTAAAATTCTCACCCAATAAATGAAACATTATATACTTAGCCTTCAAATGATAACTTATCACCATGCCATGAGATACTAAAACACAGCATAACACCTTGTTCTAAAACCATTTGCAGGAGGGTGGAACTCTGCAAATGATTAAATATTGTCTACAGACCTCAATGGTGTCTCCCATGAACAAAATGAAGTAGTCTTGCTCATTTTTTTACCTCCACACATGCAAACTAGACTGGTAATCATATGATAAGGATGGTCACACTCTCCAAGAACATATACACCACTTGATTTGCATAGAACAATCCAAACAAAGAAGAAAATTGAAGGCCATGGGGACGTGAAAGCAATTTTGAGAAGCCAAACTTCTTAGAAATGGTTCATGAAGCAAAAGAAACCAAACCTATGACTATTTCTATGAATTATAATTAGACAAATATTACTATCACCCACCAAAGGCATTTTCTCTAACTCACCTCCTCCTGTCCATACCCAAGGAAGATCAATTGAACTTTTTGACTTGTCTAGGAGAGCAATGGGAAAAAGAGATCAGTTTTGCTCAATTTTAAACCTATCAAAACTTCCCAATCATGGAATTAAATTTTAGGGATTTGAAGATGCACTGTTAAAGTCTTCCCACATGTCAAATGTGTTGTGCAGGTTGTACAACTACTTAAAACTGCCTAAAATTACTTGATCTTCTCATTTTCAATGTTGAACCTATAGAATGTCAATCTAAAAATGGTTTATCTGACTATTCCTAACATGTGGTACATTTTAGTACACTTATACACACTTACCTTCCTATGGAAACCATACTAGTTCAATAAATGACTCAAAAAGTGACCTTATATGACATAAGGCCAAATATTCAAATGTGACTAAGGATGAAAACATAATATTGACCTCATTAAAGACCATGGGATATATTTTACACTCTAGTATACCCCTATAATATTTTTTACTATATAGGGGTCGACCTAATTTGACTTGAGGTCAAATTAGTCAGCATGAACCTTTAATCCTAATTTTTACCTAATAAAAAAAAATAAAGAAAAAGAAAATTGAAAAGCAAAGAGATTAATCATAAAAAAAAAGTAATGATGGCCATTAATTATATGGCGTAACCCACTTTCATCCAAGAAAAACATCTATTTTTTCTGATCATAATCATAAAGACTCAAATATTTAATGTTTTATAGGTTATTCATGAGCTTTATCTTAGTATAAAACTAAGTCACAAAGTTTGAGTGCTTTCTTATAAATTTTCTTAACAATTAAATTTTTAAGTTTTTATTTAGCAATTTCTAATTTTTGTAATGCATTAGCTTTTTAATCTAATGATAATATGTCATATAATATTTGTTGCATAGTATTAATATTTTTAGAATCGTATTAGAGATAATTTCTTATTGATGTAATGATAACAATTATTATCTTATCGGTCACATTAACGAATATGATGAAAGGATTACTCATATATAGTTTCAAAAATACATGAATGCTTTGTATTACATTTTTTAATTCATAAAATGATATATCTAATCTTGCATCCCACTTATAGCTCTAATTTTTTTCTAATAAAGTATGTAATGGATTAACGTTATCGTCAAAATAAAAAATAAATTTGTGAACAAAGTTAAATTTATCAAATAAAGCCTTGAACTAGATTATTATTTAGGGAGAGGTAATTATTTTGTGGATTTTATGTGATTGGAGTCTATATAAATTTCATCCTTAGATATTATGTGACCTAGAAGTTTACCTTTGATCACACCAAAAAATAATTCATTTGGCTTTAAACATATGCCATATTTTCTACATTTAATAAATATCTCATGCAAGTGATCTAGGTGTTTCTTTATTTTCTTTTAATGAAAAATAAGATCATTTAAGTCTACTTTAATAATAATACCAATCAAGACATCAAATTCCATGTGCATTTCTCTTTGAAAAGTGGCACCTATATTTATTAGTATAAAAGTCATTTTATTAAAACAAAAAGTGTCTCTACATGTAGTGAGAGGGTTTTTATGCCTATATTATTGATTAACAAAAAAATTGATTCTAACTTGAAAATCCATCTCATAATGACATAATTTGGAATCGATTAACTACTTGTAAAATCTAGTATATATGGCAAATGAAAATTAACTTTAATATTAGTATGATTTGGATCTCTTAAGTATATTCAAAGATGAATATCACCATTATTGTTATGAACTTGGACAAGATTAACTACCCAATCAAAATATCTAATTGAATAAATGATACTACCATCCAAAATGTTATCTAGCTCTTTATTGATTGTCTTCCAACAAGGAGCTAACTATATGAGGTTTTTTCCTAACATGTTTTATACCAAGCTTAATAGGTATATCATGACAAATTGTAAATATGTCATAAGCTTTTAAATATTTATATTACCAAGAAAAACTATCAATGAATTATTTAAATAACTTAGTAAAAATATATATTTTCTTATGCATTATAATAGATGCCTAGATAAACATACTTGGGATTTTCATCAGTTACAAAATTATAGTTTCTCCTATAACCATTCTTGAAGGTTATTTGGTTCTAGATACTTTAGGATAGTAATGAGAAGAAATAATTGTTTCAATATTTACTAAATTAAGAGGTAATTTATTACCACTAAGTTACAAGTATTTTGTATAATTTAATTCTTTTGTACAATTGAAAACATAATCATTGTGGTCAAAGTAATTAGTTTTAATGAAACTATTGATATGTTCATCACAATCAAATGGAAGCCAACTATTTTCCAAATAAATTATATTAGGTCTTAAAAATATTTAAAAAATTATAATCAATAGAAAGTTCCATGTCACTTAAAGTTAGATTAGAAGTATAAATAACAAGTTTATCAACATATATATTAATTTCAATCAGAATGTGTGAGAGATTATATTATTCAAAACATTCTATTAGTGAAGAAATTATTTTCTTATAATTATGTATACAAGATTGATTAGTATTATATATATATATATATATATATATATATATATATATATATATATATATATATATATATATATATACACTTGCCTAATAATTAATTTAGAACATTGAAAACCTTTAAAATATTTTATGTTTAGTTTAAGGGATTTTTCAAGATGAAGGCATAATGTTTATAAATCACCCATATTATTAGTATTTTTGAAAGATAAATGATATGAATATCTGAAGATATTGTTATATAAAGAATAAGAACACCAACATTACTCTTAGGTTGGGAATAATGAAGAAGCATCCTGCAAACACACAAGTTTAGTCTTGTTCATAGGCTTAAAAGTATTGTTGATGGAATTAGGAATCTTAGATAAATCAATTTAATCTTAATAAGCCTCATTGAGGCATTAGGAGTTCATTATAAATTATTTGAGGGTCTTTTGGAAGTTTCCCTTCAAAACTAGAATTTGAATTTTCAAATATGTTTATGTTAAAATTATGAATAAATTGTAATGTTTTATAAATTGTTAAGAGTCCTAGAGATCTAAAAGGATGTCCTATGTAGCCAAAAGATATCTATACTTTTTTTGAGGTCATGGTCATCCTAAAATCAATAAAAAGAATATATAACTACAAGATGAGGTGAGAAAGGTCAATTTGCTATATTGAGTTCAGGTGGATTATAGGGAATCTTAGACAAACTTGGTGTATTCTAAGCTTGGAGAGATCTTCCATCGCCTGATGAGCATCGACCCTGCTGGGTAGGAGGTGTGCAACTGCTCCCAAAAACATTAAAGGTCAAGAAAATCCAAGACTGGGTGGTTGTCAATAGTCTATCGATTAAAGGAGAGGTTTGTGTAATCATTTAATGTATTTTTGTATGAAACCTAAATGATTTTTTATTTCAATAGTGTATTTTGGTGTCTTAAATCTCTATCAATAAGAATTCAATGTCTTTCTATTATTCCTATGTGTTTTTTAATAACAACGCTCTTGTAACCTACAGCAACCCATTTTCCATTGTTGACAGTCGTACATAGTAGTTTGGTTCACGTGGAAAGCATTGTGTGGAGTCATTTTGACTATTAGAAATTGTGTAGGAATTTCCTCAGACCAAACTAAAGTGTCATACCATTAAAAACTCCATCGACTTCCATGAATAATCCAGAAATAGGTCTCGGCTTGTTAGTTTTTCTGTGTAAAACCGAATTCAGGTTTTGGTTACAAAAGAGGTCGCAAATCCTAGAATATGGTGTTAGATTGTCTAAAACATGGTGAGAGGTTAGAAGAGAATGTTTCTGATCTAGTACAATTGTTTTTAGGTCAAAAGAGACCCTAAATCGTGAGCTATGGACAACTGAGTTTTTTGTGTTCTTGTAGGTCACAGTCTCAGACGAAATCAAGAAAATAACAAAATAGATTTTAGTGGTTTATCGGTCCAAGTCATTTAGAAACTAGTCTATATGACTTTAGGATCATTTTCTAGATACTCGAATGTTTTATATTTTTTTAAAAAGACCAGATTACATGAACTCTATAGTTGAACCTGTGACAGGCCTAAAAAGAGTCTAAATTCTCAATGATCTATAGAGGTTGATTTCAATTTTGTTTGTAATTTCTTCCAGGCCTTTGTCAGCCTATTTAAGTGTAAAATACTTGGAATCTTGGATCTATTGTAAACTAATCAATGGACAGACCTTTAAGATTAAGAATTGCCAAAGCGAGTCACCTACAGATCATTAAGAGGTCTTTGAAACTGGTCCACAGCCATGTTCACAAGTATTTCTTGTTTTAGTCCTTTGAGGCATTTAGGCCTTCTAGGCTTAAAGATAATTTTAAAGATTTTGAGACTAAATGATTTGAAACCAATAGGTAGATTAGTTTCAGACAGTGTATTGAGAGATTGGATAGAATAGAGTCTTAAGTCTTATACCAGTCAAAAAAATCTGAAAGTTTGGTCAGCCTCTTCACTGGTGTCTCTATTATTGTCTTGTCAAGGTTGTGTGTTTATGGATAGTTTAGGAAAGGCTATCAGGGAACAAGCTATGTCAACTTATAAAGATTATATTACTTATTTTGAAATAGTTATTGCATATAGATGATTTGGTTCATCTAAAGGTAAAATTATGTATATTTCAATTCATATTTATATGAAGAAAATGTTATTTAAAATGGGCTCAATAGGCATAACATTCTACTATTCCATATGCACAAGAATTATTTTATTTTTTATATAAACCCAAGTTGCATCTTTCCTTACTAGTAGATTTAGACCAATCTCTTCCTAATGACATTGCATAATTAAGAAGAGTGTACAAAACTTGAATTTTACTAATGCATTTAATTCTTTCATTTTGTATTACTTTTATGAATATATCCCAAAATTTATTATAAATTTTTGTTTGATGAAGGTCAAAATTAGTAAGATTATAATTTTCATGTTCATATGGAATGCCTAATTTATCGATGATGAATTTAGAGATGATATTTTTGGATGCTCTTATGTCAAAAATACAACTATGAATAATCTTAATAATATTATTACGTTCTAACATTATTATTGATTTGAGTGAATTTTATAAGCCTATTAATTGTTTAATGCAATATATTATTTTATATATTAGGTAAAAGGTTTATATATTATTTTCTCTAGATTATTTAAAATTGTATCATTTTGCATTATAATTTTACCTTTACCTTGTGGTGAGGGTTTTGAAGAATAAGGTTGGGTATTATTATTTATGTTGTAGTAAAATTATATTTAGGAGTAAAATTATGTTTTCTTATTTTTTTGGACAACTTAAGCATTAGTAGTATTGATATCACCAAAAGGTTCATTATAACTACATATATATTATCTACTATGTCAATAGAAATACTATATTTTATTTGAATACAACATTTATTTATTTTGAAACAATGCAAGTATTAAGATAATGATCAATTTTAAAAACATGAAAATAATGTACTTTATTTTGAAAATTATTCTTGTTGGTATTCAACATTTTACATGGAATCATAAGTTGGTCATTTAATTTTCATTTGACAGTGACCATCTCATTTGCAATGTTGTGAATAATTTTTTTTTTACATTATCGTAAGTTAAACCAATAGAAATTGTATCTTTGAATCAAATGTATTTGAGATTTTTCTCATAATAAATACAAAAATTAATGGTATCATCATATTCAATAATATATTTTATTTTCTAATACCATTTTTTTAAAATAATAATGCATTACAATAATACAACCTTGTTAGTTTATTATGAAGTCTCACGTCATATATAATTTTATACCTGAATCTATTAAATTTAGTAGTGAAACTATATATTAATTCACTGAGATAAGTAGATTTATTTTCAAGTTCATTAACTAATTATATATTTTATTTAAATTTTTCAATACATAATTCAAGATAGTCTTCAACATATTTATATTCACAAATGCCTTTAGCAGGTAAACTAAATATGATTTACCTTATAATTTTTTATAAAAAAAATCTAAGATAATAAAAAAACATTCATAATGTCAAAAGTTTCACATATAAGTTTGAAATAATCAAGATGATATTCTCATGAATCATCTATATTAATAGAAAATTTGGTAATGTTAACTTATTTTGATGAAGAAAGGTTGGAAAGATAATTCTTAATGTCAAGTGAATTTCCATGCATCCAATGATCAACATATTTCATTAAAATTTGATTCATTTTCAGTTAAATCATAAATATTTCTATTATATTATAGGCTATGTATAATATCTATAATTATATTTTTATTTGATTAACCATTTATAAAAATTAATAGATTTTAAGTGGTTTATCTAAAATAAATCTGATGGGAGGTTAAGGATTAGTAGAAAATATTTTTTATCTTTCTCTTTTTAGACATATATTTCTTTGAACTATATAGTTTTGAGTTTCAAGTGAAAATTAATATTATATTTTTTATTTCAAAGGCTTTGTCTTCCTTAGAATTTATAACTCTAAGTATATGTTATAGATTTTTAGGATGATTATACCAGCTAAAGCATGCCAAAATTGATGTAATATTAGCTTGTTGTTCATCGATATCAAAAACTTGAGAATATGTCATATAATGTATAAAATATTTTTCATCATTCAGGAAAATTAAAAACATGACTCACATATATGATTGTGTTATTATGAAGTCATCAAAAGATTAAGAATCTTGACTATATTCAAATAATCAATTTATAAATTGAATAATCAACAAGGATAAACTTAACTATACCAAGAAGGACACTTCACCATTAAAAAATGTGTTGTTTGGTATTCCTACAAGTAATAGTTTAACTAAAATAATTATGATAGAAGAGAAAGTGTAGTATGAAACTTGAAATTAAGATCTCTTGTACATGTATAAGTTCCTCTATCTTTGAATTATGTCTTTCAAGTCTTTTTTAAGAGTTCATTATAGAATCAGTTTTACTTTAAGTTATAACTAAATTTTTAGTTATTTTAAATTAAGGTTAGGTTGATTTATTAAGAGTTAACTAAATTATATTAGTAGTTTAACTAATATGTTCATAAAATGAAGTTATAAAAACTATTATATTTAACATATCAAAAACAAGATTTCTCTAACGAGGAGGGGCCCACTTATAGATATTTGGCCAATGATTAATAAAAAAATTCATATGATTTTATTAATCATAAAGAAGTAATATATAAGTAATAAATCCTTAACATCCACTTTTAAATTATCAAACATATTCTTAAAGAATGGCCAAACATAATAAATAACATATCATTTTTCAAAACAACAAACTGCATTCCATATATTAAGATATTCTATAGATAATTGATTTGAAAATAAAAACATTCCATGGAAATCCATTTGAAATTTAATTTTAAATATAAAATAATGTAGATAAAAAACCATAATTGAGCTATCACTGCAATAATCTATCCCGTGTCAAACCAAAATACTACATACTTAAAGTAATCAAGTTAAACTGAAAGTGATTATCAAATTTTGATAATGTCTTGAATATCATTAGCAAATAAAAGATAAAATAGTTCATTATTCATCAAAAAATAGGTCAACCAAAGGTTACACCTTCTCAATTTGGTACTAAGTGTACTCAAGAGGTACAATCATCATCTTAATCCTAGTAATAATTATAGAGTCATTATCCACTTCCAACTTAATTTTATTCATAACGTGATTTATCATAGGTAAGGATGAAGGGATATTATCATGTTTACGACTTAAGAAAGCAAAATTAATTGTGTCAATGATAGGTTTTTAGGCTTAATAGTCAACAAGGCATTAATTTTAGGCTTAGCATGAATAGATGGATTTATTACATTATTTGGAGGATGCATATGATGTGTTCAAGTATCTAGGAACTATGTCTATAATAATGAGATCTCCAAACATCTTTGTAAAAATAATTCCAAGTATGAGTACCATGAAATGACAAAGAACTAGAATGCATAGACTTAAAGAATCCCAAAGTGAAGGATCACTAGCATCAAAATGAAGGAAAACATGAGTTCCAAGACTAAAACCATGTGTAAACATGCTAGATTACATTTGAATCCTAAATGATATCGATAATTATATTGAATAGGTGAAGTAGTCTCATTTTGTTGAGATCTTCCCCAAATATTATTTTTATCATAACTTTAAGAACCTCTACTCCAACCCAATTTTTGTAATGGAAAGAGAAAAGATTAATAAGAAAAAAATTGTGATTTTTATATATCAAATATAAATTTCATCTCTAAAAATGCTTCTAAAAAAAGTGAATACTCCAAACAAACTTGACTATTCAAAATACATTTGAAAAAATTAATTATTTAATAAAAAACAAATTCTCTTCAATTATTTTAAGATTTTGCAACTGTCATGTTTCAAAAATATAACAACTTAGACAACAAAAATTAAGTCTTTTATATTAGAAATCAATCTTTTAAACCAATTTTTAGTTATAAAGTGTCAAGAATTTGATCAAATAAAATTGCCATTATTTTCACATAACATTTTTGAGAGAAAATCATGTAACATATCAAAACCATGTGAATAAAGTTATATCAAGATTACTAATTTTCAAACATATTTTTATTTTTAAAAATTATTCAAAATGAAATACGAATGCAAAAACTAGATCTTTAAAAAAATTTAAAAAAAACAAGAACTCCTTCTCATTGTATTTATATTTATATCTAGAATGACAAAGAAACAATTAAGAATCTTATTATAATCCTTAAGGAATCATAAATCATAATATAATGTCAAATCCTTTCATGAAGTTTTATATAAGATTTCAAATATATCATATTTGTATACAGCCAAATATGTTTATATATTTGAGCTTTAAATACATGATAATATTAACTAATTTTTTACAAAACCAAAAGATTTGAATATACATTCAAGGTATGAAAACTAATATATTTAAATTACTTTCATGTAAAACTAAACATAAAATACGATCAACTTATACTGTTTAAAAATGACTGAAAATAGTTAAAAATAGTCTAAAAATCTAAAAATCCATTCTAAATCTTTATGTGTGTGTGTGTGTTATTTAACTAGTTTTGAGTTCTTTAGTGTTTTATTTTGAATTTTTTTTGTTAGAATTAATGTTCACATCATACAAATTGAATACCTTTATATGAATATGAATATAATGTTAGGTTTTGGAGTTAAAAGCTTCACCAGGTTGCGAATAGGAGGAGTTGCTGAAGTGTCACAAACACCGACGTCGGTCAGGCCAACCGACGTCGGTTAGGGGAGAGACAGGAAGCTGCCGACATCGGTCAGGATCAGCCAACATCGGTCACCTCCAAGCAGACAGGGACCAACGTCGATCGCCTATGCAGTTTCAGAACTGTGAGTTCATGAACAGTTTGTTAACGAACTGGTTGTTTACATGTTAAGAGGCTAATTATAGTCTTGAGTTGCGTGTCTAATTATTGTAATTAAGAAATTCTAATTATTGTATGCATGAGATCTATATAATAGACTCATGGGCTATATTGTAAAAGTGTGATAGAAAGCCATTGTGCTTGAAGAGAGAGCAAGAGTAGCTCCTCCTAGTTCCAAAGGGGTGCTGAGTGTGTATGATCAGGGAGAGTTGCAGGTTGTGCAAGTTCTACTAGGAGATCCACCGGGGTACTAGTTGAAGAATCATGAGGACTTGGTGAGGCAAGGATAAGGGTTCTTCAAGGTGTAGAGATATCTACATGGTAAGTAAGGTCAGTTGACTTGCAAGTGGCAGCAAGAGAAGGGAAGATCTACTTGGAGTATGGTTGTGTACTTGGTGTACTGACAGCATTGTTACTGACTGGTGGAGGTGAACAACTCTGTATTAGAGTTGATTGTTGTGACCGTGATTGAGAGAGTGAACTGTTGAAGGAGAATTACAGGTGAACCCTAGAAGTGTGGGAGCTCTAGAGGTGTGGGAAGAAGAAGTGTGGCATCTTCTTTATTGTATTTTCTTTTGATTGAGTATTAATACAATTGGGTATTGTCTCTCATATCCTGTGTTGTTTCATATTTCTAGTTACTTATTCATTCTGGTTAAATTTTGTGTTTAGTTGCTAATACAAAGGTAATCAAGTGTGCCCTTAGTGGGCAGTAGGATCCTGACAGTTGGTATCAGAGCCAGGTTGTTGGCTCATAGCTTGATACCACTAACAGTTGGTATCAGAGCTTTTGGTTGGGTTGACTAACAAGTGGTTCAAATCTGGTTAGTGTTTGTTGATTATAGGTTACTCACAGGGGTTTCTGATTGAGTGTGAGTATAGCAATGGCAGAAGAAAGTAAGCTAGGAATGGAGAAACTGAATAGCACGAATGGTCAGATTGATGGAAAGAAAGAGCAGGGAAAGGAAGATTGTTGGTCGGTAGAAGATCAGCATGTAGAAGCAGATGTTATAGGGGTTGTTGCACAGGTTGCTCTGGATAAAGTAGAATCTTGGTCTATAGATTTTGTTGCCTCTTTCCATGCAACCCGAAATAGAGCATCTTTTCATGGGTATGTCTTTGGAGACTTTGGAGAGATTTATTTAGGAGCTGGTGAGCCTTGTCAAATGATTGGCAAAGGGGAAGTGAAGCTGAAATTATAGATAGATAACACACGGGTGTTGAATGAGGTCATGCAGGTACCAGTCTTGGAGATTAGTCTAATTTCTTCAGGAAAGTTAGGTGATGAGAGATGCATAGTAACTCTCACAACGGATGCACTTGAATTAGATGGTGGTAAGAAAGTAGGTATCCTTTATCTATCTACTTATATTACTAATTCACCTTCTATTGTAGAGATGTGGCTTTGTAGGCTTGGTCACATGTGTAAGAAGGGAATGCATGTTCTTAAGCGAAAGACAGATGTTTTTGATAAACTTAAGAACTGGAAAGCCTTGGTGTTCATTGAGGAGATGACGGATAGAGATCAGCTGAGGGGACTAAATTATTCTGAGCAGGGCTGCGTTGATTTGGATAGGGTTTTGATCCAAGGTGAGCTCGTGGGTAAAAAGTCATCACTCATAGGAAAACACAGTTATCGACATCGATCAGGGGGAATCGACGTCGAATAGACAGGCACCGATGTCGATCATGTGCAGATCAGTAGAGTCAGTGGTGTCAGGCAGATGAAGACTGACATTGATCACAAGAACTAACATCGGCAATAGGGACACCGGCATTGGTCATGGAGAATTGACGTTGGTAGACAGGGTCAGTTGCAGGGAATCGATGTCGATCGGGTGCAGATTGGGAGATGGCTGAGATCGGTCACTAAAATGGATGTTGGGCGGACAGCAAGCTGTCAAGGAGTCTCAAACACCCATATGGAGGACTGAAAGGGTAAGTGGACCTCATATTCATTGTTCACCTTCTTACTTGTTGCTTATTGATGGTCAAGAACTAGGAAGACGTGAAGAGGCAATGCAAGTAGAATCTAGGAAACAGTGGGAGCATGGCATGAATTCTTTAAAAGAAAACTAAGTGGGAGATTTGGTAGAGTTGCCAGTGGGGATGAAAGCACTGAAAGACAGATGGATTCCCAAGTTAAAGAAGAGAGTGGATGGATATGTGAGACGGAAGGCCAGGGTACATGGTCTTGAGGAAGCTGCAGGACAGTGGTACAGGTTTGACAGGTGGATGACAAAGCAGGGCTTCAGTCAATGTAAGTGTAACCATTGTGTTTGTCTTACCAGGGTGGATGATGGTCGTGACATTATCCTATTACTGTATGTGGATGGTATGCTTGGAGCAGGTTTGTACATACAGGGAGTTGCTGAGCTAAGGGTAAGGTTAGTTCAGAGGTATGTCATGAAGAATTTGGGAGCAGCAAACTTCTTTGGCATAAGAGACATGGAAGATCACAGGTTGATTTTGTCTCCAGTGGGAGCTGATGTGAAGAAGGTGTTGGTGGGGTTCAATACATAGGATGTAGAACCAGTAAGCACACCAAGGGCTAGACAGTTCAAGCTGAGCTTAGAACAATGTTTGAAATCACATGAGGTCGAGTGTGGACCTGAGTTTTCCCAAGCAGTGGGAGTTGTCAGAGAGTTCATAGCCAATTCATAGGAGCAATGGAGGGTAGTTTAGTGGATTCTCAGGTATTTGAGAGGGACCAGTAGCAGGGATTCATGTTATGTAGGGTCAAGGTCTTCACTACATGGAGTTGTAGGTTTGGATGTGGCAGGTTACTTGGATGACAGGAGGTGCACCACAGGTTGTGTTGTGGTTGGTCTTCAACATTGAGCTTGAAGAGGGATACAAGCCAAGAAATGAATTAGATGAAGGTACAAGTATAGGTACAGGTGAAGCTATTTATCTCCAAGTAGGAGATTGTTAGGTTGTGGAGTTAAAAGCTTCACTAGGTTGCGAACAGGAGGAGTTGTTGAAGTGTCACAAACACTAGCGTCGGTCAGGTGAACCGATGTCGATCAGGGGAGAGATAGGAAGCTACCAACATTAGTCAAGATCAGCCGACATCGATCACCTCCAGGTAGACAAGGACTGATGTCGGTCGCTTGTGTAGTTCCAGAACTGTGAGTTTACGAACAGTTTGTTAACGAACCGGTTGTTTGCATGTTAAGAGGCTAATTATAGTCTTGAGTTGTGTGTCTAATTATTGTAATTAAGAAAGTATAATTATTGTATGCATGAGATCTATATAATAGACTCATGGGCTGTATTGTAAAAGTGTGCTAGAAAGCCATTATGCTTGAAGAGAGAGCAAGAGTAGTTCCTCCTAGTTCCAAAGGGGTGCTGAGTGTGTATGATCAGGGAGAGTTGCAGGTTGTGCAAGTTCTACTATGAGATCCACCAGGGTACTAGTTGAAGAATCATGAGGACTTGGTGAGGCAAGGACAAGGGTTCTTCAAGGTGTAGAGATATCTACATGGTAAGTAAGGTCTGTTGACTTGCAGGTGGCAGCAAGAGAAGGGAAGATCTACTTGGAGTATGGTTGTGTACTTGGTGTACTGGCAGCGTTGTTACTGACTGGTGGAGGTGAACAACAACTCTATATTGGAGTTGATTGTTGTGACTGTGATTGAGAGAGTGAACTGTTGAAGGAGAATTACAGGTGAACCCTAGAAGTGTGGGAGCTCTAGAGGTGTGGGAAGAAGAAGTGTGGCATCTTCTTTATTGTATTTTCTTCTGATTGAGTATTAAGACAATTGGGTATTATCTCTCATATCCTGTGTTGTTTCATATTTCTAGTTACTTATTCATTCTGGTTAAATTCTATGTTTAGTTGCTAATACAAAGGTAATCAAGTGTGCCCTTAGTGGGCAGTAAGATCCTGACATATAATAACACTAAAAATAGATATAAAGGTATTCAATTTGTATGATGTGAACATTAATTCTTATAAAAAAAATCAAAATAAAACACTAAAGAACTCAAAACTATAGGATATTTGATTAAATGATTACATTCAAAACTCATTCTCAAAACTATAAGCATGACACTTGAACCAAAACCCATGAAAAATGTGAACCAAAACTATGCAAGAAAGAGTTGAATCTTATCATTTAATATGCAAAGAAATATATCTACATATAATTTCCATGTATCAACTAAATTTTAAATACAAAAATAATCTAAACTTATTTTGATTATGAATCCTTAAGAAAACTGAAAATGTTTATATGATTGAAATTTTGTAATATTTGAAAAATGCAAATGTGTATCAGATGGAGTGGCTCTGCAAGTCATTGCCAAGCTAGGGCAGTCGTGCCCTAGCTCGTATCTACCGTTTGGTGAAGATTGTGAAGGAGGTTTCATTGATCGATTGTGAGGGGTGGAGAGTGGAAGATTACATTGTGGGGGACTGTCCAAGGAAGGGCACAGAGATGGATCAGAGCGAGCCTTCTAAGGCCATGCCAGGCAGGAGCTTCAGTAAAGTGGTGGGCCTGAACAGGGCAGGACAGGAAGGTAGGACACTAGAAAATGCAATTTTCTCTCAGAATACAGGGGCTACAGATTTATGCTCAACTGGGGGATCTCGGATCATGAAGATTAATGGTTACCTGGAGCAGTGTAAAGAGAGACCCAAACTAGTAATCCCTTTTGATTTGATTGCTAAAGATGTAGAATATTACTCCAAGCATTCATTATATCACAAATTTTTGGGTTTAAGAGTTTCCCTTTAATTCTTAGAGAGTTGAGCTCGGAGAGTGTGGGGACCAGATGGTGAAATGGAGGTCACACTGCTGGCAAACAACTTTTTTATGGTTACATTCCTTTGTGTGGCTGATCGAAACAAATTTTTTGAGGGCAGACCCTATTTTTATAATCAGGTTGGACTCTTTGTCAAACCATGTCTGCATGGTTTAACCCCTCTGAGGAATTATCGAACAGGGTTTTGGTGTGGGTTCGGCTGCCCAGATTTCCTATAGAATGTTGCTCAGAAGATGTTCTTCATATGTTAGCTTCGACGCTCAAGAAGCTGGTGGGGTCTTCAACATAAATCATAGCAAAGAAAGTTATGACCTTTGCTTGAATCTGCATGGAAATTGATTTGAGCAAACCACTGTCAGATGCAGTGGAGATGAGTGCGGGCTCATATTCATGGGTGCAACAACTAGACTATGAGACCCTACCTTTCAGGTGCTGCCTTTGCCATGAATATGGACACCTGGTGTGTAGATGCCCGAAGGCCAAGCCAGTTGAACAGCAATCTATGTCATAGCCTCCTCCTAGTAACACTCTTGGCATTGATAAAGGGAAGAAAATAGGTTTAGGTGAAAGCAAGGATGCTGAAGGGTTTGTTCAGGTTAAGGCTGGTAACTGAAATAGAGGCCAAAAGAGGACCCTAAAAGAGTGACAGGATGAGGATACCTTTAATAGGTTTGAGGTTTTGGATGAATTGAGCTAACAAGAAGTTATCCCAAGATTAATTGGGGTAGAGCAGCTAGTGGGGGGTTTTGAATTGGAGATTAACTTTGCCATTCCTCACTCTACTCTTCATGAGGAAGCGGCCTTACCTATGGTCATGAATGGGCAGACAAGGGAACAAATGACTCTGGAGCCAAATGTCGAGCAAGGGTAGGGTGTAGAGGATGGGGATTTGCCAGCACAAAATGTGGGTACAGACACAGATAAGCGAGGTAAAGCTTCCCCTCATATGGGCATTCTTCAAAAGGATGGTAAGAAGGGGATTTTAGAGAAGAGTGTTAAATTGGGAAGAAAAAAGGATTTGGAGAAGATTAAGATGATACAGGAGACGTTGGTAGAATCAATATCTGTTAAGACCCTGGACTCCCACTTTTTGACTCCTCTGAAATGATCATTATCTCTTGGAATGTAAGCGGCTTGAATAGCGGCCCTAGACAAAAAGCTGTTTGGGAACTAGTAGGAAGTCATTCTCCTGATATTCTTTTTCTTCAGGAGACTAAGGTTTTTGTGGAAGATATGATGTGTATCACACCTAAATTATGGAGGCATGGACTATGTCAGTGCATTGGAGCGTAGGGATCATCAGGGGGTGTAGCATGTCTTTGGAACCCACAAAAGATCCAACCTGTGTCTTGGATTTTCTTTAAGTCCTCCTTATCTATGGTGGCTTCATGCATTGAGCTAGGCGAATTGGTCCTTTTTTCAAATGTGTATGTGCCTATTGATTTCCAAGGTAAGCTTCTTGTTTGGAATAATATTCACTTGGTTCGTAGTTTATTTCCTTACCTGCCTTGGATTATGGCTAGAGACTTTAATGCTATTATGGATTTAATGAAAAAATGGGGAGGTAATGCAAGACTGGAATCTTCTTTTATCCTGCTCTGAGATAATATTTTGGCACTCAATCTTGTGGATATTAAGCCTATCAATGGTCACTTCACTTGGAACAATAGAAGGGTGGGTGACCGGTGCATTGCTGAATGAATAGACCAATTCTTGACCTCTTATTTTTGGGTGGGTGGATTATGGTCTTTGAGCTTTGAGATTTTAGATTGGAGAGGTTCAGATCATTGGTCCATTAAGCTTACCATTTCTTCAGCTCACCTACCTTAGAAGCCGCCTTTCAAGTTCCAACTCATGTGGCTCAAGGACCTAGACCTGTTTGGACAAGTTGCTGAATGGTGGAGGGTAGGCAGACTGACTGTTGGTACAATAATGTATATTTTTGCTAAGTTACTCCAATTTGTTAAATATCAGCTCAAACGATGGAACTGACAAAGCTTTAAAAACATCTTCCAAGCAAAAAATGAGGCTCAAATGGAGTTGAATGACATTACAGATTGATCAAGGAGGAGGGGATGTCTAAGTTTTTGCTGAGGGAGGAAGTTAAGGCTATAAAAACTTTGGAGGAATAGGAGTTAAGGGAGGAAATCTTTTGGAAATAGAAAGCCCAGATTGAGTGGTTACAAGAGGGGGATAAAAACACTACATTCTTCTTCAATTCGATGAGAGCCAGACAGCATGGTAATGTGATTACATCTTTGGTGTCGGACAGGGGAGAGATTCTATCTTTAACACAGGATATCCTTAATGAAACATAGCGGTATTTTGCTTCTTTATTCAAGGAGGAAGTGCAAGGGGACTCGGCTACAAAAGCTCAGGACCTTTCCTATATTCCTTCTTTGGTGTCTCAGGAAATGAAGGAGCATCTAATGAGTGCCATATCCTTGAAGGAATTAGAGAAGATCATCTTCATGATGAAAAAAGGTAAGGCTCTTGGTCCTGATGGTTTCACGATTGAATTCTTCCAAGAATTTTGGGAAATTATCAAACTAGATTTATTGGCAATTGTGCAAGAATCGCAGAAGAACAAGCAAATGCTCTAGGCACTAAACTCTACCTTCCTTGCTCTCATTCCCAAGGGGGAGGGGGATGATTGGTTAAGCCAATTTTGCCTCATCTCACTTTGCAATGTAGTTTATAAAATTATATCTAAGCTGATTACTGAAAGGTTAAAAAAGTGGTTAACAGTGCTAATTGTTGAGGAACAAAGTGGCTTTGTGGAGGGGCACCAGATTTTGGATGGGGTGGTGGTGGCTATGAAGACCATCCATTCCATGGCTAAGTCCAAAGATAAGGATATGTTCATCAAGCTGGACATGTCTAAGGCTTATGATAGAGTTTGTTGGTCCTTCCTCCAGAAGGTTTTGGATGCCTTTGGTTTTGAGGAGGATTGGATCTGTTGGGTTATGAGTTGTGTGAATTCGATCTCTTTCTCAGTTTTGATTAATGGTGAGCATTCTAATATTTTTGGGGCATCACACAGTCTACGGCAAGGTGACCCTCTATCTCCCTACCTATTTCTTCTTATGGCGAAGGGATTGGGGCAGTTGATTAAAAAGAATGTAGAGGGGGGCACAATTCAAGGCTGGCAATGGGGAGGGGGTCTCCCAGCACAATCCCACCTACAGTTTGTGGATGATGTGGCCTTGATGGGCATGGCTACCATTAGAGAGGCATCTAATATATGCAAGGGCCTGGATGATTACCTTGCAGTCTCAGGACAGTTAATCAATGAGGGCAAGTCTTCAATTTTTTTCTTCAACACTCCACCTTCCATTCAATGAAGAGTGGCTCATATTCTTAGGTTTCAAATTGGGAGTCTTCCTTTGCTTTATTTAGGCATTCCTATCTCTATGGGCAGGCAGTCTAAGGAGTCGTGGCAGGTGATTCTGGACAAGTTTCACGATAGGGTGAATCATTGGACCCATCGTTGGCTATCCTTTGCTGGTAGGATCCAGCTGATTCAATTAATGGTACAGGCTCTTCCTATCTATAGATGTATGATCCAGGTGGCACCGATGAATTTTGTCAAGGACCTGGATTCCTTGGTAAGATAGTTTTTGTGGGCTGGTAATTTAGCAACAACTAAGTGGAGCCTCATTAAGTGGGAAGTGGTATGCAGCCCAAAAAGGTTTGGTGGTCTGGGATTAAGGCAGTCATTGTTAGCTGGTACTGGTCAGGTAGCCAAATTGTATTGGCGATGGTGCATGGAACAGGACCGAGTGTGGGCCAAGATGTTATCCCGTAAGTATTTTTTTGGGTCCCCCAGAAAGATATCCCACGGTACAGCTTGACGGGGAGCAAATCGGTGATATGGTCTACTCTCAAGAAAGGGGCTGAGTTGATTAAAAGAGGCTTATTCTGGATTTGCAAGAGTGGGGTAGAGGTAGATTTCTGACATGACTCTTGGGATGGCCACCCACTGATAGTTATCCAATATCCTCATTTGAGTGTTTTGTCCCAGAGGTTTTGTGAAGCTGGGTGGACTAGGGTGAGTGACTATAAGCATCTTTCCTTTATTGGATAGATGACAGAAGCAAGATGGAAGATCCCAGAGGAGTGGCTAATTTTGGGGATGGACGCTGAGTGTGTCGAGTTGTAAAACATCCTTTCTCATCGCAGATGTAGTGCACTGAAGGAAAGTGACGCACTAGCCTGGTCCCCAAATCCTAAAGTAAGTATACTGTTTCATCTGGTTATCAGGAATTGATTTCGTAGCAATTTGGAGGGGGAAGAGAAGTTCATTGGTGGAAAAAAGTATGGAATAAATTCTCTTGGCTGAAGTGTAACTGCTTCACTTGGACGTTGGTCTGGAATAGATGCTTGACGTGGGATAATATTTGGAAGAGGGGTTTCGTTGGTCCTTCAAGGTGTGTCCTCTGTAGTGGTGAAGAGGAGGATTCTCCACACCTTTTCTTCATATGCCCCTTCACTTCACAACTATGGCATTTATGGTGGGATGTATGGAGGTGTCAATGTATTCACGTATCCTCCCTAGATGTTTTTTGGAAGAGATTGGGAAGATCCCCCTCATCAACTTCCTTCTTGCAGGACGCTTGGTACGCTGGGCCGATTTTTTTTGCTATGGCAAGTTTGGATGGAAAGGAATCATAGAGTTTTTAGGGGCAAAAAATTGGGGATTCATCAGGTATGGAGCTGAATTAAAAGAATGATCCAAGAGACTATTGAAGCTAAGAGCGAGATTATTTTGCCACTAGAGAAAGGGGATGCAGAGATAGTTGACAGGTTTGGCATATAGGGTATATCTCCAGCCTCAGCTTGTGTTAGGAGAGGGAAACGTGGGCAACAAAAAATTAAACGGATGGGAAAATGGCCCCCTCCCGCTAGCCAGTTGAAAATTAATACGGATGGCTCTTCCAGGGGTAATTTGGGTTCAGCAGGGATTGGCGGGATTAGCAGGGATTCTTCTAGATCAGTAGTTTTTATTTTCTCGGCTAATAAGGGAGTGATGACTGTTAATAGGATGGAAGGCTTGGCTATCCTATATGCCTTGAAGCAAGCATATGCTTTAGGATGGAGGGAGGTGATTTGTGAAGCTGACTCTCAAGTCCTAGTTAATTTGCTCCTTGAGAGGAAGATTTCAGATGTGAGTTGGCAATTATCTTCGATAGTGCAACAAATATTACAGATTAGCTCCTTAATGGATTCAGTGTCTTTTGCCCATATTCCAAGGGAATGGAATAAGGCAGCTAATTGCTTGGCGAAATGGGCGTCAAAAGATATAGATGGCCGGAAGATTGAAGAGTGGGCGCAGATGCCGTACGAGTTTCGTCAGGACTTGGAACGGATTCTTGTAGAGGATAATAGTGGTACTGGAGAGTGATGGTCTGGTTATGGTTTATTGGTGGTTGAGGGTGTTTCATGGGGCTTTGGCCCTTTGTTGTTTTGTAATATGCTTTTCTAAGTTTTAATAAAGTTTTTACCCCCTTTTTTAAAAAAAAAAATTGTAATATTTGAATGCAAACAAAAATAATAAAGTATTATTCATATAAATAAAAATTCAAGAGATATTATGTTCATAAACTTATGAAAAGTATTAAAAAAATCTTTTTGACTATATATATTCAATCATAGTATTTATGGTAAAAAAACCCATCAAAATAAATATTGTTTACAAATGTGAGCTTGCATGTATAGATTTCAAGGAAATTCTCAAATTTGAGAATGACCAAGATTAAATTAATTGTCATGCGAATAAAGATAACTACAAATATGTATGGTTTAAAATATGTGTAATAATTAAAAAAATGATAATACTTATTTATTTTTAAATTATACGGTTTAAAAAATGACTAGTATGCATGTAAATAATCACACCTATGTCAATTGAAAATGAAAAATAATAGTCAATCTAAAACATTCCAATATTTCTAAATTTATGTTCAAAGCTTTGTCTGTATAAAAATATTCAAAAAAATCTATACCAATTGAAAATATAATAAATATACATTCACTTGAAAAAAATTTATATTAGTAATATTTATTCAAATTAACAAATAATTATTTGAAAACAATGATCAGTTAATATTTATGATTTACCTTTTAAAATAATTTATGAGTAAAAAATGTCCATTAAAATTTAAATAAAAACCAAAAAATTACCAAAAAATCTATTCACCATCTAAAAGATCCCATAATATTCTTGAAATTATGTTAAATATCGAAACAAGATAACATACAACTAAAAATGTTGAAAAAATCCAATAAAAACAAATGAAACACTCACTTCTTTAAAAAAAAAAAAAAAATCAAAATTAAATGACTAAATGAAAATGAAAAAAATTGTCTATACATTGAATGATGGCTAAAAAATGAAGTGTTTCATTCACTGCTAGGATCTCATTCATAAACCTTTGCTATGAGTCATGTTATGTTTAGAAACATTTCTAAATTCATTTCCATTAACATTAATCATCATGAAAATTATCTTTAAAATTAATCCAACTATTTATTTTACCAAAAAGTACCTCTAACCAAAAAAAATTACAATCTAAAACATTAATATGATAAGACGAAAGTCTCATTTGATACTTTAATAAGTATCAAATGAAATCAAAGACTATTCGATAAGCTTGAATACGATAATAACTATATGTATTATAAGTCCCTTTTATGGATTTAATATATTCAAAATGGATGTATTAATAAATTAAACGACCTTACTCAAAGATAGCATACCTAGGTCAAAACCATGTGTCACAACGAACATTGTAACTATAGTCATTAATATAATATTTCAAAGTTGTTATAGTTTATGAATATAATCAATAAAATTATATTCAAGAACCATTTATATCATAATCTTAGATACGTCTAGGTTCTTAAGGTTAGGGTTAGGTAATTAGGTTTTAGGATTTCAATAATTTAAGGTTTCAATTAATATTTTAATCTTTAAAAATATAGAAGAATTCACATAATTATGTTTGAGTTATGTATTAAAATTAAATTTGAGTCAGAGTATGAGATAGAAGAAACAAGCTACTTTTCTGAGATGAATGAACCATACTTAGAGGAGATGGATGATGATGTTGTGGAAGTTTGAAGTCAGAAGAAGGAAAGTAATTATTTACTATGCACTAAGATGGCTAAAGAGCTTAAGGATATCAAGACCAAGATGGACAAGATGTATAAAAAATGGAAGATTATGGTTGACTATGCTGCCAAGGCCCTTAGTCATGCAGCTTCAGTTTTCGTTGCGATAAAAGACTTTGAAAGCAAGATTAAAAATGTTAGGGTGGATTGTCTTGGTGATTACAAAGAAATTGTTGAATTTATGGGTAAGTATGGGATGACTGATATTTCCTAGTCTTTTCTATGTTCTGATACTTTACTTTCTGTTTGTCTGTTGTTTTAGTGTTATGTGTCTGTTTTTAGTGTGTTGTTTCTATCTTTTCTGAAACTTTTTATCCGTGGGGCTACTTTGTACAAGGCCCAGGACCCTCTTCTCCTGCTTAATAAAAAACAATAAATATCATAATCAAACAATTAAAATGACAATCAAATATTATAAAATAAGTTGGGCCCTGTCATATGTAACTTTCTAGATGTGATACAATATATGCTAGATTTTTTTAATTTTTTAACTAAGATATAAAAATTCATGGTAATAAAGGAAATTTTATATTCCTACATATCTAAGCTTTATATATTGGTAATCATTACATCTCAATCATAGTTATGTCTACTTTAATGTTTCATAGGTATGCACATGCAAATGTGCGTGATAATATTTAGGTCTCTTATTTAATGATTGTTTTTGGGACCTATATCTAAAGTTTTGCCTCATTTAGTTTCTTTTTATAAGTTTATATTAAAGGAGTTAGTTTTACATACATTACATTTATTGTTTTTAGTTTATTTAGGCTAGTATAACTTACTTCATATTCTCCTTTACAAATTACATCTTAAGGGGGGATGTAAGTGTATATTAGGACATAAATTTTTCTACAATCTAAGATGTATTTGTATTAATATTATTTATAAATGAGCACATATATGTGTGTTACTATTTATCAATACTTAATAACTAATTTATAAATTTAATTAGAATTATTATTATTTTTAGTGGTTATCATAAAAATAGAGTTTGTATATAATAAATTAATATTATTAAAGATGGAGATCTTTTCTTATCCAAAAACTTCTTATTTTCTATATAAGAAAATATAGGGTATAGATGAAAAATTATTTTCACATTATTTTTTATTTTATTCTTCATGTGAGAAGGGTCTTTAATCTTCATACACATCTGAGCTTAATATATAATTAGTCATTCTACCTTGACCATATAAATGAATATGTTGATTTAATGCTTCATACGTATGCACATGCAATCATGGGTGATAGTATTTAGGTTTTTTATTAAATGATCCTAAAACCTATACCAAATCCATATTTCATGGGCCCTTTCATAAATATAATTTCTCCCTCATTCATCCTCTTCTCCATGTTTTCATATTTATTCCTAATGCTTTCCCTATTCACCAGGTGCTTTGGCCAAGTTGATGCCATCAAAAAAGTTTTTATATTAAATTTAGGATTTGAATATATATAGGCTTCCTAATTGTCAGTTTACATAATAAAATCATGTACTCTATATTTCACATGCACATAATTCCACATAGTAATAAGAAGAGGAATTAGGGTTTAGGATATTACATTTATGGAAGACTAGTTTATATAAGGTCTTTAAAGGTATCAAGGAGAGAAGTTGAACCAACATGATACAACTATTATTTAGATTTCGCAACTAAGGATACTTAGGTATTCTTGTTTACATCTTGAGATTCATCTAAAACAGCTCTCACAAGGTTCCACTTGAATCAAGGGGAAGATTGATGCATTAATCAGTCAACCCATGGTAAATATTCATATCCATATATTATTTCTTTATTTATTTTGGTGGATATGTTTGTGTGTGGGGTGCACTATATTGGTATGTTTTTTATTCAATGTTTAGGTTAGTATATTATTATTATATGTTATCTTATAGTGCTTTATTAATTTACTTATAACACTTCTTGGCTAAAATTATTAGTTTAGACACCTATTGGTTATTACATAATGGAATTTATATCACTTTAGCTAACCCCTTTTACATCTAGGATTAATCTGAGTTTTTAGTTTTCAGGTTCCTTATATATATATACCTACTAATTATATCCTTGGTATATTTATTAAAAATAGATCTTTCTTATATCTTCATCCCACTTTATGGTATTGAAAATTGTATGTATGTTGGATATAGTATGGTCTTCTCACTTTTCCCATATAAAGAATACCTTTTTTTTTAGAATATTTTCCATCCATATATTTTGGTAAACTCAATGTGAATATTACTCCAACCTTGTATTGGTTCATTTGCGCATTTTTATTTTCCTAGTTGTTTATATTTATCCAACTTTTTCAATTATGTCTCATCTTGTGGTTTTTCTATCAAGCTCAAACCCATTCATATTATATGTGGGGTACCTCTTTTATCCCTTCCATACCTGCCAATGAAGGAAAGTCCTCCTGGTGTAACTTTACACAATATGAATTGCAATAAACCTATTATAATATGGTTTCAATAACTTCATATGGTGATCAAGAAAATATTTATAAGCAAATCAAGGATTTTGACTGAAATGTTGTTGATATGCCTAAAATGAATGAAAATCTTAGAATCTTTAATAAATCTACATCAGTGGATAGAACAACCAACATTTTTCCTCATCTCAATTTTTTTTATAACAACCCTCCTCCTAATAATAGCTCTAATCAAAACCCTCTTTATAAAAATACATAAGTCCTTACTAAGGGGCTAAACGAAAAGACCCTTATACAAGTTACCAACAATTATCACTTGGTCTAAATGTAAATCATATTTTTTAAATGGATAATCAACCTCAATAATTTACTTTGGGTCAACCTAATTAAAACCTTTCCCTTCCTTTCATTATGGTTGCTAATACAAATCCCATTCCTTAACCTCCTATTTGTAATAAAATGCTTTAAATACTTCAAAATGAACCTTTATCTCCCTATATTTTCTCAATGGAAATTTTAGATATCTCTATATGCATTATGTATGATGGGATTATTGATCCCATTCTACATCTTATATCATTTGAAAAAATATATAAAGAGTGGATTAAAACTAGCGTTTATACAACTACAAAACTTATAGCCAAAAATTAAGTAGAATGGTACAATCAAATTCCCACCCATTAAATTAAAAAATTAGAAGATAGAGTGAACATTTTAGTCAAATAATTCCAATATCATGATCTTATAAAAATATATTTTGTTATTTTATAAATATCAATAAATTACAACAATAATCTACTCATGTTTTCATCAAGAGATGGAAGTTTGTTGTGCATAAATCAGATCATAACATGAGTGAGAAAAACCTTTCAAAACTATTCATTACCAATCTTAGGTTTCAACTTAAATACAAATTAAGGTCATTCTCACCCTAGAATTCAAAAGTAGACTTTGATCAAGCTATGTGATGAGTTAATCTTATGAACCAATATAAACCTTCTAAAAAATAAAGTGAGGAATCTCTTCAAACAACCACCAATGCAATCAACACTAGCACTTCTCAAAGTAAACATCCTTATAATAAAAATCAAGAGTATCCTTTTATATCAATCTAAATAATAATCAAAACCCATCCTTCCCTCCCTTGATTCTACATGAGCTCTATCAAAGGAATTTTACTTCTGAGAACATGAGTTTTATCCCATCTAAGCCATTCCTACCATGGCACAATCTTGATAATTTTTATTGGTGACACATTAATGTTGGTTATTCTAATAAAAATTGTCACGAACTCAAAAAAATCACTTATGACCCCATGTTAGGTGTAAATTTCAACCAAAATCATATTACTAAGTGATTTTATAAAGACCGTCTCAAAGCTTTTGAATCCCAATCACATCAATCAAAGATATCCCTATCACAACATCAACATCAAAATTCTCAAAAAAAAACCTTATAATCCACTACCACTCATTTGAACAACTTTATGGGTGATATCAATGCCAATTATGACCAATATTACATCAATCCTCAATATTTTAATGTGTAAAAGGTTAACTACCAATGTAATACCACTTATAAATATCATGTTACCAAACCTAAGAAACCTTGTCAAGAAGGCATAACTCTCAAAGATACAACCATTTATAATACATTGACCAATGAAACATCTAGTCATATACCCACTCCACTAATAGAGTCTCAATCAAATGATTAATTTCATCCCACTATCAAATCTCTAAAATTGATTTCTAGTCTTCCACTTAAATATCACTATGGTTCTTACCAAAAACTAACTCAATGAAATTTTCTAGGAAAAAAACTTAATAGTACATTGTGCAACATTCTTCTAATTGAATTCTTGAGAAAATCATCATTTCACAATAAATTTCTCATGAAAAAATTACATTATATATATAATAATTACCTTCATCAAGTCAAACCATACCATCTAATCAACCTCTACAAAATCCAACACTTGTGTAAGTACATGCCATTAAAAGCATACATCTTCTACAACTAACTAGTAAAATATCCATAGGGTTTTATGAAGATGATTTGATCAATGATGAAATCATCTTCAAAAAAAATGATCTACCTCTCTCCATTAGTGTCAAGATCAGTGATGTTCAAATGAAGAAAATTGTTATGGATGAAGGTTAGAGCATCATTTTCACTTATATATGGTTAAATAAATCCTTTAGTCTTTCCATAAAATATCCTAGCAAAATAAGATTTAATTTTCATAGATATGAGAAGAACATTCAAAATAATATTTGGTGTATTTGGATTCCTCTTATCATAGGAACCAAAATTGTATGTTCCAAGCTCATAGTTTTTGAGATTTCAATTTCATATAACTTATTCATATGTTACCTTTGGACTCACCACATGTGAGTTTTATCTTCTTCTCATATCCAATTCATATAGTTTGATTTTTATAGTTTATTTTACAAACAAAAATCTTATTTAAATTCCTGGGATCTCAAATTACAAAATCCTAGGAAATAATTTTACATTCTTACAAAAATACTATTAATAATGTTCCCTTAATTTCATCAATGTACACTGTGATTTTAAAGCCACCCTTGCTAAAGCTAATGATAATGAACCCAATGAAATTTGAAAAATATAAAAGTGTATTACCACCATATATTTTGTAATGAATTCCTCTTCTACCAAGAGATATATCTCTTCCTTTAATTAATGATGAAAGTTATAACCCACCCCATTGAAATTCCAGTGAAGCTTAATATGATAAATACCTTTATAAATGAAATGGAAATGGGGTTGCTAAATTAAAGGTAGGTGTTTCAACAAAGTTCATATTTATCTTCCAAACCTAAAAAAACATTTTTAGAAATAATTTCTATAAAGTCATCAAAAAATAATTTCTATAAAGTCACCTAATTTTGATTGCATCACCCATGTTGATTTAATTCAAAAAATTAAAATAACTATCACTACTTCTGCAAAGTCGATGCAATTCATAAATATTAAAAACATTATAATTAATTTTACTAGGCTGATGCAGTTTATAAAATTTTAGAGATGTATTACTACATTAACCATGCTAATGTATTTTAGAAAGTTTCAAAGAGTTATGACTACATCACTTAGGCTGATGTAGTTCAAAACATGTAAAATAGTATTGAATACTTTGGCTAGTTTGTTATAGTTCATAAAATTGTATAGTAGCTACACTCCATAAAATAGATCAATGCATTCGAACACAAAACATAAAATCATAATTCATTCAACATGTTGAATGAATTATGATTTTATAAACTGCATCATCCTAGTAAAAGTAATTAGAATGTTTTTAATATTTATGAATTGCATTGAATGTGATACTAGTAGCTTTGGAATCTATGTGTTTTTAGTGTTATTTTTAGAAAAATGTTAGGTTTTTTGGTGTCTAGATGAAGAATTTAGATGGATGCTTTCACTATCAAATAAATCATGAAAATTCCTAGACTAGTAATTATCCCTCAAATCCATACTTTTTTTGGAAAGATTTGGTGATATTGAGTGATTTATCCTTGAATTCGATAATGGAACTCACTTGATTAATCCCCTCCTATAGAAATGTGTTAAGCTTGAGTGGAATTATGTTTGTCAAAATTCCTTTGATAACATGAATAAATACCTAATCAAAACTTCTACATTATGACTTGTTGGCTAAAATTGACCTACATATGAAATTTTTTCCTAGATGGATCAAGCCACTCTCTTGGACCTTTTAGTAACCTTATACCCCCATGACTAGTCCCTTTTTGGTCTTTACTTGATGATGAAGTGCAGTATCTTTGGAGGTCCTGGTGTGGTGTGACAAGTTGAGCAGAGTTATTGTTAAGTGGGTAATCTAATTGAGGAAGTATAATTCAAACCTCATGACCCTACCACATGTAAATTTTAATATTTTGAAACAATTTAATTAAGCTTTAAGGTGATTTTGGTGATTTTGAGGAAAAGGCCTAGAAACATGTCTAAAATTGCAAGTGAAGGATCCAGCAAGTTTCCATGGTGTTCGAGGATTTAGGACAATGAATGAGGTTCGAAAAAAGTGTTAGAGATTCTAATGAGCCAAAAATGAGGCCTAGAGAAGCTATAATGCCCAAAACACCCCAAAAGTGAATTAGATGACTTAAAGGTCCTCAAAATAGAAATTTCAAGTGAAAAAGTAACTTTTTGAGGAAGTCAAATTGTTTTTGACTTCCCCCCACCTGATTATGGGGTTATTTATCCATTTATACATGTTCAAGGTCATTTTAAGTCATTTAGAGTGGAGGTAAGGAGTTTGGGAGCAAAAGGATGTATTTTGGAGCCTTTTGGAGCTTTGGCAAAAAAGGTTTTTAAAGATTTTGCTTGATGTAGGGGATCAAGTATCATATTTATACATCTATAGTGTCCCTATTATCCCCTAATAGACCTATAAAATCATATTATATCATAATAACTAGTACAGGTAATGAAAACTATTGGCTACAAACTAGGCATGAAACAACTTTTCTACCATTAATGGAGGCTCAAGAATTTTAGAGGGTTTATAGAAGGAAATAAATGAATTTACAGCATAAAAAATCTTTTCCAAGTGTTGGATTGCATAGGTAGGCTTCTGGTTCTTCATGCTAAGGAAAAATCATTTTAGGCAGTTTGGGATAGCTATAGGAGAGCCTTAAGTTTTAACTCAGTACAGTTAGAGGAGAGATAGTTGGGCCAAAATATTTTGGTAAGTGATAGGGACCATAATTACCTTCCACTTTATGTAATTGGTGGTCTATTTCATCTCCCCATATTTATGAACAATCACTAACAATTTAAGGGTGTTTACATGGCCTACACATATAGATAGGGTCTAGGTTTTCCCTTGTTTATTTGCTTCATAATTCAATGAGAAATAATGGTTTAAGAGGAGTCATTTTATGTTAAAATATGACCTATTATAATTGGTTTCATCATCTACTTCCTCCCAAGAAAGTACTTATGGCATAAAACTTGTTTTCCTTCTTGTCCTTGTGAATGTCTCATTTGATCAATTTTTTAGCAGGACTTGGGTAAAAGGGATAATGTACCTATTGGTAATTTGGCTTTTCAATTCCAAATTATAACCCCTTCATTTCTAAACTTTCTATAATTCTATAAAAGCTTGGTGAATTTGGCCTAAAAGAGTAATTTTTGGTGGTTAAATGTCAAAATTAAAGTTTAAAAAGTGATTAATCATTTAAAAATTCCTTTAAATATGTTCAAATACATGATATTATCATAATTCTAAAGTTTTAAAGCTTTAAAAGGTGATCTCATATGTTTTCTAAGTCAAAAAAGACCCCAAATCACCTCCCACATGCCAATTTGGACTAATTAAAGCATGGAAAAGGCTTGATATATGTTTTAACATGTTATTTTATTCATTTATGTCCTTTTCATGCATGATTTTTGTGGTGGAGATCTCAACTCAAGTTTAAAATCCAATAAATAGACTCATTTCCTTCATTTTATAAAGCAAGGTATGGACTTGTACAAAATTCTATATAGCCAAGGTAGTAAATATGAAGAGCAAGTTGTGACTAGGCTTCAATAGGAATTTCATGGAATTTGAATGAAATACAAGCCCTAAACCAGTCCACTATAGGTAATTGCCAACTTTGCACATAGTGACATGCTTGTAGGTTTGAGGATGGTATGGTTTGGAGAAGGCAGGTATAGGTCTAATTTTTTGGGCCAAGAAACTAGACTCAAAGGAGATAACCTCATCAAAATTTGGAGGCCTATTCTAGGTTTAGGTGTCCCACACCTCAAATCATTCCAATGTTAGTCCAAGTGTGAAGGAATTTCAGAGCCAAATCTATCAAGCCTTCAAGCAGGGTGTTATTTGGGTTACTAATAGTTTTGGCATGCCCGATGGGACACAAATTCAACCATTAGATTACAAGTTTGTAGTATATTCATCTTTATAATGAGTTTCCAATATTCCTCTGGTCCTTATCTCAAGGTAAAATTTATACTTTTGTTCACAATTATAGTTATCTTCATGATTTTCTAGGTTATGATAGCCTACAAGGAAGAATTCCATCATTCTTCTCTTTCTTAGCATTTCCAATATGATCCTCATGACCCATATCAGTCTTATCATGATCCATTCATCCATATGATGAGTATATAGAGCTTTATCAATAGTATCAAAGCTCATACCATCCATATAACAACTCTCATGAATCTTGTTATCTTCTTAACTAGCCTAATCAAGTCCCAAAATAGTCCATCTCAAGCTTTAAACAAACTTTGTTTAGCTATGAGAAACAGATGGTAAGCATAGACACTAAGAAGAGCTATGGATAGGAGGTTTACAAGCATTAAATTTAGAACATGAGATCTAACTTTTAGTAGGCTAAAGAGGCATATGCATCTTTCATAAGACAAGTTCACTCAAAGTTTAGTGTTGATATTCTATACATAGGTGGTCTAATAGTAGGTATTGAAGAGAGGTTGGTGGTTTATGAGAAACCCCATGGTCATCATTTTTAGTAGTATGTTACCATAGAGCTACCCTTTTCCCTTCATTATCAACAAATTAAGGTTTATCATAGCCCTTCTGAGTCAAACCAGACCTTGCCTAGCTTTCCCACCTGGAAGTCTATCCAAGAGAGGCCTCAAAAGGCTAAACAAGTATGTTTTGAGGAGACTAATTTTCAGATTGCATAGATCATACAGGAGCCTACATCTTCAAGTTTATAGGAAGATATTTATAGTGATGTAGTTCATGATTTTGAGACTAATCTAGCTAGGAAAATTGAGTTTACAAATTAGCATTTTTAGCATTCAATGGCAGATGCAAAGGTAACACATTAGTATATTCCTTCTTTCACACCCATAGTTACCGCAAGTATAATTCAAGAAGTTTATAAACCCAAGTTCATGACTTGGAATTAGGTACAACAATCCATGGATAATGAAGAACATTCAAGCATCATATAGGATGTTGAGATCAAGCAAGATATCATTCAGCCTTCATTCCTTCCTCCTCAAAAGCCTAAATCTTTTTCATCATGGAAATCCATCCAATAAATAGTGTAGTAGAGAGATGAGGTGAAGATGATCCAATAAAATCATCTCCATGAGCAAAATCAGGTATCTATGGTAACTTCTATGGATCTTTCACATCTTATTGAATATTTTAATTGATTTACCATGCCACTTTTGGAGCAATAACCTCTCCTTTGTGAAGTAAATGAAAAATTTACAACTGAGATGAATGAATTTCATGAAGATGAGAAAGAGGTTTCAATTGATGATGAGTTACATGAATAATTTCAATTAGAAGATGATATCCATGAGGAAAAGGTTTTAGATATGTCACAAGAGGTTGTTTCTCAAGATTTCCTTGATCACATAGCAGTTGTCCCAAATCAAGATGCTTCTCAAGAACTTACAATATTGACTATTGATGAATGCAAGTCAGTGAAAGAGGATAACAGTCAAGGTAATTATGATGACTTATGGCAGTAATATATGGATATTTGTAATGAATATCAAACTTTTCAGGGTCTCACACTTCCCATGGAAGATCTTAAAGACCATTCAGTTGTTAAATCTATCCATTTTGGCTCACAAAAAGAGCAAATTAATGAAGATAAGAAGAATAAATAGGTGTTTACTAATATAGTACCTCAAATTATTGTTCCTAAACACAAACCAAATGAATATATCTTGTCATACAACATGCCTAAAGAGATACAAAAGATCAATCATGAAGATCTTGACAAGTCACTTGTCCATGAGGAGCATAATGAAGGTACAATGGAAGACATATTAGATCATTGGCAGCCAATGAATGAAGTAAAATTATCAATTTTGATGCAAGAAAGAATAATTTGGGAAGAATATGATTGGGTTTTGGATCCATATCTTCAATCCATGTACCTAATAATGGAGATAGGAGGCCTAGTTGTATCATCCAGAAGACATGAGCATACAAGTGATATTAGTTTAAAAAGGGAACTATTAAGAGATGGAAAATACATTTCAAGATTCCACGATGGACCAAATATATTTCCATTTGATCCTGGAGGAAAGCTTGTCAATTCAGGTTAGTTGTTTTAAGTTTGTTTTATGTCAATAAGTTATTAGCACAAGTAACTTTTTGCTTCCCTTTTTGTTATGTTTTAATGTTTCACTTAGATTAGTTATCATTATTTTATATTTCCATTGTTATTTTCCTTCAATATTGTTGTGTCACAGTCATGAAGAAGTGTTACAAAGCCTAGAAGAGTCTATTTGTCAATCAAGAGAGTCATCAGCTCAAAGTTTGTATGCTTTAGTTACCTAATGTCACATGAAATCCAATGAGTTATTTTGACAAATTAGTTGGTCAACCCCTATGAGTTACTATAAATGATGGTGAGTTAGCCTATCAAGGCCAAATTCCAACCCCTATAGTTTGAAACTTTCCAAAATTTTGTCAATAACCCTATGTAAGCTAGTAAAATAGGTGAATTTAGCCTAAAAGAGTAATTTTTGGTGGTTAAATTTCAAAATTAAAGTTTAAAAAGTTATTAATCATTTTAAAATGCCTTTAAATATGTTTAAATACATGATATTATCCTAAGTCTAAAGTTTCAAAGCTTTAAAAGGTGATCTTTGCTTTCTAAGTCAAAAAATACCCCAAATCACCTCCCACATACCAATTTGGACTAATTAAAGTGTGGAAAAGGCTTGATATTTGTTTGATCTTCTATTTGCTTCATGGATGTCCTTTTTATGCATGATTTTGGTGGTGTAAATCTTAACTCAAGTTTAAAAGCCAAGAAATAAACTCTTTTCCTTCATTTTACAAAGCAAGGTATGTACTTATAAGGAATTCCATATAGCCAAGGTAAGAAATATGAAGAGTAGGGTGTGACAAGGATTCAATAAGAATTTCATGGAATTTGGCTACAAGATAAGCCCTAAACTAGTCCACTATAGGCAATTGCCAACTTTGCACATAGTGACCTATTTGCAGGTTTGAGGATGGTACGGTTTGGAGAAGGTAGGTACATGTCTAATTTTTGGGGCCAAGAAATTAGTCTCAAAGGAGCTAGCCTCACCAAAATATAGAGATCTAGTTTGATTTAAGGTGTTCCACACCTCAAATCATTCCAATGTTAGTCTAGGTGTGAAGGACTTTCAGAGCCAAATATGTTGAGCCTTCAATCAGGTTGTTATTTGGGTTACTAACAGTTCTGGCATGCCTGGTGGGACACAGATTCAAACATTAGAGTACAAGTTTGTAGTATGTTCATATTCAGAACTAGTTTCTAGTACTCTTCTAGTTATTATCTCAAGGTAAAAGGTATACTTTTGTTCACAATTTTAGTTATCTTCATCATTTTCTAGGCTATGGCAGCCTACAGGGAAGAATTCCATCATTCTTCTCTTTCTTGACAATTCTAGTATGATCCTCATGACCCATATCAGTCTTATCATGATCCATATTAGCCATATGATAAGTATACAGAGCTTTATCAATAGTATCAAAGCTCATACCATCCCTATAATAACTCTCTTTAATCTTTTTATCTTCCTAACCAACCCAGTCAAGTCCCAAAATAGTCTATCTCAAGCTTCAAGCAAACTCTATTTGGATATGAGAAATAGATGCTAAACATAGAGACTAAGAAGAGATATAAATAGGGCATTTCCAAGCATGAAATTTAGAACATGAGAGCTAACTTGCAGCAGGCTAAAGAGGTATGTGCATCTTCCACAAGACAAGGCCACTCAAAGTTTAGTGTTGATATTTTATACATAAGTGGTCTAATAGTAGGCATTGAAGAGAGGTTGGTGGTTTATGTGAAACCCCATGGTCATAATTTTTAGTAGTATGTTCCCATAGAGCTTCCCTTTTCCCTTCATTATCATCAAACTAATGTTTCTCATAGCCCTTCTGAGTCAAACTAGACCTTGCCTAGCTTTCCCACCTAGAAGTCTATCCAAGAGAGGCCTCAGAAGGCTAAAAAAGTATGTTTTGAGGAGACTAATTTTTATATTTCACAAATCATATAGGAGCCTACATATTCAAGTTTTTAGGAAGAGATTTATAGTGATGTAGTTCATGATTTTGAGGTTAATCTAGCTATACAAATTAAGCTTACAAAATATCATCTTCAGCATTCAATGACAAATGCAAAGGCAACATAGTAGCATATTCATTCTTTCACACCCATAGATGCCACAAGTTCAATTTAAGAAGTTTCTAAACCCAAGTTCATGACTTGGAATTAGGTACAATAGTCCATGGATTAGGAAAACCATTCAAGCATCATTCAGGATGTTAAGATCAAGTAGGATATCATTCATCCTTCACTCCTTCCTCAAAATCCTAAATCCTTTCTATCATGGAAAGTCATTCAAGAAATAGTGAAGTAGAGAGAAGAGGTGAAGATGATCCAATAGGAGTATCTCCATGAGAAAAATCAAGTATCTATGGTAACTTTTGTGGACCTTTCACATCTTATTGAATATTTTTAGTGATTTACCATTCCACTTATGGAGTAAAAACCTCTCCTTTGTAAAGTAAATGAAGAAGTTACAGTTGAGATGAATGAAATTCATGAAGATGAGAAATAGGTTTCAATTGATGATTATTTATAGGAAAAATTTCAAGTAGAAGATGATATCCATGAGAAAAAGGTTTCAAATTGTCACAAGAGGTTGTTTCTCAAGACTCTCTTGATCACATAATAGTTGTCCTAAATAAAGATGCTTCTTACGACCTTACAATATTGACTATTGATGAATGCAATCCAACTAAAGAGGATAGGATTCAAGGTAATTATGATCATTTATATCAATAATATATGCATATTTGTAATGAATATCAAGCTTTTTAGGGTCTCACACTTCCCATGAAAGATCTTAAAGACTAGTCAGCAGTTAAATCTATCCACTTTGGCTCACAAAAAGAGAAAATTCATGAAGATAAGAAGACTGAATAGGTGTTTTCTAATATAGTACCTCAAATTATTATTCCTGAACATAAACCAAATGAAGATGTCTTATCATACAGCATGCCTAAAGAGATTAAAAATATCAATCATGAAGATTTTGACAAGTCACTTGTCCATGAGGAGCAAAAGGTACAATGGAAGACATATCAAATCATTGGTAATCAATGAATGAAGAAGAATTAGTATTCTTGATGCAAGAAAGAAGAATTTGGGAAGAAGATGATTGGGTCTTAGATCCATACCTTTAATCCATGTACCTGAGAATGGAGATAGGAGGCCCAATTGCATCATCCAGAAGACATGAACATACAAGTGCTCTTAGCTACAAAATAGAGCTATCAAGAGATGGCAAATACATTTCAAGGTTTGACAGTGGACCAAATAGATTTCCATTTGATCCTAGAGGAAAGCTTGTCAATTCAAGTTTGTTGTTTTAGGTTTGCTTTGTATCAATAAGTGATTAGCATAAGCATCTTTTTGCTTCCCTTTTTGTTATGTTTTCTTATTTTCCTTAGATTATTTATCATTGATTTCTAGTTTAGTTATATCCCTTCATTCTTGTTGTGTTGTGGTCATGAAGAAGTGTTACAAATCCTAAAAGATTCTATTTATTAGTCAAGAGAGTCATCAACTCAGAGTTGTTATGCTTCAATTTCCCAATGTCACATGAAATTTGATGAGTTATTTTGACCAACACATTGATCAATTGCTATGAGTCACCATAAATGTTGATAATCTGGCCTATCAAGGCCAATTTCAACCCTTGTAGTTCAAAAATTTCTATAATTTTGTCAATAACCCTCTGTAAACTGGTCAAACATGTGAATTTGGCCTAAAAGAGAAATTTTTGGTGGTTAAAAGTAAAAATTAAAGTTTAAAAATTCATTAATCATTTAAAAATGCCTTTAAATATGTTCAAATACATGATATTGTCCTAAGTCTAAAGTCTTAAAGCTTTAAAAAGTGATCTCATATGCATTCTAAGTCAAAAAAGACCCCAAATCACCTCCCAAATGCCAATTTGGACTAATTAAAGCATGGAAAAGGCTTGATATATGTTTTAACATGCTATTTTCCTCATGGATGCCCTTATCATGCATGATTTTGGTGGCGTATATCTCAACTCAAGTTTAAAATCCAAGAAATAGACTCTTTTCCTTCATTTTAAAAAGCAACGTACGGACTTGTACAAAATTCCATACAGCCAAGACAAGAAATATGAAGATCAAGTTGTGACAAGGGTTCAGTGAGAATTTCATGACATTTGTATGCAAGATAAGCCCTAAACCGATCCACTACAAGCAATTTCCAACTTTCCACATAGTGACTTGCTTACAGGTTTGAGGATGGTACAATTTAGAGAAGGTAGGTATAGATCTAAATTTTTAGGCCAAGAAAATTGACTCAGAGGATCTAGCCTCATCAAAATCTAGAGTTCTGGTCTGAGCTCAGTTATCCCACACCTCAGATCATTCCAATGTTAGTCCAATTATGAAGGACTTTCAGAGCCAAATCTGTCAAGTCTTCAAGCAGGGTACTATTTGGGTTGCTAAGAGTACCTCCTCCTCCTTATGCCACATTATCTTACACAAGTGATCTTTCTCATCAATCCTTAGTAGTTCATCAAAGCCTTGATAGGCCAAATAGTCAAGTTTCTAGTTGGAGCTCCAATGGAGCTGCAAGTAAGTTTATCAACTACATAGGTTTTCCTTTCTTATAGTAGTTTCAAATGAAAGTATACATGATGTTTGCACCTCTGAGTGTCATGGAAATCACCTTTCATCCCAAGGCTGAGTCTCAAAAATATAGCATCAATGGAGTGGCAATCAAGAAATGTACTATATAGTCAATTCCCTACAAGTTTCATCTATAATCATGATGTATGAAGGCTGTGATCATGTCCATGGAGGTGTACTAAAGTTTCTAAGTATATTGAGCATATTTTTTTAGCATTAATAATCAAACCAATCATGAGGAGATGCTCTCAAGTGATATATGTAAATTGTGATGACCAATGCCTCTACATACACAGTCATACCTGTTGGGGGATCAAACCAACAATAGATTACACTTGTGAAAGCAATAAACGCAGAAATAAATCAGATAGATAAGTAATTGAAATGATAAATAACATAGAACAAGATATACAAGAAAACACCCTGAAAACTTGTATTGAAACTCTTTACAATAGGAATACAATGAAGAAACTTCATTCTTCCACACCTCTCTCAGATGCACACAAGATCTCTCACTAGATCTCTATTCCTCAAGAGCTCTCTCTCAAGTACACTCAAATCCAACAACCTGGATTGATGCAACTCTGTACTGTCCTTCAAACATTCACAATGTTCTACTATTACAGTTCTACACTCTCATACTTACTGCAATTCTAAGCTAAGAAGATCTTTCCTACATATAGAAATAGGAAACTTGAGCATGCTCTTACAACAACAGTTAAGCCTCTTCAACAAGGGCTCTAAAAATAATATTGCTAATAATAGAGACGCGAGCTTGAGACTACAACTCAAACTCATCATGCAAACACTCGCTTCTGTCCTCAAAAATCGCTTTCTGGACACACAGGTAACCGACGTCGGTTCCTGCCTGTTCACCTGTGACCGTCGTCGGCCGACCCTACTACCGACGTCGGTGCCTCTGCAACTGCTACTGACCGACGTCGGTCACTCCTGACCGACGCCGGCATCTGTGTAGACCCGAACCTGTTTAAGTATGCTCCTTGGTGAAGCTTTTAGCTCCACACCCTAACAATCTCCCACTTGGAGATAAACCAGCTGCACCAACCTGTACAGGAACATCTTCTAGCTCCTCCATCTTCAACTCAATCATGAAGACCAATAGAAGTTGAATGAAGATTCAACTTCTCCTTCGTAACCGGCTTTGTTAGCATATCAGCAGGATTCTTGTCTGTATGGATCTTCTCCAGCTTCAACTCACCATCTTCCAATACCTGCCGTATGAAGTGGTACCTTAGCTGTATGTGCTTGGTTCTTGAATGAAAGGCCGAATTCTTGGCCAAATGGATTGCACTCTGACTGTCACTATACAATCTGCAACTCCCATGCTCCCTTCCAAGCTCTTCCATGAACCGTGTCATCCATATCATCTCCTTGCTAGCTTCTGTGGCTGCAATATACTCTGCTTCTGTAGTTGACAAGGCAACAACTTTCTGTAACTTAGATATCCAGCTAACCGCCGTTCCACCTACAGTAAAAACATAACCTGTAGTGCTCCTCCTGCCATCCAAATCCCCTGCCATATCTGAATCTACATAACCATGTAGAGAAGTATCTGAACCTCCATAGCACAAATGCTTGCTGCTGGTTCCTCTCAGATATCTAAGGATCCATTGAACCACTTTCCAATGTTCCTTACCTGGATTGGCCATATACTTACTTACTACTCCCACTGCTTGGGCAATATCTGGTCTAGTACACACCATTGCATACATCAAACTCCCTACTGCGGAAGAATATGGAACCATACTCATGTACTCTACCTCATCATTTGAATTGGGACATTGTTCTTTACTTAACTTAAAATGTCCAGCCATAGGTGTACTTATCGGTTTTGCATCCTGCATATTAAACCTCTCCAACACCTTGTTCACATAATCTTCTTGAGACAATATCAACCTGTGATTTTTCCTGTCTCTCCTAATGCTCATGCCAAGGATCTTCTTCACTGCTCCCAAATCCTTCATGGCAAACGTTTGAGCTAACTTCTCCTTAAGCTCAGAGATATCCTGCATGTGAGACCCTGCAACCAGCATGTCATCTACATACAACAATAGAATAATATATCTACCGTTATCAAATCTCTTGAAATACACACAATGGTCTGATTGACACCTACTGTAGCCATGCTCAGTCATAAACTTGTCAAATTTCAAGTACCATTGCCTTGGAGCTTGCTTGAGGCCATACAAGCTTTTCTTTAACCTGCACACAAACTTCTCCTTACCCTTGACCTCAAATCCTTCTGGCTGTTTCATATAAATTTCCTCATCCAAATCTCCATGAAGAAACGCTGTCTTAACATCTAGCTGCTCGAGATGCAAATCCTCAAAAGCAACCAAAGACAATACAACCCTTATTGAAGTCATTTTAACAACTGGAGAAAAAATCTCACCAAAGTCAATACCTGGCTTTTGTGCAAATCCTTTTACCACTAATCTAGATTTATATCGCATCTATCCATCCTCACTTTCCTTCAACCTGTAGGTCCATCTGTTCTTCAGTGTTCTCTTACCAGCTGGCAATTCAACCAAATCCCATGTTTGGTTCTCTCTTAAGGACTCCATCTCCTCAACCATGCCACGCTCCCACTTACTCCTGGACTCCACCTGTAATGCTTCTTCAAAACTCTCTGGTTCTCCACCATCGATTAGCAATAAATAATATAAGGAAGGAGAATATCTAATTAGAGGCTTACTTACCCTTTCAGACCTCCTGATGGGTGTCTTGGACTCATTCTCAGCAATCTGTCCACCCAAATTTTCTAACAGTGACCGACCTTGGCCACCTGTAGACCTGTTACTGGCTGACGCCGGTTCTTCCTGGCCGATGTTGGTGCCTGGTCTGCCGACGTCGGTCTCTGTATGACAGACATCAGTTTCTGAACTGCCGACGCCGGTTCCTACCCTGCCGACGTCGGTCTCTGTGTTTTCTTGCAAGTGATTATTTCTTTTTCCTGCGAGCTCATTTTGGACCATAACTTCGTCCAATTCACCATTGCTCTGCCCAGATTGATCCAGCTTCCTTATCTGATCACTGTACATCACTCTTTCATTGAAAACAACATCACGACTCCTGATTACCTTGTTAGTTCCTAGATTCCAAAATCTGAAACCAAAATCATTTGAGCCATAGCCTATAAACGTGCACCTCATAGACTTAGGATCAAGCTTCTTTCTATTTTCCTTATCTATATGCACAAAGGCTTCACTACCAAAAACTTTGAGATATGAGAGATCTACCTTCTTACCTGTCCATGCCTCTTCTGGAATTCCACCATCCAGAGCTGTAGAGGGTCCTCTGTTAATCAGGTACACTGCGGTGTCAACTGCTTCTGCCCAAAACTCTAAGGGCAACCCTGCATGCAATCTCATACATCTTGCACGCTCCATGATAGTTCTGTTCATCCTTTCAGCAATACCATTCTGCTGAGGTGTCCTTGGAACCGTCCTTTGCCTATGGATTCCATGTGTATAACAATACAATTTGAACTTAAGACTGCAAAACTCACCGCCATTATCAAATCTCAGGCACTTTAATTTTTTGCCTGTTTCATTCTCAACCATAGCCTTCCAAAACTTAAAAGTCTCAAAAACATCAGATTTCTTTTTAATACAGTAGATCCATACCTTTCTTGTGGCGTCATCTATGAATGTAACATAGTACCGTGATCCGCCAATAGAGGCTACCTGAGCCGGTCCCCACACGTCTGTGTGAACAAGCTGTAACTTCTGCCTTTTCTTAGTAGACCCGGTCTTGAGAAAACTAACCCTTTTCTATTTTCCAAATACACAATGCTCAAAAAATTCTAGATCCAGACTTTTCAAATCTGAAAGCATACCGTTAGACTTAAGAATTGACATCCCCTTCTCACTCATGTGGCCAAGCCTTGAGTGCCACAATTTACAATCCACATCTGAAGTAGATAAAACTGAAGGAGATTTGTTAGTAACACAATTACACAAATAGAGAGTACCTTCTCTCTTACCTCTGGCCATAACTAGTGCACCCTTGGTCACCTTCCAAGAATCTGCTGTGAGAGTTACTGTACAACCCTCATCACCTAGCTTACCTGCAGAAATCAAATTTCTCTTCAAACTAGGAACATGCATCACATCTCTCAACACCCATGTGTTGCCATTCTGCATCTTCAGCTGCACTTTACCTTTGCCAGTAATCTTACAAGGCTCATCATCCCCTAAGTACACTATTCCAAAATCTCCATGGATATAGTCACTGAAATATTCTCTGTTAGGGGTAGCATGGAAAGATGCACCAGAATCTAATACCCAAGATTCTATGTTATTATGCAAAGAGAAAATTAAAGCATCTTGTGCAATACCTGCAACCTTGGCTTCTTCCTTTCCTTCGTGCTGGTTGTCCTCCTTAGGCTTTGACCAACAATCTCTGCTTATGTGCCCCATCTTTCCACAGTTCCAGCATTATGGCTTCCTGCCATTCCTGGATTTGGATCTTCCTCTCACCTTAGACTTAGATCTTGATCTCCTCTTGCTCTTTTCTTTTTGCCTTCCCCTGCTCTCAAAATTTAAAGCATTCCCAGATGTCTCTTCTGTGCTTTTCCTGCGTATTTCCTCATTCAAGATAACACTAACAACATCCTCTACTTTCAAAATATTTGATGCAGATGCAGTATTAGAAACTGCCATTACTAAGCCATGCCAGCTTTCAGGCAAAGAACATAATATCAAAAGAGCTTTTATTTCATCTTCAAATACAATATTGGTAGAACTTAACTGATTAACAATTCCATTGAAATCATTCAGATGAGTAGAAACAGATCCACCTTCATTCATATGCAAATTAAATAACTGCTTCATAAGATATACCTTATTTGAAGCTGAGGGTTTTTCATACATATTTGCTAACGTAGTCATCAACTCTACCGTTGTTTTTGCCTGTGACAAATTAGATATCACAGTGGAGGCCAGACTCAGTCTTATAGACCCAAGAGCCTTTCTGTCAAGAACTTCCCATTCTTCATCCTCCATGTCCTTGGGCTTCTTTGCTATCCCACCTAACAGTAAGTAGAGATCTTTCTGATACAGATAGTCCTCTATCTGCATTCTCCAATGTTGGTAGTTCTTGCCATTAAACTTTTCCATTCTCAACTTACTTTCTTCTGCCATTGCTTCTCCCACTCAAACAGAAATCCCTGCAGAAATCCCTGTGAGTAGCCTGTAACCTGTAACCTGTAACCAAGGCTCTGATACCACTTGTTGGGGGATCAAACCAACAATAGATTACACTTTTGAAAGCAATAAATGTGGAAATAAATCAGATAGATAAGTAATTGAAATGATAAATAGCATAGAACAAGATATACAAGAAAACACCTTGAAAACTTGTATTGAAACTCTTTACAATAGGAATACAATGAAGAAACTTCGTTCTTCCACACCTCTCTCAGATGCACACAAGATCTCTCACTAGATCTCTATTCCTCAAGAGCTCTCTCTCAAGTACACTCAAATCCAACAACCTGGATTGATGCAACTCTGTACTGTCCTTCAAACATTCACAATGTTCTACTATTACAGTTCTACACTCTCATACTTACTGCAATTCTAAGCTAAGAAGATCTTTCCTACATATAGAAATAGGAAACTTGAGCATGCTCTTACAACAAATAGTTAAGCCTATTCAACAAGGGCTCTAAAAATAATATTGCTAATAATAGAGACGCGAGCTTGAGACTACAACTCAAACTCATCATGCAAACACTCGCTTCTGTCCTCGGAAATCGCTTTCTGGACACACAGGTAACCGACGTCAGTTCCTGCCTGTTCGCCTGTGACCGTCGTCGGCCGACCCTACTGCCGACGTCGGTGCCTCTGCAACTGCTACTGACTGACGTCGGTCACTCCTGACTGACGCCGACGTCTGTGTAGACCCGAACCTGTTTAAGTATGCTCCTTGGTGAAGCTTTTAGCTCCACACCCTAACAATACCCCATTAATGAGCATCTACAGGTGTTATAGAGAAGATCATCACATTGAAAAAGAACAATTGTCTAGTTTTAATCACTTCATGGTTGAAAGGTCTTATTTTAAGGAGGTGAAAAGGTCCATGATAAACCATAAGGTCAGATTCCATGTACACTACCCATATCACCCTCACTGCCTAGTCTACAACTTAATGCATGCCTACAAGTGTCTCACAAATTCCAATCATGTTGAAAGGGAGTATTGGAACTGAATAAGGTTCCCCATGGTATAAAGAGTCCATTTGAAATCTGATTGAGGGTCTATAACTCATTCAATGCTCATAGTCTATGTGCACTGCTCATGTTCATAGTCATTACCTGCATAAGGAATGCACACCTATAAGTGGCCCCACAAAGATGTGAAAGTGTTATATGGAAATTATGACATGTTTTGAAGCCTTCTTGAGGTCTTAAAGAGTGGGAAACACCATGACAATCATGTTGGAACATTGGACTAGCAAACAGACTTGAGAAGCCACCTCAAGTGAAGGAATTGTGTTTTAGGGACAATTTCCCTAAAATATCCAAAACAGAGCCTTGAGCACTTTTGGCATCAATAGATAATAGTGTTGCATATATTTTTTATCAATCTAAATGATCATACCTCGTATCCCTATCCTAGGAAAACACCTTGCGAAAAGAAGTGAGAGATTTGGCCAATTGGTTTTCATGCTAGAAGGCTTCAAAGTTACACTTTTATTCGCTATGTTCATTCAGTGACGTCTATAGGATTTTGATCTTCCACATGACCTTCACACCCTAAGGTTGTAGTATAGAACATATACACCTATGACAAGTGGTCCTACATGGGTAAAAAGGCCACCAATCATTTAGAGGTCATCACAAGGGTTGAATTGCAAGGTATTGACCTCTACCATCACCTACAACCACCTTAGAAGCATTGTTACAACCAAGTTGAAGAGAAATTGGTGCAAAGAGGGAGAATTTCTTGATGTAAGCTTTCAAAAATGGTTTATTGTGATAAGATATTTTTTTTGGAAATATATGGACCTATTTATACCTCTTATTACATTTATTAATCTCTCTAAGGCCTAAAACTCAGTCCATGTCTATACATTTTAGCATAGTATAGTCATCCTAAATGAGGAAAAGGACATGGTATTTGAAAGTTTTATCATGACATAAAAGTAGGGTGAAGATGGGAAATCAAGAGGTTTTGGGTTTGGATAATTCTCATCAATCAAGAAGAGAGCTAAACATATAGTTGAAGCCTTGAATAGGAATACTGAGGCACAAAGACACCTAAAGCCATTAGGACAATATAGTCATCTCAAAAGCATGAAGAGTAAGAACAGTAACATTGTGATTTTTGGTTAGGTTTCTTAATGATGAAATTTCATAGGGTAACTACTATGATATAAATTATAGAAAGGTCATGATGGATCCCCCTAATTATTGAAGAGTATAGTCAAGGTCATTAAGACAACCTATGGGTAGTATAAAGAATAGTCAAGTCATTAAGGCAAGGTTTGTCATCAAAAGAAAGCATGGTGGTTTGATAGGAGGGGGATGGTCTACATCAAGGGATATTTAAGGACAATAGTTTTCAAACCCAATGTGGTTTGATAAGTAAAAGGATAATGACCTGTAACAACTTAAACCTACATACCTCTTTTAGGCTCAGACCTATTTCTATAAGGTTGATTAAGAGGATGACTAAATTGTGTATGGTGAGGTCTAATGGTATTAAGGGTTGTTTGGCATGATTTTCAAGCAAGGAATGAATGAGGTTACAGTCAAAGGACAAGACTAATTTAACCACCTATAGTGCCTAAAAAGACCATCTATAGGCCTCTCTCAATCCATTACCCTATAACAAGTCTTGACTTAACAAGTTCAAGGACTCTTCTAAGATTATGGGACTATTTGGACAAAGGATGATAATGAGAGGAATAGATTCATGTATAGATCAAGAATAATGTATGTTGAGGTTCAAACAAGGGTTAGGAAACACAATACTCACCTACAACCTTGCAATAGGTAAGCATACCTTCAAGCTTGAGGAGTTGATGCACCAATGTCATAAAGAGTTTCCATGTTTTTATTGACTTCAAGAGACTAGGTAACTAATTTTTAGCTTCATTGGAGTTATTAAAATATATAAAACCAATAAGGGGATTGGTTTTCATTTACAATAGACCTATGTTCAGGGTTTAGAGAGAGGACAAGGTTGTAAAGTGGACTGTCTAAATGGCAGAGTAATGGATAGGTAGGATTGTTTAAGGAGTAAAAATGAAGTTAAATCATTTTTCTAAGGTTCAATAATTCTTCAAAGTGTTTTTAAAACCTTTCATAAATCTAGATACATTATTTAGACCCTTCTCGGTACATACAGTCCTCTTGCAGTCAGAAAATCAACACAATCAACCTAAGTCCTTGTTGAAAAGAGGAATAGAGGAGGCAAGAAGGTCCTATAATATATGGATAGGGCGTAGGGGGGATTTATAGATATAAACAAACCTTCACAGTGTATTAAATGACCCTATAAGGGTCACAAACAAATTATAAACCCTATTGGTTTGTGCACGCCTACAAACCCTAGTTTAGGGCTAACAAGGAACAAAATGGAATATCTATAGTTTGAAACATGTGAAAACCCTATAAATTTGTAAAAAGATGGGGAAATATGTATGTGAGAGTATTTTGAAAGTTTTGGGTTAGTACGGAACCGTATGTGTAAGGTATAGAGGATTGTGTGTAGAGGGATTCAAACAAGACCTAATAAGGCCTAATGGAGAAAAATAGAAAGGTGTCTAAATGTGGATTTGGGTTTTTAAACCTAATAGGAAGAAATAAAATTATAGAGAGTTTTTGGAATGAGTTCTATTTTCTTAGGGTACAAAGGTACTTGCTCATATAAGAAATAATTGTCCAAAAAAGGGCTACTAGTTGTGATAAGGGATGGTGACCTTGAGGAGCATTAAAAGAATTTGAGATTATTTAAGAATGTGAGTTGAGGGACAGAAGGTATGTTTAAGTCCCATATATTCTTTCAAGATGACCAAATTGTCTTTATGAGATCATGTCAAGAACTAGGGTACTTGGACCTAGTGAAGCTTGAAGCCTATTGGCTAGTGTATGAAACTAAAAGAAAAGGATTAAGAGGTGAGGTAGAGTGATAAAAATGCTTCTTGGATTTCAAAGGGTGATATATTCATGGAAAACCAATAATAGTATTGATTTTTTACCTAATGGAGACCTACATCAAGCTTCAACAATAGCCTACAATTAGGAAGGAAAGAAAGGCTTGAGGTGATTCCAAGGGATGTGGATCATTTTGGGAGTTTATTAAGGTTATCAAAGAGACAATCATGATAAAGAAGGAATAATATACACTTTTTAGTTTTTCAAATCCTTCCAAACACCCTCAATCATGGTCATAATTTTTACATCATCTCAAGAAACCAAGGAACAGTCAAGCACCTAATGGGGGCTCTATCATCAAAAGAAGAGATAGTTGGTTTTAGAAAAGTTTGATACTATAAAAAAGGGTTAAATGAAGGTTTTCTTGAAAATTATGGTGATTCATTGAGGTTACATGAGAATTAAGGATCAGGGGGATCAAGGATCACTTTCAATCTCATCAAAAGTTTCCACCTACAGTCCATCCTTCAAGTTAGTGTGCATAGATATGATTGTGGATCATTTTAACTAGTTCCATGGTGGGATGGTGGTGTCCAAGGTTAGAGGTGGACTTATAAAAATTAAAACATGCTATGTGAGGTTTTCAAACACCCTCCATGTGTTCATAATCTCATACACCACCTATAACTATAATAACACAGTGTTATTCTTCAAACTCCAATTATAAGGATAGAGTTGTACTTTTGTTGAGTTTTCATGGCCATTATTGTTTCAAAAGGGAAATTATGATATGTATCATCAATAATTCATCATGATGTACCACCAAAACCACATGAACACATTCAAAGTCAAATTAAGATATCCACCTACAACCATGCCTTGAAGTAGGCCTATTTTCAAGTTGGTAAGGATTATTCAAACATAGTGGTCTTTGGACAAGATTAATGTTAGAAAGGTGGTTAAAGAAAATAAATAATGTGAAATAGTTAATAACATGAAGGGGGAGACTCCAAACACTACCCTAAAACCATCCACTTCATGAATTGCACCTACAACCAAGAATAACATGCTCTCACAGTCTTCTACTAATAGGCATAATTCTAGGTACCTCTAGGTCAAGATATGGTTTCAGGTGAGATGTCCTATGAAAATAAATTACAAATTAACTTTATTAGGACCCTAATAAAGCTACTAAGGAGAATTTCCACCCTTAAAAGGAGATAGTGCATGCCTTTGTATGGAGGTTGACTGTGTGAGGCCTAAATACCTTGCTAAGAGGTCAAAACATGCTAGAGGAAGGTTGAAGGATGGTTTCTAATTAATTAAGAATCCTAATGGGGATAAATAGTTTTTAATTACTCCAAATACTCCCTTTAATCATAACATGAAGCTCTAAGTACTATTGGCATATAGTCATATGAGGTTATTTGAGGAGCTACAAGGTGACCTAAGGAAGCATGAAAGATTGTGAGATAGCAAATGAAGGGTGAAATAATAAAAAGAGAGGTTTAATGACATATTAAAGGCACATTCCCCTTGTTATATCCAAAACTAATTCAAAAATGAGAAAAACTCTGTTGTGAAATTTGACCAGGCAGGCACATGTCACTAGTTTTTACAAAAATGGGCCTACAGGCCAAAATATGTAGGATATAATCATGAAATTTAGTGGAGAGGATCATTATTAAATAATATACATATTAAAAATATTTTTTAAGTTTTTTTACAATAGTAAATATTCACTATTTTAGTATAATCAACCCTATGTCTAATTGTAGTCAACATTAGGGCCTACCTTGGAGAAATTGGTCATTTTGGGGCATCTACAAGTCAAGTCAAAGAACTAAATTTGGTAATAATGGTATAAATGACCCAAAAAATCATCCCATTCCATACAAAATGTCTTATCAAGAGTGAAAATAACCTTTTTTTATACACAGTCCTCTTGCAATCAAGAAGGTAGCCATTAGATGCCAATTGAAGTTTTATCAGTTTTGAGTGCTAAAAAGGAGTTTAGGCCTTAGAGAGGCCTTAAAACCATATAATATTATGTTTTAAACCTATATTTTCCTTTATAATTGATAAAATTTAGGGTTTTCAAGATTTTTTTTGAAGAAAGACAAGTTTAGGCATGGAAGAAGCATGAAGGTAGGTCAAGGTAAATTTTGGTAAAAAGGGTCTATAGGATAATGTACGCATCCCAAAGACTTAAAAATTGGTAGGATTTGTCTACATGACCTAATATACCTATCCATAATCTCAATAAGGTCACGTGATAATTTTAAGTTTTTTATACATAGTCCCCCTATGTCTCATAATGGTCACTATTGGTGCAGGCACACTTTTTGGAGTTTTAAGGTGTGGTTAAGGGTTCCAAGATTATGTACATATTTTAAAATAATTTTACGATGTTTTTATTCCTAATAAACACCTTTCAATATTTTTCACACTCCAAACTCCATGAAAACTCCATAGGCAAGCTCAAAACCTCACAGGTAGTCTCAAAGGCATAAAGAGCAAAGTTGGTTTTGATCATTTGAAAATGTGTTATGAGATGTTTTAGGTTCTATGAATATGTTTTAAATCAAATAATATTAGTGGAAAGTTCAAATTGTCCCTTTGGAGGAATTCAAGTTTTTCAGGCTTAAAACACCCAGTTTTAGCCCTTCTTCAGATGCTCGTATCTTTCATACAATGAGGAGTTGGTCCAAGTGATTCTATTATGTTTTGATTACCCATATTTAATTTAAATTAATTATGCATTGATATTTTCTAAGGGCCGAATTTTTATGAAGAATCATTAAGAGTGTAAGCATGTCCAGAATGCTTAGAAACCCTATAAGGAATCATCTTTACGTATGCATCTTTTCATACCTTCCACATGGGAGCCCAATAGTTTAAGGGGTGTTGAAGGGGTATATGGAATAATTATCCATGGTAATAAGTGGTGGAATGTAAGTCAACATTTTATTAACAATCATCTTAAAGGTGAGCTTGTTTGAGCTGCCAAAGGAGATTTTTGACAAATTTTGTGTTTTTGGACTCATAGGTCCACTAAATATTCTAGAATCACTTGAAAACCACCCATAATGTGTCTATGACTCCTTATATATATCCTTAACAACCTATTTTTCATAAGAACCTGACATATTTGGGTGCCTAAGAGACTCAAAATGGCTCAAAATACTTACTTTTGTAGGTCTCCAAAGAGATAAATAGTCTAAATCCATGTAAAATGCCTAATAGAACCTAAATAATATTTTTATGGCACTTAGAGCTCTTCAAAATAGTTTATATGGTGCCTTAGTAAGCTGAAGGGTCTAAAACTCAGGTTTTTTGACATTTTATGGATTGTTGCAAGTTTAATGGTGATTTCTACCATTATTATAGGTCTTGAAGGTTGTCCAAATATTCATTTTATTCCTCATATGCATGCCATGGATGTTTGAAAGTCTTCTACAGGTCCAGAAGTAGTCTCCAGGGTGCCAAATAGCCTTAAGAGTAGGTTTTGAGGCAGTTGTTTGAAGGTGGCTCAAGCTTGAGGCCTCCATCAATGGGGTCTATGAGAGTTACAAGTTTCATGGAGTTTATTTTAGGTTGGAAGAGTAAAGTCAAGTTGAAAATATAATAAAATATCAAAATCAAACTCCAGTAAATAACCTCCATGGTTAGTTAAGCATAAAATGCTAAGATAATTGACTTTTGCCTAACATCTTCTAGAAGAGAAAGTGGAAGGGGGGCATAGAAGTCCATGGGAGATAATTTTGGAGGTTTGGAAGCAAGTGGATCATTCAATGATTTTTAAAGTCTTTGGATACTTTTCCCTTTTGAGTGCATCATGACATCATCATCCTCAAAAACATTTGTCTTTGATTGTGTTTCTAAGCCAATGAGATGGATTTAAGTCTATTTGGGATAACGAGGGTTATTTTTTTGAGGAATTATTAGTTAAAATTTATCAAAATGTGGTTGAGGCTCCATGGAAGGTGGTTATGTCTCATTTATTAAATTATGTTTGCTTGTTTCTTCTCTCTCTCTCTTCCTTTTTTCTCCTATATCTCCCATTTCTCCCCCATTTTTGTAAGATATTCTCATTTGATAAGGAAAAACCCTATCAAAATTTGTAATAAATACCTTCTAAAGCAATAAATATCAATTTTTACCTATCTCTTGCCTCTAACTTGTGTTTAGCAAGCTTGTACATGATGGCCTTATAAAGAAGTATTCTTTCATGTCTATTGTCCTTCTTTCTTGCCCCTTTTTAGGTGTTTTCAAGTTAGTTTTAGGTCTGAACTTGAGATATTTATACCATTAATAGATGCTTGGTGTGAGTTTTGGAACTCCTCTTTACTTCATGTATTTTTTGGTGACCCTAGTTTAAGAAATATTTATGCAAATTAGCTAGTTTGTGAGGTTATGTGAGCAAAAATTGTCTTATTCTAAATCACTATTTATTTTAAGCTTATGTGAGTGTCAATTAATTTGGTGTATCACCTTTTTAGTATTTTTAGTCATCCTATACCCCTTTTCTATCCCTTTTTCAAGTAGAATTATTAGTTTAGGTGATCTACCAAGAGGAAATCAGCGTTCTCTAGAGGTTCAACCTCACTACAGGATACCCACAGCCTGAGGTTACTCCAATATTATAGATGGGAGTGAGAGAGCCTAAAAAACTCTCCCACAATGGTGAAATTATATGCTACAACATGACCACCATCTCATCTTATACACATCTTCTACACATGTATCCTTTTGGGAAATTCTTACACAAAAAGATGAGTGTAGAAAATATTACATTAGCCATACATAAAGTGATTATGATACTTTTTACAATAAAATATAGTGTGGCTATCTCAAAATCTATTTTTTTGTCAAAAATTATTCAGAATTATATGTTTTATCAAATAATTTACATTATTATCCATTCATAACCTCTCCAATATTTATTTCACAATGTTTATTGGCATGGTGATCAAATTTACAAGTTAATGACTCTCTTAATGGTATTTCACCTAATGATCACTACTAAAAAGTAAGTTAAGAATAAATTTATTTTTGATCAATTAAGTGCCACACCTATCCTTAACAAAAGGCATATTCATGATACCCTTTTTCATTAATACATTATCTTCATCAAATGTATAGATCAATAAATAACTCTTAGAAACTATTTTCATAATTTTAAAATTGATATCAAGTCCTAAGCCCTCAAATAATCTAAAATTAAACTATATCAAGATAAGATCACCATATAAACCAAACAATAATAACAACCTAAAGTCACATTCAAATTGCATAAGGATACTTGGACACTCCAATTCGATGGAGCCAAGTACCTTGAAGGTGTCAGGTCAGAATGTGTCCTCTCCAATCCTTTCTTAAAATTAATCCCTCTATATTTTTTTTATTAAACTTCAATGTTACAAAACATCATTGAATACAAATCTATTATTCTTTATATACAAACAACCATTGATTTATACATTTTGTATCTACATGGTGTATGTGACTCCTGACTTGTATGTCATCAAGACAATATTTATCATCAAATTAAAATTGAAAACCTTAGTTAATATCATGAATTTATATCAAAATTTCTAAGTATTTTTCATTATTCACCACCAAGAAAATCCCATGAGAATATATTTTTTTGTGATTATCTTACCTCTTTAGTTATTTTTTCCACAAAAAAAAAACATTACATGATAATAACAATTTTATTCGACATACATAAAACCCATGTATATTATCACACAATGATAATTTTCTATTTTTTCATATTGAAGTAGTCACCAATCGATAAATACATTGTATCATGCCTCTGATGCCCATATAAAAATATCATTCAATTTATAGAAAATCAAACCTACCCTCACAAAGTGTATTCACATTAAAAGACTAAAATTAACAAGCAATCCTTCAAGTATATCCTTAAAAATAGTATCATTTACTATTAAAATTTTGAAGGCATAATAATCAAATATGTTATTAAGGATGAGGTCTATCCTCTTGTCAAGCAAGCACATGATGGAATTTACAGAGGACATTGTAGTAGACATGTTATCACCCACAAATTATTACACATGGATTATTATTGTATGACACTTAAAAAGTATTTAATCATATTTGTTAATAATTTTAATCCCTAATAGTTACATGATGTTCTTATCCATTCTCCTCTATTTATGCTTTATAATATGGAATATCCATGGTCATTCACTATGTATGTATTATATCTCATCACCAAGTTACCTCAATCACAATATGCCCATAACTTTATCATTACCAACATTGAATACCTTAACAAGTAGGTAGAATATATGCCCTTTTCTTATATTATCGATGTCACAATATCCAAATTTATTCTTAGCCAAATCATTTTTTGTTTTAGAATACCTTGCATTGTCATATTTAATAATAGTACAAATTTTTAAAATATGGACATGAAAAAATTATGCTTAAAATAAAAAATCAAACATAAATTATATACTCCTTACCATCCCTAATTCAATATCTAAGATGAATCAACCAATAATATTCTTAACAAGATCATAAAAAATCATATTCTATATTTCCACAATGGTTGGCATCACAAACTATATCCCATGCTTTGAGCTTATCGTATTAGTCTTCACATTGCCCTTGGGAAAACTCCCTTCTCTATAGTATTTAGCTATTAATCCTTTCTAGTAATATAATTGGAGTTACCTCGTTACACATTTATCTTCATGGAATAATTCCTAATTAATAACCAATTGAATCTTTCCTTCACACATTATACAATATCATCAATATTAAAACTACATCATAAGCAATAAGTAACACATTAAGAAATTAAAAGTTAGAAAACTTGATGTCATATATTTAGTGTTAAAATTATATTATTCGCATAAAAATAATGAAAATGGGTTACTTGAATTTTCAAAGACATCATTTGACCTAGTACATATCAATTGAATACTAAATAAGGGTGTATTTTCAAAGATCAAATTAGTGCTCAATTTTAGGAAAATTATTATACTTAATGTATGTTCATCATATAGTTTTTTTTTCATATTTAAACATTTAGTATAGTTTATATTTTATTTAAACAATATATTTTGGTTTTATTTTAAATCTCTCATGTTTGAGCTTAGTTTAGTTTATCTACACTTTTAGGTCCTTCTTCACTTCATTTAGATCCACCTCCAAGTTTTTTTTTTCCCCTCATAGCTCCCTCACTTCTTCTATATTTTTCATTCAAGTTCCTCCCTTATTTTTATGCCATTTGCATTTTCAATTGGTTATTTGTATGATAATACCTTTAGGAATACAAATAATCCTTACTCACGAATGTTCATCCCCTATAATCTCACTTCCAAAATCACTCTCAATTTACCTTATCTCTTAGCATTTCCAAGCCTTAATTTTCACCTCTAGACTCCTTTTTCATTCATCTTATACCTCCTATATTTTACCTATTATTATTACATTTTATACTTCATATTTATTTCATTACAATTTTTGCCTTTATGTTTTCTCCTAACACGTCATGTATTTACTCAACTTATATCTACACATCTTGGATTTTTTAGTTTTTGAGCTGCACAGTAAGACCTTGAGGAGTCAAACTAGGCCCTCTTTAAAAGTGTCCTTCAGTTATATTACATATTATGTTTGTATCCTACTCCCAACTATAGCTAGGTATTTTTCTTATAAATATAAATCAATGGTCAAGATTGGTGTTTTGTCATTTAGATTTAGTTTTCTTTTTCTTTTTAACTATTACATTATATATATATATATATATATATATATATAAAATTCATTTCATACTCTCTATTATTATTAAATTTTCAAAATTATTTTTTATTATATAATCTTCATTTATACATTTTTTGTCTCTATTTTTGTCACTAGAGAACCCTATTGTTCTCATCTCATGATCATATATATTTTCCCTATTTTCACCTCCTCTTTGGGCACACTAAGGCCGAATTATAAATTGCACTATTTTTTAAGGTGAAAGTATAGGAGTACATAAGCATCTTAGTTTCTATGTTCTCCATTTAGTGGCTAGGTATAATATTTCTTGTGCTAGTAATTTCATGCAACCATCATTGGTATTCAAAATGTTAATGGAGGATGAAAACAAAATAGACAAAAATATTCAAAAGCCAAGATATCAAAAGGAAAAGTCAAAATCATGAAGAGATATGATCGTGTCATTGGGACACCTCCTGTCCCAATTTAATATAAAAATAAAAGGTTTTCCTTATAGCAAAACATGAGGTCCATTGGAGTGTGTTAGATTAGTACATTGTGTTAGGAGGCTTAATATATATTATTAGTTTCACCTTCATTTTCATAAAATATTAAATATTCATAGTCAATGGTTGTATCCATTAGGGTACTAAGGAATGGGAACATGTCATGGGAATGTATGATTTTTTTAATTTTCATGCATATAGTCTTCATGGAATTATTTTTATACTTCACTAGTCATCCCAAACTCTATGATTGTTAGGTTAGGTTTTCTAAGACCATTTATGTACAAAAATATTATATTTTAAAATTTTATTAAAATTTATTATTAACAATAAATATCATTTAATTTCATTAATGGAACCCTCTTTCTCTCATTTCATTTTTTCCCCATTGAAGAACAAACTTTTTTCCAAATCTCTCCCATCTTTTGTATTTCCTATTATCCATCTCTTTAATATATGTTAATATCATGACATTATTAGCATTAAAAGGTTTCCACTTAAACTTAATTTTTTAATATAATATTCATATTGAAGTTATTTTGAGATGATTTTGTAGTCATTATCTTAATATGATATATCTCAATTATGTTTGGGACCTTAAGGTTTTATTATTCTTTTTTTGGGTCATATGGACCTAATTTAACATTTTCATTATAGATATCTAATTTTTTTTTTTCTATTTACACTTTATTATTATTTACCATCCTTTGCTTTTGGGTCATCATAAATTAATTTAGACTTAACCTTGTGGCTATATTGCCCCTTTTATTTATTTTCCTTCCTTACATTTTTCCTTAAGTCTTATGGACCTAATTCAACCTTTAACATTGTGGTTATTTATATTTATTTCCCTTTTACCATATTTTCTAATAATTTTTCTTACTTCCATTTTTACCATATTTTTTAATAATTTTTCATACTTCCATTCTTAAACTCATCTTTTGACACCTATTTTCATTTTATCCCATTTTTATTTTATATCATTAGGGTGACTATTTGTGTTTTTTACACATGCCACAATCAATACTAAGGTATTTTTGCATATATTTTAGTGTAAAGGTAATTCAATATATATATCAATTTTAATTATTTAAATCATTTATCATTCATTTATTATCACTTTATTTTATTGTATATTTTTATGTTCTTTATGAAAGCACCATTTCTTGTTACATTATTATGACACATGATGAGATTTTTGTGGGGCATATGTGTACACCTATATTTTTCATTCATTATTATATTCTCTTCCAATACTTTTTAGTGCATTAATTTCCTTGAGTGGAAATCTTAAGGAACACACTTACTCTTTTTATGTGAAGTTATCAATACCCATTCAAAAAATGTGTTAATTAGTAATTTTAATTTTGAACTCTATTACTTCATGCTTTATACATGTAATGTGATATTATTTAATTTTATTTAACTTAAATAGGGTTTTTATTAGAAACATTAATCTTACAATTTACTTTAAAAATAAATATACTCATAATAATTTGGGTCAATGTCATTAGGGTTGCTTCATGTAATAAATCAACTCATAAGAATCTAAAATTAATACATTAAGCTTCATAGTTACACAATAAAACCATTGTTAATATTTATCAGCTTTATATTATACTTATTTTCATATCCAAAATATCTTTTCCAATTAAAATAATGAAACCCAATTATAAATTTGATATACCACCATCAAATTCTAAAGTGAATAAGGTAGAGATACATATCACCCATAAAACAAAAGCAAAATGTTAAGGATAAACAATATACAATACAATAATGTATAATTTTATATCATCCACATAACATAAGTAACATATTATGTCTTGCATATCATTAAATTTAGTGCATGTATATCAATTTACAATACTTTTGTGAGGGATTTCCTCAATGATTATTTGTTATGCATTCCTTCATCCATTATCATTTGCTCAGTCTAACCTCTATTTGGTCCTACTTTCCATCTTACCTCCTCTTATTCATGTTTGCATGCTTATTCTAAGATCTTCATCACATCCAATTTATTTTTTTGGTTCTTCTCATCTTGACCAACTGCTTTAGTTGGGATAATTTCACTAGCCAAACTTGATAGGTGATTTTTAGGATTAGGATTTGTATAAATAGGCTTCCTAATTTTCAATTTTCATAAGGACATCAAATATTCTTTACTAGAGCATGAAAATCCACCTTAATGATAATAAGATGAATTATGGTTTATGACCTTATGCTTTTGGAAGGATAATTTACACAATATATTTTAAGGTCTTAAGGAAAGAAGTTGAACTAAAAATTTATATCAAGTATTTAAATTCCCAAACTAAAGATACATACGTATTCTTATTTACATCTTGAGCTTTACCTATAATATCTCTTAGAAATTTCCACTTGAAACAAGAGATATATTAGTGCATCAAAAAGTCAACCCAATGTAACTATTCATATCCCCATAATCTTTATTTATTTAATTTGGTGGATATATGTGTGTGTATGTGTGGTATATTAGTATATTTTGTCTTCCAAGTTTAAGTTAGTATATTATTTTTAGTAAATTTTATCTTTGCATGATTTTTTACTTTTCTTAACCTCATGATTACAATCAATAGTTTATATAACTTGTGATTACTACTTAATGACATTTATCTCTCTTTAGCCTACCCATTTCACATCTCTAATCTAGGTTAGTATTTGTTCATTAGTTAAATAAAATTCTTAATTATATCTTCGATATCCTTATTACAAGAAACTATTTCTTACAACCCTATCCCACTTTATGGCATGGAAAAATTTATGTATGTTGGATCTATTATAGTCTTATCACTTTTTATATATTAGATAATAGTTATATTTTTTATTATGTTTACCATACATATAGTTATTTCACTAGAGGATGCTTTTGGATCTTTAGACATGTAATAATAAAGAGAGATATGAGGATCTAATAAATTCAAGACATGGGAATAGTGTGCCAATTTCATATTAGGATATCCATGAGGGCTAATGTGCATGGGGTAGTTATCACATGCCATGCCATTGGAGTCACATAGATCATAGTTTTTATACAAGGGTATAGACACTGAATTTTTGTACAAGCCTTATTATTACAATATTTTATAATCATTTTATGTATATGGTCATCACCTTAAATGAGGGACCTATTAGCACTTATTTTTATTTTGTATTCTTATTTATTTGATCATGTGATCTTATTTTTTTATTTTGTCATTCTATCATGTTTTTGATGAGCCTATTTTTCTCTTCTCTTTCTAACTATTTATTTATTCCTTTAGGACAAGAACATTGGTTCACTAATCCTATGTTAAGTAGGATTGGTAGGATCATTGATCCTATCCTCTATGTTTTTGTGGACCCTTACACTCATGGTCTTGTTCAGTTAGTGTTTGAATCCATCTTTAAACCATTTGACCTTCTATTTGTCATATTTTACTTTCAAATATTTCTTTAATTCAAACCATGATAAGTACACACACATACGCATGTGCACACATGAGCATTGAAGGATCCTTATATTTGGGAAAATTATATAAAGTATCAAAACATATGTCAAAATAATTATTAATTTAGATTCCATATAAGTTTTTAATCCTTTTTTTTCATTCTAAAATCTAGGAACACACTACAATGATTTATATCTACGTAAGAACTTGCATCTTACACAAAAATTGACAAAGGTGAATGTGCATGTTGTCGCATATCACACTTAAGGAGATAATTTCAAGATTATTATCTCAAATTATACATTCACACCACACATGAAATATGAGGGGTCTAATTTTGGCATAAACAATATGTTTTTTTAACCCCACCTTGGTGGTTACCCTACCAAACTACTTATTCCATTATATTTTCTCTAAAATATTATGGAAATATAGTTCAAATATATTTAAATATAAAATAATATGTACATGAAGTTACAAGTGGATCACAAGTAAAAAATAAATCATAATCTAAAAAATAGTTTAGGACATAATTGGTGCATCATGATAGGTGCAACAATCAAATTAGTTGATTGATAATCCTACTTTGGGTATGATAGACATGAACACTAATCATATCTACACATTTAGAGGTTTATATTTAACATAGATATAAATACAAACCTACACAATTTAGATCTACACCAAAAAAACTATAATTTGATAAGCTGTGTCTATTCCAATCATTTTTCGTCTATATTGTTAATTGCTTATTTCAAATTACCAAAATTTATGGTTTTACATATTTTAGCACTAGGGTAGAACTAAAACAATATTTTTTACATTGATAATTAATAAATATCCTTAATGGATTAGTTTCATCTAATTTATTTGACATCCATCCCAAATACAAAAATTGGGTGAATCATATCGATAAACCCAACATTCTTACATTAAACATAGCATTTTAATCCCCTTACAACTCAAGGTTTATTATTTTTACTCCTATTATATTTTGAATTTATAGTTTATTCATCCTTATGGGTTTCATTTCCTTTATGTATACCTTTTATGATCATTAATAATAGTTTATATTCATGAAATTGAGTAAAGTCTATTATATTTAATGGATGCTAGATTACAAAATGTAAAGGTTTTGAGTGATTAAATAATTAATAAATTCATGTTAAAAACTATTATATCATATTTTATTTCAAACCTTATTCTTATTTTTGAAAAAATATAAATGGTCAAGAAATTTATTGTGACCAACATAGCCCATTTCTTTTCAAAATTGGAGACTCCTCAGATTATTTAAAATTCATGAGTTAGACTCAGTAACGTTATTAAGAGTATTTTTGAAGTATTATTTTAATTAAATTTTAAATAAAATCTAATTAGTGTATTTGAATAATTTAAACCTTTATTAATTAATTATTTTATAATGATTAAAACACTTTAAGTGTATGACATAGGTGACACAAAAGTTTGATCTAATTACTTATGAACCTATGGAGGTTGAGTTGTCAAAAATATGTTTAATTTTTTTTAATTAATTCCACATGTTTTCACCTTCCAAATCTCATTATTATATTCTCAATCAAACTTATATTTTATTTCTTGCACTATTTATTCAAATTTTGTAGACTTTGAGATCATAGGCTAATCTAATGATGTCATTTATTGCATTTGAGCTTATTTATGATCTATGCTTCATAGAATGGATTATGATAACTCAAGACACTAGGATAGGTAGATGATTCACTTGCCATGACCAAGTTTCCACATGTTCCCACATGATTAAAAATGGATTATGACACCTTAGGATTTTGTGCTATTAATAGTTATCCATATGTCATTCCCTCACAACCATGCAAACCATTGACAATATGAGATCTTCTATGAGGTTCTAGGACCTTGATAAATTATTTAAGTGAAGCATGGCATGAACTTGTCTACCTCATGAGGAATATAATGAAAAGGAAGTTAAAAGTGGAAAACACATGGAAAAATATCCAACACCCAAGCTAACATCCACTTGAGAAGATGGTGTACAAAATCCCACAGTGCATATTAAATATGAAGCTCAAGAACTGGCACTCGAGGAACTTCTAAAAGGCTCTATAACTCTATGACCTTGAATATCAAGACACATGGATGAAAGAGATATCATTAAAATAGTAAATAAAATATTAAAAGGTTTTAAATCATATCATAATGATAATAAAAAAGTTAAGGCGGCCTCAAAGATTCACTTTTCTAATTAATACACATTATTGATGCAATGACAACCATCATCTACATTTAAGTGGTTAAATCAAAAGGTCAGGATATAAAATTTTTAAGGTTTATTCAATATAAGATTCTATTTTTTATTCTTATATATAATATTTAAGTGTATTTTATAATTACTTGATTCAATTCAATATATTTTAGTGAGCTAAAAAACATGAAGTATTATTCATGACTACATCATCTTATTCTTTAGGTCTAACTTAGGAATTTAGATATACTAATTTCCTTCCTTGGATCATGAGATATATACATTATAATTATATATAAAAATTAGTGGAGGAATCCTAAGGACTCATAAACATGGGGATGTGTTGTAATATGAAATAGATTATGATTATGAAATGATTTCCATACAAAAATTGGGGATGTGTTGTAATATGAAATAGATTATGATTATGAAATGATTTCCATACAAAAACTAGGTTTGTACAAGTTGTGGTAAATCCTAAGGTATTTCCATATATTCATTTTTTGTATAATTTTTATATGACTTTAAAATATTATAATTAATTAATATATTCTCCATATGGATGGTTTAAGATATCTTTGATATTTTGTTATGCTTATGAAAAATATTATTATCCACAAACTACATCGTTGCATATAATCAAGTGATTTCCTAAGAATAGTTAGATACTCACGATATCATAGAAATCTTTAAGGACTAGGCTAAGGAAATATATAATTGGGTTTATATAAGTGAAGTGGATTCATACCCCATAATATTATTCAAATAAGGTGTTCAAATCAGCATGTTATTGATGAATATATTGTATGGAAATTATGACATCGTGCATATAAATAAATTATGGGTTACTTTAAATGATCTTTGCTAATAAGGAAATACCCACTTTAGGGGAAATTATATGTTATACTACGAAGTAACATGTAATGAGAGCGAGGCATGGATATATTTTTTATATGATATCATACTTGGTTGATGCATTCTCTACAATTGTGTCGTAATGACATTCAAATTATCCTTAATGGACACTTTCCTACACTCTAATTAATTTGTATTGTGATATATCATATAAGACCATTATATAGATCACATCAATTATTATTTGTGATGGTTTATAACCTCCATTATACAAATAAATTAATGAGTAAAATATGCCTAAGTTGTAAGAATTTATGATAAATTCCATTCTAAATATTGTTACATCGTAGTACTATTAAGATTTCACAGTCATAAGGATTGAAATCACCTTATCATGTACTGCATAGGTTACCTGAATAGGAAGTTGATTTTTAATTTATTTAATGAATGGTAAAACATTATAGGATAATACAACAAAATATATATCCTTATTTACCTCTTCATATTAATAAAAAGTAGCTTGATACTTTTCCTTGACTCCATGGGTTGGCAACACATAGGTCATCATTTAACCTACAAATCCATGAGGCTCGACAAAGGGAGCCCTGGGTAAATGTGAGAAGGAAAGAAAATTATTTGAGGTCTAAGATAAATATTTCATACAACCATGAACCCAATGATGATGGAAAGTTTTATTTAAATGCACTAAATGATTCTAAGGTTATAACCAAGTTAGACATAGTTGGTCATACAAGACCTCGAGATCAAGGATATCAGATGTAACAAGTGTTGGAAGAGATATCAGATGCTCATTTTCCAATATATGAAACATCAAATACAAAATCCAATATTAATATTAGGGTGTTTCAAGGATTTCCCACTAGTTATTCACCATCACCATCAAAGATTACTACCATTAGTTAGGGAAGGGGATCCCATTTTACATCCCCTTTTTTTAATACATAGTCCTTAACCACCATCTAGTTTTTATTTAGTTATAAATTCATTAGATATTATTCATTATATCACCATAATAATTTTTATGAGGCCATCTATTTGTCCTTCTAGTTTTATGGGACCACCACGTTTTACTCCTATTTATAATAAGCAAGGAACTGTGACATCGGACATCTAAGTAAACCCATAAGTAGCCCACATGTTCAATAAATTTATAGTATATTTAATCTACCAAATATAAATTATTTTACACCATCCATGATTTATGTTCCTATGACTTCACCTTTATTAAGTACTACCATGGAATCCATTATGTCTATATACTCCAAATTTTCAATTTTAATTCATAACGAATATCTTCATTCATCATGTTACCTAATATCCCCAATTTCATTAGTCCATCCATTCACATGATCAAATCATAAATCCAATCATATTTGACACCCTTTAATACCACTCCCATTGTAGAATCTCCTATAAGAATATGTATTTAACTTATACTTATTTCCAACTCATTACCATAATTTTTCCCATTCCATCCATTTCAATTTTTTTCCACACCTTACACTTCCATGTCCACCACTCAATATTGTAATTTTTTTTAATTTGATTGGATTGATGACATATAATTATCTAAATTCCAATAACATTATATGACATATCACGGAGATCTTAAGATCAATTTGAGATTTAAATAATCCACATGTAAAATTAAAATGTTAACCATGAAAAAAATTATAAGGATGGGAATCCTATATTATTTAATGTTAAATAATAATTATTTTGTTTAAATAAGAAATTAAGTAGAAGAATTCCTAGTGGTGTGGTTTAATTGTGAAAGTTCTTGAATTAATGGTGGGAGACAATTTCCAGATGACCAATAAAGTTGTTAAAGTAATGGAAAAAAGTAGAGATTCTTGAAAATAAAATTAAAAATAATTTAAATGGTTATGTTAGGTAGAATTGAATATGATTTAAATTATTTAATGAAATAATTAATTAATTTTTTTAAAGTCAGAATGAGAAGTGATGTGTTAAAAAATTGCTGCAAAAATATTTAGTTAAAATTATGTAGATTGATAAAAAAAATGAAGAAAATGTATATTATACACAAAAATAATCTTTTCCAAAAGCTTAATATTAATACATTTTTTATGTGAGTATACATAAATAATTTTATATGTACATGAAATATTTTTTGAAGGATCGGTTAAAATATATGGGCACTATACTTATACCTATTAATGAGCTCAATAAAAATATACTAACTTATTTTGGGGAATCCAATATAATGACATTGTTCACTTAAGATACTAAAATCAACATTGTTTTAGAGTTTAAGGCTCATATTAATAGGTTCAAGGTATATTTCAAATGTAATTTATCTAAGGATAACAAAGAAGGAGCTCAAAAATTTGTCAACTTTGTAACACATGTTATTGAAAATATCAATACAACAAGAGTGAATTTGAAAACTCTTCTAAAAAATCATGAAGTACTAGTGTCTTGAAAATATATTTTATTTCATTTTTTTATCATTCACGTGTTTTAAATTGATAATGACTAGCATTTTATTTTTGATGGAGTGTTAGGAACAAGAAGGTTAGAAATAGTTAGGCGGTGTTAAGTCATGATAACTTGGAAGGAGTGGAAGCTACTCTGAATTATGTTTCAAATAATATTTGAAGCATTTTTTTTGGTTAGATTAGTGATTTAGTTGGTGGTGGTTTTGATTCTTTTATATGGGAAATTTTTGAAATTCCTATAACATTTTTATTTTGTGATGGGGTGATGCACATATTCTCTATATGTTTTTATTTTAAACTTTTTAAAGTGGGAATAAATTAATTGAGACATTAATAAATATCTATGTATGTTTGTGAGTTCTATGATGTTTATGCTTTCTCAAGTTTTAGTACCTTAATTTTATATGTATAAATATTATTATGATTATTGTATGAAGTTAATTTTCTCATATGAGTAAGGTCGATTTGAGTGATTAGCTAGTTTTATTGGGTTTCATATTTAGCAATGTTTTAATCAAATTAATGTGGATGAATGTTTAATTATTTACATGTTCTTTATAGTAATCTATTTACATAGGCAATATTATGGAAATGGTATTTATAAATAATAATTATTTAGATTCTATACTGTGTTTTTTAGTTTTATTACATCTTAAACTTGGTAGACATAGGTGAAATTACAAAAAAAATTAGAAAGTGATCATTATAAGTGAAATATATCTTAGTGAAATCTAAACAATCTTATTTTATGCCATGCTTTATCTCTTTCTTATGTTTTATTTTATTATAATAACACTTAGTTTATATGCAACATTAAAAATGTACAAGATAGTTTAATATTGATAGAATTGGAAGTGGAGAGGAATGAATTACATGATAATTTTATAGTAGTGTGGTAATGTTCACATCGTTTCATAGAACTATTTTAAGTAGACTACATAATTATTTCAAGTTAACTACATATACGAGTTCAATACTACAACTCATTCCCTAGATCACTTTTCGTAATCCTAAAATGAGAGTTATTTAATCCCATCATCTATGGTGTGCATAAAAACTACATCAATATAATTAAAAAATGAAAATGTTTCCCACGTAGACACCCACAAGGTTTGTTCTTGTATTCCTACATTTAATATGATTTGTAAGGAATTTTTGTCTCCTATACCCATGACCAATTGTGTTCCTATGACTCAAACTTTGAAAGATCATGTTTATAATACCACCATTCCTACACCTGATATAGTGGCTATGATGCATACTATTTTAAGATTACAAAGATAAGTGCATAATATTTATCTATCATCAAAAGGATTCCCATCCTAGGATTTAGGATAATGTAGTGAATTCCAATCATATTCCTAAGGGTGTGATTGACATGCCTCTTCCTCATGACTTAGTTATCCCAAAATTTCAATCATTTTATGGTCATGCATAACCTCAATCACACCTTCATGCTATGTTTTTATTTATAGATTGAAAATATTGGTACGGTTTGGCTTATGTTATTTCCTATTATATTGAATGGTGAAGCATTAGATTAGTTATTTTATTTACTTAATGGGTCCCTTCATTCATTTATATTATTCAAAAAGGTCTTCCTATATATGTACATTACTAATAGTTTAAACAAGGCCAACATATAAGAGTATATAAGAGCATTAAACTGTTTAAACAAAGCCAAAAGGAAGATATGTAAGATTACATCTTTAGATTTTATAGTCATGTGCACTCATTGATTTATCAACCATGTGATATTGTAAAATATATATAAATATTATTATATAATCTATCAAAAATAAATTAGTTAGAACAACTTGCAAATCATTCAATCATTTTACTCACATGACTAATGATTTGGTCAAAGAAGACCATACCTCACTTCTTAGGGATCCCAATATTTCTAATTATCATGTTCTTACCATGAATACATCTAATATTAGGTCTAATAAATAATAAACACCTATAATGGGACCTTCCTCATGTCAACCCAATAATTTTTTCAAGAACCAATATAGTATATTTAAAGGATTATTGGGTAATGATTTTATTTAACTACATCATATGCATAAATAAAACTCAACATTTAACTCAATATTTTTTGATACAAAGATAATTTTTACTTATCACACTATTAAAGGTCATTCAATAAATAAATGCTTTTATTTAAGGGACAACATTAATTGATTTCGTTAATCCGGTGACCCTCAGTGAAGAATAATTATATCCTAATAATAAAATCAGATATAATAAATATAAAGAATTATATTTATATTTATTTATTGTTCTTATTATTAGTTTATATCGGTCTCTTTATTTGATCTTTACTTAGCCCTGTTAGTTTTTGTCCTTTATTGAGATTTTATTGAATATGTCTTTGTATTCCTAGTTCATATTTCTATTCAAAAATGTTGTCATTATTCATAACTCCAGTCAAAAGTGTTTAACCTTTATAAATAAAATTAAATATATCATTAATAAAACCAAGATTATATAAGACTACCATAATTCTTTAAGAAATTAACAAAGAAAATCAACATCTTAAAGATGTTTCACATTTAACAAAAATTTAAAAAAATGAAAGATGCCAATGCACTCAATAATTTGATAGTTACAATGATAATATAATACATGATGATACATACATTGGGGATCCTGAAACCCCCAATATGTGGGTTAATATTACATGCACCATGAAATGAAGTATATCCCATACATTTTTTTGGCACTTCTATTTTTATGGCAGCTTTGTTTATTTTGTTACTTAACATGTTATTTTTTTATATTACTCATGACAAAGACTTTATGCTATTCATGCTCACCTATTTATAATTATGCATTGATACATCATTACTCTAACATATTACATATCTTCTTGAATTTTATCACTTCAAATTTTCAAAAATATAAAAACATTTATATAATATTAAGAAAAAAATTGTATTTATCTTAGTTATGTAATACATATTATATTTATTTTCTATGCTAGAATATTATATATTATTTTTTTACACTTTTTATTATCATATTATGTTTTGAGTGGATGAGATGCATGATTTACATGTTACATAATGGACACATCAGATGTGACAAGGGAATCTTCACCCAAGCAGATTTTACATGGTGACATATTTCTAACTTACCATTTTATATATAGAACTACTTTACATAAATCACACATATCTTGATTTTATTTAAATTTAGAGTGTGTACATGGGATATACATGTTAGCTATTATATATATGATTATATCTCATAAATTGTGATCAACACACACACACACACACACACACACACACACACATTTCACCTTGGTACCACATTGTTATTATGATTAAGATTTTGGTTGTAATTCATTACTATATATAAATTTCTTATAGGCACATTAATTATATCATCATTGTGACTTATATTTTAACTAAAATTAATTTATATACATATACTTATTAAAATCACATTGCTAGTATTGAGACATACTTATATTTGATACATATTTTTTTTAGTTATTAGAGGCAACATACATGCATGTTTCCTTGAGCTCTATAAATATATCTTATGTATTAAGAATCATTTTTTGTCTCTTTCACCTTTGATCCTATTATCTATATATATCTACCTTGAGGGAAACATGGCATTCTTTCACATGATACTATGTTGAGAATTTTATTAGCATAAATATGTACATATATATTCATGCCCATAAAGGGTAAAGTATCACATTACCTATACTTAAGCATCATCGATCTTTTATCACTCTTTTTGAGAGCCAAATAAATTATCTACCTTGCATTAAAATAATAGCGGGTATCTTTTAACCTTCACACTTTTTACATCTTGGATTATTATGATTATCACACTTCCTATATACATCCTTATATATTACTCATTTGTGTACACAATTTATATATTTCTAATAGATGAAATATACATGCATGGTTGTTATTAATTATTAATTTAACATATCTTGCATAAATTAGGACATCCTCACAATCATTATCTTCACCTTATCTATGGACTTAATTAATCACACATATACCTATATTTTCTAATAGGGGTTTGGTATTGACATTTACCTCTTTGTGATCTCTATATTTTCATATATTTTTCCATCACACCCTTATGTCATATAAGCCTATATTGATTTATATATATCCTTATCTTAGATATACCTTAACATACGATCATTTTTCCAACATGATACAACTATAGATATATATTATTATCTCAGACATTTTATCTAAATTGGGGTATTGTGTTATCTTTCTCACCATCATATTCATTGAATGATGTATCCACCTTTGGATCTTCCTAAATATTTATTTATTATGCATGATTGTCATGGACCTCATTCCATATATCCTATTATATTTACTATGGGACATGTATTTCCCCATCCATCTCCTCATCCTCATTAAGGATGCATCATATACATTGAACCATACGTTAGGACATATTTATACAACATTTATACTCATTATAGTATTATATTATTTGTGTTGATCCTTGCATGGTTTTATCTTTTCTATGCCATATAATAGTTATATATGAAATTTATATAACTTATAGTTACACATTGGACATTAAGAAATATATGACACTTATTTATCTTTATATTACACTTGGGTCATCAATAATTCCTACATATAACATATTATGGGGATTTGCGTGTAATATTTTATGATAATTACAAGTTTTTAATACAACATTACAAGGGTATCAATCTTTTTCAATCTTATTACACATGGTTCTTCTAACTCTATTATTTTTAGATGATTGATTGTAGGCATAGGTTATTCAATACCTCACCTCAAAATGGAGGCATATTTAGTATTACACACACACACACACACACACACACACACACACACACACACACACACACACACACACACACACACACACACACACACACACACACACACACACACACACACACACACACACATACACGTATATGTAGCATCCCCACTAAAATTTACTAGAATAATGTAATATTTTTAAAAGAAAACTATATTCCATCTATTATTTAATTCAGTTACACCATGAGAATATAATTAGTGATATTAGCATACTAAGTATGATAAACATAAAGTAAATATGTAACATCTAATAGTTATTGATCACTAGCATCACATAAAACAAAACATAACTGAATAAGGAAAGTAATTACATATAATCCAACCACATCTGGTATAATAATACAACTGATGACAATTTACATGAATAATAATTACAATATCCATTAATCATAATTTTTCATTAATAAATATAATAGTAGATACAATTCTCCATGGAGCACGAGTCACTCAAACTCTAGTATCTTTGATAATCTCAAGTGTAGTCTATAATAAGTACAATTATGGGGATGGAGAACATCATTCAAGAATTTTTTCACACCAACCATGGTCCATCAATCCCCCACACAATCTTACAAACAGGGAATGGCCCTCCCTTCATGGATCGGTAGATAATGTTAGTACTTTTACTTATCACTACCATAAAGAATTCCTGCTATTTGCTGCAGACCACTTCTGAAAGAAGAGGAGTGCCTTTAGTGTTTTCACCAGAATTCTCCTATGTTATTGAACATCATCTTTGAAAAAAGAGAGATAGATGGTGTTATCCTACTCTGAGTGTTATTTTTAGCTTATTTATAGTGTGTGTGTGTATATATATATATATATATATATATATATATATATATATATATATATATATATTACCTCATAATTATAGGGAACCTCCCCTTGATGAGAGGAGAGATTTGTCCCCTCTTGATGTGGTAGACCTACACATTTGGTCAATCAATCTCCTTATGCTATGGTTGAAACAACCTATTTTGCCCATCAATTAGCCGGTGACAAAATATTCACCCAATAGTTTTTTGTGACTCTGTTGGGGAAGAATGTGCAGTTTGAAGCCTTAAGCTTCAAATTGAAGCAGTCCCTATCCTTATCCATTTTAATTTTACACTTTGGTAGATCCACGATATATAAGAATCCAGAGATTTAAAGGTATTATTGATCCTGTATTTGAGTTGGTATAACAAAGCAATTTTGATCCTTTCCCTTTAGCATCTCATCTTCAATGAACTAGGAGTTTTCCTCCTACCAAAATTACGTCTCCATTACCAGGTAAAGCATCTATTTTTACTGTTAGTAGAGATTTGTCAATACATACTCCTCAGACGTTTGTTATCCCTCTCTTCAATAGTCAAATCATGAAAGTTCAAGACCCTTGAGGTAACTCTCTTGGTCCACTCAATCTAAGTCCACCTCTATATGAACTGCCTCGCAGTTCTAAAAAGAATTTTTTGAAGTTTTATGGTGATGGGAGAGTTCATCCTAATGAACATATTGCAGCCTTCACCATATCTTGTGGCATGATAGGTGTGGAATATGAGGACATAAAAGTCAGGCTATTTGTAAAAATATTACAAGGCATTACTGTAGACTGGTTCTACCATCTGTAGGCTCAGTCAGTGACTGATTGGAACACTCTCAAAGCCAAATTTAAAGCCAGGTTAAAGCCTACAAAAGATGCACATGCCCTACTAACTCAACTCACACAAATGAAGAAAGAGCCTCATGAACCAATGAGAGATTTCATAGCCAAGTTTGACAAGCTAAGGAATAGGATTCCTACAATTGCTCAGCCAACAACTAAGAATCTCAAATGCTTCTTCATCAACTCATAACTACTTGAAGTGAGTTTTCTATTGAGACGTGTTGGTCACATAGACCTTACTACTGCTTAGGATTTGGCCACTGAGGTGGAACATGATTTTATCTTGGCAGGAAATATAAGAAGAGATCTTAACAGAGGTAAATCTTCTTCATCTTTTGAGAATTCATCTACAGGCACCACTGATCCTATGGTGCAAAAGATGGCAATTGAGTTGCTAGCTCTTAGAAAGTAAATGGCACAAGGAATGTCTGCTCCTCCTTCATACTGAAATATACTAAGGAGTAATTTTCTAAATCAGTCATACCAAGGCAATACTGCCAGGAATCAAGGGCAACCAAATCGTCTTCCTCCTCCACAGGGGAAGCTTGCCATTGAAGTACTTCCAACCAATTCAGTAGTTGGATATCTTGAAACAAAATTTGATTTCTCTTTTATACCTAAATTGAACCAAGAAAATGATGCTAATATTTTTGTAAAAGACCAAGAAGAATCAACTAGTGACTCCAACATTAGTTTCTTGAATTACCAAGATGAACCCAGAAGCAAAGGTGAAGTGTTTGATGGATCATATGTTGTATTCACCCAATCCCAGAACCAGTCAGCCCAACAAGCTGATAAGAAAAAAATAGAGGAGCGAGTTCAACTAGCAGTTTCAATTACTAGGTGGGGAACCACTCTGCCTTTTCAATCAAAGGACCCGATGAATACTAAAAAAGTAAGTACCTCAAGTATGCCTTCACCTTTAAGTTTAATTTCATAGATCAGTACCCCCCTCTTAAAAACCAAAAGGATGAACTGCCTTCCCCTGTTCCTAATTTATTTTAGACATTTGATATAATCGACCATGTTAAGAAAACTAAAATTCAAATGTCTGAATTTGAATTCTTGCAATCCAACCCTGAATAGTTGGATAAGTTGGTTCAATGTGTAAAGAATAAAACTATCCCTGTAGGACCAACTATTCCAAAAGTGACTCTCACATCCACCTGGAATAACCTTGTCATTACTCTTCCTACTACTCCTAGGAGGACAGAACCATTTTATGTCTCCCTACTGATAAATGGATACCAGCTGAATAATTGTATCATAGACTCAGGTGCATTTGACAATGTCATGCCTACCAAAGTGGCAAAATCTCTTGGGCTCACACTAACCAAGACCTTTGAGAGATGTTTTTCCATAGAGAACAAACAAGTTCCACTACCGAAATAAATTAAGGATGCTCAATTTACATTTGTGGCATTCTCGGATAGGATAATTAAGATGATAGTCCTAGTGGCCGATGTCCCAGCCTCATACGACATTCTTTTTGGATAAAATTTCTGCAAGGATGTTGGTGGCAAGTTAAGTATGGACTTGTCTAAAGCAAGGATCTCAGTCAAAGGCATCATGTAAAGATTACTCCCTGAGGAGGAGGTGAAATATGTTGTCACTCAAACATCAGTGCTTGAAGCCCAAATTTTGTTTGAGTCTTTAGGCATGGGTAATTACTTCCTGACTATAGAGGATGTTCCTATCCTAACTAATGAAACTTCTGAAGATGACAATCTAAAAATTAGTTCAGACAAAACAACATAAGACTTAGTAAATCACAATGCAATCCTAGAGGAATCCTCCCCTCCAAACAAAGAAAAATCTAAGGAAAGGTCAGTTTTTGATAATGTGTGGATTATTGAATTCGATGGAAGCTGTTCTTCTACTAGCTCGAGAGTTGAGATTGTATTGATATCTCTTCAAGGAGATATTTTCCCCTATTATTATAAATTGTAGTTTAGCAACACCAATAATATTTTTGAATATGAATCACTACTGCTCAAATTAAAGGTCACTCAAGATAGAGACATCAAACTCTTTCACACCAAAGGAAATGCTGAGCTGGTAGTTTGCCAGGTCAGGAACTTGTACCAAACAAAAAATGAGAGATTACGCCATTACCATACTTTAGTTGGGATTAAATTGAAAACTTTGATGCTTTCAGTATCTCTATAGTACCCAAAGAATTCAATGATCGAGTTGATGCATTAACTATTTTTGCAATTCTTTTAGTTCCTCACCCAAATTTTAAGGGAGATAGGGACACTATCAAACTGGTCTTTCAACCAAGTGTGCCAGACAATGCCAATCATTGGTAAGTGTTTAATGACGACAAGTAAATCATCACCTTTTTGGAATAAAAAGATAGCTTTGAACAGCTTCATTTCGAAGGCAGTGAGCCTCAAAAACTTGAATCAACCCCTAAAATATGTTCAGATGCAGGTGAAGAATTTCTATAGCTAAAAAGGAATAAAATTCCCAAAGGATTGATTTCCCTTGAGAAACTATTTGACAATCACGTCAAGTTCATCAAACAACAACAAATAGATTCAAGCTCCTCCTAGGAGTTTGATCAAATAAATTTAGGTACCGAGGAAAATCCCAAGATGGTGAACATTGAGAAGTGTTGTACTCCAAAAGAGAAACTCAAATTTATTGACATGCTTCACCATTACATGGATGTTTTGGCATACTCCTATGATGATCTAAATTCGCTCAGGCTTGAAGAAATTTTCCATGAAATTCCTCTCAAGAGTGATTCGGTGCCTTACAAGCAAAAATCCTTGTAGTATAATCTAATGATATCAGGTACTATTCTATCTAAAATATATAAAATATTGAATGCTAGAATAATTTTCCCAATCCATCATTCCACATGGATTGCAAACATAGTTTTTGTGAGAAAAAAGAATGGTAAAATTTGCCTCTGCGTGGATTTTATGAATTTGAATCAATCCTCCCTAAAGGATAATTACCCTCTATGCATCATGGATCAAGTCCTTCAGACGGTGACTAGTTCAGAGATGTTATCAATGCTGGATGGCTTTTTGGGGTACAATCAAGTGGAAGTTGGTGAAGCAGACCATTATAAGACAACCTTCACCACAACTTGGGGCACCTTTGCATATCGAAGAGTGTCATTTGGCCTGATAAATGCTGACGCCACTTTTCAGAGAGTAATGGACCTTGCTTTCAAAGATAAAATGGGTAAGTTTATTGTGGTGTACCTTGATGATTTAATAGTCTTTTCCAAGCATCATCCTGATCATGTGTGCCATTTGCATCAAGTGGTGGAATAATGTCATTAGAATGGCATTTCTCTAAATCCTAAGAAGTCTATTTTTGCGGTGACAGAAGGGAAACTTCTTAGACACATTGTATCCTAATAAGGCATAAAGATTGACTAAAAAATAGTCAAATCCATCCAAGAGCTTACTCTGCCCACAAGTAAGACTGCAGTTCACTCTTTATTCAGAAAGGTGAATTTTTTACGAAGGTTCATCCCTGAGTTTGTAGAGAAGACTCGCCACATTATGAACATGATGAAGGGAAAGGCCACTTTTAGCTAGACTGAAGAGGGTAAATTGGCATTTTAAGACATCAAGATAGCTATCACCCATGCCCTAATTTTGGTTTGTCTAGATTATACCAAGGATTTCACAATATATAGTTATGCTTTCGAACACACACTTTTAGTAATTTTGGTTCAACAAAACAAAGAAGGTGTGGAATCTCCCATATTTTTCATGAGCTGTCCTCTCAAAGCTCATAAACTAAAATATTCAAATCTAAAGAAGCATGCTTATGCAGTAGTAAAGGTAGTAAAGCACTTCTACTTTTACATCATGAATTCACACACTATTGCCTTGGTTTTTGATACCACAGTCAAATTCATATTAACTCAACAGGAGTCTGGAACCAAAAGGGGCAATTAGATTGCTAAAATCCAAGAGTTTGATCTTGTTATCAAACCAATAAAACTTGTGTGGGGAAGAGGTCTCTACCAATTAATTGTTGATAACAAACCAAAAGAAATAGGGCATGAAAGAATAGAGGTTGAAGACCCACCAATAGTCCTCTTTGTCACCACTATGAATGAGTGGTATTCGAGTATTGCTCATTTTCTTACTTATGGTGAGTGTCCTGCTCACCTGTCTCATAAAAAAAAAAAGGATTATCAAGTTAAAAGATATGAATTTTGTCCTATGGGACAATGGCCTATATAAGAGGAACCTCGATGGAGTGTTCCTTCACTGCATGGATAAAGAGTAGCAGAACCAACTTTTGGAGTCCTTTCATAATCTAGCCTATGGAGGACATTTTTATGTGCTTATAACTACCCATAAGATTCTATGAGACAGGTATTACTGGCCTACTCTATTTCAAGATGCATACAAATGGGTATGAATATGTGAACTATGCCAATAGTTCATTAGAAGACCCAAGTTAGTTGTTTTGCCTCTTAAACCAGTGGTAATAGAAGAGCCATTTCAGCAATGGAGAATCAATTTTATTAGTGTTGTAAACTCATCTTCAAGCGCTGGACATGATTATGTCCTCACAGTCACAGATTACTTTACCAAATAGGTGGAAGCTATTCCAACCAGGCATGCTACTTCAAAATTAGTATGTAATTTCCTCAAAGAAAACATCATTTCCAGGTTTGGGGTTCCAACCAAGATTGTGACAAATAATGTAGCCTATTTTTCTTCTCATGAGATTACTCAGTTCTATTTTTATTATGGAATTATCTTCTCCCACTCCTCTGATTATTTTCCACAAGAAAATGGCCAAGCATAATCGAGTAATAAGACCCTGGTGACCATCATCAAGAAGCTGGTAGATGACAATCAAAGAACCTAGCACAAAGCATTGATTGATGATTTATGAGTAGATAGAATTACACCCAAGAGGGCGATAAGTATGTCACCATTCCAACTTTTGTATGGGCTCAATGCAGAGATACCAATCACCCTAGAATTACTAGCACTAAAATTGGCAAAGGCAATCGAAGATTAGACATATGAAAGCTCTATCGACAAGAGGATCATGTGCTTGACTGAGCTGGATGAGCAATAAACTATGGTGGTGGACTGAATTACTGTGCATCAAAGTTTGGTGAAGAAGCTCTTTGACTAGAAAGTAAAAACCCATGATTTTTAGATTGGTGATCAAGTTCTGTTATGGAACAAGAAAAGAGAACCAAAGGGAATGCATGGAAAATTTGATTCCTTATGGAGAGGCTCATTTGTTATTCATCAGCTCAATGGTGAAAACAATTTCTTGTTGAAGTATCAAGATGGCACACCATTTTTTTTCCTTACAATGGGCAGTATCTAAAGCACTTCAATCCTTGAAGTATCAGGGGACATCAGTTGTACATATGTATATTTGTATAGTCTTTTGTTTTGTTTTATGTTGTTCATTTTCATTTCTTTTTGGCACCTTTCTTTTTGGGTAGCATGACTCCGTAGCCCAATGGCATACTTAAAGGCACTAGAGATTCTAGATTCTACTCCCTCTATTTTTACAATTGATGAAAGTTCCCCAACTGGAGCCAGCTGTTGTTCTCAAAATCTGTCACTCATTTTTGGGGACAACATATTAACTATTTTAGTCTTACAGACCAAAATTCTCTCTTTCCTTCTCAAAAATGTTCTGAGTGCTCTAATTCTTCAATTATTCAAGATTTCTCAGCTAAGGGACTCACATGTTCAATAGGTTCAACAAATTCAATAGGTGAGCTCTCACAAAGAAACAAGTTCCCAACACCTAGGCATTTCAACGCTGGTTTAATGCCAAGGTTCAATCAAAAGACTTAGCGGCAGGCTTCAAACAAATGGAATGAACCATTGAACCATTGAACCATTGAACCCCACTTTAAAGTTCAAAGGTTCAATAAGTTCAAAGGTTAAAAAAAGAGTTAAGAACTCAACGAGTTTAAAGAGGTTCAATCACTTCGAAGAGTTCAACGAGTTCAAAGACTTCGGCAAGTTTTAAAGTTCAATAAGTTTGGTAGACTTAAATAAAAGAAGGCTTCAAAGAGTGAAGGTTGAACTATTGAACCATTTAACCTTGAACCAAAATGGTTCAACGAGTTCAAAGGTTCAATGAGTTCAAAAAATCAAAAGACTTAAATGAAAGAAGACTTTGAAGAAGAAAGATTGAACCATTGAACCGTTGAACATTGAACCCAAAGAGTTTAAAGTTCAAAGGTTTAACGAGTTTAATAAAGTTCAAAATACTTAGAATGAACAAAGGATTCGAAGAGCAAAGAATGAACCATTGAACCTTGAACCAAAAGAGTTCAAAGTTCAAAGGGTCAACGAGTTCAACAGAAAAGAAAAAGATCCAAAAACTTTGAAGGACCAAAGGATTCTGAGAAAGAGAATGAACCATTGTACTTTGAACCAAAATAGTTCAAATTTTAAAGGTTTAAGGAATTTTAAATTTTGAAAGGAAGCTTCAAGTGAAGGAAGGAAGTGGAAGATTCCAGAGACAAGTTCGAAGAGATGGTTGAACCAAAGAATAAAGAAAGCAATTGAACCAAGGAGCCGATAGGACCGCCTGAACCATTGAACCATTAAATTGATGCACCTCAAAGGTTCAAGGTTCAAAGTAGTTCAAGCGACCAATGACCAGTGACGTCCCTATAGACGTCAAATTTAAGGTAATAAAATGCCTATTTATTTTCAAATATGGTGTGTAACCTTAAAACAAACTTAGTGACTAATTGAAGAAGAAGTTGAAAGAGCCAGCAAAAAGGGAAGAGATAGCCCAAGAGTTTAGATCATGAGGAAGAGATAAAATGCATTAAAAGAAGAGGTGACAAGAGGGAAAGACCAAAAATATATGTGCAAAAGTTATTCTAGTAGGTGAAATAGTCCACCAGGTGGACATCAAAGAGTGCAAGCACTCAAGGACGTGGCCTATTTTTCTCCATCAAGTAAAGGTGAAGTGAATAGCTGTGTAAATATCAAGAAGAGGACCAAGCAGCCTATAATGTGGAGGAGACATTTGAGATGAATTGAGATGCCACAATTAAGGCTGATGCCCTGTTCCAGCATGGCCCCTTGACAAAATTGAAAATGCATTAAAGGCATTGAATATAGCATGGGTCATTCCATGAAATAAAGCACCCAAGTCTTTCTTAGAGCACTATATATTGTAATCTCTTATTTGATGCAAAAGAAATTTTTTAGTTATAGAAGTAAAACTCTACCCAAATTAAAAGGCATTTCCTGAGACTTTGAGCTTAGATTGTTAATCATATTTCTTTATTTGAATGAGAAAACAAGTGACCTTTCAAACTTTGTGCTAGAATAGCTTGTGTTATTTAGGAAATTTTTCTTATGTCTATTTCCTAAAATCACTCTTGTCCATTTAATTTAACAAGCATAACTAGTGGAAGTAATCAGAAAGGTGTCTTGGAGCTGACTGTGGAGGGACTTTGTGCTACCACAATTGTCTTTAGAATATTTATTTTTCTATTTCTATGTAAAGGATCTTGGGATAACTTTGTGCCCCCATTGTCCTTTGTATATTTCACTCTTTGGCAGTTGAGGTGGAGACTTTGTGCTACACCTCATTCTACTAGTTATTGCACCCTATTACTTTTACTTATCACTACCAGAAAGAATTCTTGTTATTTGCTACAGACCACTTCTTAAAGAAGAGGAGTGCCTTCACCAAAATTCTCCTATGTCTATGAACATCATCTCTAAAAAAAGAGATATAAATGGTATTATCCTACCCTGAGTGTTATTTTCAGCTTATTTATAGTATATATATATATATATATATATATATATATATATATATATATATATATATATATATATATATAGTACCTCATAATTATAGGTAACCTCCCCTTGATGAGAGGAGAGATTTGTCCCCTCTTGATGTGGTAGACCTGCACATTTAGTTGATCAATGTTCTTATGATGTGGTTGAAACAACCTATTTTGCCCATCAGTTAGCCGGTGACAAAATATTCACCCAACAAGTACCTGAACAAGTATTAATATATAATAATAATAAAATTTTGAAAGCATCATGATATGCTAAATCAAATATAATCATCTAAATTAGTAATGAATCATAGTCAATACTGATAACCTCGATAACTGAACTATATCATTAAGAATAAATCGATAGTCGTTACAATAGTCACGTGTCAATCAGAACTCAACAACAAGATATAATGATAACATTCAATAATACACTAAATCTAAATAACTCTTAGCCTAATAAAATGAATCAACATAAGTATCAATTGTATTATAAATAAAATTATAACAATTATACAAGATGTCTCATAATATGATATTTGAAAAAGAATATGTATCTAAAATAGTTAGTCCAATGCTTAGCAAAACATGATATGATAGGCTTTCACTCTATCATCTGTAATCAGTCATAAGGTCAGGTCAGAACATCCTCCCCTCCTTTAAGAGGAGTTATCCTGATGACTTGTCAATGGCCAGGGAATAATATTGCATGAAATATGTTCAACTGAATAATCATCATTCTTTCAAAGGGTTACTAATATTTTAGGGGTGATAATGCCTCAACCTTACCTTGCTAGCATTCTTATTTTCTATCATTAAGATAACCACATTTTTATTTACATTAGGCCAAAGTAATGGCCTCCTTTCACATGTCCTTTATGACCCTCCTATGGCAGAACAAGCCCATTATGCATCATTTTACGGTATAAGATTTCACAAATATCCCAACTTGGTTGGAATTTTTCCTAATCTCATGCCTTATAAGGCCATCTCTTTCAACATGACTCATCATAACCATCTACCGATAGGTTCACCATACCAAATATGCTTTTATTTAACATCAAATCTTTATGGCAACAAATGTTAATTTTACTACAACACTTCAACAATTAGCCATTCTAGCCATCCATGAAGGTGGGTAATTTAAACATCCCAAGAATACGATGTTCTAAAATATGGTTGCTTATACCTACCTTAACATGTTCTCCAACAAGAGTGGTATCTGCACTTCCATGTAGGGGTCACAACAATTAATTTGATAAGTTATATATTGGTGGTTTAAATCAGGTTAGTAGTTTTGAACATATAAACCTTACCAGGGTCATTATATACTTTTGTGTCTTCACACACAAGTCTATAACTTGAGGTCAACAGTTGTAATCTTCCAATCCAACCAGATTGTAACTAGATTTCTCAGTTAAAAGTGGAATCTCCCACTACAAGGATTATACCACACACATAACCTTAAGAACATTCATTATAGAATGTCATTCATAAAGGTAGTAATCCATACTATTATGGTTACTCTACTTCATCATCAATCATTCATGGGTTAGTGCATTATCATGCATAAAACACATTGAACATCAGAGAAGCCATTTTAGGCATCACATGCAACCCCAAGGCTTACAACATGTTCTCCATTAATCATGATCTCACATGATTGTCCACGAATGCTAATCCCACAAAATTAAAATCAACCATATGACAACTTTCACCCAGCTTTCATTGCTCTTTCAAAGAGTTAAGTGGGTACCTAGGATTTTAACAACCCCCTGATCAGGGCTTTATGTTACTCTTATCGAGTACAAGCATACATTCCAATCATGCTTTATAGACAAAATAGAATATTCATCTCACAATACTAAATTTAGGTAATTCAATCATTACCTTATTCATAGCACTTTGGCACTTACAAGCCACACATGCCTATGTTTTAACAAGTACAACCTTGATGGTTTTCCACAAAAGTCTAGCTCATAGGACTAAGTAGTGCTACATAGCATATATTTCAATCTTAGAATATCTCATGGTTGTAATTACCTAGCCAACCACATATCTACCAATATGCATAAATAACTACTCACATAGCAACCAACAAGTACTTTCACACAATAACCAACTGCTCTCTTACAAGATCTCACCCTCACACCATCTACAAGAAGGTTAGCCTTAGAACCATCTTGCCCATTCATGAGTAACACATTCAAACCAATATATTTTACTTAACTTATCACCACTCACCACAAGAGTGTTGGATCAACTCAAGTTGTTGTGTTTGAGCCTTTTAACAAAACCATCTATGCACTAGATTAAAATATTCAATTCTCATTACTATAATATCATTTTAACGATGCATTTATCACACTTTTTATCACTCATAAAGCAAAACCTATCAACACCATATAATGTTTTGACTAAACCATGTTGGAAACATCAACCATGGTAAATTTCTTTTTATAGGATTCATGACAACAAGCATGTAATCCTATATTTCTTGACTTCAACATGGCTACTAGTGGCAAGGAATTCTTATGCACATTCCAATATAGCTCTTATAATAAATTAATAAGCAAATTAAGGTGAAAATATCTTAGCAACAAGTATTTAAAACCATGCTAATCTACCAACACGTTCCTTCATGTTGTCATGAATCATAGACAATACAATAAGCTTCATCATTTTTACTTAGATATTATCTAATTTTACCCAGCCAAGCATTGATAGTGCTTGGAAATAAAAAGTTCTAGAATTTTCCTAAATTTCATGATGGTTAACAAAACCCATCATCTAATACATCACATCTCTAGGGATCTCAAGCTTATTTTCACCATCTCCCCAAGGAAAGGTGTGTTCCAACAAAGCCATAGTTCAATGTCCATAGATCTAGAAGGTTACTGATAATATTTTCACCTCATGGATTAGATGGTTTGTGATGCATACCTATGATAAGAGATCTCCAGCTTTCTAACTTTCCAATTAAATTAGTTTCTTCAACCCCATACAACTCTCCAAGTTCAAGTCAAACCCTCAATCTTCTTTAGGTTATATTGTTCAAAGCATCTGATGTTGAATTTCCCATACAAGTCAATAATATATACCAAACATCATTTCCTTATTACCAAGATTAAGTCAGTTATCACCAAATTCCTTTTGACTCACCCATACTAGTCAACAGTCAATAGGTGATCCCTGCCTTGATACAACTCGATTTGGGAAGGGTTAGCCCAACCAAAGCTAGGGAGGATAACAACCATTATTGTGGAAATTATAGAGTTCCCAAAACTATAATTTTTAATGAACTACATGGATTTTACAACATCTCATGATTTTAGAACATAAAATATCTATTTTCAACCATAGAGCTAAAGTGATTCTCATACTCTAGACCATTGGTTACCTTACACTTACAATCCTTCAAGACCATTAGAGTACTGCATAATATACTAAAATAATAAATGTTGTTTGATCTGTTGTAGCCAATCTATTCTAGAAGATCATAGGACCCCATTGGTGCTGAAAGTAGATCCACCTTGGCGATAAAGATACCAAAGTCAAATTTGGTTGTTCCAACCATTCTTAAATAAGTTTAATACTTTAGTAACTCACAACATTGGAGGAGATAGACTGCCTATGGTACCTGATTTTATCAAAATACTTGTAGAGATACTGATTGTAGTGTCTCTAACTTCAACTAAGGTAGTCTAGGATCAACATCATGCTTATGTACAATTGTACACACCTATTGTTGGCTAGTTATCTAATTTTCCAGCTTGGGCAATCCTCACAAAAGTGGTTATTATCATGATCCCAACATATATCAATCCCTTTTGGAGCTAAAGGGACAATAATTATCTAGGTGGCTGGTCTTTAATGATTAATTTAGTTCCTAAAATTGATTTTGGAACTTGAAAACACTCTTGTTGTTTATGGGGTGTCTACAATTTTAATCTTATTTCCTAAATTTATTTGATAATGGGCAGAAATCCTTGATCTTAGTTTGTTATTTTAGAAACAATCATGTTTTCATGCTTCAACATTTGGAAATCAATTAACTCTTATTCCTTAAATTGGTACTTAGTCACCTTTTTTTGGACTATCTTGCCAAAGTTATCTTGATGAAAGTCAAGTGCTAACATCCTCCTAAAATAGAGGTGGTTCCACCATAAAACAACAATTTTAATTAATTGGCAGATTTACAACCTATCATACACATTAGCCATCATGACATGCATATTATTATAATTTTATGTATATAATAACCATACATATGTTATATCCCTTTCTTTTCCCAAAAAGGGTAGGCTAAAAAATCCTTTGAACTCCTAGATGTTTAGGTTAACCCTTTCAAGGCATATTTTGAATCACCTATTCATGAAAACACCCTAAGGGTATGTAACCTCCATTATTGATTTCCATCCTCGATTTACATGATATATTCAAGTTGTTAAGATCATATTGGGGGACCTCCTTCTGGTTATTAATGGAATCATCAATGATTGCATTCAGATTAAAAACTATATTATTCCTATCAATGTTGCTGATGAAGATTCATTTTTATACAAATCAAGATTTTATTTTGTTGGTTGAATATTTTATCGATCAGCGTACTGATAAACAAAATAGGTTTGATCAGCCAAGGTAGGAAGATTAGTCATCCAAATGTGTAGTTTTACCACATCAGAAGGGGACTGATCTCTCCTCTCATCAAGGGGAGGTTCCCTGTAGGTATGCTATATATATAAATAGAAAATAATACTCAAGGGTAGGACAAACCATCCATCTCTCTTTCTTCAGAGATGATGCGTACAAATCAAAGGAAAAACTCAAGGGAAATGACAGACAATACTCCTCTTCTCTCAAAAGTACTATTCAACAAACCACAAGAATACTCCTGGCAGTAATAATAAAATGTAGCAAAGGATGTAATAACCAACAAATTGAGATGCAGCAAAAAGTCTTCACCTGGATTGCTCAAGAGTAAGATACGAAGGACAATGAGGGCAAAAAGTCGCCCTAAGGTCCTTTACACAAAAATGAAAAGAAAACACACTAAAGGCAATTATGGGGGCACAAAGTCTCTCCACACTTGACTCTTTAGGACACCTTTTTGATTGTTGTCACTAATTCTACTTATTGAATTAAAGGAACAAAAGATATATTGAAGAAAAAGACATAAGAACAGTTTCCTCAACAACAAAGATATTACAACACAAAGTCTGAAAAACCACTTGCTTTCTTATTCTAATAACAAAATATGATCAACAATCTGAGCTCAAAGTCTTAGTAATGCCTTACAATTTGGGTAGAGTTTCCTTCTAATTGTCAAAAAAGAGATCCTTTTATAATAGAAGAGAGTCCCTTATATAGCCTCTTCAAGAAGGACTCGAGAATAGTCACACATCATGTTGCATTGAAATCTGTTAAGGCAGGCTGTAACTTAGGGGCATCTACCCATTTGCTTTTCTCAATGTAGAGAAACAAGTCATGCTATTAAAAGTTTACAACTTTCAATGTCCACCTGGCAATTTGATCCTTCTTCATCATTCCTCCTTTTTTGGTTATTTGAATCAGGTCCTAGATTTAATTCGATGCTCTGTTCCTTAGTCACTTTCTGCTGGTCTTTAGCAATTGATGCGTGACACATTTCGTTGCTAAATAGGTGAAGACACGTGGTAAATTCCATGGGACTCTAAGAAATGTTTATTGATAGAGGATTTGAAACCTATTAGAAATTTAGAATCATAGATGTAGACACGTGTTACTCTCCACAGAGTTATAATGGAAAAGGTGGCAGCTTCTGCTTGTCTTTGGAGAGTCATGCGAATGTAGACATTTGGCGCGTTCCACTTCATTTAGTCACTCATCCCTAAGTCCACCATGGTCTTTGCTTGAAATAGTGAAGCTAAGGGAAGAGACTATGGATATTGACACTTGGAGGCTTCTGACAAGCTTCAATAGGGACACATGGCAATATCCACCAATTTGTAGAAACAAATTTTAGTGAGGTTCAGTCGTCGACACTTGGAAGCATCCACGGGATTCTATTGGGCTTTTGTCTCAGTCTGTTTGTTTGCCTTGGTCACTTTTTTCCATGGGAATTCCCTTCACAAGGGCACTTGTATCTTTGACTCTTGGGGCACTCCTTTGAACTTTGTCTCTTGAACCAACCGTTGAACCAAGTTTTGGTTCAACGATTCAAATGAAGCCTTAAACTGTTTGATTGAACCAAAGGATGAATCAAAGCATTAAACTGCTTGATTGAACCTACCTTTGAACCATTTAACATTGAACCAAAGGATGAACCAAACATTGAATCTACTGCTTGAACCCACTTTTGAACATTTTTGTTTGAACTAAGGTAAGGGCCAAAATAGCTTCATATGTTATCCCAAAACTAAGTAACATTTTTGGGGACCAACAACTGGCTCCAGTTGGGGAACTTCCTTCTATTGTAAAAGGAGTTGAAGGGAGTAGAATCTAGAATCTTTAGTGCCTTGAAGTGTGCCATTGGGCTATGGAGTCATGCTACCCAAAAAGAAAGGCGACAAAAATGAAAACGAAAAGCACAAAATAGAACTAAAGACTATACAGATATACATATGTAAAAATGAACTTATTTGAAGCACTTTAGATGCCACCCATTATGAGACAATGATAATGGCGTCCCATCTTGATAAAATAGTAGGAAACCATTTTGTCCCCAAAATTGGTGACGGGTGAATGGAACTCTCCACTAGGAAACCAAATTTCTGCATCTTCCTCTTGGCTCTTTCTTCTTCTTGTCCCATGGTAGGATGTGGTCTTCAAATTGAAAACCATAACTCCTTGCACTCCCTATGAAGGGTTCCTTTTCTTGATTTTGATTTACAACAGCATGGTCCACCATCATAACTTGTTGTTCTGCTGGTCCAGTCCAGCACATGCTTTGATTGTCAGCATCAAACCCCTGATAAACCATCAGTTCAACATCTCCTTTGATGTGAAGGAGTTTGACCTCTTCACCCTAAGTAGTGTTCAATTCAAGCAACAGAGATCTGTATCCAGCTATGGAAGAAATACTGCCATCAAATTCCAAGATCCAAGCATCATCAGAAGCTGATCTTCTATCATATTTCTCTTCATTAGAGATGGAAGATCTTTCTTGATTTATACTGCGCCCTGCTAATTATTTTGATGCCTTGTTTGAATCGAATCCTAGATTGCTAGCTACAATAATTTCATCAGTTGAGACAGGAGCATCATCCATGGTCAAGAAGTAATTACCTCTGCCTAAAGGCTCAAATAGAATTTGAGCTACAGGGGTTGACGTTTGGGTGGCCACAATTTTTGCTTCAGATAGGTCTACACTTGGTTCTCTATCAATGTCCAATTGTTCAAGATTGACTTGCAGGGATTTAAACTTAGTCATTTGAATTTTGGATTCCTCGACATGATTAGTCATGGCAAAGGATTGAGATAGATTTGGAAGAGAGGATGGGAGTTCATCCTTTTGATTTTTAGGAGGGGGAGGACTGATCTGTGAAGTTAAAGTAGATGGTGCAGAGATGTTTGATGTACTTACTTCTTTGGTAATCATCAGCTCCTTTGACTAAAAAGAAAGAGGGGTTCTCTGCTTAGCAATTGAAATTACTGGTTGGGGTCGTTCATCTGTCTTCTCTTTGTCAGCTTGCTATATTGATTGATTCTTAGACCTGGTGAATATGATGTATGATCCTTTGACTGCTTCACCTTCACTTCTAGGTTCATCTTGGTGATTCAAGAAACCAATGTGGCAGTCGCCAGCTGATTCTTCTAGATCTTCCCTAAAGAGATCAGTGCTATTTTCTTGCTCTAACTCAGGTTGGAAATAGGAAACATGCTCTGTTTCCAAATATCTAACTACCGAGTTTGTTGGAGGTGCTTCAAGGGAAGGATTCCTCTGTGGAAGAAGAAGATGATTTGGTTGCCCTTGACTTTTGGTAGCATTGCCTTGATATGGCTAATTAGGAAATGTCCTCCTTGGTATATCTTTATATAGAGGAGCATAAAACATACTTTGTGCCATTTGCCTTTTCAAGGCTAGCAATTCATTTTCCAGGATTTGCACCATCGGATCAGTGGTGCTTCTAGATGAATATTCAGAAGATGATGAAGCTCTATTTCTGTTAGGATCTCTCCTTATCTTTCCTGCCAAGATAAGGTCATCTTCTAGATCAGTAGCCAAGTCTTGAGCAGCCTCAAGGTCTATGTGTCTAGCCCGTCTCAATGGAAAACTCACTTCAGGCAGTTGTGAGTTGATGAAGAAACACATGATATTCTGAAGTGTCAGTTGGGCGACCATGGGAATCTTGTGTCTCAGCTTGTTGAACATGGCAATGAAGTCCCTCATAGGTTCATGGGGCTCTTTCTTCATCTAAGTGAGTGGGGCTAGCAAGGCATGCACATCTTTTATAGGCTTGAACCTGGCTTCAAACTTAGCTTTGAGTGTATCCCAGTTAGTCACTAATCCAGCTTGCAAATGGTAGAACCAATCTATAGCAACACCTTATAGGGTCTCCATAAAAAGCCTGACTGCCATGTCTTCAAATTCCACCCCTATAACACCACAGGCTATGGTGAAGGCTGCAATGTGTTCATCAGGGTGGACTCTTCCATCACCAAAGAATTTGGGGAAATTCTTCCTTGAATTAAGTGGTAGCTCATGTAGGGGTGGAGTTAGATTAAGTGGACCAAAAGAGTTATCCTAGGGGCCTCAAACTGCCATGATCAGATTAACAATAATAGGGATAACACATATGAGTGGAGTTTCCATATTATAGGACAAAAATGGAAAAGAAACTGGCCCTGCTTTAGCTTAAAGCTTGAGGCTTCAAACTATGCTTTCTTTCCTAATAGCTCTGGTTTTATAGACCAAATAATATAATGGAGATGAATGAAAATGGAGATGGATGAAAATGGTAAGGCTATAAATGGATAATGGGTAAGACATGAAACGGAGTCACCAGAGTCTGTAATGGATAAGGCTATAACTATAATGGGTTATATAGGTGATGTTTCAATCTGAAACTTGAGGTTTCAAATTACACAATATTATGTATATCCCCAACAGAGTCGCTAAAAATTATTGGTTGAATATTTTGTCGATCAATGTACTGATAAACAAAATAGGTCTGATCAGCCAAAGTAGGAAGATTAGTCGTCTAAATGTGTAGTTTTACCACATCAAAAGGGGACTGATCTCTCCTCTCATCAAGGGGAGGTTCCCTGTAGGTATGCTATATATATATATATATATATAAATAAAAAATAATACTCAAGGGTAGGAAAAACCATCCATCTCTCTTTCTTCAGAGATGATGCATACAAATCAAAGGAAAAACTCAAGGGAAATGACATACAATACTCCTCTTCTTTCAGAAGTACTATTCAACAAACCATAAGAATACTCTTAGCAGTAAAAACAAAATGTAGCAAAGGATGTAATAACCAAAAAATCAAGATGCAGCACAAAGTCTTCACCTGGATTGCTCAAGAGTAAGATACGAAGGACAATGAGGGCACAAAGTCACCCTAAGGTCCTTTACATAGAAATGAAAATAAAACACACTAAAGGCAATTATGGGGGCACAAAGTCTCTCCACACTTGACTCTTCAGGACACCTTTCTGACTGTTGTCACTAATTCTGCTTATTGAATTAAAGGAACATAAGATATATTGAAGAAAAAGACATAATAATAGTTTCCTCAACAACAAAGATATTACAGCACAAAGTCTAAAAAACCACCTGCTTTCTTATTCCAGTAACAAAATATGATCAACAATCTGAGCTCAAAGTCTCAATAATGCCTTATAATTTGGGTAGAGTTTCCTTTTAATTGTCAAAAAAGAGATCCTTTTACAATAGAAGAGAGTCCCTTATATAGCCTCTTCAAGAAGGACTCAGGAATAGTCACACATCATGTTGCATTGAAATCTGTTAAGAAGGCAGGCTGGAACTTAGGGGCATCTACCCATTTGTTTTTCTCAATGTAGAGAAACAAGTCACGCTATTAAAAGTTTACATCTTTCAATGTCCACTTGGCGATCTGATCTTTCTTCATCATTCCTCCTTTTCTAGTTATTTGAATCGGGTCCTAGATTCAATTTGATGCTTTGTTCCTTAGTCACTTTCTGCTAGTCTTTAGCAATTGACGAGTGGCACATTCTGTTGCTAAATAGGTGAAGACACGTGGCAACTTCTATGGGACTCTAAGAAATGTTTATTGATAGAGGCTTTGAAACCTATTAGAAATTTAGAATCACGGATGTAGACACGTGTCACTCTCTGTGGAGTTACAACGGAAAAGGTGGAAGCTTTCGCTCATCTTTGGAGAGTCACATGGATGCAGACATTTGGCGCATTCTACTTCATTTAGTCACTCATCCCTGGGTCCACCATGGTCTTTCATCGAAATAGTGAAGCTAAGGGAAGAGACTATAGATATTGACACTTGGAGGCTTCTGACAAGCTTCAATAGGGACACATGGCAATATCTGCCAATTCACAGAAACAAAGTTCAGTGAGGTTCAGTCGTCGACACTTGACAGCATCCATGGTATTCTATTAGGCTTTTGTCTTAGTCCGTTTGTTTTCCATGGTCACTTTTTGCCATGAGAATTCCCTTCACAAGGGCACTTGTGTCTTTGACTCTTGGGGCACTCCTTTGAACTTTGTTGCTTGAACCAACCGTTGAACCAAGTTTTGGTTCAATTGTTCAAATGAAGCCTTGAACTGATTGACGAACCGTTTGATTGAACCAAAGGATGAATCGAAGTGTTGAACTGCTTGATTGAACCCACCTTTGAACCATTTGATGTTAAACCAAAGGATGAACCAAATGTTGAACCTACTGCTTGAACCCGCTTTTGAACATTTTTGTTTGAACCAAGGCAAAGGCCAAAATAGGTTCATATGTTGTCCCAAAACTGAGTAACATTTCTGGGGACAAACACAGTTATCATTGCCTTTTATTGGGCCATTGGTATATTGGTTAGGGTCCTCATAAGCATCACCACATTTATCAATGTTTTTTTCACAAAAGAATAATTATATAGCTTATAGATTGTAATAATTCTATCCCAAAGTTTCCTTTTAGAGCAACAACCACTGCTCTGATACAAGATGAAATAACCCCCAATTTTTTTTATGGGTTTGATTTATAGAGTGCGAATCAAAATTGTGTACAAGTCCCATTACATAACTTCATGATGCAAGGTTCATCTATTTAGAGTTGTACATTAGTATCTAGATACCTAATAATTAGATTGGGTCACTCCAGACACTTATCTAGGGGTGAAAACCTCTAGAGGGTTCCATAGAGAAGTAGGTTACCCAAAGGATGGTATAAAATTTGGGGTTATTAGTGTGTAGGCCCACAATAATAACCTTCAATGTTTATGGAAGGCACTCATATTCCCTATTGGACCACCTAGGGATCCTTAGCCTTATTTAAGTATCCAATTAACCTATGCAATTATGGTTTGATGCTTCGAAAAACTAGAATAATTCATTCAAGGTTGTGGTGCCCATAAGTTTATACCCATTAATCTAGGTTAATACCAGAATACAAAGCCAAAAACCCCAGGGATAAAGAAGTAATGGTATCCAAGAGTAACATGTCCATCATTGACTCAAGCATACAAATATCAAGTAAGGAAAGGTACAACTGGTTAACATGAAGTTTAAAATCAATAATAGAAGAATCCACATACTAGGATTCACTTAGTAAAATTTATAACATCTTATGGAAGTAAGCATCAACACTCAACTATTTCCCATCACAACACCATGATTTATAGACCACCTTAATATTTTAAACAATGCATAAGGTATTAACAATTCTAGTGCTTTCCCCCTTTTTGGATCATTATACAATTATCCATAAATTTGGAAGTCATTACACCAACATTATTCACATGGTAAAGACACAATATGAGATATGGCCATAATACCACAACAATTTATTTTTGCGTCATTAAGTAAGGAATATACAAATAATTACTTCCATTATCATTATACATAATGATCATAAATATTATCATAATAGAGGGCAATTTCCAATCAGAAATAAAATTAACTAAATTACATAAATTAATAACCCATAAATTTTAATCATAGATGGTGTTACCTGTCATAATCATATAGATGATCCTCGACTTGGGGTCCTTGCACCATAATGCCTCTCTAATTTGATAATCAATCAATAATAACATAATTGAATTTAAATAAGTCAATCTATTTTGTTGAGGGCGGATGGCATCACATTAGTGAGCATCTCATCAAACAAGCATACAAATGGCATAAGTAAAATAACCATCCTCACGATACAGGTGAACGATCCATAAGTTGGATATAGAAGTCTTGGTTTTACATCATTGCTTACTTGTCCTTTGATTCAATGCCTTGTATTATTAATAACTAGGGAATTTAAGTCAAACAAATAAAATACTAGAGTCTAAATAGAATGTCGATCCTACAAGAAATCAATCTTCCCTTAAGTGACCATTATAGGATTAGGATTGGATAACTCCTAGCCAAGGTAATTTAATAAATCCAGAACATAGTGCATAATTCAAAAGTTCACACATCACATTTAATATGTACCCCAAGGTTGAGTTTAACTTACAATTCCTTAAAGACTATTCATTGACCTAATGACCAACATATAATATAAAGACTCATTATAAATTCCACTTCTAAAGTCGATCTCATTATAATAAGTATACTTATTCACCTATAAACAACCAACTGTCTATTTTTAAGATTCATCACCAACTTGATACAAATAATTAAACGATGCTACCAATTGGGAGTCTATAAATGAATCTCCAATTTGAGGTCATTGCACCCCACTTTCTATTACATAATAGTTTATCTAATTAGGAACCCTAATCAATTGAGTGAACATAACAAACTTAAATATAAAAGAATATAATCAGTATTCCATTATTTGAGAGCAAAAATATGAACAACCATAGTCATACCAAAATGTGAATAGTTAATCGATAACCTTCAAAAGTTTCCAATATACTAAGTCACCAAGTTAACTTTATTAGAATTAACCAAAATCATTTGTGTTGAGATCCTACTAAAGAATAAGTATATGGACAATGTTGAGTCATATTGAATATATGGAGCAAGATTCAATTATGCGATTAAGAGTATTCTATTTCATTACTTTATGCAATAGAAAGACACACGATAACATAATTATTTATATCATAACAACCATAAATTATAACCCAAAATTGACACAAACCAATAACAATATTATACAACAATGTACTAACACAAAATTAAAATTCTATCCAAATCATATCAAACCACATCAAATAGCCAACACATGTGCACTATCAACTACACAAGCCATTACCTTGAGTTAATGTGTCTTCAACTCCAAGAATGACCAGGTCTATTAATAATCCACATATCAATACTAAGTGGAGAGAATTTCATCAAAATAATGAGTTTGGAAATAACAATAATGATCAAATTCATTGTGGCAAAATATTTACCAATGAGAATAACAAATAATCAACATATTGAACAACTGATTACAAGGTTGCACAAAACTTCATTCTCATAATGACATATATACAAGGGCACATGAAATTACTAAATCAAACAAAGTTCAATATGTTCCATCATAAGCTTACAAGGCAACTATAATTATTAAGTCCACTTCACCTATGAATCCACATACGGAGGTCCAGTACTTAAATGTGATAATGAAAATAAGTACATCTACTTAGATAAATAGATATCAATTTGCTATCAGTAAACAAGTGTAATGTCATTATTTTTGCAAACCCATAAATGTATCAAACTCAAAAATTACTTTTTCATAATAATTAATGTTAATAGCTTTCATGCGTACATAAATGAAATAATTGCAATAATAGAACAATAGTGAACTACTCCATGAACATTCATCATGGACTATATGCTAATAGGTACTGACAATAAGTAAGCTGCAATATTAAGATCCATATGTCATAAAATAAGATACCCTTAGTAACAAGTGGTCAAACCCTACAAACTAGTCCTATGAGCCCTCCATTGGTAGCCCTCACCACCCCCAACCATTAGCTAGGTTGTGGGTTTCAACAGCCAGGGGCTCGGGAGATGTATGGAACATGAAAAAAGATACTGAGCCAATGCTACTATAACAACAACAATTAATGAAAAGACAATAGGAGTTGATACCATCATCAAAATACCTTAACACCAAATCAAAAAGACAACTCTGAGTATTCCCCTGAGGCATGATTGAAAATTATATAAAATTATTTAATAATAAATTAGAATCTATCATATTCATTTCACCTTTCTTGGAGGCTCACCCTAGCATAATATTTAGCCCAATGATTTACCTAGATATAAAAAATGATTTAATGGCAAAAGACTCGATAGAAGAAAATATAACCAAATTGACCAATTTGGGTCATGAGAAAAGGTATTGTGCATTCATCACATAACATGTAAAACTTGATTAAAATATAAAATTGCCATGTACAACCAACACAAATTTTCATTACCTCAATAAACTTAACTAAATTTAACTTGATGCATACAACCAATGCAAGGCACAATTTGATAATAAACAACTCAGCCTAATAAAAGGTGACCCAAACCTTATATTGAAATTAAAATCATGTCATATGATAAATGACACACAATATTCTAGCAAGGTTGAAAACATAACAACCAATGCTTTAAAACATAACCCAAATAGGGTAATTAAAATATAACAGGGGATCACAATACCCAATCATCAAAATAAGAGAGGGTTGATTCAAACACAAAAATGAAACCAAATGGAACTAGATTTATGGCTAAATGAAGACCATTCCTTAACCATTTCTCATCACCTATTAGTGTTACAAGAAAAACTACTATTCTTTACATGGTTGCGTACATATTCATTCCAATAGGGTTCAAGTTTCAGAATGTAATGAATATAGCAGTAGTTATAGTTTAAAGCTTCCAAATTATAGGTACATTTACATTCCAACAAACTCACAAGATCCCAACCTCTAATAAATGAATCATCCTAAACACCATAACAAAAACCTAGTAGTAAATGATCCAAATTCAATATAACATCAAAAATCTCAAGATAAGGGGAAGCATAAATGATTACAAATAGTACATATAAATAAAAATATAAATAAATTCAAATGATGTTAAATAATGGAATTCCCCATAAAAATCTTTAGGGGTTGAGTCCATTCAATAACACAAATAGGAATAATAATTAATCCACTATCCCAAACCATTTCGCATAATAAAATACAACCATACAAAAAAAGAAAATCAGATAAAATACACCCCATAACACCTTAATGGATCAGAATTGATTTTAATTTGACTATATACATTATAGGTTCATTATGACATTTCATGAATTCACCATGAAATCTTAATGGTTCATTATTTTAGTTTATCCATTCCATAAGAACCCATGACTAGAATAATTTCATCATAGATAAAAAAATGAAATTTCAAAAATCCACTTACTTGCAGGAAAAAAGGGAGAATGTAAATTGCTATAAAACTGAGTTATTGGTTTCCAGGCTAATTTCTACCCACTGTGCTCTATCACTACCACATGGATGACTCATGACCCCTCTTCCCCCCCCCCCCCCCCCCCCCCCATATCTATAATGTGTTGACAAAATTCATGGCCTCATCTATTTACGCACCCCTAACCATATCTACTCAACAAGACCAAAATAACCTCCCCAAATTATCTATGCTATTTGGCATAGGATTTCTCTTAGGTGATGATATCTCCTATATGGTGCAAGCTTCCCAACAACAAATGTCCTAAAAATGGCATTGGGAAAGCCCACCAAGAAGTTAAAAATAATAAATGACTACCAACCAACATGGATTCAATATCACAAAAAGAATTCAACTAAGATTTCCAAGTGTTAGCATTGGAGTGTGGTTCAACCCACATAATGATTAATATAATAATTTGGAACCCATCATGATGTCTAGGCCTAGGACAAATTCCATGTCCAAAGTCTGAGTCAAGGCACTTGGGTCCTAGTCACCCAGTATAATAATATAACCACTAGGCCACATGGCAATTTGACCACATCATTCTACAAGGCCAAGTCATGAAACAAGCAACATAAGACTCAACTTCACACACCGAACAGGGTCAACATCAAATCTTGACAAGGGAAAAATAGCAATATCACATGCATGAGTAATGACAACATAATTCAAAACTCACACAACACGAAGTAAGGTAATAGAAATTGAAAATTAAAGTAATACATCCCAAACAGTCACAAGAATGAATAAAAATAACAAGGACAAAAGATAGTGGTGGCTTAGTATCCATGTCATCATTATACCCATCATAGTCACTTTTGACTGCTTATTAGCCTCTCGATTATACCTTGAATTGTCAAAGCCCATCATCGAGCCTCGTTCATTGATTGGTTCTTACAGTAATCAAAAAGAGACATTAACAATACTAAATGAGTATCAATATCCAATAACAATAAAATTTTTAAAGCATCATAATATTTAAACATGGTATGTTAAATCAAATATAATCATCTAAAGTAGTAATGAATCAAAATTAATAATGATAACCTTGATAACCGAACTGCATCATTAAGAGCAAATCAATAGTCTCTGCAATAGTCAAGTGTCAATGAGAACTCAACAACATGATATAGTGATAACATATACTAATGCACTGAAGCTAAACAACACTTAGACTGGTAAAATGAATCAACATAAGTATCAACTCTAGTATAAGAAAATTATAACAATTATACAAGATGCCTCATAATACCACATCTAAAATAGAATACATATCTGAAATAGTTAGTCTAATGCTTAGTAAAACATGTTATGATAAGATTTTACTCTAGCATCTGCAATCAATCACAAGGTTGGGTCATAACATCCTCCCCTCCTTCAAGAGGAGTCATCCTAATGACTTGTCAATGGCCAAGGAATAATATTACATGAAATATGTTCATTTAAACAAACATCATTCTTTCAAAGCATTACTACTCATTCAGTGGTGACAATGTCTCAGCCTTACCTTGATGGCATTCTTATTTTTTGTCATTAAGACAACCACCTTTTTATTTAAATTAGGCTAAAGTAATGGCCTCCTTTCATTTGTCCCTTATAATACTCCTATGGTAGAATGGGCACGTTATGCATCATTTTACAATAAACCATTTCATAAATATCCTAACTTGGTTGGAATTTTTTCCCAATCTTATGCCTAAAAAGGCCATCTCTTTCAATATGATTCATCAGAACCATCTACTGATAGGTTCACCAGACCAAATATGCCTTTATTTAACACCAAAATTTTATGGTAACATATGTTAATTTTAATACAACACTTCTACAATTAGCCACTCCATCCATCCATGAAGGTGGGTAATTTAAACATCCCAAGAATACGATGTTCCAAAATATAGTGGCTTATACCTACCTTAACATGTTCTCAAACAAGAGTGATATTTACACTTCTATGCAGGGGTCACAACCATTAATTTGACAAGTTATATATTGGTTGTTTAAATCAAGTTAGTAGTTTTGAGCATAGAAACATTGCCAGGGTCATTATACGCTTTTGTGTCTTCATACACAAGGCTACAACTTGAGGTCAATGGTTGCAATCATCCAAACCAATTGGATTGCAACTAGATTTATCGATTAAAAGTGGATTCTTCCACTATAAGCATTATGCCACACACATAACCTTATGAACATTCATTAGAGAATGTCATTTATAAAGGTAGCAATACATATTGTTATGGTTACTCTACTTCATCATCACCATTGATGAGTTAGTGAAACATCCCACACCAACCACATTAAACATTGGAGAATCCATTCTAGGCATCACATGCAACCCCAAGTCTTACAACATGTTCTTAATTACTTGTGAGCTCACATGATGGTCTAGGGATGTCAATCCCAACATCTTAAAATCAGCCATCTAAGGGATTTCACCCAACTTTCATTGCTATTTCAAAGAGTTAAGTGGGTACCTAAGATTTTAACAACCACCTGATTAGGGATTTATGTTTCTCTTATTGAGCACAAGCATAAATTCCAATCATGTTTTGTAGACAAAACATAATATTCATTCCAAAATATTAATTTTAGGTAATTTAATCATTACCTTATGCATAACATGTTGGCACTTACAAGCCACACATGCCTATGATTTAAGAAGTACATCCTTGATGTTTTTACACAAAAGTCTAGCTCATAAGACTAGGTAGTGCTACATATCACATATTTTAATCTTAAAATATCTCATAGTTGTAATTACCCAACCAACCACATATTTGCCAATATATAGAAATTGTTGTTCACATAGTAACCAATAACTACTTGCACACCTTCAATCCACTTTAATTAAAATTAGAAGTATAATTTTTGGTTTTCCTCTCATAATTTTATTTGATTCATGAGCTACTAATAGTTTTATTTTTTTTCCTATAAGCACTTTCAAATGTAAAAATAAACTTTTTAGACTAAGAGAATGATGGAAGATAGAGTTCAACAATAGGAAAAGGGTGATTGTTTCTAAATGTTTAAAATAAGATAAACTTGATTTAGGAGTTTTCAAGGCATGTGTAAACATGTTTTTTGCACCATTGGGATCCTATGACCTAATTTTATGCATATACTAGTTACAACAACATCAAAAGAAGTTTGACTACTTCAATAAAAGAATCCAATGTCTTGATGAAGGTGGTAAGCCCGTGGAAATCTAAGGTATCATCAACCATTTAGCCAAAAATATTTTTCAACCTTACAATTGAAATGAGATGTAAGAAAAAGGTGCAAACTCTATTCTATTAAAATTGTTGAGTTTTTAAGAAAAATGATTTATCCTACAAGACTATCATGTCCTAGAATAATTTGTAGATGTATTTTTTGAGGAATTACCAAGATTACCTCATAGAAGAGAATTTGATTTTTTGATTGAAATTATAGCTGGATTTACACCTACATCCAAATCCGCATACTAGATGAATGTGCTGGATTTAAGAGAGATTAAGGTTCAGCTACAAGAGTTGATAGATAAAGGGTTGATTTAGCTAAGTGTGTCACCTTAGGGAGCCTCAATTATCTTTGTTAAGAAGAAGGATGATACTCTTAATCTTTGCATTGACTACCATATAATGAATAAGGTCACCATTAAAAAAAAAACACCCTATCCCAAGATTTGATGATCTTTTTGATTAAATGAGAGGAGTATTTGTATTTTCTAAGATGGACCTTTATTTGAGGTATCACCAACTCTGTATCAGAGAAGATGTTTATAAAACTAGTTTTAAAATAAGGTACGAGCATTATGAGTTTATCGTTATGCCCTTTAGCCTAACCAATGCACCCATTACTTTCATGAACCAAATAAATTATAATTTTGGTGTTTTTCTTAACCAATTTGTGTTAGTTTTTCTTGTTAACATTCTAATCTATTATAGGAATGAGTAGGAACATGAACAACATTTGTGAATGGTTTTACAAAGGCTAAGTCAACACAGGTTGTATGGTGAACTCTCTAAATACTTTTTTTAGTAAAGTGGAATTCATTATTTGGGGCATGTAATTTCCAAGAATGACTTACAATAGATGTTGCAAAGATTACAACCATTAATGAGTGGCCAACTCCCAAAAATGTGCATGAAATATGTAGCTTCATGGGGTTGGCTGATTATTATTGGAGGTTTGTAGAAGTTTTTTCAATAATTGTCAATCTCATTATTTCCTTGTAGAGGAAAGGGAATGAATTTGAGTGGTCTCTGAAATATGAATCAACATTCCAAATGTTGAAAGAATTGTTAACTTCAGCAGCTATTTTGGTTAATCTTGACCCAAATAGAAATTCTAAAATATTGGCTAATGCTTGTAAAGTAGGCATTGGAGTTGTTTTGGCTTAAGATGATGAGGTGGTTGGTTATCAGTCTCAAAAGTTCAAAACACATGAACACAATTATCTGACTCACATTCTTGAGCTAGTTATTGTGATCCATGTACTCAAGCAATGGAAGCATTTTCTACTTGGAAAACATTTTAAAATGAATTTTGACCATAAAAGTCTTATACACTTATTTGCTTAGGATGAGCTAAATGTGAGACAAAGAAGGTGGTTAGAATTTATCAAAAATTTTGATACTAATATCAATTACTAGAAGGGAAAATAAAAAAATAGTTGATGCTCTAAGTAGGAGGACTTGCATTGCTATTATCTCTATTCTAAAGTCTAATTGTATAAATTTTGTGCTATTACAACATAAATTAGATCCTAATTATCTAAAAATTTGCTCTAATCTATTAGAAGAAAGAAAAAAAATTTGTTTATGATTTTTATATGGATTTGGATGGTCTTTTGAGACAAAGGCAAAAATTTCATGTTCCTAATTTAGGGAATCCAAAAGGAATTTTTTTGAGTGAAGTGCATGTTGCACCCCATTTTGCTCATCTAGGTGTCATGAAAATGACACATGAGCTGAAAAAACTTTACTTTTGGCTTGGCTTGAAGAAAGATGTGACTGTCTTTGTGCCAAAGTGTTTTGAATGTCAGTGTGTTAAGGTTAAACATTTCCATCCAGGGGGATTATTATACCCTCAAATAATTATTAAAAGGAAATGGGTTGTAGTTTCAATGGATTTTATCTCAAGGCTACTAAATTCTTAGGGAAAACATGATACAATTATGGCTGTAATTGATAAATTAACAAAATTTGATAATTTTATAGCGGGCAATGCGACAAATGATGCTACCAGCCTTGAAATTTTTTTGTGAAGGAGATTGTTCACCTTCACAATGTACTAGAAGTGATTATCTTTGATAGAGATAAGTTGTTCACTTCTAGATTTTAGAAAACTTTGATAGTTGTATTTGGAACCAAATTGAATTTTGGTTTAACATATCATCCTAAAACAGATGGCCAGACTGAGTAGTTGAATCTTATTGTTGAAGGCATGTTGAGAATGTATGTGATGGATTAATAATATAAGTGGGAAGACTATCTCCACTTGGTGGAATTTACTTATAATAATACATATAGTTCTATCATTAAGATGGCACATTTTGAAACCTTGAATGGGAAAAAGTGTAGAACCCCATTGGGTGGGAAAAGTTTAGAAAATTGAGTGTTTTTATGAATAAATGGTTGTTATTCAACAAATATTAAATGTTGCCTCTAATTGGTTAAAGAGTTATGTTGATATGGAAAGGTTATCTAGAGAATTTGAAGTATCAGATAAAGTGTTCTTGATGATGAGGTCTCACAAAAGTTCCATCAAATTTGGCAAGGCATCCAAACTAACTCCACACTTTTTTGGTCCTTTTGACATAGTATAAAAGATCAGCCTGGTGGATTATCATCTAGATCTTCCTCCTTCTTTGTCTAGAATACATGATGTTTTTCATGTGGCACTACTAAGGAAATATGTTTATGACGCATCTCATATTCTAGACTGGAATAATCTCTAGGCGGTAGATGAGGAAATGATTCAGCTCTAACCTATCAAGATTCAAGATTTTGGTCCATCGCAACATTAGTCTATGAAATAAAAAATTGTAGCAAGTATTGATCTAATAGATTAGATGGATGAAAAAAATGTTATGTGGGAAGATGGATTTTTTCTCATAGCACTATCCTCACTTATTTAAGTAGGCCTTGGGATGGTACCTTTCTTTATGGGGGTGGATGCCATGGCCACCTGAACTTACTATCATTATTTAAATACTATTTTAATGTATTGTTGAATTATGGGACATTTGTATCATTTCATGTTTACAATATGTTGTTTTAGACATATTATAATTTAGTTATTGAGTTTGATTTTATTCATGGTTTATGTTATTGGTAATGTTGATGTCATTTTGCATGGCAATAGATGTTGTCATTAGTATGAGCTAGGTTAGAAATTAGAATATCTCATTATAAATAAATTACTTAGATGATTCACAACAATAGAATTATATATCAGAGAAATAAGCGCAAAATAAGCAAATCCACAAAAAACTTGGTAAAAGAGCAGAATACTTGTATATTATGATATAGCCACTTTGAGGGGGCAACCTGTATAATAATGCAACAAGAACATAATTCATAATATTATAATCAAAGACTAACCACTACCTACTATATATATGCTACTTATCTATGGTTACTCCATATGTTGACTATACTAAGAACATTGAGAAATGCAACAAGATAGTAAAAAGGTGTGTAAGCCACAAGTTGGCTACACATATCCCTAGACATATTATAGGTTAAGGGTGTAGCATGCCCCTACCCTTCAAAAAAATATTGTCCTCAACATTGAATCAAACCAAGATGTTTCTATAGGAATGCTTCATTCTCCCATGTTGCATCTTCTAAATGCAAGTTCTTCCATTTGATCAAATATTCCTTAATCACTTTGGTCTGTAGTTGCTTAGTGCACGTGTGAAGGCTCTCTTCAAGTTTTAAAATGACTCAACATTCTTCATCTAATTCAAGTAAATAAATCTAAGAGGACACTCTATGTCCAATTACCTTCTTCAAACAAGATACATGGAATATCGAATGTATGCGAGTGGACGGGGGTAATCCTAGCTTGTAATCCAAATTGCCAATTTTTTGCAATATATGATAAGGGCCATTATACTTAGGTGATAACTTTTTATCCTTTTTCTATTACTTTAGAAACATCTACTTATATGGATGCAAATACACAAAGACCCAATCACCTATGTCAAAATGCCACTCACTACAGTGTTGATATGCTTGTAGCTTCATTCAATTTTGTATTATTGCTGAATTCTCTCACAAATTGATTAGTACCTCCTATTGATGGTGAATGTGTTCCTCAACAAATTGAACCTTGGGATACATAGTCAAATTTGGAGTGATGATAGGGGGTGATACCCATATAATACCATAAAGGGAGACAACTTGGAAGAAGTCTAAAAAAAGTGTCATACCACCATTCAGTAAATGGCGAATAATGAACTCATTTATCTTGTTTATCAGAAACAAAATAATGAAGATACCATTCTAAAAATTTGTTAAATACATATGTTTATCTATCAGATTAAGGATGATAGGATGAGCTATGAGCCAACTAGGTGCCTAAACATGGAAATAATTTAGTACAAAAATTACTAGTAAATATGGGATCTTGGTCACTTATAATTATCTTTAGAGTACCATGTAATTTTTGAACTATATTGATAAAAGTAGAAGTTATTGTATTGAAAACAAATGGTTGTGATAATTACAAAAAAATGATAATACTTGGTGAGTCAATCCAAAACTACCATGATAACATTTTCACCCTTAGACCGTGGTAACCCTGTAATGAAATCCATATAAACCTCTTCTTAATGTTGGATAGGGATGACTAAAGGTTGCAAAAGACCTAGGGTCTTAATGGTTTCACCTTTATTTTGTTGACATACCATGCATTTAACCACATATTTTCGGACATCCCCCTTTAGTCCTCAAAATAATTCTTGCTTGATTCTATGATATGTTTTCAAAAATCTGGGGTGACCTCCAAGTGGAGGCATGCAATTCCTAAAGAATTTTATGTTTAAGGAGATAATGCTTACAAAGGTATAATCTATCTTTATACCATAATGTGTTCCCCTTCCATGTGAATTTTTCAAATTCATTAGAACCTTGCTGGAGATTATGAATCAAAGCCTTGGTAGCACTGTCATTCTCCCATTTTTATCTTGCTTCCTCTAGCTATTTTCCTGCCACATGGTTATAACACATAATAATGCCTTAATTGATTCATCCCACCAATAGAAGGCATCTGCCACCACATTCTCTTTTCCTTTCTCATACACTATTTCAAAATCATAGACTAACATTTTACTCCAATTTTTGTTGTTCTTTTGATGACAATCATTATTCCAAAAAATATTTGAGGCTATCATGATCAGCCTTTACTTGAAAGTGATGACCCATTAGATAAGGTCTTCATTGCTTCACTACATGCATAATAACTGTCATCTCTTTCTCATAGATTGGTTTGAGCATTTTTTTTCACTGTAGTTTCCAAGTTTTAAATGCATGAGTATAACCCCCATGCCATATCTTGATGCATCACACTCCATAACAAAACTTTTTAAAAAATTAGGAGTAGCTAAAATTGGAGTTGTGCACATAGCCATTTTTAACTATTTAAATGCCTTGGTAGATGAATCAGTCAATTGGAAGGAGTATTTATTGAACAAAGAGGTGAGTGGTGGTACAATTATACCTTAAGTTTTGACAAACCTATGATAGTAACCAATTAACCCCAAAAATCTTTGGAGGTTCTTAAGGGTGTTGGGAACCTGCCACTCCATCATTGCTTGGGTTATATTAAGATCAAATTTCACTCCTTCATGTGAAACAATATGACCTAATTACTCTATCTCTGGACACCAAAAGCACATTTGGAAAGTCTGGCATAAATTTGATGTTATTCTATAACTGAAAGTACCTATTTCACATGATTTGAATGGTATTCCTAATTTTTATTGTAGATGACGATATCATCAAAAAACATTGATACAAACTTTCTCAAAAATTGCCCAAAAATAGTATTCATCAAACTCTAAATTGTATATGGTGAATTTATGATGCCAAAAGGCATGAACATAAATTCATAATGGCCTTCATGAGTTCTACAAGTTGTTTTAGGTATGTCCCCATCGTGGATGTGAATATAATGATATATAGAGTGAAGTTCTAACTTGGTAAAATAAATAGCACCATGTAATTCATCTAGAAAATCATCAATTACCGGAATAGGAAACTTATCTTTGATGATGTACTTGTTGAGTTCTCTATAGTCTAGGCACATTCTCCAACTATCATCCTTCTTTTGCATTATGACCACTAGGGAGGAATATTCACTTTGACTGTGTTAGAAGATTCCATCCTCTAACATATGTTATACTATATTTTAAATTTCACTCTTTTGGGCATAAGGATACTTATAGGGTTAGATGTTCGATGGTGTACTTCCTAGAATGAGCCTAATGGCATGATCATGTGCAAGACTTTGAGGGAGTCCTTTTGGCATGTCACAAAAATAATAGAATGGTCATCTAACACCTTTTACAAATTAGGATGCGTAGACTCCTTGGCTTGTTGAACCTATATAGAAAATAATCATGTCACAAATCCTTCTATACCTTTTCTAAGAATCTTCATCATCTAGTGGGAGCTAACCTATTTTGGAGATTTAACTTGTCATTTATGTAGTTCAAATGTCATGCCTTCTGAATGGAACCTCATGAATAGTTGTTAGAAATTCATCTCAATAGTGCCCAAAGTGGTGAGCCACTACACTCCCAAAACAATGTCAGCTCCTCCCATATGAATAACAAACATAGGGGAATCCAAAAAGTAGTCTCCCATAGTAAGCTTAATGCTATGGCATTTTCCAAAACAATTGACTGTGCCGCCATCTGCAATGATGACTTAAAATTCTGGAGCTGGGTAAATGAAATAGTTTAAATGAGTAGCCAACTTACTATTGATGAAGTTATGTGTACTCCTAGAGTCAATTAACACAATTGCCTTTTATTTCTTCAAGAAACCTACCACATTAAGAGTTTGAGGGGTACTAATGCTAGAAAGTGGATGATAGGGAATAGTAGGTTGAGAATATTTAGATTCCTCCTCAGGTTCTTCCAAACCTACCCTTGAATCCTCCTCATCGTCTTCCTCCTTATTGGAAACATCAATGTAAAATAACTTAGCACATCGGTGTCCTTTGCTCTATTTTATATCATAGCCAAAACATAAGCCTTTTGCACATTTTCTTCCACTTGTCGAGGTGTCAATCTGTTAGGCTAAATGATAGTGATGGGAACATGCGCTCACAAACATTAGTGAAAGGTCTTCATTTGATCAACTCTTTTTCCTTAGCCATGTATTCTCTTGGTATGGCCTTAGATACAATAATGGGATGATACATGTGAAGCTACAATTAGATGTTATCTTTGAGGCCACCCAAAAATAGGTTAGTTAGATTTCCTTAGTGATGTCTATCAAACATAAGGAGATGTTCTAAAATTGATGAATGGAGTCCTTTATAGTCCCAATTTGGCATAATTTAGATAGCTAACTAAAGTAGTTTTTAGAGACATTATTGTGATAGTAGAGTTGCAACTCCTCAAAAAATATCGACCATGAAATTAAGACACCCTTCTTTTTATTTTGACCACACAATGAGCGATACCAAATGAATGGATCACGTTATAGATATATAGAGGCCATAACCACTTTTTACAAACATGGAGTCTGATGTAGATCAAATAAATTTTCAATTTAAGTGATCCAAGTGAGTGGATCATTACCATCAAACTTGTGCAGGTCCACTTTTGGAAACATTGCCTTAGGGCCAAGATTGGTGTTGGTATTGTTTGGAGGAAGAGAACCAAATTGAAGTGATGGAGGGTTATTTTATAGTGGTTGAGCTGATAAGCTGGCCAATTACCTTGATATTTATTGCAATTGATCCATCACACTATCCAAGTCCCCTCTCAACCCTGTAAAGTCCCCTTGAATTATATTATAATCATTTTTTCACCATGCCATATAACTCTAACTTAAGTTGTTAAAATACATATGAAATAGATGGATCTAAATTTCTAGACTCCATGTCATCCTTATGAGGTGTTTTTTTGAGTTCCTTTCCCTTTCTCATGTTTGTGAGTATTTGGACTAGCCATTCACAAACCCTAGGAGGGTTTTAGCCTCGAACAAAAAGTGTACCAGTGGAATACACCATTAAGATCATCTTACTAAGATGAATCCAACTACTACTATTGTGCTCAAAGGTGGAAAATTTTGACCTAAAAAAAGTGTACCAATAGAATATACTATTGTGATCATCTTATAGAGATGAATCCAATGATTTCTAATTTACACAAGGTAAAAAAAATCCATACTCATTATTATTATTATTTTAGTTAAACAAATATTTTTTATTTTTATTTTTTAAAAAACCTCATGAACAAAACTGCGATGTCCCATATCACAAGTTATGTTTTTTTGGCCTTTTAGTGCTCAAGACACTAGATCTAGAAAAAAAATTGTCACAAAAACTTACACAAATTAAAGATCTAATATTAACTGTAAGGAAATTAGTTAGATTATTTGTAATAATAAAATTATATATCACATAATTAAGAGTAGAATAAGCAAATCTAGAATAATAATTGGTGAAAGAGCAGAATACTTGAATATTATGATTAAACCACTTCAAGGGGGAAATCTCCACAATAATGCAATAAGAACATGATTCACAATATAATAATCAAAGACTAACCACTACCTCCTCTATATACTCTACTTAGCCATAGTTATTCTATAACTTAACCATATTAAGAGCATCGACAAATGCAACAAGATAATATGAAGGTATGTAAGACACAAGCCAACCACATATATCCCTATATGCACTATAGTTTAAGGGCATAACACATCTAACACAACTATCAACATATACATGTATATGATTATAATAAATTTATGAATGAGATCGTAAGTCTTATACCCTACATTCTTCTTTTTGAATCTTGTGTCACAACCTTGTCTTATATTTTAGACTTTTTTATATTGTGTAGTTGACTATTTAGTGATTGTATTTTATGTGTGATCATTATGCTATGGTCTATTTTATCTTGTTTTTATTAATAAATTAATAGGAAATAGTTAATGATAAGAATATTGAATGTTCTAAATCAGACTAAGCCTATAATGCACGAGCATTTTATTTACAAAACAATGAGAAGAATCTCATGGCATAACTTACAATAAGTGATTTTCAAGGTCACATGGACCTATAAAATATTGTTTATCACCATGATTATTAGTGAATTATCATACATCATAATATGTGAACCATGGAAATGATTATTTGAAAGTCACTTGGGACTTTATCATTGGCATAATTATTAAATGCCACTTGGGACTTTAGTATTTACAATAATATTATAATTATTAGCATTGAATGCATGAATAATATAGGAATTTGAATTTAAAACAAACCTAATTGATGATTAGGTTTTAGAGGAATAATTTTTGATGCCATGCAAAGGTACTTAATGGCATTATGGGTCTATTACTAATAGTGTTTTGGAAGTTTTATGCCTCATGAACTCAAGTTTAGCGATCATTTTATAGAATGAAAGAATTAGCTCCAACTACAAAGATGTCATGCTCATTTTTTGTCCAAAAATAAACATGACTGCAATTATCTCACATGCAACCAAACCTTAACACATGAGCAAATAGAAAAATTCACATCGATAATCATACATATATGATATTCTTTCTAGTAACCATAATTCATTTACCAGATGTATGCCATTGGTAAAAAATCTCAAAATATTTTTCCATGACACTAATGAATTCATTCACTAGCCTACACTCAAGGTTATTGTGTAAGACATTGAGATGATCATGAAATTTAACCTAGGTGATTGATGACATAGTTAGGTGCCATGTGGCCACTTCAGGTCTACTCAAGTTTATTCTATTGGGGGTCATGGTTATGCTAATTATCATGATTATGGGACCTTGGGTCTAATGATAATCATCAATCTGTCAGAGCTTATGAGCTTGAGGACATTGTCACTTAGCAACTCCTTGGGATCTCAGTTTATTGGAAGCATTGGGGATTATCTCTAATGGTTTAATCATTCTAGGGTTTTGAGCTATGGGATGCTACCACTTAGAAACTCCTTAGACCCTCAAAACCTCAAAGGCATTAGGGGATTAGCCCTAATGGCTTGATCCTCATGGGGTTCTAAGTTATAGAAAGCTACCACTCGATAATTCCTTGAGACCTCTGAGGTATTAAGAGATTAAATTGCCTCATTAAATTTTTGATTTGTTTGAATGATTCCACATGGCATCATTCAATCAACTTTAAAAAAACCAAAAATCAGCTAAGGTAAAAGCTAGAAAAAAATCCAAAGTAATAAATGGCTAAGGCAAAACACATGAATTAGTTGACATAGAATTTTGACATTTGAAGGTTGAGACTATTATTTAGCACCATGATTATTGGTGAATTATCATAAGTGAAAAGACTTGGACTATGGAAATGATTATTTGAAAGTCACTTTGGACTTTATCCATGGTGTAATTATTAAAAGTCACTTGGGACTTTGGCATTTACAATAATATTATTATTATTGGCATTCGATGCATGAATGGTATAGGATTTTGAATTTAAAATAAACCTAATCGATGATTAGGGTTTAGGGAATAATTTTTGATGCCATGCAAAGGCACTTAATGACATTCTAGGTTTGTTACCCATAATGTTTTGGAAGTTTTGTGCCTTATGAGTTCAAGTTCGATGATCATTTTACAGAATGAAATTATTAGCTCCAAATACAAAAAAATAGGTAGATATTCGAGTTAACAAATTGAAGATGCTTGGAAAGTTTAAATAGAACTATTGGTGGATGAGAAAAAATTAGGAAAAAGAGGAGATGAAAAAGAAGGAAAAAAAGGAAGGTTGAGAAGACAGGATGGTGTGAACCTAGTCATGGGTATTTATGGGAATAAGTTCTATTCATTTTGTGGGATTTCTCTATAAAGTATAATATGGTGTTTTTCTTTGAAAATAAATAAAGGATGTTACATTGAAGTGTGTGAATTCTTGCTGAGTGCATGCATTCAATTTTTTTGCTTATAAAATAGTTTATTTAACTAAAAATCATGGCCAATGAAAAACCAATACTGGGTGAGGTCATATTAGCTCTATCTTGCCCTTGGATGACATATAGATAAGTCAAAAGAGATGGTTTTATGTTTATTATTAACTCAAATTGTGTATGGGTGAATTACCATGTGAGTTTTGAGTTAATGTGTGTTTTTTTAATTAGTTTATATCTTTACATGGGTTTGCTTACATGGCTATTATTTTGTAATTTTGTTGCTTGTATTTGTTGCAAAACCTAATTCATAAGCATGATTGTGTGTTAGCATGTTTGTGAGTTTATTGTTTTGTATGGGTTACCCTACCTATGAGTAACCCTAGCCTAAAACTTGGATCTCGTTCGTAAGTATTATTATTATCATCTAATTTTATATGTTGTGTTCATTATTAGGTTACATATTCCTTTCCCTAACTTATGGATGGGGTGGATAAGGATCCAATATCTGGTTGGGCTCATTGGGATGCTTAAGGACATTTGTTAAGCATGTTTTCACATTTGATTATTTTTTGGGACTGTTGTAAGCTGATGACTATGTCTTCTTCGTTCTTGATTTTTTTTAAAAATACTTGTGAAACTTTTTTACAATAGATGTTGCTATGTCTAGATAAATTCATCTCGTGTGATCCTTCCAACTTGATTTCATGTTACCTAGACATGGCAACATCTATGATCTGGTATCATAGCCTACTTGTGGTAAACATTAGTATGGTTTTGTTTATTGTTAAGCTTTCATTCAAAATCATAAGTTCTTTGTTAGATTATTTGTTGTGTGTTGATTTATCTTCTAATTTCATAGATTGGCTATAATAAATCTATTTTACAGTCAAATATAAAGGATTCATTATTTCTAACTAGTCATCTACATGAAGCATGTTGTATGGTTCTATTTTTATCTCTATGCTCTTGAATATTTATAGGAAAGACATTGATTTTTGTGACTGGTTTGCCATTCGATTGTTAATCTGAAAACTTCACTCCAAATATATAGAATCACACCAAAATATTTTTGATTTTGGTTCATCTTGGATTTATCTTTTTGAATCATTTTGAAGTTTTAAATTTCATTATGAAATGTAAACGTTATTGCATTTTTAGTAACTACTATTGAGAAAGAAAAAAAACAAAATCTTATAGTTTGGAGATTATTACTAATTTTTTTTTATTGTTTTTAAAATAAAATAAATATATTGTGTGAGGGTTGAATAAAACTTGTGATTTGATTGGGGAGCTTTGGCATTTAATTCTAGATCCGTTGACTAGTTGGAAGACTATGATCATTGCCTTTTTACTTGTGCGTTTAACATTTTAGTGCAAATTCATTAAATAGGCCATTAATGATAGGAAATATAATTTTCTATAACTTTTGATCAACAACTTAGAATTGAGTGTCATATTTTTCAAAAGTGCATATTTTTTTAACATCTTTCCATTGGTATAATTTATTTTATAAATACATTAAATTATAAAGTTCCATATTTTGGGAGTTCCCTACTTGAACCACTTTTCACACTTATATACTCTTGAATGAATTATTGGTAAAGCCTAACATCCTCATTTGTTTCAAAAATTTAATATTTTTGACTCAGTGTTGTGATTTATCTAGACACATTCTTGGTTGTGCTTCATGTCTTTTGAGTGTGCATTTCATTATTTATAACATTTAGGGGGGGTCATCATTTTATAGTTTAGGGGGGTGGTGTACTATTTTTGTCTGTCTCTCTTTACATTCTACTTGAAATTTTGATTATAAAACAACTATAACTTGCACTACTAATACAATTCATTTTTGCACTAATGGATTCAAGTTCAATTAACCCACTAACTCCCTTTAACTATCACGAATGGAAAATCAAGATGACAATCATTATAAGGAGTAAGGGTTTGTATAAGATAACCATGGGTGATGAAAATAAACCTAGCATGAATGTAGAGATAGTTAAGTGGTATAACCATAGTGATGAAGCCTATGGGCTATTATGTCTTTATAGAACACCTAATCTCCTATTTCACTTAGAGCCTACCAAATCACCTCATGATGTATGGATCATTCTGGGTAAACTATTTGGAGAGAAAGATGTGATGAGAAGTCATGAGCTTGAGAATGAAGTCATTAGCCTAAGTCCTTGCAAATTTGACACCCTTCAGTATTTCTTCACTAAGTTCAAGTCCTTAAGATTGTAGTTGAAAGAATATGAGATAAAGAAAGAAGATGACCAACTTGTTATTTATACACTCTCTAAAATATGTCTCACTTATTTAGTATTTGTCTCTACTTTCCATGCCACTAAAAGTGCTTTGGGCACTGCAAATGCCCTCTTTAAATGCTTTCATTGCCAAATTAACTAGGGAACAAAACAAGTTTATCCAAATGGGCACATTGAAGTCCATAAAATCTCAAGCCCTAATTGCTAGGAATGGGAAAACAAAGTCTTCAAATAGAGAAAAAAATATGAAGAATAAGGATCAAGATAAGAAGAAAGAATCAACCTCTGTCAAAACCAACATTGAATCCTTCTATCCAATGACAAACCTAAGAAAGAGAAGGTTAAGTGTGACTAATGTAAGGAAAATGGGCATGATGAACACAATTTCATGAAGAAGTAAATAAATCACCTAACTCATCTCCTAGAAAAGAACAACATAGGTATTCCTGAGTCCATCAAACATAACTCATCTACCCAAGATTCTATTAAGGCAAAGCGTAAGGGGAAAGAGAAAGAAAAGGGAAAGGCTCTTGTAACAGTTGCAACTTCAACATCTTTATGGGTTATTAACTTGGGTGCTTCTCACCACATGGGCTCTTCACTAATTGAGTTTTCTTCCTTAGAACCTTGGAGTATGTCTTCCATCAATCTAGGTGATGACACTTAAGTACTAGTTACAAGGAGAGGGTATGTTGAAATAAAAGGATGAACATTCAATAATGTTTGAATTATTCCTTTTATTTCAACCAATCTCCTATTCATGTATTAAATCACTCATATAAATAAAGGCATAAGTGTTGAGTTTATATCAGATTCAGTTATCATTGGGGAGTTGCAATGATTCTACAGTAGTAATGGGTAGGGCAGATCACTAAACCAAGTTATACACCTCACATTTTACCCCTGATTCTTCTCTGACTACATTACTGACTCATTTAGATGGAGATAAAAAATTATGGCATGAGTGGTTTTGGCCACCTTAATTATCACTACCTTGAAAAACTTAGCAAAAATGACATGGTGATAGGCTTGCCTTGAGTCCAATTCTCTAAGGGACTTTATTAGGGTTGTTCTCTTGGAAAGCACCCAGAAGCAATTGACAAAGGCAAATCTTGGAGGGCTTCACAAGCATTGGAGTTAGTTCACAATGATATATTTGGGCCTTTTTGTCATCTATATCTTATAAGGGCTAAGTAAATTCTCACTTTCATTGATGATTTATCGAGATATATATGGGTCTACTTTCTTAAATAAAAGTCTAAAGTGTTTGATTATTTTTAAGACTTCAAGGCTCTTGTTAAGAAACATTCTGAGAAATACATCAAGGTTCTTCAAACTGATAATGGAGGTGAATATGTCAACAATAGATTTGAGCAATTTTGAACCATCAAGGGTATTGATTTATAGCGAATAGTTACAATCCTTCACATAATGGAGTTGCAGAATGCAATAACAAATCCTTGAAAGAGATGGATAGCTATATGATTCACTATGGGTCCATAACACCTCAGTATTAGTTTAAAGCCATTAATTATTCTTGTTATATTTAGAATAGGGTTCCTTACAAAGCTTTGAAAGGAATAACACCATTTGAAGCTTGGCATGGAAGGAAACCTAAAGTTGAGCACTTTAGGGTTTTTAGATATCTAGCTATGACATGTATACTGAAGAAGAAATGTAAAGCTATGGAACCAAAATCCAAGCCTTACATCTTTGTAGGTTAACTATATGGTGTCAAGGGGTACCATCTTATACATTCAACCACACATAAGTTGTTAATAAAGATAAGTGTTTACTCATAGGAGAGTCCCAAAGACTCAAAACTTAACACTTCTTCTCTTTCATTGGATTCACTTAGACTAAATGATTCTTTTTTCAACTCGGATCATCAGAAGTAGGTTCTTAATCTAGGATCTTCTTCTTCTTTTTCTTAAAGTTTTGACAATGAAGAAAGTGATGAATAATATTCTACATCCACCTCTACTTATGTTTCAGAGGATGAGGAGTCAAAACCTAACTCACCCACTTTTAGCCTCTTTGGGCCATGCAGACACTTCAGAGTGTAGGCACTTGGTTAGGGGATCCAATAGATGATAGATGTACTCAGGTAGATTATCAGAGTGGTCTACATGCCTTCTTTTCTTCAATTTTGGATCTATAAACATTCTAAGAGGCTTCATGCATACCTAAGTGGGATAGTGCTATATAGGAAAAATATACTTCTTTGATAAAAAATCACACTTGGGATTTGACTTCACTTCCTAAGGGAAGGAAGATGGTTTGATGTAGGTGGATATATCAAACCAAGTTTGCAGAAGATGGGTTGGATGATAAGTACAAGGTACAATTGGTTGCTAAGGGTTTTTCATAGGTAGCTGACATTAATTACTCAGAGAGCTTTACACTTCTTATAAATATGACTTTGATATGATTCACACTAATTATAACCACAACACATGGTTATGATGTACATCAGATGCATGTAAAGAGTTATTTTCTTCATGGAGACCTTGAAGAGGAGATCTACATAGAACAACCACATAGGTTTGTTTGGGATTCATCCTTAATTTACAGACTTAGGAAATCCATCTATGGTCTCAAACATGCCCCTTGGGTTTGGTATGGCAAGATGGATTCCTTTCTCATTACTTCAGGTTTCACCAGGTGTTATTCAAACCCCAATGTGTACTTCTTATAATAGGATGATTCTTTATTGATACTGGTCCTTTATGTTGATGATATTTTGATCATCATGAGTTCTTCATCATCTATTACTATGGTAATGATAACTCTATAGGACAAATTTGACATGATAAACTTGGATCTTTTACATTACTTCCTTGGCATTGAGATTTCATAGTCTGATTTAGGGATTTCACTTGCATAGCCTAAGTATGCTCTCGATCTTTTGGCTCAATTTCACATGGTTGATTCTAAGCCATCTCTAACTCCCTTTCTATCAGGATTCAGTCTTGAGATTGACTATTCTACACCTTTGGTTGATGCTACTTAATATCGATAACTTATTGGCAACTTCATTTATCTGATTCATAACAGGCTTGACATTTCATATGCAATAAGGATTATTTCATGATTCATGTAGGATCCTCATGAGCTATACTAGAAAGTAGCCAAGTGAATACTCCCCTACATTTAAGACTCTTATAGATTTGGGATTCAATACAAATTTTGCATAGAGGTTTACTTGGTTGGGTTTTTAGATTCAGATTGGGCTAGCAATACTTATAATCACAAGTCCACTTTAGGTTATAATTTTTATTTGGGTTTTGGTCCTATTTGTTGGTCTATTAAGAAACAAAATGCTATTGCTATATCTTCCATAAAGGCAAATTATAGGGGAGTTGTTAACATAAATACTAAAGCTATTTGGCTTCACGAGATTCTATTTGAGTTCAGAATTCATATTAGGCATCTCACCATTATCTATTGTGGAAAATAGAGTAATATACAAATATGTAGGAATCTGGTTCAACACTAGTGGATGTAACACATTGAGATTCACATGCATTTTTAGGAACTTATTCATGGTCATGTCATTGACTTGAGAATTTTTCAATATTCAAAATAGGTTACATATATATTTATGAAACCCTTCATCGAGAGCAAGTTCATTCATCTATAAGCTCTTCTTGGGGTGCAGTCTACATCAACATCATTATCATATTCAAGGGGGGCCTTTTAGCCTCTTCACTTCTTCTATTTCTCTCTTTTGAAGGGGGCAGTTTTTTCTGTGGGTTTTCTCCCCTTTTTGTACTTTATGAGAGATTTCTTTGTATTGGGTACTTGATTAGGCCTAGTTATTATGACCCATTTTTATTTCACACTACCTACCTAAGCTGTGCTTATGGGGGTATGTTAGTGTAGGTATTTATTTTCCTAGATTTATTTATTTGGGAATATTATATTTATTTTACATGGAATTTTCTTACATTTTTGGGACATGATTGATTAGGTGGAGATAATGTGTCATATACGTCATAGTTTTGACCAAAATATTAAGATGTAAGCCCTTGATCGACTATTCTAGGTATGGGAGTTACTCTTATATTTTGAGCTCATGTGACCACCTTTTGTGGAGGAGTTACATTTCTATTCTAGGGGTGCTTTGATCACCATTTGAGGAGTTACTTGCTTTCCTATATGTATGCTATACTTGATACTGATTCTCTTAATGAATGATCAGGTTTCTCCACTTTACTTTATCTCTTCCAATATTCTCATTATATGTGATTTCTTCTTGCTTTAATAAAATAATGGTGTGTACAAGCTTCATCTTGTGTGATCCTTCCAACTTGATTTCATGTTATCCAGACTTGGTGAGATCTTCGATAATTTCTTACATTTGTTTATAGTTTTAGTTGTTCAATTATAAATAATATTATATGTTACATACTATAACTTTTCATTTGAAGGGGAAAGGCAATGTAAAACCATAGTAAGCTGGGTCTTATGATTATTGATTGTCTTTTGATGCAATTTCACTGATAGTGGCTTTATTTTTATAACAAGGTTAGACTATTTGGTTATCACTGTTATTGAAATAACAACCTTATACTCTTGAAAGTTATATTGCATAAATTATATTAGGATTTATTCATTGCTACTAAAAAAATACTTAGTTGTAGCAAATTGATAAATAATTGTAGCATTTCATTTGAAATAAAAAATAAAGCCTTATAGTTGTATCTTTTGTGAATGATTGTGAATTGTTTATTACTACATAATTTGACTTTCTTTAATGTTGACTTGAGGAGATTAAAAAAATTCTTACTCCTATATCTAGTTTTAAATGTCGATTCTAAATTGAGGTTGTCCATTAATATCATGTGCTTTGGGTATGAAGATTAATTCTATGGTTTCATTGTCTACTTTTGGAATTACTTAAATTTATATCATATTTAAGAGTGAATGATAATTCAAGAATAACTCTTTTTCTTAAATGTTATTCAACATTATTTACACTTGGGAAATATGAGGTTGTTAATATTAACCTTGTCGATTCTTAGATTGAATGATGATTTCATTAGTTCTGTTTTAGTATTTTTTAATACTTTTTCAATGTGATCTAATTAGCTACTAAAAATGAAGTATAAGTAGGGTTTAATATTACCTGGAGATATGGATGGTTGGTTTCACACCATTGATCAAGCTTGATTGTGAGAACTCATCTTTGGCTGGGGAGGAATGACCTGCAACACACCACACTTAAACAAAAATGAGATTAAAAGAGAGATGAGTGGGTTGCCTAGTTACAAACTAGTCCCAAGAAGCGGCATGCTTTCTCAGATGGATGTTAGCCCACTATTTAACATTCAAGTTTATAAATAAACATGAAATTACAAAGATATAGATTACAAGATATAAATGTAAAAGGTAATTTGACAAAGATAAATGATTATGGATTATTCAAGACAACATATAAAATATACAAGTTAATAGATATAGGTATAAACAACACCAACATATAGCTTAATAAAGATTAGATAAATACAGACTACCTATGATTAAGAGATAAGATAAATGGATTATTCAAGGACAAGATGTATAAATGCTTGGCTAAGTTTTAGTAATGGATATCAATAGATTAAGAGAGATATTTAGAAAATAAAATATAGATTTAATAGATGTTGAAGATGCCAAATAGATTATTTAAAAGGATATTTTTATAGTCTCATAGGGATCGATGATGATCCTATAGGATCAATGTCGATTCTATAGGATTGATGTTGATTCAGATGAATTGATGTTGATTCTATGTAAAATTATTAAACTATAAATAAAATATATTGGCAGCCTGTATTATTGATAGAATAATAAAAACTAAATGTAAAATAGACACAAATAGATATAAAAGATAGTATATTTAAAATATAAATAAATTTAAAGTAGAATACTAACCTTTAATGCCTAAAAAAGAACTTGGATAAGATGAGAGAGAAAAACCTTCAAAAACCTTTGATGAGCTCTCCAATAAAAGTTACACAAGATAGCAGGTTGTTGATCAAGTCCAAACAAAGGTTACAATGAGATTTTGGTAGCATTTCAAGTTCCAAAAGTGCAATCACATTCCCCTCGAGCCTTAGAGGTTTACTGTATATAAATGGATCGACGTTGATTCTAACCGATTGGCATCGATCTTAGAGGATTGATGTTGATATACCAAAAATGGGTAAAGCTAAACAAAAATCTATTCTAATGGGTTAGTATGGGGTAAATGAGGGTTAAAATGACTTCTGAGGTTGTTCAAGTTGTTTTAACCACTAGATAAGTTTTTTAGGAGGTTGGGTAGATTTAGATTTTTATTGATTTTTAGAATTTTAATTATTTAAATTATTTTTGGTGGTTAGGGATGGTAAATAGTAATTAATAAGATTAATTACCATGGGTAAAAAGGGGGTATATACATGAAATAAACATTTAAGTATAAGTTGACATTTAGTTTCTTATACTTTAAGTTATATTTTATGTATATACTTTTAGGATGTTTGAGAGTGGTTTGGGACCTCCAAGAGTTAAGATGCAAAATATAGATTTTTGGAGGTTTCTACCACATTTCAAACTTAGCTTATTTCATGATTTCAGGCTATGGTGTAGATTTCTAGCATCTACATTTAATTATTAAAGCAATAGCCTAAAAGATGGCAGAATAAGGCAAGGGTGCTAAATTTTGGCGTCTACAAGTTCCTTGTTTCAATACAAAACTAAGAAATCTGTTTACAAATAGAATAAATGTTCTATTAGAAACCCATAATATTTTAAACTAAACTTATGAATTTTAAAATATGGAAATAACTAAATTTTTATGTGATCTTAAGGTGTTATAAAAATTATTCTATCTTACCCAATGTTAGATGTTTTGCACTAATGCATTATAAGGATATAACCAAATTAAACTATAGTAAGTATTTGTAGTATGAAGGAATGAGTGGTCAATACAATCATTTTCATGCATACTATGGTAAATCTATTTGATAAAATAGTGGCCTACCATTGGGTAGTGCAAACCTATTTTAAGTGGCATGATAGCCGCATGCACAAACTGATTGATTATTGCATCCTTTTGAATGCAATGACTTGGATAACATTTTAATATGATTGGCATTATTTATAACTTTACATTTCATGAAAAATGGATTAAAGTGTTAAGTTGATTGTGTTAAATTGAAACTTTAAGAGGACAACACTTGGAATAGAATTATGAGAATCATGGTTTACCTAGGATTCTTGGTCACAAAAATGAACCTAGTGTAGAATCACATAAAGTGATCTTTGTAATAATTTAGATTTCTTATTTATGGAATGACACTAACATGGAGTTAAAAATAATTAATTTTGTCTTGTGATTAAAGGTTTAAGTATGACTAAATCTTATTGATTATTTTCTAGTTCACATGTTATGAGAATGCATAATTTACCTTGGAATACAACATATGCTCCTAGATGTAGTGGTGGCTGGTGGCTTCTCAATTTTATTTCATTCATTATTATTAATATTATGGTTTATATACATGCTTTGGCCTTGAATTTAATTGAATATCTTCTTAATAATCATTTATAAATATATAGGTAATTAGTATTCTCACAAAGGTGGTTCTCTTGTTTATAATTAATCCCTATCATAACATAATTAAGATTAAAAGGAGTTTTATTGGGATTATAAACACTCTCTATAAGTTATGCCATGTCATTAAATGAAATGTCTTGAAGAATTTTCTCCATTATGGAAAATCTTGTTGGAATGAGTGTAAATGCACTTATACTTGTAATATATTTTCCTTTATTGATGTGTTTTATCAGGAAATTTTCAAATAACATTCTTATTTGGTGGATAAATTGTTGAAATCAATTATCATAACCATGTAAGTCAAAGTTTTTGTTGGGTTGACTTTTGGGAGTTATAAAAACTAACCCATTTTTAACAAGGTGACAAGACCTAAGAGGAGGATCTAGGGTTTTGGTTATATATAGCCTTATAAAGCCCATATGTGTGATCTTGATAGAGAATACAAAAGGAAAAAAAATGGAAAAGTGCAACTGTCAGATCTAGAAAAGAGTATATATTTTGGGTAGGACATAAATGTCCATAGGAGGACATTAACATCAATGTTAGTGTCTAGAATTTGACATTAGTGTCCTGGCCAAGAAAAACACTAAAAAATTTGAATGAATGAAATACAAAGTTGAGTTGCAGGTTGGGAAGGAAATGAGCAATAGTGACAACTCAAAACCAAATGGTAAATAAAATATGCTTTTTTCTGATCCTTAGCCACATAGTTGGATAACCATTGCTATATTTATTACACATGATTGAATAATTTTATTAAAAATATTATATTACATTGCTTATATTTGAATATTGTAGTGATGATTTTAAAAATAAATTCCATAGGGTATTTGTGTTTAGACCCATTTTAAATGAAACATTCTAGTAAACTCAACATGAAAGCAATATTCCTAACAAAAGAGGTTAGAAAACAAAAAACACTTGATAAATCTGGCATTTACAAGATCTTCATATCAAGACCCTTTCACTATTTTTACTCATCACATAGATGGAAAACAATTTATAGATGTCAAAGTTATGGATTATCAAGATAATAATTTTTGTTCTATGTCATTTATTAGCTCTCTTGAAAATAAGTTTCAACACGTGGATGAAACTAAGGCAATTCAAACAAGTATGGGATCAATTCAGTTAATAGTTTCATTTTATTCAAAATAATGTTATCTTCTTTTTCATGTTACTTATAATCCAAAAGCATACATGGTGGTGCTTGAAAAATCATGGTTTCACTTGAAAGGAATAATGGTTGATAGAAACAAAGGTTTCATATCATTTGATCATGAAGGCAAGGTTACATCCTTTTCCAAATAAGGAATTATTTTTAAGATAAGAAAACACAAAGGAAAATATATCTCAAACAAAAATACCAAGTAAAAACTTACCAAAAGAACATTATATACTTTATGATTTTGCTATGCACACATATGACACATTTCATTTAAGAAATGTTATTCATTTACTGTACCTCAAAAATTCTCATCTTCATATTTAGATCATTTGATAACTTATAGAATTTATATAAATATTCAAAAAATTCAAAAAATCATTTTTTTAAAGAAATTATAAAAACATTCAAATAAATATAAAATTAAAAATATTTAGCATTTCACATGTTTGCTAGCTTTTTGCATACATTGTTTAATTTATGTTAGTATATATCATATCATTTATTTACACACATGTTTCACAAGTACTTGAGTATGATAAGGCATACATTAGATCCATGATACATATGCATGCAAATGCTAGACCTTTCCTATTCCCTCATGACACACTACATTGGGTGCATCTTGATTCTATATGATCATGATTAATATAGGTTCTATTATTTTATGATCATTTCCATTTGAGTTTATATACTGACATTTACACATGCCTATACTCATGTTACTATATTACATATTGTACTTTGACATGCTCTTGTACATGACATTTTTTGCTAACATATGTATGCAACGACTAGTATGATATGTTTATGGCAGTTGCTTCTATATTTAATTTACTTCATCTATTCACATGGCTTACTTGAGTGTATTTATTTTTTGATTAGTTGTCTCGCTTGTGGAACATTTGAACATGTTCCTTTCTTGTTGGCCATATTGCTCTAAATCTTGCTTGTTTCTTTGGTGTGTTGACATTTGCATATGTCTTCGCTTGAGTGTGTGACATTTGAACATGACCCTTGTTTTTAATCTCCTTAGACCACTCTTTATGTGATAGTTGAGTACTCTTATGTGTGTTCTTGATTATTTTATGAACTTTTTATCTTTTAGAAGTAGCCATGATATACATCATGCATCTTAGGGCTTGCATGCATACTTTGATTCCATTGTTATATCTAATGTTGATATTTTTGCCCCAAAAATGTCAAAACATCTAGTACCCTAAAGGAGGCCCATTTATTTTTTGGGAAAAAGGCCTTAAAGTGACCTAGGATACCCTTTTCTCAAGCCCAATGGAAACTAGAGATTTGGGTTCAATTTGAAACTTGCAAACTTAAAAATTGCATCCCAACCTCTGCTTTTCATTAAACACATACCTAGTAAAAACCAAAGATTTGAATGTAATTTTTAACTTACAAACTTGTAAATTGCATCCTAACCTTTGCTTCCCACTTAACCCACAACTAACAAAAATTAGAACTTCAGTCATAATTTGCACCTTCCAAAGTTACAAATTACAAATGAAGCTCCAATTTTTGCCAAACACATTCCCCATGGAAACTAGAGAATTAGATGTAATTTACAAATTTTAAAATTGAAAACAGATCTATGATTTTTTCCAAACACATTCCTTGTGGAAATTGGAGATTCAGATGTAATTTGTAATGTGTAAATTGCAAACGGAGCTCCACCTTCTACCAAACACATTCCCCATGAAAATCAAAGATTCAAATTCAATTTGAAACTTATAGAATTGTAAATTGCAATATAATATCTACTTTCTTTGCATACAACTCCCATCAAAAACTTTACCTATAATAGCAACTCCAAAACCTGCTAGAATTTTTACCTGCAATTATAACCCCAAATCTTGCCAACTCTGCAGTTGGTTTTCCCACATAAAATTTACTAGAACCTATGTCTGGGAAAGAAATAAATTTCAAATCTAAGGGACCTAGTGTCCCCCTCAACTTGGAGGCTAACACCAATGAAATCATAGACACAAACCTAGGTCACACAGACCTAGGTCACACAAACCTAGGTCACATAGACCTAGTTGATTTCTAGATAAGGGTAAATGCTAAATTCAAACATGATTAGATTCAAAGCATTTATTATTATGGATTGACCCAGACAATAACCTTACCCTTATCAGTGCAGAGCCCTGAGCTTGTGTTCATATTGGCAAAACACTATGATGCAAAAAGAGAGAAGTAGTGAATAATAAGGGAGAAAGGATTCTAAACCTAGACCCTGACTTTATTGACATAATGTCCTTGATCCCAGAGTATGAGAGTTATCTTGATATAACCCTTGACTCATCCAAGAATTTTTATGAAGATAATAACACTACATGTCTAAAGATCCTCAACAAATAATGACTAAAAGTCTCTAGGCCTACATCTATAAGATTGCCTAAAATACTGATAATAATAGACTTCAAGGAGGAAGTGGGTGACATAATCATGCTCTTGAATAGAGTCATTAGGAACCCAAATGCCAAGAAATTTTAATATTTGATGTACTGATACATCTGGGTAATCCACCAAAATAAGCAATACATCAACTGGGCCCAATTGATAAGTGACTCCATCCACAAATAATTGGTGGAAGTCCAAAATACAAGAAAGTTTTACATGACTTCATATTTAGTCTACATATTAAAAAAGAGAAGGGATTTCCCAAGGTTGAACATAGTACCTAACCAAGTCAATAAGGTCTTTAACTATTACACTGACCTCACCCTTGAGGCAAGTAGACAACATTTCAGAAGGGTAAATGATGGATTCATATACTTCATCATTATTATGTTTGACAAAGAGCTAGAAAATAGGAGATTATTTGATGCCACAACTTATGAGATCATAGATTAGGGATCATATTTCATTCAATTCCCAACATGTTCATACATCAGATTAGGAGGATTAAGTGGTTGTCCTTATACCCTCCCAAGTTATGTAAGTAACAAATTGGTTTTAATGGAACTTATGAGGCAACTTGTAGTGACTCACGAATTGTTTTCAAGTAAACATAAGGTAGGAATCCATTTCCCAATTAACATAGGGAGGCATATATACCTTTCCCTATCAAAGGCCAAATGTGTAAATGCTGAGATGACTCAAATGATCTTAAGAGCTCTCAATTTAAGGCCATTTTATGATGTGAATGGCAACATTACTAGTATATTAGGGATTACAACATATTATCATGTTCCATATTATGAAGATTACTGGGAAGACCTATAAGATGAAGAGGAAGTGAGACTAATATATTATTCTAGGATGACCTTAGAGTAGATCAAAACTTATAACATGGCACCAATCCTTGAGGACTTAATAGATGATGAATCTCTAGTGGATAGAGTTTATTATGACAACAAGATATTTTCTCAACCTTTTCCATCAATAAGGTGGTCAATACCTAAGTCCTTGTCATTGATGGATAGGATCACCAATGTAATAAACAATAAAATCAATTGGATAAGGAGCGAAGGGGTCAAGGTGACTAGGGAAACCTTGAGTATCAGTGACAAATTAAGAGAAGTGAAAGAGAAGGGTGTGCTAACAATAGTGGAGGGTTTTAGTAGTGGAACCCAAACATAATAAGCAAACACACCAGTGGTATCACATAAGAAAAAGTAGGAAGAAAAGGACAAAAGAGGTCAATCTAGTAACCAAGGAGGAATATCACCTTAAATAGATAAGCTATACCAGCTTCCACCAAAGACACAACTGTCATTAAAGCAAAAATAGTTTCTCTTCCTCCCTCTATCATTTCACCAACTATGGTACCTCTTCTTCCTACTTCTACTCCACAAGCACTTCAAACAATTACCACCTCTATTTCCACTAGCTCACCTGTGCTAGTGACTCCATTGTCAATAGCCCAATCAACATAATTAGACACTCAAACTTTACTTTCAATCCCCTCTTCCACAATTATTTCCATCTCATCCCTAATATCCACCACCACTCTATTAATCACTAACACCACCCAACAGTACATGGCTATGAAATTAGTCATCCTAACTACAATCCCATTATCCATCCCAATCACTGGGGTAGCTAATATTTCATTTTGATCTCCTATCACTTTTCCCATTTCATCAACCCTAAGTATCCCCACCACCTTGATTGATTAATTTATGGATCTAGATTCCACACTCCCATAGGTTCCCCTTTTTTAACTCCCTATGCCTACCCTTTCACTTGTGTCACTTCTAGTTCCAACACCCCTGGTATGCACATCCCTTTCCACTACACCCATTTATTCCATTTCCAAAAAAACCCAAACCCCCACTAAGGAGGTAGAGATAGAGGAAATCATCTTTATAACTATGGCTACTCAACCCAAAGATGGGGAGATATTGATAAAACATCAGCTAAAGATTCAACAACGATATCAATGATATACATAACACTCATCACAATAACCACCAGTGCAACAAATTTAGCTACAAATTCATAGTTGATAGTTCCATGATCACACGATGCCACTCTAAGATGGTTAGTATAACTAAAATCAATAGGGAAGAAGTGGAAACAAATGGTGTCCCCTAGCACACTAGATTTTTGCCTTATAAAGGCATCAAAGAAATCAAAGTAGCTCCTAAAATTATATCTATAATATTATATGATTCAACAATAAAGAAATATGTAGAAATTACAGTCCCCCTACTAGACAAACAAAAAGAAGCTCTAGTGGTGGGGATTACCAAATATCCAAAGTACACCTAGGTCATCCTACAAGAGAGGGATTGAAACATGATGTTCAATCAAGAATAAGATCTCTTTTTGAGAAGATGGATAGTGACAAAGTCATAAAATATGAATTGAAGAATAAAGTTGAATAGTTGACAACTGCATTGAATAAGTTTATTCAGCTCGTATCCTGACCAACATAATCTATTACTCAATTCTCCAATAAGGAAACACTTGAAGTAGTAACAAAGATTGGTAGTATGGGAAGGGATATGAAGGACTGGGCTGAGGAGTGCATCATAAAGGGAAATAGGGTTATTGAGTTAGGAATGGACCATTATAAAACTTTAAAGGATGATCAGGAATATTTGAAGGCATCAATAAGCAAATATGAGGAAGAGATTGAAAGTTTAAAACTATTCTTCCCAAAATTGTAAGCTGTTGACTTGATTGAAACTAATACCCTCATTGTAGAGAAAATATTGAAAAATGATGCAGAGCATGAGGAGCTAGATAGGGCAGGTAAGTTTTGAATAAGAATACTCACTGAGAGTATTAATAAGGGTAAGGCTACATATGATAAGGTCACATATACAATCTATGACATTGAATATTTGCTTAATAAATTATCATGTGAAGTAATAGATCATCAAGACCAAATATTTTTAGTACAAGAGGTTCATGCCAAGTTTGAAGGAGTAGTCAAGAGAGAGTCATCATGAGATACAACATTCAACTTGAGTTCCATCCACTGATTCATCAAGTATCATAATACACTAGATCAGATGGGCAAAGACACTCAAGTATAGAGGATTGTATTTAGGTAACTCTCTAATACATTAGTAGAATGTGATCTAAATAACCTATATTCACTTGGTCCTAATGAAGATCATATCCTAGAGATCTTCAAAATATTTAATGCCTACATTGAGAAGATATATGTAAATAAGGATAAGGAATGTTTAGAGGTTATGGTTGTAGATTAATTCTTTCAATCAAATACATTTTGTCTATTAAATTTATTTATTGTAAAAGACATTATAAAGTTACAGGTTGCAAATTGCAACTATTATTTTGGTAGCTCTTTTTGAGAAAGAGACACTTGTAATTTTCAAGTATCTTTTTGCCAAGTTGAAAAGTTGTAAAAATGAAATTTGTAAACTGCACTTTTCTTTTTGACAAAAGTTTGAGTTGCTTAACTTGTAAAAACTCATTTTGTAAATTTCATTTTGAGTTTCTTCAAATTGGATGACTTAAAAAATTGTAAAATTCTCAATTGACAAATATAAAATAAGTTTTGAAAGTTATAACCTAAAATATCTAAAAGCTTTCAACTTTTCCAAGTGTTAGTTCATTTTTTGGTGCCTCACTCCATTAAAAAGATAATAGCAACTGAATTGAAGATAAGGAGGATGTTGTATGAAGATTCATCAGGATTTATCTATGCCTACAACACTTTTTGAATCATCTAATAGTTGCATGTTCCTAATTCTAACCATTACCCTCACTAAAGACACCATTCCAACTGAAGATCATGCCATTTACATGAGTTTTTTTGATTTTTCTTGCTCTTTAACTGGGCGTAGGGTTTTGATAATTGCCTCTCTTCAAAGAGAGTATTTTGTATAAGTATAGGTACCATGGTGTATCCCAAGGATCTTTTTATTGTTGGAGAAATTATTTTGCATTTTGAACAATTGATTTACATGCTGTAACCTAGAGAATGATAATAAATTGAAGTTTTATCCTCCTTATTTTTGTTATCTTTGTGTATGTAAGGCTATTTATTAATTTTGTAAATGATTTCATTCTTGTTTCAGTCATAAAATTTCATCTATGATATTATTTTTCCCTTTTGAGAAGTTGTTTGATTAAACATAAATAATCTTGTCCCTTATATGATAAATGCCCAATATTACCTTTGGTTTCATATTTGCCTAAGTTTGTGCTCCAATATAATTCAGTATGTTTATTATTCTACTTTGTTCATACAAAGAAAGCATTAATATTAATTATAATTATTTGGTGAAATCACCATTTCTAATTCTAAAAAATTCATTTCTAAAAACTCTTTTCCTCACAAGTCAAACCCTAGTGAGGAGCAAGATCACTAAGAAGTAGTATTTTAACATGAACTAGTAATATATCAGTTACACCAAACTTAGTGAAATAAAGCTATCCTTATTTTAAGGTTCAACTAAATTCACCAAGGTCCCTAACTTTGAGGTGATCCCATTATATCATTAGATTTCTTGCAGTTTGTAACACATACTGAACACCATACTACTGCTTAAAGACAGGTGCAAAATCTATGTGATAACAATTTTTGGCACACCCAGTGGGACCCAAAGATTATTACTAATAAATTGGTGCTATTCTAAGATAATATTGTATGAACCTTGTACAATGTTTCAAAATCACCTAATAACAACACTTTCTTTTGGATTTAGGAAATCTAAGTTTACGTACACCAAACATATAAACAAGATCATATACTAAAGGTAGGAAAGCTAACTTGCAAGAATTGTCATTTCCATATAAAAAGAAATCAAGATTAGTGGTACCTTACACTAGAGTATATCCTAAAAATCCTTTCACATCTCATACAAATACCCACAATATTTTCATACCTCTCATTATGGCTCTAAGAAATCAAAATTTCATAGCCTTCAATAGAGGTAGCTCACTTCAGTTGGCCCAATATGATGATATACCTACCTCAACTCTAAAAGGCCTTTCCTATTTTACTTTTGAAACTTACACCACTTCCATGGAACATATATAAGACATTGATAATATTTGTTTAGTTCATAGTATAGTACAAGAAAATGTTACAATCAAACTTTTTGTCTCCTCATTTAAGGATAATGCCTTAACATAGTATAGAGGTCTACTTCTCAATTACATTCATGTTTGGTATGACTTAGGAACTACACTATGCATGAAATTTGAAGACAAGAGTGACCACCTCTCCCTAGATGAACAACTAATTGCTATTTAATGGGTCCCCCATGAGTTCATGAGTGATTTCAATTTTTACTTTCAAAAGACATGGAATAGAATTCTAGTGTTGGTCAAACCAACCCCAAATAATGATTTTATACATTATTTGAGAGCTTTAAATAGTGATATACCTATTATGATTCAGTCAATGGGTGGCACCACACTCCTTAATGCCTATGATATTGCAATAAGAGTAGAAAATTGCCTAATTCAAGCTAGAAAAATTACCCCATGGCCTCTAATGCCTCTATTTCTAGAAGTGCCTCCTATGCAACCTACTATTTCCCTAATTCCCAACACAAGCAAGGCACCAAATTTAACTCTTGCTCCCATTGATGATTTATATGAGGTTAAGTCACTACTTAAAAGTTTTAGAAATGATTTGGTAAAAATGAAAAGGTAGAAATCCTAAAATTATAGGCCTTATCAGCAAGCTAACCAAACACACCAACCCAATAGGTAGCCTTACCAAGGTAATTCATTGTCACAAAGTCAAAACATGCAAGCAAAACCTCTGAACATCTGTGCTCTATCTTCATTGGGTACTTCTAAAGCTATTGTACTTGTTTAAAATAACTTGGCTCAAGAATACAAGTGGTTTTTCCCTTATGGTCAACCACATAATCAAATTTTTTTACCTAATGGTGTCATCAGTCAAGCCTTAATGGTGAAAATCATATTAAATACTCAAGGAAAACAAGAAGAATCCACTTCCTATCAAGAAGATACACAAGAGCCTGCTTAGAATGAAGCTACCCTTTTGAATTAGCAAGAGGAGGATTTTTGTGGTGTAAATCAAGAGGAAGCCGTAATCAGTGGTGTTAGTTCAGTGGTAGCAAATACACACTCTAAGAAGAGGGAAATATAAAATGATCAACCCCTAGGATGGACAAGCTATAAATTCTAAAGTTATACAAGAATCTACAAAAGGCAACACAATAAGATGCCACCCAATTTGCTAATGGGCCAATTAAAGTCAAAATTATTGACCCTAAATCTTGTGAAAGAAAATATAGCTCCCATAAAGGCATCAATGAAGGTTGGTAACATTTTGTTTATTATTGTAGAACAAATTAAGAAAACTAATTTAAATGTCACTATGTGGGAAGCACCATCTATCTAACATAAATAGACTTACTACAAGAAGGTTTGAAAAACTTCCAAATAACATATAAGGCTCTAGCTAAGGAACCCATTGATGCAGTTAATTTGTGTAAACCATAAAATGACACCAAGTCAAACAAAAATGGTAAGTCTTCCCCTTTTTACCTTTCACTCATAGTTGGGAAACAACTCATAAATAACTGCATGGTAGACTCAGGGGTTAGCAATTCTATTATGCCCAAGAATATAGCTAATACTCTTGGTATTAAGTATACACCTATGATAAAAGGTGTGGTTTAATTGGATGGGACTAATATTCAAATAGTCAGGACTATAACATGTTCAAACCTTACTATCCATGCATGTCTAAGATTTTCAATTTCCCAAGATATCTCAATTATTGACCTACCCCCTATATTGCTATCTACCTTTCCCAAGATTTCAGTATAGAAATGGGAGGGTATCTATTTGTTGACTGGTCCCACATGTTGCTTAGAATGAGATATGGAATGAGAGTAAGAATAAGAGCTAAGCCAATTGCTAAAGACCATATTGAGCCTGGTCTTACACTCCTATCCATGTGGATATGAATTACACATTTCAAGATCAGGAAGAGGAGCTTGATCATGAGGTTGTAACACCTAAAGAAGATATCCCAAACACTCATCTAGATGAATGGGGACCAAATATCCAATTTGATGCTTAGGATTATGCAAATTAAATTGGGTTGGGTACATATTAAATCCATGAAAATGATGCAATCATTCTGAATCTTGTTAAACCAATAGAGGATCTCCAAGGAATGTGGCAACTGTTCTTTGATGGCTCAAGAAGTAGGAATGGCATTAATGTAGGTATTGTTTTGATCTCTCCATAAAAGGATAGTTATTTTCATTCTTTAGACTTTAGTTCAACTATACTAACAATGTAGCTAAATATGAAGCATTGATTTGAGGTTTCCAATTGGCCAAGGAAAGAGGGATACAATCACTACAAGTGTTTGGTGATAGTGAGTTGATTGTTCACCAAGTAAGATATAAGAGCATAACCAAGAATAATTTTATAATATCTTACAAACATAGAGTTTAGGACCTATTACAAGACTTCACCACTTTAAACCTTTAAGTAGTACCAAAAGCACATAACAAGGATGCTGATCATATGGCCTCAGTAGGCTCCCAATATAACCTACTTGAAGAAATAAAGAAGAACAATAACCAACACATAAAGTTGATATTAAGACCATCCATTCCTAATAATGAAACCAACTGGCAAGTTTTCCATAGTGATCAACAAATTGTGAATTTTTTGAGAGAAGAAGCTGAATTCTCTAATTAAAACTAATCAAGACTCCAAGATCAATACAGAGATGAAATCATTCAGTTGAAGAGAAACAAATTATCCATTGGCCTTTTCACTTTAGAGAGTATCTTCAAATCTGATGATCAACTGAAAGGTCAAAATAATAATATCATAGTAAATGAATAAGAGTATGAGCTGGTAGTCATTTTAGAGTGCAAAACATTGAAGATTGGAAAGGTATGTAATGTTTCTAAAAAATAAGATTTTATTGAGCTGTGTTAAAAATTTGATGATAAATTCAATCAAAGTTATAAATATCTAAGGGGGTTTGACCCTAGCTTAGCTCAACACACAATAGATCTTGACCTAAATAACAAGCTTGTTAGATAGAATCCAAAAATATAACCCTAGATTAAGAGTGAGTTGGTCAAACTGATAGATGTTAATATCATTTTCCCTATCAAACGCTCATCTTGGGTTGCTAACTTGATCCATGTAAGGAAAAAGAATGGTGAAATCAGGATTTATGTAGATTTTAGGAACCTAAACAAAGCATCCTTAAAGGATCATTATCTCCTTCCACCCATGGAGAAAATTCTTCAAATTGTATTAGGATCTGAAAGGTTTTCCCTTCTAAACAGTTATTTTGGATATAACCAAATCTTAGTGTAAGAATTTGACTAGTTCAAGACTACTTTCACTACAAAATGGGGCACATATTCATATAAAAACATGACTTTTAGTCTAATTAATTCTGGAACTATAGTTTAAAGAACTATAGATATGGCTTTCAGAGGTTTGATAAATGAGATGATCCTGGTATACCTAGATGACATCACTATTTTTCAAAACATGTTGATGCACACCTGGATCACCTTAGGAATTTTTTTGAAAGGTGTGGAGAGTTTGGAGTTTCCCTAAATATAAAAAAGTTCATTTTTAATAGTTCACAAAGGAAAACTACTTGGACACATTATTTCAAAGAGGGTCTTGCAATAAACACAAATATAATAAGTGATATATCTTCATTAGCACTTTGAAGTCATAAAAAGGGATTACAAAGAATCTAAGGAAAGATCAATTTAATAAGAAGGTTCATTCCAAATTTTGCTTCCATGACCAAGCCCCTTACTACCATGCTTAAGAAGGGCATTAGTTTCAACTGGACACAAGAAGGAAAAGATAGTTTTGAATCCATCAAGCAGGCTATTTCTCAAGCTCTTACCCTTGTCAACCCCAACTATGAGAATGATTTCATTCTCTATACTTTTTGAGGGGAAGATAGCATATCAACTATTCTAACCCAACAAAATAAAGAATAACTAGAGGAACCAACATCTTTCTTCAGTCAATCCTTTAAGGATTATGAGGAAAAGTATAATTTTATGGAGAAACAAGTATATCATATAATAAAAGCTCTCAAAAAGTTTAGGCATATGCTCTCCAATAATAAAATTCACCTGATGGTTAGTCATCAAAGTGTCAAGGAGTTCCTGTTGAGCTGAGAAATAAATAAAAAAAGAGTAGGATGGATCAAAAAAGTCATGGAATATGATGTGAACATCAAAATTACAAAGCTTGTAAGAAGGAAGGGCTTATGTGAACATCTTGCTTTCTATATAAAGACTACTAAGGCAATATTTGATATAGTATATGCTCAAAATATGTCCCAACCAACCACTCCACCTCTATTCAATAGTTGGATCTGTGATATGACCATCTTCTTATAGACTAACGAGTATTCGTATGATTTTTAGCAATCCAACAAAAGATATTTTAGACTCCAATATATTCCTTATGCTCTTGTTGATGGGGTATTGTTTAGAAAATATATGAATGGAGTCATGTTGAGGTGTATCAAGCATGATCAAGTTCCTAAGGTGCTCAAGAAATTTCATAATGGTCCATCAGGTGGGCATTTCTTTGCAAGAACTATGCCATCAAAATAATGAGAGGGGGCTATTATTAGCCTAACATATTCAAAGATGCCCATAAATGGGTAAGGAACTACGAGAAGTGTGCTTAATTTATAGATAAGTAAAGATTATCATATCTCCCTCTCAAAGTAATCCAAACTAACCAACCATTTACCCAATGGGGATTAGATTTCATTAGCATTATCAATCCACCATCGAGTGCAAGCCACAAATGGGTCCTCAAAGTAATTGATTATTTCACCTGATAGACTAAAGTAATTGCACTAAAAGATGCCATAGAGGCATCTATCCTATAATTCATGGATGACATTGTCACAATATTTGGTGTTCCTTACACCCTTATCTCAGACAATGCTAAAGATTTTGTGGGTACTCAAGTGAGTGAATGGGTTGTGAGGCACAATGTATACCTAAATACTTCATCCAATTATTACCCCTAGGGTAATGGCTTGGTCAAGTATCCCAACAAAAATATCATACAGATCATCAAAAGGATAATGGAAGATAACCAAAGGACATGGCATATAAAGTTAAAATCAACACTTTGGGTTAATAGGATCACTCCAAAAAGAGCCATTGATAATTATCCATTCATGTTGGTATATGGAAGGGAAGCTAGAGTTTTACTATAAATTGAGTTACCATCTCTAGAACTCAATCATCAGTTGGAATTGATTGATAATGATGAAATACCAATACAATTAGTAGAACTCATAGAGATAGAAGATGTCAGGAACCAGTCAACAAATGTTTTGGAAGTAAATCAGGCTCAAATAAAGAGAATTTTCAACAAAAAATCATTCAATAGGAGCTTTAATGAAGGAGACATGGTTCTAAAATGGGATGCTAAAAGAGCTAAACCATGTAAGCATATAAAGTTTGATGCAATAGGAGTATCATAACTCAGTTGAAAAGAGCAAATGCATCCCAACTATCCAAGATTGATGGGTTAGAACTACCTATCCCAGTCAATGGGATATGCCTCAAAGCTTGATTTTGAGGTTGGAATTCTTTCCAACAAACATTGTATATATTAGGTTTAGTTATTTTTCCCAATCAAGTGCTTTCGTACAAGTCAACTCATTAAGATTTTTTATTTCCTTAGTTTGTTTTTAGTTTTGTTTTTCTCTATTTTATTCTCATTTTGGCAAAATCCCAATTTTGTTCTTCTCTAGTTAAAAGTGTGTTAAGCTTAAAATGATTCCATGTTGAATGAAATAGAAGGATACTAGAAATAAATTGATTAGCATGTAATCACCCCATAGAGGTTGCCAAAAATATTGATATTTTTGTCCCAAAAATGTCAAAACATATAGTACCTTAAGGGAGACCCATTTATTTTTTGGGAAAAAGGCCTTAAAGTGACCCAAGATACCCTTTTCTCAAGCCTGGCAGAAACTAAAGATTTAGGTGTAATTTATAACTTGAAAACTTGTAAATTGCATCATAACCTCTACTTCATACTACACATACCTAGTATAAACCAAATATTTGAAAGCAATTTACAACTTACAAACTTACAAATTGCATCCCAATCTCTACTTCTGACCCAGCCAACGATTGATAGAAACTGAAACTCTAGTCATGATTTATAGCTTGTAAAGTTGTAAATTAAAAAAAAAGCTCCACTTTCTATTAAACACATTCCTCACAAAAATGGGAAATTTTAATAGTTAATCAAGTCTTATTTCCCACTAACTACCCTTCCTACAGAAACCAGAACTCTAGTTGCAATTTATAACTTACAAAGTTGCAAACTACACCTCAAGTTTTGCTTTTTTGATTTTAATGCACTAAGCCATCTTGCAGAAAGTGGAGGTCAGAGTGTAAAATATAATTTTGCAAAATTGCAAAATTGATACACAACTTTGAAACTCATTTGCTATTTTTCCCAACCATTGACCTGGAGGGCATTAATTTCAAGGTTATATTAACAAAATTAGGAATTTAGGGAGTCATTGTTGAATTTATAAATTGGAAAATTGGAGCTCTATGCCATGACTCACCAATGTTGAGTAACCATCTAACACACCTCACCACTGCATCCCCCAAATTATGACCACCACTACCATCTCATATAAATAGTGTTCCTCTATTCTCCTCATAATTTCTAAAAGTAACATTGCTATCTTTTTGCAAAAAGCTTAGTTTTTCCATTTTTTGTGTAAAATATAGGTTTTTTCTTTCATTCTACTTGCATTTATTCAAAAATTTCCTTGTTTACATAGGCTAGTTAAATTCAATTTTCCAATCATCTCAAAACCTTATTATGTACCTAGGGTGTGGAAAAATCATTAGAATTTGGTATATTCCATCAAGATCCTCTACATAGACCCCACAGAGTTTTAACCTATAAATATAACTCTAAATCCCCACAAATATCTTAGTGTAAAAAGTAGTTCCAAACCCCACAAGAATTTCACTACAAAAGCAACTTCAAAACTTGCCAAAACTTTTACCTATAACAACAAGCCTAGAACCCATTGGAGTTTTCATTAGACCTTACAAGTGCATTTTACAACTCCAAATCTTGTAGGACATTTTACATGTAATAGTAACTCCAAAACTTGTTGGAACTTTTACCTATAATTACAACCCTAAAGATTGGCAGCTCTACAGTTGGTTTTTTAACATCAAATTTCCTAGAACCTATGTCTAGAAAAGAAATGAAGTTAAAATATAAGGGACCTAGTGTCCCACTCAGCTTGGAATCTAACACCAATGAAATCATAGACATAGACCTAAGTCATAAAGACCTAACTAATTTCTAGACAAGGGTAAATGCTAAATTAAAAAATGATTGGATTTAGGATTTACGACTGTGGATTACTGTAGGTAACAACCTTCCCCTTATCAATGTAGATCCTTAAGCTTGTGCTCACATTATCAAAGAACTATGATTTATATAAGAGAGAAGTAGTGAATAATAAGGGAGAAAGGATTTTGAACCAAAACCCTGACTTTATTGACACAATGTTCATGATCCCAGAGTATCAGAGTTATCTTGATATAACCGCTAACTCATCCAAGAAGATTTATCAAGATAATAACACTAGATGTCTAAGGGTCCTCAATAAACAATGGATAAAAGTCTCTAGGCCCACATCTATAAGATTACCAAAAACCCAGACAAGAATAAACTTCAAGGAGGAAGTGGGTGATATAATCATACTCTTGCATAGAGTCACTGGGAACCTAGATACCAAAAAATTTTAGGATTAGATGTACTAATACATCTAGGCAATCCACCAAAATAAGCAATACATCCAATAGACCTAGTTGATAAGTGACTCCATCCACAAATAATTGGTAGAAGTCCAAAATATAAGAAAGTTTTACATGACTTCATAGTTAGTCTACATATTAGTAAAGGGAAAGGCTTTCCCAAGGTTGAACACAATACCAAACCAAGTCAATAAGGTCTTTAAATATTACCCTAACCTCACCCTTGAGGCAAGTAGAAAACATTTCATAAGGGTAAATGATGCATTCATATACTATTTCATTATTATGTTTGATAAAGAGCTAGAAAAGAGGAGATTATTTGATGCTATAACTTCTGAGATCACTGATTGGGGATCATATTTCATTCAATTCCCAACATGTTCATACATTAGAGTAGGAGGATTTAGTGGTTGTCCTTATACCCTCCCAAGGTATGTAAGTAACAAATTGGCTTTAATAGAACTTATGAGGCAGCTTGTAGAGACTCACAACTTGTTTTCAAGCAAACGTAAGGCAAGAATCTATTTCATCATTAACATAGGGAGGTATAATTGACTTTCTCTATCAAAGGCTAAATGTGTAGATGTCGAGATGACTCAAATGACCTTAAGAGCTCTCGATGCAAGGCCATTTTATGATGTGAATGGTAGCATTACTAGTATATTAGGGATTACAACATATTCACACATTCCCTATTATGAATATTATTGGGAAGACCTGTAGGATGAAGAGGAAGTGAGACTAAGAGATTATTCTAGGTTGACCCTAGAGCAGATTGAAACTTATAACATGGCACTAGTCCTTGAGGACTTAATAGATGATGAATCTCTAGTGGATAAATTTTATTATGACAATAAGATATTTTCTCAACCTCTTCCATCAGTAAGGTGGTCCATACTTGAGTCCTTGTCATTTATGGATAGGACCACCAATATAATAAATAATACAATCAATTGGCTAAGGAGAAAAGAGGTCAACGTGACCAAGGAAACCATGAGTATCAGTGAAAAATTAATAGAAGTGAAAGAGAAGGGTGTGCTAATAATAGTGGAGGTTTCAATAGTGAAACCCAAACATAATAAGAAGACACACGATTGATATCACACAAGAGGAAGTAAAAATAAAAGGATAAAATAGGTCAATCTAGTAGACAAGGAACAATAACACCTCAAATGGATCAACCAATACTAGCTTCCAATGAAGACATAATTACTACTAAAACACAAATAATTTCTATTCCTCCCTCTATAATTTCACCAACTATAGTACCTCTTCCTCCTATCTCCACTCCACAACCATCTCAAATAATTACCCTCCATTTCCACCAGTGCACCTATGCTAGTGACTCCATTGTCAATAGCCCAATCAACACAATTAGATACTCAGGATTCATTTTCACTCCCCTCTTCCATAATTCCTTCCATGTTATCCCTAATATCCACCACCACTCTATTTAACTAACACCATCCAATAATACATGGATACAGATTCATTCATCCTAACTATAATCCCACTAGCCATCCTAACCACTAGGGTAACTACTATTTCATTTTCATCTCCTATCACTTTCCCCATTTCATCAACCCTGAGTGTTCCCACCAGCTTGATTGATTGATTCATGTCTCTAAATTCCACACTCCCATAGGTTCCCCTTTTTCAACTCCCCATGCCTACCCATCCACTTGTGTCACTTCCAATTTCAACACCCTTAGTAGGCACATCCCTTACCACTACATCCATTTCTTCCATTTTCATAATAATGTAAACCCCCACTAATGAGGTAGAGATAGAGGAAACCATTGCTATAACTGGGGTAATTCAACCCATTGATGGGGAAGAGATTTTGAAAAAATTAACCAAATATTTAATGACTATATCAGTGATAGACAAAACACTCATCACAATAACCACCAGTGCAACAACTTGAGCTATAGATTCATAGTTGACAGTGCTAGGATTATAGGATGCCACTCCAAGCTATCTAGTGAAATTAGTAGGGAAGAAGTAAAAACAAATGGTGTCTCCTAACATACTATATTATATCTTTATAGAGGCATCAAATAAATCAAAGGCAACTCCCAAAATTATACCTAGAATATTATATGATTCAACATGGGAGAAATATGTAGAAATTGTAGTCCCCCCACCAGATAAACAAAAAGAAGATCTAGTGGTGGGGGATTACCAAATATCCAAAGTGCACCTGGGTCATCCTACAAGACAAGGATTGAACATGATGTTTAATCAAGCATTATCTCTCTTTTTGAGAATATGGATAGTGACAAGGTCACAAAAGATGAATTGAAGAATAAAGTTGAAAAATTGATAACTACACTGAAGAAGTTCATTGAGCCCATAGCCCAACTAACATAATCTATTACTCAATTCCCTGAAAAGGAAATACTTAAAGTAGTAACAGATTGGCAGTATGAGAAGAGCTAAAAAGTACTAGGTTAAGGAGCTCATCACAAAGAGAAATGAAGTAATTGAGTTAGTAATGGATTACTACAAAACTCTGAAGGATGATCGAGCATCTTTGAAGGCATCAATAAGAAAATATGAGGAAGAGATTGAAAGGTTAAACCTATTCTTGCAATAATTACAAGATATTGAATTGATACCCTCATTGTAGAGAAAATATTGAAAAATTACGTAAAGCATGAGGAGCTAGATAGGGCAGTGAATTTTAGAATAAGAATACTCACTGAGAATATTCATAAGGCTAAGGCTACATATGATAAGGTCACAAATACGATCTATGACATTGAAGATTTTCTTAATAAATTATCATGTGAAGCAACATATCATCAAGACCAAATCCTTTTAGTACAAGAGGTTTAGAACAAGTTCAAAGGAGTGGTCGAGAGAGAGTTAGCATGAGATACAACATTTAGCTTGAGTTTCATACACCAATTCATCAAGTATAATAATACACTTGATTAGATGGGGAAAGACACTCAATTATACAAGGTTGCATTAAGAGAACTCTCCAATACATTGGCATAATTTGAGATAAGAAACCTATATTCACTTGGTCCTAACAAAGATCATATCCCAGAGATATTCTAAAAATTTGATGCCTACATTGAGAAGACACAGGCAAAGAAGGATAAAAATCCTCAGAGGTTAAGGTTTTAGATTAATTCTTTCAATCAAATACATTATGTATATTACATTTATTCATTGTAAAGTTATAGGTTAAAAATTGAAACTAAAATTTTGGTAGTCCTTTTTGAGAAAGAGCCATTTGTAATTTTCAAGTATCTTTTTGGCAAGTTAAAAAGTCATAAAAATGAAACTTGTAAATTTCACTTTTCTTTTTGACAAAATTTTGAGTTGCTTAACTTGATAAAACTCATGTTGTAAATTGCATTTTTAGTTTCTTCAAATTGGATGACTTAAGAAGTTATAAACACCTTAATTGAAAAATACAAGTTAGGTTTTGTAAGTAATAACCTAAAATATCTAAAAGATTTCAAATTTTCTAAGTGTTAATTCATTTTTTGGCACCTCATTCCATGGGAAAGATAACAATAGCTAAACTAAAGAAAAGGAAGATGTCGTATGAAGATTGAACAAGATTTCTCTACACCTCCAACACTTGTTGAAGGCCTAACAGTTGCATGTTCCTTGTTCCAGCTATTTACCTCACTAAAGATACCATTCTAGCTAAAGATCATGCCATTTTCATGAGGTTTTCTAAATTTTATTGCTCTTTAACTAGGCATAGGGTTTTGATAACTGCCTCTCTTTTAGGAGAGTATTTTATATAAGTATGGGTACCATGGCATAGGCTAAGGATATTTTTGTTATTGGAGAAATTATTCTGCATTTTAAATAATTTATCTACATATTGTAACTTGGAGAATGATAATATATTGAAGTTTTGCCTTCGTTGTCTATGTTATCTTTGTGTATGTAAGGTTATTTGTCAAATTTGTGAATACTTTCATTCTTATTTTAGTCAAAAAATTTCATCTGTGGTATTATTTTGCCCTTTTGATAAGTTGTTTGATTAGAAATATAGAATCTTGTCCCTTATATGATAAATGCCCAATATTACCTTTGATTTCATATTTGCATAAGTTTATGCTCCAATATACTTTACTATATTTATTACTCTGCTATGTTCATACAAAGTAAGCATTAATATCCATTATAATTATTTGGTATAATCACCATTTATAGTTTTATAAAATTTATTTCTAAAAACTCTTTTCCTCACAAGTCAAACCCTAGTTAGGAAAAAGATCACTAAAAGGCAATATTTTAAAATGAACTAGTAATTTATCAATTGCAACAAACTTAGTGAAAGGAAGTTGCCTTTCTATGGAGGTTCACCTCAATTCACCAAGGTCCCACAGCTTCGAAGTGATCTCATTGAATAATTAGATTTCTCAAAGTTTGTAACACATACTAAACATCATACTACCGCACAAAGATGGGTGTGAAATCTATGTGATAACATCTACTTCGACATGATAATATTGCATGCTTCTTTACTACATGGTTCTCACATATACAACATAATCATCTTATCCTTTTGAGATAAGTTGAATACCACTTTTTCATTCCCCTCACCTCAAAGGGGGGCATGTCATAGAGACATTACATACATACAGTTGACAAAACTAACATATTTTGATTTAGTTTACATGATTCAAATATACAATCGGGATAAAATTTTATGTATTTGACACATATTTGATACATTTTTAAAAAAATCTATGATTATTATACATATTTTATAAATTAGAGGTTAAATTTTGATAGATACTTCAATTTAGGACATATTTGAGGTTTTATAATCACCTAAAAATGACACTTGAGTGCTAAGAGTGCTACTTGAGACCATCTATCCCTAACTTATCTCTAAACCTATCATAGGGCTTATTTTCACACAGATCTAGCCTTTGTGTGGGCCAAAGATGTCCATAATCATCCCTAAATTAGTTTTAAACTCTCATTCTTACATCTTGACCCTTTGTGCATTAGGTTCTACCACCTAGACACTAACACTATAATAAGGACAATAGTGTCACATGACGCTAATGTTCTAATTTTGGTGTTACTATCCTTTCCATCCTTTATCCATAAATATGTATCTTTTCAAATATTAGACCTCTTAGGGTTGGCCTCAACCTCTTTTAACACCTGCATAAGAACCAAAATAATACATACACATGACTTTTATCTCTCTAACCATTAGATGGAAATGAGATGTAAATTACACATATAAACTCAAAATAAGTTGTACACAATTAAGGCTATCAATATCTAATCTTCCCTACTTTTGCATACAACCATCTACATCATTCTTAAGCTCAAATTACTCATATTTCTACTCTCAAGTACATTCAAAGCATCAAGTCAATAATCATATTGGCTTCACTTGCACTTGCACCAACACTTCGGTGGGGAGAACTACATCGGGCTTGATCCTTATTCAAAGTATTGGGATGTAGGAAACTCTCATCATAATGGGGTGTTGATGATGTACAACCTACCCCACTAACAAACACACTTTATTGATTATATCAATCAAATGCCCTAATAATATGGAAGATTAGGGTTTTCTCAGAAAATTAGTCAAAATATGTCATCTACAAGGTTTTAGAAATCATGCATGTAAGAACATACTTGACAGACCCAGATACAGGTGCCCTTAGAAGCTCAAGACAATTATATACAAAGGACACTACTACAAAAATAGGGATGCTAGTTCCACATGGCAATATTTTCCAATTTGGGCACTATTATCTAGGAGGGGTTTTGAAACCTAGATCCTATTTTTGATAGTCAGACCAACTTCTACCTTAATTTTTAGCCTCTAGAGCATCTGTGTCAGTCATTTTCTAGATAAGTTCTCATTTTCATTATTTATTTTTATTTTTAGAAACGTCAAATTTAGTTAATTTTTTTACAAATCAATGGTTGTATTTATTACATATTTTTACCTTGATTTACTATAATCATTTTTTTAACAACATAAGACTTACATTCATCTAAGTCGTAAAAGGTTAAAACATTTGGTGAACCTGACTTGCTTCAAATACTATTCAAACCCTAACCCTAAATGCTCTTTGGATTTGTATCCTTTTGTTTTATATGCTTAGATACTAGTTCTAAAATCTTATATTTGTTTCAATATTTAATTCTTACAATCTTTCATAGATTAAATTTCTTTAAAGGTTCAAAATATACAATAGTTTGTTTTCCTACTCCCCAAGCTACAATGGCAAAATTCAACAACTAATTTGATGAAACCAATAAGAGATAATTGTAATATTTTATTTCCGAACATTCAGATATGTAAGATGACCTTATCAATATTATATATGAACTTTAAAAAAAAAATAATGGTCAATCTTCTACTCCCCTAAATAATAACATTGTTACACCTACTTTGGGGCTAACTCAGCTAGTACAACAACTAATTTTAACTCAACAACCTTTAGTTGTAGCTACATATCCTATGGCTAGTTACTCCTCTCTAGATATTCAATCCATGCATGAGGTTCATTATCTATAAGCTAAGGTGTTACATCTTGAGCAGGTAGCCAATAATCCATACATGCTTTGGATTCTCATATTATTTTACATACACCTTTGGCACGTCACATATTAATAACTTGTTCACCATCTAGATTTATGACACCTAAGATTAGTTTGTATGATGATAAGGGTGACCTAGAGCACCATCTTTGAGCTTTCCATGTAGCATATTTGGACTATGTGTCTAATGATTATCTCCTTACTAAGTTATTGCCATGCAATCTAAAGGATTATACCTTACAATGGTTCTATGATCCACTAAATCAGTGTATAACCACATTCAATCCATTGACAAATATGTTTTTAGCTCACTTCTCAATAAACATCAGTGATAAGATCTGATATGCTCAAGTAGCACAACTGAAACAAAAATCAAATGAGCCTATTAAATAATACATCTTGAGATATAATAATATATTAGCCAAGTTAACTAGCCCCATAGAAGATAGAGAGCTCCAGGACATATTCAAATTGAGTGTAATACTGGCATTACATTAAGTTATCTTGGTCAAGAAGTTTCCAACCTTCATAGATTTATGCCACATAATTAAAAAAGAGAGTTCAAGCTTCTCTTTATGGGAAAATTAAAATATGTGTAATCACCCAAAAATTGTATTTAGGTGCTAAGAGTGCTAATTGAGACTACCTATCCCTCACTTAGCCCTAAACCTATCATAGAGCCTATTGTCACACTTATCCAGCCTTCGTGTAGGCCACAAGAATCCCTAATCAACACTAAAGCAGTCCTAAACCCTCATTTCCTGATCCTGGCCCTTCGTGCCTAGTGTTATACTAGCTGGACACGAGAACCATAATAAGGAAACTAACACCACATATCACTAGTGTCCCCAAAATGAAAATAATTTCCATTGCCCTATATTTTCCCATACATATATCTTTTCAAAACTAGAACCTCCTAAGGTCAGCCTAGACATATTTTATCATCTACATAAACAACAAAACATTATATATACATGAATTTTATCCCTTTAACCATTAGATGATAATCAAATGCAAAATACACATTCAAACACAAAACAAGTTGATAACAATTAAGGTTATCAATCCCCATATTACCCTACTTCTACATACTACCATCTACTCTAGCCCTAAGCTTAGATTCTTAAGATTTTCAATCTCAAGAACATTTAAGGCACTCAAGGCCACTATCATACTAGCATCACTTACACTTGTACCAACACTTAGGTGGGGAAAATTATATCGTGTTTGATCTCTCCTTGAATTATTGGTATGTAGGCAACTCTCTTCACAACGGGTTGTTGAGGATGTCTAGCCTACCCTACTAACAAACACACTTTTTAGCTCATGTCCTAGTTACATGGAGGATTAGAATTTGTACAATAAATCAATTAGTATAGGGAAAATACAAGGTCATAGAACTCATATACGTAGGAATAGACCCCAGATATCCAAACATAGGTACACCCAAAATCTTAAAATAGTCCTATATAGAGGACACTACTACTAGTATCAGGACACTACCACCACTTATCTAATAAGGATACTAATATCCAATTATGTTGTTACTATCCAGGAGGGGTTCTAACACTTGGATCTAGTTTATAACACTTATACCAACTTCCTTCTCAGTTTATAGTACCCAAATCATTTGTATTAAGTGTTTTCTAGCTAAGTCGTTACTTGCACTATTTATTACTTTTTGTAGAAAAGTCAAAGCTAGTCAATTTTGTGAAAAATCAACAATTGTATTTATTGCATATTATTTCCTTGATTGAGTCTACTCAGCTCTTTAAAAAACATATGATTTACATATTCAAAGTCTTAAAAGGTTAAAACATTTAGTGAACCTAACTTACGTCAAACATTGCACAAACCTTAACCCTAGATGCTTTTAGGGTTTGTATCCTTTTTGTGTCTATGCTCATATTTTAGTTCCAAAATTTTATATTCATTTTAATATATATTTTTATAATCTTTCATAGATTAAAATTATTTAAAAGTTCAAAATATACAACTTGTTTTCCTACTTCGCAAGCTACAATGGTAGAATTCAATAATTGATTTGATGAGACCAATTAGAAATAATTATAAGATTTATGTCCAAACATTCAGATATTCAAGATGACCTCATCACTATTATTTAAGAAGAACTTAAAAAATTAAAAAAATAGTCAATCTTAAACTTCCCTAGATAATAAAATTGTTACACCTACAGTGGGGACAACTCAGCTAGCACAACCAACAATGGTAATTCAATAACCTTCAGTGCAACTACACCTCTTATGGTTATTTCTTCCACTCTAGATGTAAAATCTCTTATGCACAAGGTTCATACTCTATAGGCTAAGGTGTTACATTTTGAGAAGAGAGACACTAGGCCATCACATGCCTTGGTTTCTAATGTTGTCTTATATACACCTTTGACATATCACATAATAACAACTCCCTTTCAATCCAAATTTGTGGTACCTAAGCTTACATTGTATAATTTCAAGGGTGACCCAATGCACCATATTTGAGATTTTCATGCAACATGTTTGGAATAAATGTCCAATGATTGGCTTCACACACAATGATTTCTACATAATTTAAAAGATTATGCCTTACAATGGTTTTTTGACTTACCAAATCAATTTATCACAACATTTAATCATTTTTCAAACATTTTTTTAACACACATCCATAAATATTAGTGATAATATCTCATATGATCAAGTGGCATAGTTGAAACAAAATTCAAATGAACCTATTACAGAATACGTCTTATGATACAAGATGATACTAGCTAAATTGACTAGCCCTAGGGTAGATAAATATCTTCAGGACATATTCAAACATAGTCTTCTATCAGCATTACATGAAGTTATCTTGTTTAAGAATTTTCCAACATTCATAGATTTGTGCCCCACAATAAAAGAAGGATAAGTCAAGATTCTATCGATGGACAAATTAAAATATACCAATAGATCAAAATAAACTACTAAGAGTTAAAGTAAGCCTCCATACAAGGTAATGGCCACTAAAAATAAGAGTGATTAAAAGGCCATAATTAATATGACTTTAGAGCCATCTCCTCACTTGGTTTTATCAACTCCTCCATGCAGAGTCTTCACCAACTTTATAGAATCACTAACATGAGTTTTATAGTAGTTCTTGCAATGTAATTTCATATCTCTCCCTCCCATTAGATAGGTTGCTGTGACACAACCTTTTCCAAATAACTATGATTCTAATGCATTTTACGAGTATCACATGGCACCAAGCCATATAATAAACATATGCATTAGACTAAAACATAAGATACAAGATTTGATTGAGGCTAACATTATTGATGTGGCCACACCCATAGAGGCACCAAAAGTATAACAAATATAAGCTAAGGCATTAGAGAATTCTTAGATCCATCTTCAAAGCACATAATGAATGAGGTAGGAAGCACTTTAGGTGTTGACTACACATATCAGGAATATCCACCACCAACTTCATATCATACTAGTCCATAAGAGGCACACCCATTACACAATATTATTGGTATGTACCACATTATAGTTAAAACTAAACCACTCATCACCTTATCAGAGCAGGAGATTGTTGATGATGATGCATATTTATATGCACTATTTATATGAGCCTACATAGATCATCATCCTATCCATAATGTTATTGTTGACAATAGGTCAAGCATTAACATGTGAACTATGACACTTTTACAAAAATTTGGGCAGAGCAAGATATATCCCCTACAAACATAGTTATCAGTAGTTTCAGTGGTCATGTTCAGAGCTCCATCAAGGAGATTGTGCTTCCATTATAGGTTGGATGAGCAAACATGGCCACTTGACTCTTAGTAGTACCTAATAAAGGCATGTTTTATATGCTATTGGGTAGGCCATGGATACAATAGCTATGCGCCATCCCATCCGCAATGCATAGATGCTTAAAATATATACATGCAAATCAAGTGGTCAAAGTTGAGGGCCTTCCATATGAGTATCCTCTACCTATTCCATAGGTAGTTACAAAACATTTACCAATTATAACATAGTTACTAGATATAACATATTTATCAGTTACATCTCAAAGCACAATTCCTATTGATACACCATAGAGTTTAGTAGAGCCACTAATAAAGGTGAGGTCTCATACATTACTGACACGTATACATATTCTACCATGGAGACCATTATTAGAGAGAACCCTATGTTAGAGATATATTATAGATTTTAGAGGGCCTCTCTCTACTCACCTTATATCAATATTAACATTATTGGGTTCTTGGGGTTCTCATCATATGACACCTGTTCCACTTATAATCTCTTCCACTAGATGGGTTCATAAAACCCCTACAATTCATAAGACACCACAGTCAGTGCCATAGATTCCTAACACCACTACATAGGTAAATATAGATATCAATCACTCAGTACAACATATTATGGGACCATAGTTTCTCTTTCACATACCATGCATGATCATAGTTCCATTATATGACACAGGCCATAGTGATAATGAATCTCCCATGAGGCTCAACAGTTAGTATTATTCCTCCTTTCTTGTATGTAATTTCCTCTCTTTTGCTCCTTGTACATAGCTTATATCCAAAAAACACAAAAACATTCAAATATTACTTAGAAAACACAAAATTATAGATGGCATGCATTTCTATGTTTACACTTCTTATATTTTCTAGTCACTACATATGTTAGTTATCTTTGTATAGTCAGTTTTATCATATATATGCTTCACTTGTTCTTCTCGAGTACTTGTAGATTGCTTCAAGACTCAGGTCCACTACACCAATCTAAACTTGTTATTATCTACCCATTAGGGCAATATACATCGATACATGGGTCTTCACTTGATACATTATCCCACTTGAGGGCATACTATACACAATTTTGATTATAAGGTTCAATCTTTCTATACTATACATCCTAGTTTTAACATTATTATATCTTGATATTGATCATGCTAATCTTACTCAATTTTTTTTCTAGTTATTACTACATTATACTTAACACATGTACATCCTAAATCTTACACAAATTTATATTAAATATTCATGCATACTTTCATTTCTAGCTTTCCTAGTTTAGATTTGATTGTATTTCTATGCTTCTTTTATTCAAGGGCATTTGAATATGCCATTGTTATTTGACTCTACACCACTTATATTCATAATATATGTGTTTTAGACATGTGCCCTATCCTTGTATGTGCCTTTCCTGATTGTGTAAGTAGACATTTGAAAATGTCCTTCTATGTGGCTCTAAGTCAACTTATTTGTTTCTTGTGTATGTGGACATTTGAACATGTCCTTGTTTGTCTTATTTCTTAGATTTAATGACATGTGCACATGTCCCTTGTATTGTGACACCTTGACCTACTTTTTATGCCTCATGTGTTTTGTATTTATGATTTCTTATATACATCATGGCCATGCCACTTGTCTTTGCTTGTTACACACAATAGTTTTTGAAGCCATGAGGGACCTCATGTATCTACCCTTCCTACTTGGGTGTTGTGATGGTCATCATGCCCCATCCCCTAGGTACCTAACTAGTTTTACTCAGATTAATTTTTATATACATTTATTACATCTATCTTGATACCCCAGTGAATATTAGACATGACATACATCTTATATTACATACTTATGCTCAAATTATCTTACATTCTGATGTTATGTATGCACATTATATTAGATTATTATGTAATTATCATAAATGCTCTGGCTAGCATATATTTTATAGAGCTATTTATTTTGAGGATAGTTCTTGCATAGGTTAAATGATTCCCCTCAAAAGAGGGGCCATTTAAAAGGGTTTGTCACTAAGATTAGGCTCCTATATTGCACTTAAAATACATTTTTTAGCACACAAGATCAATTACAAAAATTTAAATATAAGTAAACATAGTGGGAAAGTAGTGACTCAAAAAGCAGTACAATTACACATAATTTAGACTAAAAGGACACTATTACCCAAATTAGGATATTAGCACCACATGGCACTATTATCCAAGATATGGCACTACTATCTGATAGCCTCACTTTAAAAAAAACCTAGATTGGCTAGAATAATATAACAGGTATAATATAGGTTTACATAGATTCAGTTACAGGTTTATCAGTTATACATAATTTTGCTTAGATTCATACTAGTTCATCTCAAATTCATATCAATTTTCTCAGATTGGGGGCATCATGTGTAACATGACCCTTCCCATATTCACTTTAGATACCTAGATATAGTTTATTATAATTCAATCCAAAATCTATATACTTAGATATTAGATTTAGGGGCATGTGCATGACACATTGTTTTTATATGCTCACTTACACATTGATTGTGTAGATTGAATGAAAAAATCCATGTAATTATCTATGTTGTATACACTTGACATCATATTATAGGTTGCACACCAGTCTCATGGCTTATTGCATATATAGTGGTTGGTATTCTCAAGTGGCCCAGAGCTACCTAATGTACCCAAATGGCTATAGAGCTGGCAAACATAGTTAGATATACATAGTTAGACATTTACAATACTTCACATAGTTTAGTTTTAAATTAATCTTCTACACATGGGTGGGAAATGATGGATTCATAGCCTACTTGAGTTCTTAATCCACCTACATGAGAGGGTTAGACACATTATTGATTCAATCTAAGCTATTCATAGGTCATGATCTACCAAGCAGGGGTGGGCAATGATGGAGTATAAATCATAGTGATTTATTGAGCCACCCACACATGAGGATTGAGAAATCCATGAACTCAGTCCAAGCTATTCACCAATTAGTCACTATATTCATGAACACACATAAGTTATCACCAAGTTCATGCATTAGTTCACGTACCTAGTGAGGTGTATTCATTATTTTCCTCTTTTCCATCTCTTTACTTGGTTTAGTATTTTGATTTTGATATCTTTTAAGGACTATTTTTTTCAAATTTCATTTGTAGGACATGCATTAGATCATGCTTCACATATTTAGACTCAAATTCACACACTCAAACTTAACTTCATGGGCTTTGCTTCCTAAGTAAGTCCAAGTATGCTTCTTTTTCCTTTATCCTAGTCATTTAACTTTTCTACGTTTTTAGAATAAAGGGAAGGGGATGTAATAACCTAAAAGTGGTATTTGAGTGCTAAGAGTGCTACTTGAGACTACATATCCCTAACTTATCCTTATACTTATCATAGAGCCTATTATTACACTTATCCAACCTTTGTACAGGCGACATGTATCCCTAGTCAACCCCAAATTAGTGTCAAAACCTCATTTCCTAATCTTCGCCCTTCATGCCTAGTGTTCTTCCAGCTAGACAGTAGCACCATAATAAGGATACTAGAGCCCTATCTTTTCCCAAACGTTTATATTTTCAAAACTAAAACCTCTTAAGGTCATCCTAGACATCTTTTATCATCTGCACAAGAAAAAAAACAATATATATACATGAATTTTAGCCCTCTAACCACTAAATGTAAATAAAATGCAAAATACACATTCAAACATAGAATAAGTTGAGCACAATTAAGGTTATCAATCTGTATTCTATCTTAATTTTGCATACTACCATCTACAACAACCCTAAGCTCATAGTTTCTAGATTTCTAGTCTTAAACACATTCAAGGCACTAAAGGCCACTATCATACTAGAATCACTAGCACTTATGTGGGGAGAACTATAGCAAGATTGATCCCTCCTCAGAGTATTGGTATGTAGGCAATTTCTTCATAGTGGGGTGTTGAAGATGTCTAACCTACCCTACTTACAAACACACTTTTTAGCTCATGCCCTAGTTACATGGAAGACTAAGGTTTGCATAATAAATCAATCATTATAGAAAAAATATGGGGTTCTAGAACTCATGCACATAGGAATAGACCCCATATATCCAGACATAGGTGCACCCAAAATCTCGAGACAATCCTACACAAAGGACACTACTACCAATATTAGGACACTACCACCACTTTTCTAAAAATGGTTCTATTATTTGATTATGGAGATATTATCCAGTAGGGGTTCTAACACTAGGGTCTAGTTTATGACACTCAAACTAGCTTCCATATCAGTTTTTAGCACCCAAATCATTCATATTAGGTTTTTTTTAGAAAAATCATTACTTGTACTATTTATTACTATTTTTAGAAAATTCAGAGCTAGTAAATTCTATAACAAATTAGTGGCTATATTTATTGTATACTATTTCCCTAATTTAATCCACTTAGATCTTTAAAAAACATAAGATTTACATATTCTAAGTCCTAAAAGGTTAAAAGAATATGCAATGGGATCAAAATCAACTATTAAGAGTTCTAGTAAGCCTCCATACAAGGTAAGGGACACTAAAAGCAAGAGTGATCCAAAGGCCATAATCAACACAACTTCAGAGCCATCTCCTTGCCTGATTTTATTAACTCTTCCATAATGAGTTTTTACCAACTTTCCATAATTTCTAGCACATGTTTTATAGTAGATCTTGGAATGCAATATGATATCTCTCCCTCCCATCAAAGAGGTTGATATGACATGGCCTCTTCCAAAAAGCTATGATTCCAATACATTTTGTGAATATCATAGGGCACTAGGCCAAATAAAAAATTGATGCATCAAATTGAAACATAAAATACAAGATTGATAGCGGATAACATAATTGATGTGGGCACACCCACAAAGGCACCCATAGTTTAACAAACAAAAGCTAAGGCATTGGAAATATTCTTAGATCCATTTTTGAAGCATAAAACAAATGAGGTATGGGGTACTTTAGGTATTCACTGAATGTATTAGGCACATCCACCACCAACTTCATATCACATTACTAAAGAAGATGAAAACCCCTTACATAATATTATTGGTGTGTATCATACAACAATACCAGCTAGACCACTCATAAATTTTTTAAAGCAAGAGATTATTGATGATAATTTAGATTTTTATGCACTCTTTGTATGAGCCTACATAGATTATCATCCTATTCAGAGTGTTATGGTTGAAAATGGGTCAAGTATTAACATGTGTACTATCACACTTTTACAATATTTGGGGTATTCAGAGTAGGATATATCTCCTATGGACACAATTATTCATGGTTTTAGTGGCTATATTCAGAGATCCATCAGGGATATTGTACTTCCACTACAAGTTGGACCAACACATGTGGCTATGTTTTAACATTTTAGGACTTAGTGAATGTAAATACTATGTTTTTTATAGAGTTGATTATATTAAATTAGGGTAATAATATTCAATAAATAAAACCACTAATTAGTTATAAAATTGACTAATTTTGACCTTTCTAAAAATATCAATATATAAAACAAGTAAGAACTTAGCTGGAAAATGACTAAGATAGATGATCTAAAAGCTGAAAATTGAGGCAAAGGCTAGTCTAAATATCACAAATAGGATCCAGGCATCAAAACCCCTCCCATAAATTATCACCCTAATTATATAGTAGTGCCATATTTGGATATGTGATGCTAGTGTCCCTATTTTGACAATCGTATCCTTTGCACAAGACTGCACTGAGCTTTTGAATGTAGTTGTGTCTAGATCTATGATCTGTTCATATGTGCATGAGTTTTAAAACCATATATATGGCATATTTAGTTGATTTTATGAGAAAACCCTAATATTCCATGTTGCTAGGGTATTTGGTTTATACAAGCAATACTTTGAAGAGGGATCAAGCCTGATGTAGTTCTCCCCACCTAAGTGCTGGTGTAAGTGAAAGTGAAGCTAGTATGATCGTTAACTTAAGTGCTTTGAATGTGCTTGAGATTGGAAATCTAGGTCGTTTGAGCTTAAGAATGTTGTAGATGGTAGTATGCAAAAATAGGGCAAAATATGGATTGATAACCTTAATTGTGCTCAAATTATTCTAAGTTTGAATATGTATTTTGCATTTGATTTCCATCTAGTTGTTAGAGGGCTGAAATTCATGTATTTATACTATTTTAGTTCTTGTGTGGGTGTTAGAAGAGGTTTAGACTGACCCTAGGAGGTTTTAGATTTGAAAAGATAGCTATTTATGAAAAGAGGAGGGAAAGGAAAATAACACCATTATTAGGACACTATTATCCCTATTTTGGCACTATTGTCCAAGTGGCACCTATGGCCTGCATAAAGGTTGGAAAAGTGTGTAAATAGGCTCTAGGATAGGTCTTTGTTTAGATATAGTTATTTATATACATTATTAATACTGACATAAATATTATTATTAACAATATTACATTATTAATCTATATGTTAGTTTATCAAATATATTGTGAGTCACAATATATTCATATTTTAGTATGTTGTTAGGAGTTTATTAGGTTGAGTTTTAATAAGGAGTTTTGCGAGATTTTGGAGGAGATTTAATCTCCTCAAATATTAGAATGATATTCCTATATAATTATGTACTCTTGCATGAAATTATGTGAAGTAGAATATTATTATTGTGTTAAAATATTTCTCAATTTCTTCTACTTTTTTTATTGTGTAAATCATACAGAGATCTGAACTAGATGCATCATATGATATCAAAGTAGGTATGTAAGATTGAGAATTAAATGGGGTAACTCCTTAGTTTTCTTTTCCCTTGTCTATGAAATTCATCATATATATATATTTGATTTTATATCTATATTTTTTAGATAAGATTTTTTATTAGTATGTCTGTTGTCTATAGTTTTGCTTAGTCATGGTTCTAAACAAATCTAGAATTATAATTTCTTAGCCAAGTCTTACTACCAGAAGCATAGTCTCAAAGTATCAACATCAATCTTCTAGTTTTTTTTAAATTCATGCTCTGATATTTGTGTGGATCTACGTAAAAGGATTTGTGCAAACCCTTTGCAATCATCAGGCATAGTGGATGCTATATTTACTCAATAGATTTGTGCCTACCATCTACCACTATAATTTTAAGAACAAACATCTACACCATATTTACCACTAATTTTAAAAGCTTGAATATGCATCCTCATTTTGTATATGCATTTATAGAGATATATATTATAGAACAAGCTTATAAATGGTTTTGGTGAATTTAAATGTGTCATACTCCTCACCAACTATCTAGTCTGCTATGTGGGTGAGATACAATTTAGTGCCATTTGCAAGGACACATAGTTCAATATTTAGTTTTTGTTCTTGCATCAGTCATTTTGTATCTCTATTATACTTGATTTGTGCATTATATCTCCTATAGCATGACATCAATCTAATGCTTTCACTTTCCATACAAGAAGATGCTATCCTACTGAGACTCATGCCCTCAATAATCTAGATTAGTAACGCGTTTTTCCTATGCACTTGTTGGCTGGATATATGACCTATCAATGTTAACTTGCCATATTTTTAGACTCCATAATCTTCATCATTCTAGAAAATTCATGGTTTTATTTTTTACAAGGCATATATAGTTGTGTCACGTGTCTTTTTTGTTCCTTTATTTTAGGTGTTTAAATTGAGTTTTTTTAATTTAGTTTTATTTAATTTTAGTTTGATCAACATTTTGATCAATACTAGTATTATGTCATATAAAGGTCATTTATAGTTTTAAATTATTTTGTAATGATTAAATTCCTAAGTTTAGGTTGTTTTGTTTTATGGTTCGTATAAATATAATGTATGTCTTTAAAATTTTTATGTGTCTGTCAAAGTCTATAGGTTTAGAAATTAGTTTTAAAAACTTTATGTTCATTATAAAATTTATAGGCATATAGGTGTTTTAGTGTTTAGAGTCATTTCTCAAATTGTAAAAAATAAAAATTGTTTGTAAAAGGATGCATTTTGGGGCAAACCCGACGTCCTGAGTCAAAAGCATCAATGTCAATTATGTGTTTTGGGAAGTTTTATAAAAAATGACATGAGCTTCAAATATTCATCAGATGAGTAAGCAACATCATTTAATGAAGGTTAGAGGAAATGAAGGTATGAGGTTTTTTATGCCTCTCATTTATGACTAGCAACAAGGTCATTATCTAATTTAGTGGCATTTTTCTTTCAATTATGTGGTGTGCTTGTTTTCAGCATAGTGTGGTGTGAATAAGAATAAAATTTGTATGCATGTTCAAATTTTTAATAAGTGAATTAAATATTCATATGTAACCTTTATAAAATGTGAGAATGATGAGAGCTAGAATCTATACTGCACATCATGATGTGGTTTATGGTAAACCACTTGTAAAACCATTATTTTGTGGTTTCTAGTTAGCCACTTGGAAAACCACTATTTTGGTTTTTGGTAAGCCATCTATAAAACCATTAGGTATTATTTTTTGGTTTCTAGTTATCCACTTGTAAAACCACTATTTTGGTTATTGGTCACCATTTGTAAAACCATCATGTGAGGTTTGTGATTATTCTCTTAAAATCACCAAGTCATGAGTTTAGGTGCAGATATGGGAGAGTTGTTTTCCCCATGTTCACATTAAGGGGGTGTGGGATAGGATTAATGTTAGGAACCCCTTATCCAACAGAAGCACAATTGATTACTTTATTATAAGCAATTAAACACTGAATTATACTAGAATGATTAAGTAACTAGAAACTTGAGACAACAAAGAATTTGAGAGACAATACACAATCTTGTATTAAATATTACTAGAAGAAAATACAATAAGGAAGATGCCACTTCTTCCTCCACCTCAAAGGCTTGCCACACCTCAAGACCTTCTTCCCTCTCTCTCTTGCTCAACACAACCAACTCAACAACCTGAGTTGTTATCCCTCCTTGAATACTTCAGCTGATCTCCTTGACCTTACACCTGTAGATCTCATTGACCTTGCTTCAATGCTTCAATGATTTACTTGCTTACTTAATTTAAAATACATGCCTCATGGGTCTTTAAATAGAATCCCATGGTTACAAAAATAGAACTCTAACTACAATAATTAGACATGCAGCTCATGACTATAATTAGTCATTTAACATGTAAACACTCACTTCACTTAACTGACTATTCGTCAATAGCAGTTTTGGAACACATAGGTGACCGACGCCGGTCCCTACTTGCCTGGTTCTGCCGACATTGGCCGACTAGCTGTCGATGCCAGTTGCCTTCTACACTGGTCATGATTGACATCAGTCATGCTGCCAACACTGGTACTTCTAGATCTTCAACAACCTCTTATTTCTTTGTGTCTGCAACAGTTGAAGCTTTTAGCTCCACACCCTAACAATCTCCCACTTGGAGATAAATAGCTGCTACTGTACCTATACCTGTACACCATCTATTTTTTTCCCTTGGCTCTGTATCCCTCTTCAAAGTCACTCTTGAAGACCAACCACCATGCAAACCTGTAATGCTATACCTGTTACTTATGCCAAAAGAATTTTGCTACTCCCAAATTCTTCATGACATACTTCTGAACCAACTCTACCCTTAGCTCAGCTGTATATGAAACCCTGCAACAAGTAACACAATATAGTAACAGGATAATGTAGCTAATATTATCCAACCTGGTAAAGATAAAATACAATGGTCAAACCTCCATTGTCCTACAGCCTAATCAAGACCATATACCATAGCCTTCTGTCTCACGTGTCCATCCGCTCTCTTCTCTAACATGGGAATCCATCCCTCATCCAGTGCTTTCTTCCAGCTAGCAACTCTACCAATGAATACCTATTTGGTTCTTCTCCAAGGACTCACACTCCTCATCCATGCCAAGCTCCCACTGTTTCTAGATTCTACCTGCATTGCTTCTTCCATCTTCCTAGTTCTAGACCATCAGTAAGAAATATAAAGAAGGTGAACAATGAATATGAGGTTCACTTACCCTTTTTGACCTCCATATGGGTGTTTGAGACTCCTTGACAACTTTTTGTCCACCCAACATCCATTCCAATGACCGATCTTGGCCATCTCCCAGTCAGCTCCTGACCAATGTCGATTCCCTGCACTGACCCTGACTGTCGATGTCATTTCCTTAGCTGACACCGGTGTCCCCCCTGCCGATGTCGGTTCTTGCCTAACCGACGTCAGTCTTCTCCTACCGACTCTATCAACCCTACTAGTCTGCACATGACCGATGTTGGTTCCTATTTGGCCGACGTCGGTACCATGGGAGCACCGATGTCGGTACCTATGTTTTCCTGTAAGTGATGATTTATTTATCCATGAGCTCATCTTAGATCAAACCTCTATCCATACTGGCCTACTTAGATTTATTCAGCCCCTAAGACTGATCTCTGTCCTTCATCTCCTCTGTAAACACCAAGGCTTCTTTGTTCCCATCAAAAGCATCAAATTTCATTTTCCTACAATGAACTCTATTTATGCTTTCTGAATTTGAACACATACCTTTTGAATCAAGAACGTCCATTCCATTCTTATTCATGTGACCAAGCCTATTAAGCCACATCTTTGAATCTACAACTGAGGTAGATAAACCAGAAGTAGAATCAGTAATACAAGTAGATAGATAAAGAGTACCTACTTTCTTACCTCTTGCTAAAACAAGTGCTCCCTTGGTAACCTTCCAAGAATCCACTGTGAGGGTTATTGTGCATCCCTCATCACCCAACCTTCCTATAGAAACCAAACTCTACTTCAGAATTGGGACATGCATGACCTCCTTCAACACCCATGTGTTGTTTATCTGCAATCTCAGCTGCACTTTCCCTCTGCCAACTATTTGACAAGGTGTACCATCCCCTAAATAAAGGACTCCAAAGTCTCCCTGTTCATACTCATGGAACAAATCTCTGTTTGGGGATGCATGAAAAGAAGAACCAGAATCTAAAATCCAAGATCCTACCTGACTATCCAAAGAAAGTATGAGAGAGTCTTGTACCATAATATTTGCATCCTTTGCTTCTTCTTTACCTTCATGCTGATTTTCTTTATCTCTCAACCAACACTCCTTTGTGTGTCCTCTCTTTCCACAAAACCAGCAGGTAACACCTCTAGATTTGGATCTCCCTCCCACCTTCAACCTTCATTTCCCTTGCTCTACCTTCTCTCTTTGCCTACCCCTACTTTCTGTACTTAGAGCATTCCCTGATGATTCACCTGTGCTTATCCTGCATATTTATTCATTCAAGATCACACTCACAACATCATCAACTTTTAAGATTTTAGAAGCAGATGCATAATTACTTACTGCCATAACCAAACTGTCCCAACTTTCAGGCAAAGAACATAAAATCAAGAGAGCCTTTACCTCATCATCAAAAACAATATTGACTGAAGCTAACTGGTTTACCAAACCATGGAAATCACTAAGATGAGTATGTACCGATCCACCTTCCTACATTTGCAAAGTAAATAACTGCTTCATAAGATATACCTTATTAGAAGCCGAGGGCTTTTCGAATAAATTTGCCAAGGATTTTATCAACTCTTCCATTGTCTTGCACTGTGATAAGCTGGAAATCACAGATGATGCAAGGCTCAACATTTTAGAACCGAGAGCCTTCTCATCAAGAACACTCCATTCTTCATCCTTCATATCTATGGGCTTGCATGCAACCCCACCCAATGGTAAGTACAAATCCTTCTAATACAAATAATCCTCTATCTGCATCCTCCAATGTTGATAATTCTTGCCGTTAAACTTGTCCATTTGTAGCTTACTTTCTTCTGCCATTGCTGAACTCCCACTCAATCAAAAACCCTGTGAATGACCTGTAATCAAAAACAATAACTTACTCCCTACAAACCGTAGCTCTGATACCAACTGTTAAGAACCCCTTATCCAACGGAAGCACAATTGATTACTTTCTTATAAGCAATTAAACATGGAATTATACCAGAATGATTAAGTAACTAGAAACTTGAGACAACAAAGAATTTGAGAGACAACACACACTCTTGTATTAAATATTACTAGAAGAAAATACAATAAGGAAGATGCCACTTCTTCCTCCACTTCAAAGGCTTGCCACACCACAAGACCTTCTTCCCTCTCTCTCTTGCTCAACACAACTAACTCAACAACCTGAGTTGTTATCCCTCCTTGAATACTTCAGCTGATCTCCTTGACCTTACATCTGTAGATCTCCTTGACCTTGCTTCAATGCTTCAATGATTTACTTGCTTGCGTAATTTACAATACATGCCTCATGGGTCTTTAAATAGAATCCCATGGTTAAAAAAATAGAACTCTAACTACAATAATTAGACATGTAGCTCGTGACTATAATTAGTCATTTAACATGGAAACACTCACTTCACTTAACTGACTATTCATCAACAGTAGTTCTAGAACACACAGACGATCGACGCCGGTCCCTGCTTGCCTGGTTCTGTCGACGTCAGCCGACTAGCTGTCGATGCCGGTTGCCTTCTGCACTGGTCATGAACGACGTCGGTTATGCTGTCGACGTTGGTACTTCTAGATTTTCAGCAACCTCTTGTTTCTTTGTGTCTACAATAGTTGAAGCTTTTAGCTCCACACCCTAATAATTAATAATGTTCACAAGGGGGTGAATGTTGAGGTATAGTTATGTGTTCACATTATCAATACCGATGTAAATATTATTGTTAACAATATTACGTTATTAGTCTATATGTTAGTTTATCAAATATATTGTGAGTCATAATATATTTGTATTTTAGTGTGTTATTAGGAGTTTGTTAGGTTGAGTTTTAATATGGATTTTTGAGATATTTCAGAGGAGATTTGATCTTCCCAAATATAAGAATGATAGTCCTATATAATTATGTACTCCCATATGAAATTTTATGAAGCAAAATATTATTATGTTAAAATGTTTCTCAATCTCTTCAAAATTTTTTATTGTGCAAATCATATAGAGATCTGAACTAGCCCCATCAAATCTATGGATAATCTAGGCATCGGTAGTCTCAAGTAGCACTCTTAGCACTCAAGTGCCACTTTTAGGTGATTACATTTGCCCCCCTTTATTATAAAAATGTAATGAAGTGAAATGACTAGGATAAAGGAAAAATAATTGTACTTGGAACTACCTAAGAGGTGAATCCCATAAATCTAGGTCTAAATATGTGAAGCATGCTCCAATGCATGTCCTATAAGTGAAACATGCATAAATAAGTCCTTAAGAGATATCAAAAGCAAAAACAAAATTGAGTAAAAGAGTAAAATTGAGTAAAGCTAAGTAAAAGGATAGGAAAGAGGAAATGAATAAATACACCTCACTGGGTATGTGAACCAATGCATAAACCCAATGGAAACCTATGTGTGTGCATGTATATAGTGATCAATCAGTGAATAAATTGGATTGAATTAATGGATTGATCAATCCTCATGTGTGGGTGGCTCAAGAACTCAATCTAGGTTTGATTCCATTATTGTCCACCCCTATTTGGTGGATCATGACCTATTAATAACTTGGATTGGACTGATGGTGTGTCTAACCCTCTTATGTATGTGGATCAAGAACTCAAGTAGACTATGACTCCATCATTGATTATATATTTGTAGTAGATGCATTACATATGAAAATTGCATGATGTAACTAGAAATGTCTAACTGGAAATGTTAGCTCTATGACCACTCATGTATATTAGATGGCTCCAAGCCATTTAGGAATGCCAACCACTGCAAATGGATTAAGGAGTGAAAATGGTGTGCAACCTAGAATAAGATGTTGGATGCATATAACATAGATAATGACATGGAATTTATCATTCCATCTAATCAACTGGTGTGTAAGTGAGCATTAAAAAATGTGTCATGCACATGCCCCCAAATCTAATATATGACCATATGGATTATAGATTGAGTTGTAATAGTTTATATCTAAACTAAAAATGGGAATGGTCTTACCACACATGATGCCTCCAATCTAAGAAATATTATATGAATCTGAGAAAACTAAGCAAAACTAATAAATTTGTAATTGAACCTATGCAAACTTGTACTATACTTACTATTTTTTTTGGCTAATCTAGTTGTTTTTGAAATTAAAGCTATTAGAAAATAACACCATAGCTTGGACAGTGGTGTTATGCAGTTTTAGTGTCCCAATTTGGGTGCTAATGTCCTACTACTCTGATTTCTATGCGACTATGTTTATCTTTGTGTCATTATTTTCCCATTGTATTTACCTGAGTCTGATTTATGTAATTTAAGCATGTGTGATGAAAAATGTATTGTGAGTGCATTCTGGTAGCCTAATATTTGTGATAAACCCTTGTGAATTGTCACTCTTTTGAGGGGAGTTATTGAACTATGTAATAACTCTCCTCAAAAGAAAAATATCTGCAAGATGTGTGATAACCAAAACACATGTAATATCTATGTAATAATATAATATACTGTGCATACATAACATCAAAATGTAAGATAATATAAGCATAAGTGTGTAATGTGAAATTTATGTCATGTTTAACATTCACAAGGGTGTCAAGATAGATATAACAATGATTGTAACAATAAATCTGAGTAATAATTGAGTAGCTACCTAGGGGGATGGGGCATGATATCCATCATGGCATCCAAGTAGGAAGGGGAGATACATGAGGTCCCTCATGGCATCTAAAATGGAGTGTGTAATAATAAAGAGACAAGTGTCATGGCCATGATGCATACAAAAAGCATACATATAACACACATGAGACATACAAAGAAGGCCAAGGGGCCACTATATAAGGGACATGGGCACATGTCACTAAATATGTGAAAATAAGACATACAAAGACATGCTTAAATATCCACATATGCAAGTAACAAGCAAGTTATCTTTGAGCCACATAGAAGGGCATGTTTAAATGTCTATATACATAATCAAGAAAGCACACACAAGGACATGCACATTTTAAAAGCATACATAGTGTGAAAATAAGTGGCAAAGAGCAAAAGAGTAATGGCATATTCAAATGCCCTTGAATAGAAGAAGTATACAAATACAATCAAGTCTAAACTATGTAAGTTAGAAATTAAAGTATACATTAACATGCGTACAAATCTATGTAAGAGATATGACGTACATATTATAAGTCTAAAGTAGTAGTAGTTGGCAATAAAACATGAGTAGGTATAACATGATCAATATCAAGATATAATAATGCTAAAGTTGTAATGTAGAGTATAGAAAGATAGAACCTGGTAATCAAAATTTTGTATAATGTGCCCTAAATGGGTGAATGTGTCAAATGAAGAACTTGTGTATCGATGTATATGCCCCTAATGGGTAGAGAAGATCAAATCTGGATTGGTGTAGTGGACCTAAGTCTTATAAGTAATCTATAAGCACTTGATAAAAATAAGTAAAGCATATATGTATGATAAAATCGATTATAATAATATAAATAACATATGTAGTGTTTGACAAATATAAGAAGTGCAAACATGGTATGCATACAATCTATAATTTTGAATTTTTTGAGTAAATATTTGAATGTTTTTGTGTATTTTGAAATATTATATTATTTTTGTATTTTTTGGATATAAGCTATGAACAAGCAACATGAAAATGAAATTATATATAAGGAACAAGAGAGAAGGAAAGTATGAATAATAAGGGAGGAATAATACTAACTGATGAGTCTCATGGGAGACTCACTATCAATGTGGCATATGTTAAATAAAAGAACAATGATCGTGCATGCTATATGAAAGGGTAACTATGGCTCCAAAACTTGATGTACTAAGTGATTGATGTCTTTCCCTACCTATGAAGTGGTGATGACATTGACTGTGGTGTTCTATGAATTGTAGGGGTCTTAAGAACCCATCTGGTAGAAGATGTTGTAAATGTCATAGGTGCCCTATGCTAAGAACCCTGAGAGCTCAATAATATTGATCTCAAAAGAAAGTTAGTAGAGGTAGGACCTCTAGAATCTATAACTTATCTATGATGTATGGATCTCTCTAATAATGGTCTACATGGGAGAGTACACATACATAGAAACATTATAAGAGTAGACCTCACCTGCACTGGTGGCCCCATTGAATTCTGTGGTGTACTGATATGAACTATGTCTAGAGCTGTAACTGGTAACTATGCTATAGATGGTAACTATGTTGTAAATAGTAACTTTAATCTAACTCCCTATGGGATAGGTAGAGGATACTCATATGAAAGGCCCTCAACTCTGATCACCTAATTTACATGTATATATTTTAGTAATCTATGCATAATGGATGGGATGGATCATGGCTGATATATCCATGACCTACCCAGTAATATGTCAATACACCTAAACTAGGTAATACTAAGAATATAGTGGCCACATATGCTGGGCTAACCTATAGTGGAAGTAAAATCTCCTCAATGGATCTCTGGACATGGATATTGAAACCATTGATAATTGTGTCTATAGGGGATATATCATGTTTTAAATACCCCAAATGTTTTAGAAATGTGATAGTGCACATGTTAATGCTTGGCCTATTATTAACCATAACATTCTAAATAGGATGATGATTTATGTAGGCTTGTATAAAGGGTGCATATAAATTTGAATCAACAACAAAAATCTCTTACTCTTAGAAGGTGATGAATGGTATAGGTGAAACTATAGTGTGGTACACACCAATGATTTTGTGTAATGGGTGTGCATCCATTATAGTAGTGTGATATGATGCTAGTGGTGGATGTGCCTGATACATGTAGTGAATACCTAAAGTTCTCCCTACCTCATTTGTTGTATGCTTTGGAAATGGATCTAAGAATATTTTTAATGCCTTAGCTTCCATTTTTTGAACTTTGGGTGCCTTTATGGGTGTTCCTACATCAATAATGTTAGCCTCTATCAAATTTTGTATCTTATGTTTCAAGCTGATGCATATGTTTGTTGTATGGTCTGGTGCCTTATGATATTCAAAAAATGCATTGGATTAATATTTCTTTGAAAGAGGCTATGTCATATAAACCTCTTTGATGGGAGGGAGATATATGAAATTACATTCCAAGAGCTATTGTAAAACACATGTTGGTGATTCTAGAAGGTTGGTAAATTTTTTGCATGGAGGAGTTGATTAAACCAAGTGAGGAGATGGCTCTAAAGTTGTGTTAACTATGGCTTGTGGATCACTCTTGTTTTTAGTGGTTCTTACCTTATATGGGGGATTACTAGAAATCTTATCAGTTGATCTTGATCCACTTGGATATTTTAGTTTACCCATTGAGAGAATCTTGACTTCTCTTTCTTCTACTATGTGGCATAAATTTATGAAGGTTGGAAACTTCTTAAATAAGATAACTTCATGTAATGTTGGTAGAAGACCTTGTTTTAATATATCCTAAAGCTCTTTATCTACTATGGGACTAGTCAACTAAGCTAATATAGTCTTATATTGTAAGATGTATTCAATAATAGGCTCATTTGATTTTTGTTTCAATTATGTAAATTGAGCATATGAGATCTTATCACTAATGTTTATTATGAAGTGTGCTAGAAACATATCTACTAATGGATTAAATGTGGTGATAGATTGATTCAATAGATCATAGGACCACTGTAAGGCATAATCCCTTAAACTACATTGAAATAACTTATTGAGAAGCCAATCATTGGACACGTAGTCCAAACATGATACATAAAAAAACTTGGATATGGTGCTCTAGGTCACCCTTACTATCATACAATGTAAGCTTAGGTTCCACAAATCTAGATGGAAAAGGAGTTGCTACTATATGATGTGCCAAAGGTGTATGTGAAAGAACATGAGAACAAAAGGCATGTGATGATCTAGTGGCTCCCTGCTCAAGCTGTAACACCTCAGCCTACAGAGTATGAACATCTTGCATAAGGGATTGCCCATCTAGAGTGGAGGAAATAACCATAATAGGTATAGATGTCACTAAAGGTTATTGAGTTACAATTAGTTATTTTACTAGTTGAGTTGGCCTCAAAGTAGGTGTAATAATGTTACTATTTGGGGGAGTATAATATTGACTATTATTTTATTTTTGAAGTTCTTCATGAATAATATTGATAAGGTCATGTTGCATACTCAGATGTTTATAAAGAAAATCTTGTAATTATCTCTTATCGGTGTCATCAAATCGGTTGTTGAATTTTGCCATTGTAGTTTAGGGAGTAGGAAAAAAAATTGTTGTATATTTTGAACCTTTAAATAAATTTAATATATGAAATATTACATCCTATAATTTATAGACTTGTAATACATATTTATGCATACTTTCATTTCTAGCTTTCTTAGTTTATACTTGATTGTGTTTCCTATGCTTCTTCCATTTCGAGGGCATTTAAATATGCCAGTGTTCTTTGGCTCTATGCCACTGGTATTCATGTATGCCTTGGACATGTTTCAATGCCCCTTATGTGTGAACTAAATTTATAAGTGCTAAGAAATGAGCTAATATTAATTTAAGATAAATGGAACCTAAGATAGAGAAACAAATAAATAAAATAGAAAACACAAACTTATGTCTCAAATGTGCAAGCTTTCTCCATTGCAATGTAAAATTGATTTGCTCTTCAAAAATGTGGTGTTCACTCTTCCAATAAAAATGAGAATGGATAGAATTTTGGTGCAAAATAATTTCTTGTATGCTTTGATTTTCTTGGTTTCATTTGTGAATAGACCTTTTTAGCATAAGTCTAGATTTCAATTCTAGGACTGAGGATTCTTAAAAATGTTGGTTTTAAAGTTTATTTATAGATTTTTGGAAGAAGATACAATGATGGAGGATTATTTAGATTTATTAAATGACCCAAATAATTAACGGTTGCTAACGAGTATTCACTCATGAGGATAAAGACCATTTCAAATGGTTAAGAGAAGCATAGGATTGGTTAGCTGAGTCAATAGGAATAATTCAAGCTTTTTGAAAAATCAGGGGATGACTCATAGGAGGTTGAGAAAGTTATGGGTTTGGTTGGGATGAGGGAGAAAAATGTGGAATATTTTGGATCAAGTGTAAATTTTGGATTTTATATTTAAAATAAGGATTTAAATTGTGCATAATTGACTGATTTGACTTATTCAATTATTTAAATTTGGAGGGAGACATGATGAATTATTTTAAGAAGAATTAATAAATAGATTTAGGTGAATTTTGACACTAAATGAAATTTAGGTTTCTACATTTACCCCTCTTTGAAATAGTGTTGTGAAGCAAGACTGTTTCAAATAATAGTAGAAGTAGAGTGTTGACGATCAAAAAGGAAAAATTTGCCCCAAATGAATGAAAATGAGTGTGATGATTCCCCCTTGAGGGTTTCTATGATAAAATGAATAAAATATCAAAATTGATGAAAAGATAAAATGGACAAAGTGATGGGAGAACGATAAATCAATTTACAATAGAATCAGTGTCAAACTTGCAAGATGTTAGTTGTTTAAAAATGTTACCCCTAGTTGATGAAAACTAGAGTATTGATCTAAAAAACAATATTTTTAACATTTGGGGATTTCATACTTAATGTTTTGCTAATGATGCAGGGGTCAATTGAGTGGTTATGGAAATGATATATCCCAACATCTAAAAATCAAAAAATAGATATTGAATTGCAAATGATAATGATAATTTTATGTAGATATATTGTTACAAGATTTAGAGAAAAATTCATAGTAAACTAATTTATTGGATCCCAAAAATTTGAAAAATGGATGATGAATGAGTATTATGGAGGGATGGAAATGAGAATACTATCATCACTAATACAAATACTTGTCTCAATACTAATGTTTACAAAATTATAGATGGTATGTGTAAAACTATTTACCCCTAGATATTAAATGCTAAAGAAGATATTAGAAAAAGTACATTTCCCACTTTATAGACTGCACTCTTGGATTATTCTTAGACTCAAGGGTCTCATGAGCAGATGTGGAAATGATATATCCCAATGATGGTAAGCCATAGGCCAGAAAATGAAAAATATAGATTATTTAATTTGTGATAAGGATTTACAAAATTGATATTTACAAGCATTGATAATAAGATATAACACTTTGATTAAATGATAGTGGAAAATGTGGATGAAATGGATTAGATGATGGTAGTGGCCAAACTGACCCTAGAGACCCCGTGTCTCTAAGTGTTGCCTACATAATCCACCATAGACAAAGTCCATGTGGGGATATTAGGTAGGATGTAGTTCTCCCAATGCGAGAAGAGAAGTGATGAGATGTAATGTAAGATTAATCGATGGATACTATTAACATATTGTTGTGGTCTTAACTTGCACCCATGGGTAAACTTCTTGAGGCTCTCTCAAACTAAGCCACAAAATGAAAATAACCTCAGGATGTGGGTGTCCTATGGTGAGGTTGAGCCTCTAGAGAAGGTCAACTTTCTAGTGGATCTATCACCTAAACTAATCTCTTGCTTGGAAAAGGAAGAGAAATAGATAATAATGCATGTAAACATGTAAAAAGAGGTGATGCACCAATGTTTTGAACACTTATAATTGCACAAGACACAATATTAGACACTTTTAAGACTATTAAATATCATTTAATTCACTCTTTAACCAATTTCACAAAGGTATTTCACAAAAAGGCATGAACTAGCTATCAATCTAGCATGGGAGGGTAGTTGTCCACTTTCAAACTAGTCAAAAAACTATATATTGCACTTAGAATGACTTGTGAAAGATACAAGACACTTCATGAAGGTGAGAAAACTTAGATAGAGGCAAAGGAAACTAATTTATGAAGCACATTTCAATTCAACTTATAAATGGAGGAATTCAGTCTTTTATTGCATCAAACAGGTGTTACAGTATAATATTGGCATAGCCTGGGCGTGCCAAAAGAATGAGAGTCTCCTTGCTCCAATAAAATATATGAGAGTTGAGAGAGAGTCCACCTAGGGAAGATAAAGGGAGATATATAGAAAAGGGAAAGCAGGAATCAATAAATGAGGCCCAACTACCTTTGATTGATTAACATTGATCATGTTTAGAAAATTAACCATTGATCAGTTCTAAAATCGCTCTCAAGCCTTTCTCATTGGTTTATAAATGCACTGTAAGTTAAGAATTTTATTGAAGGTGTTGATTCATGATCCACTTGAAAGGGAAAAGTCCCCAAAAAACCTTGAAACTGCATTGAATGCTCCATATTTCTTTTTCAAACTCTAAATTCTCTATCTTTTTAATGAGCACATAACACCATGCATCATTTTGATATCCCTTTCATGCCATTAGGTATATACTTTAAATCCATTCATTTGGTGTCCCCTTAGAACACACTTGTTAGAAAACCATGCCTCCTACATCGACTTCTTTGTTTGTCACAACTTCACCATTACTATAAAACCTTGAACACAAGTCCACTACATATGAAAACCAATTATCCTATTGGTTTTCATATAGCTATAATTGCAATGGATATCTACAAGATAGGGTTTCTTGATCTTGAACAAGATGTAAAATTTATTTCTGAAAGCTTTAGTTGAGCTTTAATGGGATCAGATGGACTTGTAGGGATTACTTATAGTAACCCAAATCATATTGGATCTTGTATTTATATGTTTGCCTACCTAGGTGGTGAGATATTTTGAATTGACATGTCCATCTATGTGGCACTTATTTAAGCTAATTTTTATATTTTAAAACCTGACCATTGTGAGTTTCGATATGTGTCTGCATCTTGTGACTTCCTATAACTCAATCAAATTTGCTCTATTGATTTCCTTATAAGTCTCCTAGATTTTACCTTCATTATTACCATTGATCTAATTTTTTCTCTCTAGATGGTGCCACTTGGTAGATTTGCATTTATTATTAAGATCTTGCTATTAGTTTCATTTGGTTAATGTGCTTGAGCCATGTGGTAGCCTCATGTGCAATCTAGCTCTTTAACTTCTTGACCTCATGCGCACCATCGATCTACTTTGCATGATTAAATACACACCATTGATCTTATTATATTAAATAAAACATACACCATTAATCTAGTACATCATTGTGATCATGACACTTGTCATTGATGCATTCAATCTTGGGATACACCAACTTTTTAACTTTGATCTCACTGTTAGATCCTTGATGCATGATTTATTGTTCATCATCGATATTTTTGGCCCTACTAACTCGAGCTATCATTCACATGCCATTAATATTTAACCCCATCCTTTGAGATCATGCCACTTGTTGAATCAACATTCAAATTACAGTTCATTAAGGATTTTTGAATTCAAATAGTTATTTTTTGTGACTTTAATTTGATGTCCCCATGCACGTCCCACTCTGCTAGTTAAACTTTGAAGGCTTATATCTTGAGATAAATAACCCATCAAGATAAAAAATTTATGAGGGACATTCAAGGTATGAAAAAAATCATTTATATGTGGTCTTTCAACATTGAGAGGCCTCCCAATTACACTTATCAAATGTATAACCAGACTGACCTATTCATTCCTGCATAACCTAATATGATGATCTAAATCTTCTAATCATAAAATTCACACTTTAAGCTTGCTTAAAGTGTTTGAAAATATTTTGAAATAACTTGTGATCTTCCTCTTGAATTTTTCCTACTCTTTATTTCATTGGATCACTCCTCAATTAGGACTATGTTCAACTTCTCATACTAGATCTATGAAAAGTTTTGTATGTAGGCCAAATTTGGCCAACATCTCTTGGTGACTCAATTGGGAAGCATGCCTAATATGATTTGAGAACTCATACCATTTACATGACTCTTAGACTCATAAACTATGACAAATCTGATTCATGACTACTAAAAAGTCTTGACTTGAAAAAAATAACAACTCCACCAAGACAAGGAAGGAAAAACACAAAATAGGTAAACTAATCCAACAAAGTAAGTCTACAAAAGCTTGCACTTATTTACGACAAAAAAAAAACTAACATGCTAGGATAACACTTGGAGGAAAATAAAAAACTAATTATGTACAAGGAACTTAGATTCCTTAATAGCGATGTTTTAGATGTATCCTATTAATTGGGATAGGAAGCTATTCACCCCATCTTTGCAATTTGGAAGGAATTATGGGACTTATACCTAGAGATTGTATATGGACCACTCTAGAGAGACTCAAACTTTATATGTCTTCCTAGATTAGCTTTGTCCTCATCTCACATGAGAACCAAATCTCCTTATTTGAAACTTCTTGAAGAAGCTCTCTTGTTAAAGGTTCTCTTCACTTGTGCTTGATGGACTTCCATGGCTAACATGGATTGATTTGAAACTTATTATAGCTTCATAATCTTAGCATATCTAACTTTCATTGGCTCATTCTCTAACAACTCCATTTGACCAATCTTGGTTCCTTACCATATACCAGATTGTATAGAAAATTAGCTATTGATATTTTGTAGGTGATATTACAGCCCATAGAGCTGATTTCAACTTGAGATACCATTACCTCATATTATCTTCAATGGTCCTTCTTATGATCTCCAACAGGTTCTTATTTGTGGACTCAATAAGACCATTGCCTTGTGGATAGTAATTTGATGAAGCGCTAAGATAAAAATTGTGTTGAATTGCCCATTGGCTGATCATAGTCCCCTCAAAGGCCATAACATTATCATAAATAATAGTTTAAGGAACTACAAATCTAGTAAGCAAAACTTCATAGAAATCTAGAACATTGGACTTATTTACTTATTTTAATGTTACTGCCTTTGTCTATTTAGTGAAGTATTATGTAAAAATTAGTATCAAATTATGTCCTACACTTTAAGGGGGATGAATGAGACCAATAAAGTCCAATATCCATTAAATAAATGGCTGGTCTACTGTAATTGGTTAGAGAGGTAAGGCTGCAAGTTTTACTTTTCCTATAAATATAACACAATGTTTTCACTTTTTAACCCATGCATAAAAATCACCAAATAGGCTAGGCCATTAATAGTCAACTCTCATGATCTTGAGGGATATGGTCTTTATAGAATAGTACCCTCTACCATGTCCATCATGGAATCGCTGAAGCAAACTTTGTGTTTAGCTTGGATAAATACATCTTAACAACATGCCATTGATATCTTTCTTGAATAAAAAACTATCAAAAAGAAGAAATTTAATTGATTGCAACCTAAAATATCTTATTTTTGAAGCACAAAGATGAGAGGGATAAATACCATCTTGGAGATACCTTACCAAGTCATGAAACTAGCTGAAAGGTGAGGTATGATTAGTTGTAACTTATTCATCATTTAATACCAAAACCACCTCATTAGCCTCTTTAAAATCTTGGGCTAGATGCTCACAAAGTATTTTTCCCTTGATTAGATTTGTGACCTTGATTTCCACATCATACTCTATTACCTTCATTATCCAACTAGTGCTTTTCTCATTTATATCTTTGTTCAAGAGAAACTCCTTAATACTTGGATGGGAAACCATCAGGTGTATTTTATTATTAGATAATAAGTATCTAAATTTATTGGGATACCTTATAGCTTAAAGTACATGCTTTTCAACAAAAGAATACCTGGTTTCATATTCTTCCAAGCCTTGAATGAAGAAGGCTCTTGGCTGCTCTAAAGCCTCATAATTCTATTGTATAAGAATGACTGAAATGGTGTCCATGTTAGCATAAGTGTATGGAAAGAAATATTTGGTTAAATATGGGTTCATGAGTGTAGGAACACTAGCTATGGCCTTATTGATCTCTTCAAAGATTTTCACTCCTTCCTTAGGCCAACTAAAACTTTGATTCCTATTTAACATGGCTATAAGTGGCTTGACTAAAGTGGAAAAATCTAAAATATATCTTCTTATAAAATTGATTTTACCTAAGAAAATTTGCAAAGCCTTCTTGTGCTTGGGAAAGGAAAGTGAAAGAATTGAATCTATTCATTAGGATCCATGCTCATGCCATATTTTGAGATCACATGCCTAAGAAGCTTATCTTCATGAATTGAGAAGACACATTTAGGATTTAGAGACACCCTAAATTGCCTAAACCTTTCAAACACTTGCTTGAGGTAAACCATGTGCTCACCTTCACTCTTTGAAAACACTATTATGTTATCCAAATAAATAAGTATAAAATTGTTGAGAAGGATTTGGAATGCCATATCCATGGCTCTCTAAAAGGTTGCTCTAACATTGGATAGACTAAAGGGAATTTTACTATATGCAAATGTCCCCCACTTGGTAGTGAAGGATATCTTAAATTGGTCTTCTTCTTTGACCAAAATATAATTATAGCCACTATATCCATCTAATAAAGAAGACCTTTCTAAACTTGCAACCAACTATAGAATTTTTTCCATAGATGGTAGTGGATAGTGATCCTTAAGGTACACCTTGTTCAAATCATATAAGTAAAAACATAGTCTAATTTGACCATTCTTCTTCCATAATAGAATAAGGTTTGCCACCCAAGTTGAGTACTTGATTAGAAATATAATAGCTGAATCTATTAGCTTATGAATCTTAGATCTCATCAAAGGCTCAATATTTGGATTAATGGGCCTTTGTCTTTGTCTTACTAGCCTAGTCTCATCCTCTAACTCAATGGTATATTAAGCTAAACTTGGATAAAATCCTTTGAGATCACTAGACTACCATGTAAACACATTGACAAAGCTTGAACATAATTTAATGAAGGCTTCCTTTTTTAAAAGAATACATACCTTACCTAATTTCTAGTTCTTACTAACTACAATCTCCAAATTGGCATAGTGTTCCTACTTTATTGACAAGGTGTCAAGATCCTCTACTGCCCACTAAGGGCACACTTGATTACCTTTGTATTAGCAACTAAACATGGAATTTAACTAGAATGAATAAGTAACTATAAATATGAAATAACACAGGATATGAGAGACATTACACAATCTTGTATTAATAATCACTCAAAATCAAATACAATAAAGAAGATGCCACACTTTTTCTTCCCACACCTCTAGAGCTCCCACACTCCTAGGGTTCACCTGTAATTCTCCTTATACAGTTCACTCTCCCAATCATGGTCACAATAATCAACTCACATACAGAGTTGTTCACCTCCACCAATTAGTAATAACACTGCCAGTACACCAAGTACACAACCATACTCCAAGTAGATCTTCCCTTCTCTTGCTGCCACCTGCAAGTCAACATACCTTACTTACCATGTAGATGTCTCTACACCCTAAAGAACCCTTGTCCTTGCCTCACCAAGTCCTCATGATTCTTCAACTAGTACCCTGGTGGATCTCCTAGTAGAACTGCACAACCTACAACTCTCCCTGATCATACACACTCAACACCCCTTTAGAACTAGGAGGAGCTACTCTTGCTCTCTCTTCAAGCACAATGGCTTTCTAGCACACTTTTAAAATACAACCCATGAGTCTATTATATAGATCTCATGCATACAATAATTAGACTTTCTTATAATAATTAGACATGCAACTCAAGACTATAATTAGCCTCTTAACATGCAAACAACTGGTTTGTTAACAAACTGTTCATCAACTCACAGTTTTGGAATCGCACAGGCGACCAATGTCGGTCCCTATCTGCCTAGAGATGATCGACGTCAGTCGATCCTGATCGATGTTGGTAGCTTCCTATCTCTCCCCTGACTGATGTCAGTTGGCCTGATCGACACCGGTGTCTGTGACACTTCAATAACTCCTCCTGTTCACAACTTGGTGAAGCTTTTAGCTCCACAACCTAATAATCTCCCACTTGGAAATAAATAGCTGCACCTATACCTGTATTTGTACCTTCATCTAATTCATTTCTTGGCTTGTATCCTTCTTCAAGTTCAATCCTGAAGACCAACCACCACACAACCTATGGTGCACCTCCTATCATCCAAGTAACCTGCCACATTCAAACCTACAAACCCATGTAGTGAAGTCCTTGAACCTACATAACATGAATCCCTACTGCTAGTCCCTCTCAGATACTTGAGAATCCACTGAACTGCACTCTAGTGCTCCTTCCATGAATTGGCTACAAACTCTCTGACAACTCCCAATACTTAGGAAAACTCAGGCCTACACTAGACCTTATGTGATTTCAAACACTGTTCTAAGCTCAATTTGAACTATCTAGCCCTTGGTGTGCTTACTGATTATGCATCCTGTGTATTGAACCTCATCAACACCTTTTTCACATCAGCTCCCACTAGAGACAAAAATCTCCATGACTCTTATGCCAAAGAATTTTGCTACTCCCAAATTCTTCATGACATACCTCTGAACTAACCTTACCCTTAGCTCAACAACTCCCTGTATGTATGAAACTACAACAAGCATACCATCCACATACAGTAACAGGATAATGTCGCGATCATCATCCACCCTAGTAAGACAAACACAATGGTTACACTGACCTTGACTAAAGCCCTGCTTTGTCATCCACCTGTCAAAACCTATACCACTATCCTGTAGCTTCCTCAAGACCATATACCTTAGCCTTCCATCTCACGTATCCATCCACTCTCTTCTTTAACCTGGGAACCCATTCATCTATCAGTGCTTTCATCCCGGCTGGCAACTCTACCTAATTTCCCGCTTGGTTCTCTTTTGAAGAATTCATGCCATGCTCTCACTATTTCCTGGATTCTATCTGCATTGCCTCTTCACGTCTTCTTGGTTCTTGACCATCAGTAAGCAACAAGTAAGAAGGTGAACAATGAATATGAGGTCCACTTACCATTTTAGTCCTCCATATGGGCGTTTGAGACTCCTTGACAACTTGCTGTCTACCCAACATCTATTTCAGTGATCGATCTCAACCATCTCCCAATCTGCACCTGATCAACATCAGTTCCCTGTGACTAACCCTGTATACCAACATTGATTCCCTGACTGACACTGATGTACCTTCTATCGATGTCAGTTCTTGTATAACTGATGTCAGTTCCTGTTGCCTGACACCACCGACTCTGCTGATCTGCACATGACTGACATTGGTGCCTATCTATTTGACATCGGTTACCCCTGATCGATGCTGGTACTTGTGTTTTCTTGTGAGTGATGACTTTTTTACCTACGAGCTCCTTTTGGGTCAAAACCCTATCCAAATCAACACAGCCCTGCTCAAAATAATTTAGTCCCCTCAGCTAATCTATGTTCATCATCTCCTCCATAAACTCCAAGGCTTTCTAGTTCTTAAGTTTATTAAAAACATCTGTCTTCCACTTAAGAACATGCATTTCCTTATTACATATGTGACCAAGCCTACAAAGCCACATCTCTATAATAGAAGGTGAATCACTAATATAAGTAGATAGATAAAGGATACCTACTTTCTTACCACCGTGTAATTCAAGTGCATCTACTATGAGAGTTACTGTGCATCTCTCATCACCTAACTTTCCTAAAGAAATTAGACTCATCTCCAAGACTGGTACATGCATGACCTCATTCAACACCTGTGTGTTACCCATCTGCAATTTTAGCTTCACTTCCCCTTTGCCAACAATCAAACAAGGCTCACCAGCCCCTAAATAAATCTCTCCAAAGTCTCCCTGGACATACTCTTGAAAAGATGCTCTATTTCGAGTTGCATGGAAAGAGGCAAAAAAATCTATAATCCAAGATTCTACTTTATCCAGAGCAACCTGTGCAACAACACCTGCAACATCTGCTTCTACACGCTGATCTTCTACCGACCAACAATCTTCCTTTACCTGCTCTTTCTTTCCATCAATATGACCATTAATGCTATTCAATTTCTCCATTTGTAGCTTACTTTATTCTACCATTGCTATACTCCCACTCAATCTAAAACCCCTGAGAGTGACCTGTAATCAAAAAACACTAACCAGATCTGAAACACCTGTTAGTAACCCAACCAAAAGCTCTAATACCAACTGTTAGTGGTATCAAGCTATGAGCCAACAACCTTGCTCTGATACCAACTGTCAGGATCCTCTACTACCCACTAAGGGCACACTTGATTACCTTTATATTAGCAACTAAATTCAGAATTTAACTAGAATGAATAAGTAACTAGAAATATGAAACAACACAGGATATGAGAGACAATACACAATCTTGTATTAATAATCACTCAGAAGAAAATACAATAAAGAAGATGCCACACTTCTTCTTCCCACACCTCTAGAGCTCCCACACTTCTAGGGTTCACCTTTAATTCTCCTTCTATAGTTCACTCTCTCAATCATGGTCACAACAATCAACTCACATACAGAGTTGTTGTTCACCTCCACCTGTCAGTAACGCTGCCAGTACACCAAGTACACAACCATACTCCAAGTAGATCTTTCCTTCTCTTGCTACCACTTGCAAGTCAACAGACCTTACTTACCATGTAGATGTCTCTACACCCTGAAGAACCCTTGTCCTTGCCTCACCAAGTCCTCATGATTCTTCAACCAGTGCCCTGGTGGATCTCCTAGTATAACTTGCACAACCTGCAACTCTCCCTGATCATACACACTCAGCACCCCTTTGGAACTAGGAGGGGCTACTCTTGCTCTCTCTTCAAGAACAATGGCTTTCTAGCACACTTTTACAATATAGCCCATGAGTCTATTATATAGATCTCATGCATACGATAATTAGACTTTCTTACAATAATTAGACATGCAACTCAAGACTATAATTAGCCTCTTAACATGCAAACAACTGGTTCGTTAACAAACTATTCATCAACTCATAGTTTTAGAACCACACAGGCAACTGATATTGGTCCTTGTCTGCTTGGAGGTGACCGACGTCAGCTGATCCTGACTGATGTCGATAGCTTCCTGTCTCTCCCCTAACCGACGTCAGTTGGCCTGACCGATGCCAGTGTCTGTGACACTTCAACAACTCCTGTTCACAACTTGGTGAAGCTTTTAGCTTCACAACCTAACACAAGGATGAATTTTATTTTGTCAACTCATCATCCTTGCTAAATATGTTCTCAAGTGTGACCAATCCCTTGGGTATCTTGTTTATTTTTAGTTGCATAATATGGTCACCATATTATTGCAAGAACTTTTCTTAATTCCTTGAGGAAAATTGAGCCTCCTCTTACAAGAACTTGAGAATTTGATTATCATATTCAAACACTTGACAATTCTCATGGTTGTCTGGGATATAGGTTATTATAACCATATTAATGGGTGACTAAACCTTTTCACTCTTTATATTAGTTTGGATACTAAGTTGTGCCCTAATGCCAGTTTGTTTATCTGCATGTTTGTTCTCATCTCCTAAATGTTGAAAGCCTAAAAAATATTAAAGTAAGTCCCATACCCTATGCTTATAATATCTAAGAAATATATTTTTACATACATTAAGACCTATTACTTGGTGTATTACAAGTTCACTATCACAAAATACTTTTAAGGTGTTGAATTTCATCTTTCTAGCCCACTACAAACCATGCATTAGTGCCTCGTACTCTGTAACATTGTTTGAACAACCAAGATGAAATTTAATAGAGGAGAAATACATTTGCTTAGCTCTAGAAATTAGAATAATTCCATCCCTAGTACCATGTTTCTTTTTTGATCCATCAACGTATAGTTGATATAGACCATTACTAGACTCATCATCCCTCATCAAGGCTAGAATTGGTGCATCATTCTCTTGGAGGAAATAAACACCAAATCCCTTTTTCAATTAGCTTATAAGGATCATGTTTATGAAAATTAGAGTCCCACTTATCAAAAAACAAGTCTAAAACTCCATCTAAAGGTGATTCAATTTCCACTTCACTATTTTTTTGCACCTCATCTGAGATGACATAGTTAGTGTTCACAACACTTGGCATATATGGATCCAAATGGAAACATGCTATGGGTTCATGATGTATTTTTACCTTGGTATCATAACTAGTTATGAACATAAAATATGTCTAATCAACTAATAAATATCTTCCAATATTTGAGGTGAAGTCCCTTGATAGACACATGGCAAAGTAGGGAGGCAAGTCCACCATAACTACATCCTACTGAATGGTAACATTGGGATAAGCATGCAGTGTCAACATTAGATTTTTGATGATTCCTAATATCTTTGTTGGTGATATATCTAGTTTCAACACTCCTTTAGTATTTGGTTCATAAATAAGACCAAGCTTATCTATAATTTGCTTAGGCATAACAATGTTACTAGCTCCAATATCCACCATATAGTTATGAACCAAAGTGTCACCAAATATCAAAGAGAGGTTGAAAGTAGGAGTTTTACTTGACTTTAAATCATCTTTTTACACTTTTACCACTTTGTGCACTTGTTACACTTGTTTCTTAGTTGGTTGGTCTAAATTAGCTAAGACAACACCTTATTTCTCAACCAAATTTGGAGACACTTTGAGATCTAAAAGATCTTTAATGAGAATATAATTTTGTCTTGGAATAGAGAGGGAATCCCACATGATAATTCTAACATTATACTTCTTCATTTGATCCATTGTACTGAATTAGACTTCACTAACCTTTGGCTGCACTTTTTGAACCACTAGTTGCTCAAAAACTTGAGGCACTTGGGGAACTTTCCCAAACTTTGTACTCTTATTATTTTGTGTTATAGGGAAAATAAGTTAATCTTTGATACTCTTAAGAACATCATTAGGATTAATTGGATCATTACTCAGATCTTGAACCTTATCATTTGCTCTTTTTTAAGCTCTAGTCAGAGCTGTAGCTTGACCAATTATATTGCTAGTCTCACCAACTTGATTGAATGCAATATGATAATCTATTTTCCAAATAACATTAATGGCATCAATATACCATTAAACCTGTAGAGATTCTTATTATGGTACAGAACTTGTCTCTTGATATTGAACTCCATGAAGAGAAAACTCTTCTTGTGTTATTTGTGGCATAATGATGTTTTGTGACACCAAGGCTTGGTTTTGAGCATCATTGAGATTAGATGGATACCAACCTAGATTTTGAATCAAGCTATTTTGAGGTGGTGTGGGAATAATAGCTCTTGAAGAGGAAGGTGCATTAGGATCAAGGGATGGATATGGTTTAGCTTGAGTTATGGCTCCTTGTGGTTGGTAGGGTTGTTTATTTTCTCTAAACCCTTGATAAGAAGGCCTTTGATCTTTGAATGGCTGATATGTGGTTTGATTTTATTATTGATAAGGCCTATTAATTTGATATTGATATCTCTTGAGTTACACTATTTCATTCCCAAAAGATTGTAACAAATTTTTTAACTCTCTAAGCTCACTAGCTTGACTAACAGAGGTTACAATTTGATCTTTAAGGGATGAAAGGGGTTGATATGGTTTCAATTCCAGGAATATAGGCATTATAGGCCTAGGAAAGAGTTTACTAGATTGTATCAAGCTATTCTCTACTCTTATTTCCACCTCATAAGCATATGGCAAGGTAATACCCCCCATCGACTGTATCATGACACTGATATCAAAATTAAGGGCTTTCAGATAGTACAAGAAGGCATATTCTTGGGATGGTCTGATCAATATAGGTATGTTGGTCCATGTCTTTTGGACTCTAAGGTTAAAATTAGACATAAAATCATTAAGAGACCTCTTTATGGTAGTCAACTATTCAACTAAGGATAGGTGATCAGACTTGTCCTCAAATGGCCTGACTAAGGCTGCACCTAATTCATCTTAGGTAGCAATGGAATTTAGTGGGAGATTTTTATACCACTACAATGCTTTTCCTTTAAAGGAAACAACAAGCAGTCTAATGGCTATATCATTTTGAATAACATTGTGAACTAACCAAAGGTTGAAAACATCTTGGATGTGTTCACTAGGGGTTATTTGATCTTCTCCTAAGAAGAATGGGATACTCTTAAGGGTATATACAATAATGTCATCAAAATGGGCTAAATTCAGTGGACTACCCCTATTAAATGGGATAAACACTTAATTATTAATGATCATATAGATAGTGGGGATTGCACTAATTAAGATAATAGGATGACCAAGAGATGATTTTTTTTTGGAGGGTATGGTCTCGTCCTACTAAACCTTGCTCTTTTATATGAATTAGAAGGTAACTCAATGAACTCAAGAGGAATACCTATACTTGTTGATGTTGTAGTAACCTTTAGCATGAGGTTTTTGCCTAGTTGATGCTATGATTTCTAAAATCTAAAGAATATTTAGCTTATGATGATGGTGGATGTCTTCTTATACTGTAAATACTCCTCCTTGGCTCTAAGCTTCAGTTATGCCAATGAAATTGTGTCCTATCAGGCATGCCAAAAATTGTTATGGCCTTAATTTTCATCCATGAGGAGAATTCTTCAATCTCTTTCAAACTAAGCCATAAAATGGGAACAATCTCAAGATGTGGGTCTCCTATGGTGAGGTTGAGCTTTTAGATAAGGCTAGATTCCTAATGGATCTATCATCTAAACTAATCTCTTACTTGGAAAAGGGAGAGAAATAGATAATAATGCATGAAAACATGTAAAAGGAGGTGATGCACAAATGTTTTGAATACTTATACTTGCACACGACAAACTATCATACACTTTTAAGACTATTAAATATCATTTCATTCACTCTTTGACCACTTTCACATAATTATTTCATAAAAAGACATGAAATAGCTATCAATCTAACTTGGAAGGGTAGTTGTCCACTTCTAAATCAATCAACAAACTATCTATTACACATAGAATGAACTGTGAAAGCTACAAGACACTTCATGAAGGTGAGAAAACTTAGATAGAAGCAAAATAAATCATACATTCACTTAACCATATCAATGAATTTATGAAGCACACTTCAATTCAACTTATAAATGGAGGAATTCAGTCTTTTATTGCATCAAATAGGTGTTACAGTACAATTTAGCATAGCCTAGGCATGCCAAAAGCATAAGAGTCTCCTTGCTCCAAGAAAATATTTGAGAGTTGAGAGAGAGTCCTCTTAGGGAAGAGAAAGGGAGATATATAGAAAAGGGAAAGTAGGAATCAATAAATGAGTCCCAACTACCTTTGATCAATTAACATTGATCCTATTTAGCAAATTAACCACTGATCATTTCCAAAATAACTCTCTAGCATTTCTCATTGGTTTATAAATGCACTAAAAGACAAGAATTTTATTGAAGGTGCTAAGTCATGATCCAATTGAAAGGGAAAATTCCCCAAAAAACCCTAAAAATTCATTGAATGCTCTATCTTCCTTCTCCAAACTCTAAATTCTCTATCTTATTAATGAGCACATAACATCATGCATCATTTTGATATCCCTTTCACACTATTCGATAGATACTGTAAATTCATTCATTTGGTGTCCCCTCTAAACACACTTGTCAGAAGACCATGCCTCCTACACTGACTCCTTTCTCTGTCAGAACTTCACCATTACTCCAAAACCTTGAACATAGGTCCACTATAGATTAAAACCAATTCTCTTATTGGTTTTCATATAGCTATAATTGCAATCAAGATCTATAAGCTAGGATTTTTTGATCTTGAACAAGACATGAAATTTACATCTAAAAGATTTTGAAAAGATTTAGCTAAGATTTAATGGCATCAGATGGACTTATATGGCTTACTTCTAGTAACCTAGATCATGTTGGATCTTGTATTTATATGTTTGCCTGCCTAGGTGGTGAGATATTTTGAACTGATGTGTTTGTCTATGTGGCACTTCCTTAAGTTACTTATTTTATTTTAAAACCTGACCATAGTGAGTTTGGATACATGTCTACATCTTTTACCTTCTTAGAACTCGATCAAATCTACTCTGTTGATTTCCTCAGAAGTCTCCTAGCTTTGACCTTCATTGCTACCATTGATCTACTTTTTATCTCTAGATAGTGTCACTTGGTATCCTTAAATTTATTCTTAGGATATTACTATTAGTTTCATTTAGTTAATGTACTTGATCCATGTGGTAGACTTGCATGAAATTTAGCTCTTTGACTTCTTGACCTCATGTATACCATCAATCTTCTTTACACAGTTAAACATGTGCTATTGATCTTCTTCTATTCGATCAAATATGCACCATCGATTTGGTATGTAACCATAATCATGCCACTTGTCATTGATGCATTAAATCTTGGGATATTCTATCCTTTTGACTTTGAGCTTGTCATTATATCCTTGATGTATGATTTATCATACACCATTGATCTTTCTGACCCCACTGACTCGAGATAATATCTATGTACCATTTTATCTTCAACCCCATCCTTCTAGATCATACCACTTATCAACCCTACATTTAAGTTGAAGCTTGTCAAGGATTTTATAACTTAAACGGTTATTTTTTGTGACTTTAATTTGATGTCTTCATGCACATCCCACTCTGCTAGTTTAGCTTTGAAGGTTTATATCTTGAGATATAAAACCCATCAAGATACCAAATTTTCAAGGGACATTCAAGGCATAAAAACCATCATTTCTATGTGGTATTTTGACCTTGAGAGGCCTCCTAAATGCACTTGTCAAATGTATAACTATACTAACTTGTTTATTCTTGCATAACCTATTATGACCATCTAGATCTTTTAATCATCAAATTCACACCTTAACGTGTTAATTATATTAATGTGTTAATTAGATTAATGTGTTTATTAGATTAACGTGTTTCAAAAGCTTTGAAAATAAATTATGGTCTTCTCTTTGAAGTTCACCCACTCCTTCCTTTGGATCACTCCTTAATTAGGACTTTGCTTGGCTTCTCATACTAGATGTAAGTAAAGTTTTATATGTAGGTCAAATCTAGCCAACACATACTTATGTTAATTATTGCACATTGTGATTGGATGATGGATTGATTTTCCCCCAAGTAATGATATATGTTAGGATTAGATTAAGAATTTATATATCCCAAGAGAAGTTGCATGCTTTGAGGTGACCTATGAATCAAGATTCATAGGAAAGGATGTGAGAATGATATATCCCATTGTAAATATATGAGCTTAGATAGGTTAACTAATTGATTGATTGATTAACTGAGTAAGTGATGGGTTGATAGAGAAAGATAAATGTTGTGTTTTTATTGGTCCTAATCGACAAGTGTAAGAGATTGAATGAAAAGATTAGGAAATGATCATGGATGATTGATATGCAAGCATTAACAAGGAAATGAAGTGACTACATAGATTAATGATGATGAATAAAATGATTCAACAACATGAATGAGATAAGGTTGGATGGAAAAGAGATATTATTATGGGACAAAAAATTTGGTTTTGTGTAGTTAAATTCTCAGAAAAAGGAGAATAAAATGATTTAAAAATTATCAAAATGATGAAATTAGTATGAAAAATGATGAATTTATTGAATAAAATGGCTAATTCATTGAGAAATGATTTCACAACTATAATGAATTTATCCAAGATGACACACAGATGCTTCATCTAAGAACATGAGATGGTTTGATAGCTATCATATGTTATTTTGTTCTTGCATTAGATTTTCAATAATAATTATAACCAAGTAAGAGTTGAACAACCCGAGTTTTGATATTATGCATGATAATATGCACCAATGGTATAGAAAAACCATGATGACTATCGTGTGATATGCATAAGGACTAATAGATTCATAGTTACAAAAATTAGTGAACCATTATCTCAAAGATCATAATAACACCATTAGTAATGCACATAGTGATCTAGACACAAGAAATAATAATAAAGATAAGGTAAAAAGAGCTATTTGTAATAATGAAAATGATGTAAGTAAAACAAACACGCAAACATTATGGAAACAAGTAAACACCCATGATGTAAAATAAAGTAAATGAATATATAAATATGTAATTAAATGAATAAAATAAATAAGCAAATGACATTTTTGGATGTCCTTGGCTAGAGTAGAACCTTTTGGCATATGCAATTTTTGATAATGTTAAACTATCTGATGAGTAATTTGTATAAGGGATGACCAGGGTACGTAACTAAGGACAAGGGATTTTTGATTATTTTTTGGATATTTTATTATGTATTTTTTTTTATAAATACCAGGGCTTTATGCATAATTTTCCCTATATTAAAAATATAAAGTTTTTACAAAAAGCTAGACCTTTAAGAAATTTGAAGTGAAATTGAGGTCCCAGGGAGAAACAAAGCCAACCAAGTGGTGATTCTACCAAAGAGATAGAATAAGACCATACAAATAGGCCCTTAAAAAATAGTCAATGAAACAACAATGATACATAAAGTGAACAACATTAAAAAAACTAGACCATGCACTTCATCTTGAAACATCATCCAAATTCACCATATAATCTAAATTACCCCCTGCAGCCATTACATGCTCCCCACCATATGCAACTCGATGCAGCCTACCTTTCACACCACTAACTAATGTTGCTCCATGATTACTATCTAATCATAAATGAATCATAACTATGAATATTATATGAATAAATCAAGCTATCTAGGGAGGAGCTACACCATGATATTTATCCACCAGCCAACATAGAAAAGACACAACATCCACCCTTTCCTTGCAATGTCTAGATTATTTCCAAAATTTGAGCTCTGTTATAGGGCTCATAATCTAAGCCTAAGCTGGGGGAGATATGAACTAACCACCAACCAAAGGGGGATGACTGAGCTTGCTCTATAATTATTTCACATAGGCCATCATGGTGACAGATTGAGTTTTAAGGGCCCTAAAGACAAATATTGGGATGAACCCAAAACCATTGTTACAAAAAAAAAAAGAGTTTAAGAAAATGGTCTACATTAAAATTTTCCAAGATTTATAATAAACCTTTCTTACAAACTGGGGCCATAAATAATTCAAGAACCCTGGCAACCCTATCCTTATTCTAAACTAGCATTGACACATTCAACACAAAAAGAGCCACAATTTCTAAATTTACTCTACTCAAAGAATTTTTTATAAGATATTATTCCCCAAGGGTAAAGAAAATACACTATAGGATATCTTCTGATGGAACCCAAAAAATCTTCTTAATATGAGCTCTAGAAGCTTTACCATTGAATGACATTTCCATAATTTCACTACCTTCACCCATTGCTGGAAGTCCAAGGGCCATTACAATGAATCAATCCATCCTTGACATCTCTGATGTTGAGACTAAAGAGAAAAATGCATTAGATGGAAATAAAAATTTACGCAAAATAAGATAGGATGGAAGCCTCATGAAGAAAAATGCCATCATTGAGGATAATCATTCCTTATTTAATAACCCCCACTACCAACTTCATACCAAGCGATAATGTGGAAAAATAGAAAGGGTTAATAAAGAAACATCACCCTAATTAAGAACCTAGATTAATATTAGTGATGCCTTTAAACTCATCCCATGTTGCTCTTTGGTTATCTATTATAAGAGACTCTTTTTGAGCTATACCATAATTAGCTAGAAAATTGACCATGGTTAGCCTTCGTATGATAATGTATACCTTCCCAAAATTCAAACCCAACTAAACTCTCCTAGGCCTTGGATAGAATATTATCCAAATTCTAGGAAGAAGTTGAAGCCTTTTTCAAAGCATAAATTATAATTTGTGAGTCACCTTCCATCTGAAGCTTATCAATACCACCCAGGGATGCTAGATCTACACCAATCACCAAGGCCTGAGCCTCCACTTCGTTATTGGTTCTATCTATCAACTTCTTGGATATGACCCTTATAAGAGATCCAATACAATCTCTAATGATGCATCTTACCCTATAAGCTATAGGATTACCCCTAGAGGCCCTGTCAAAATTCAATTTGAACTAATTAGGGGGAGCAAGACACCACTCTACATTTTTATTTCTTTTCTCTTTTTTTGAGACTACCATTGACCCATTAATGAGAGTTATTTTATTTTTTCTTATTTGATTTTATATTTGGAATTTATAATGTTTTGGTTTTTGTTGGAGTTTGTAATGTTTTTGGATTTTGTTAGATTTATAGGTGCATATACAAGGAATACCTACAAAGGGAAAACTATATTCTAGCATCAAAGAGTGAATGGTAGGGGATGGAAGGAATACATTATATATGGAGTATGGATGAATATGAATAGATTAGAATTAAGACAATAACTTTAGGTAACACATGATGTAAGAACCAAGTGTCTAGTCCTCAAAATAATAACATTGTAAGGGCATATCAAGACGTTTCTAAGAACATGTCTCAAGATGTTTTCACTTCCTCACCAAGGTCAAAATGGGAATAAAGATGGTTTTATGATCGTAAAGAATATATTACTAAGTATGGGTTGTAATTTGTTTGGTTTTAAATGGATAAGGATGTGTTTAGATAGGTAAGGGTACTCAAGGATGGGTTACGGTCGTTAAGGATGAGTGTAGGATGGATTTAAATAGGTGTAGGATGGGTAAGCATGCTTTACTATAACTAAGGATAAGTAAGGATGGTTTAGGGTAAGTGTATGATGGTAAAGGATGGGATTAAAAATGTTTTAAAATGAATAAGAAGGGAGGGATGATTTAGAATGCATAGTATTGAAATGGAATGAGCTTGACCCCATGTGTAGGATACTTATAGACAATTGATTATTTTATGCATGATGCTAAAAATCAATTTTCATCATGGTACTTTCCCAAGGCACCATATAAATGTTTTTCACCTGTGGATGAATTTATTTCTCTTTCTCTTTATAATTTTATAATTTTATTTGCTTTTTTTAACATCTCAATTATAAAAGGGGATGATATGTATGATGCTTAATATTATTGATATTTTAGGTATGCACTCTAAAGAGATATTTAATAACTTCATTGATTTCTAAGTTGGATTCTTTTAACTTTATGAGGATATAGTCATAGCCCCTATGATAGAGGGTGTTTCCATATAGGGTGAAGTGAAAAGTATGTTGGATGAAGGATGTGTGTTGAGTGCATGAAGGATTTGGAGGGAGGGAAATATATTGGGGACAAGTATATGTGTCATGGTATAAATAGTTAATGGGGCCAACAATCTTACATTCAACAAGACAGGGAGTAATTTCTAGTTGGATGATTTGATAATTTAATGTTGCATCAATGATATCTTCAATTTCTGATGGGGATCCATGCTATAACTCTATTCATGTAGAGGATATATTAAATTTCTCATCCATTAGTGTTATAAAAAGGTTTACACCAAAGGATTCTTCTTGATTGTTTTGATTGGGATTTAGATTTGGATTGTCCAATAGTGCCTCATAGAGGTTTTCACTAAGGGACTCATATTTTTGATTTTCTTTTTTTTTGATTGGATTTTGACTATAATTTATATTTTGATCATCTGACAGTGCCTCAAAAATATTTTCACTATGAGATGTCAATTTTATATTTATATTGTATGATTCATTTTGATCAAGGTACACTTGTTATTATTCAAAATATGTGGATGTTTCTTAATGCTCTTGTGGCAAGAGACCAACTAGGAAGTCTACAATTATTTTATTATCATGGAAGGAAGTTAATTGTAAGTAAGATCATTGGTCTCAATCAAAAGGTATAGGATAATGGCTTGCAAGGTGAAAGGCAAGATTGGTGATGTTGTTGAAAGGAGTGATAGAAACATATTCCTTATAGAAATTATGAATGAATCCTATTTTGATTATGGATGAAGTTCGCTTAGAAACATCAAAAGTATCACTAACATATTTACATTGAATTTAAAATGGTTTTTAGCTAATGTTATGGGGTCTAACATTTAATTCAAAATAGATGGGTTTGATATTTCCTTTCTCATAGATTATTTTGTCTATAAGTACCTCTATCACTTGATGTACATGTTATGGGATGAGGGGAGATTCAATAGGTGATAAGGGTTTGGGTATTTGGCCAGTGGGTAATAGGCTATGTTGGTTGAAGGAGGTTTTGTCCAAGATAGGATATTGGTCAGAAATGAAATCTTTGTCAAAAATGGGATCTTGATAAGAAATGGGATTTTGATCAAAGATAGGTTTTTGGTCAAAGATAAATTGTTCAATAAAGATGGGCTCTTCATCAAAAATGGATGGTAAACCATGGTTGTCAATGGTAAGTTGATCGATTATGGATTAGTTGAAAATGGATGTGTCAAAAATGGGATCTTGAAAAAATAATAGAAGGTTATAACCTTGACTTAAAAGTGGTGTGGCTTAACTAGGATTAGAAAAGATATCTTGGCATATCCCCAAGCTATGATTTTCAGACATGGATACACTTGGCTCTACCTTGATGTACCCTTTATTAATCAAATCTTGGATATAATGGTTTAGTCTCATATAATGGTTTGTAAAATGATCTTCAATCTTGTGATAATCACAATATTCATTAGGTCTATAACACTCAGGTTTTAGGACATTTGGTTCAAAGTATTTAGTGTTTTTAAATATGAATAAGTTTGCAACAACCAATTTTTGAAAGAATACATCATAAGGTTCCCCTAAAGGAGGGAATTTTTTCTTAATAGATAGGGTAATGTTGTTGATAGGTTGGGAGTTTTTGATCTATTGTAACTCTAGGGGTGGAATGATATACGATGGTTTTAGTGCTAGAATTAGATTTTATTTACTAGTGTAATGAAGGATGTTGGAATTAAGACTATAACTAGTGGATGGGAGATTTGGTTGATTTTGGAAAATAACGTCACTAGTGATAAGATGAAATTGATGTGAAATGTTTTAAGACTCCCTAGTAATGAAGTGGGCTAGAGAGGTAGCTTGATCTTAGAAGGATGGATTTTTTGGATCTGTGTTGAAGGTGAAAGTGTTTGGATTTTATGGATTTGTAAAGGTTGATCGACTTGAATCTATTGGGTTTGTGAAAAAATACGAATTTGATGTAGTTTGGTTTAAATTTGGGAATGGGTTAGATGTAGGACCAAATGGTTGATTTTGATGAATTTGGAAAGGTTAGTTTTGAAGGATGTAGGAGTTGAAAGGTTTATTTTGATGGAAGATATTTGGAGTTAACTAAATTTGGGTTTTATTTGTTAATGGGTTTTAGTTCAAATATAGATTTGAAAGTGGTGGTGAAGGTGAATCAAAAGTTTGATTTAGATTGACACTATGGTTATAACTAGATGGATTAGTGAATGCATTTTTATTTATGATTGATTACTTTTGATTTGTGGATATGGCATAACTTGTAAAAGAATTAAAAGAATTTTGACTACCAAAGCCTAAAAATTGATTCGATGTTCTCCTTAAATAAAATTTGGATGTTGATTTATGGGTAAACATGAATAAATATTCAAATTTGAAATTGATTCATTGATGTTTGGGTTGAATTTGTTGATTGGTAATCTTGAATGACTATTCAAGTTTGGATTTGATTGATTGATGCATGGGGATGAACACATATTCAAACTTGGATTTAGATTTCTTGGATGATTGATTGGTGAGTTTGCAATGACATTAAAACCTTGATTTAGATTTTTTGGATGATTGATTTGATGTTGATTCAAATATGTGTTTAAATCAAAATTGGTTGGATAGAATCTTAGGTGAAGATAAGGATTATTTAGATTTTGAGTTGTGACTGAATTGATCAAGGGATTGTTAAAAAAATCCATGTGACTTATAATGAATTACATTTGCTAAGGGAAAGACTTGACTTAATAGATGAAAAATATTTGAAATTAGAATTTAGTAAAGCAAAATACCAAAGTGACTAAAAGTTTAATTGCTAACTAAATGTTTTTGTGCTTTTAGAGAGAAGGTTGTGATTTTTAAGATACCATTTAAACTCAAAAGAATTTTTTTACAAACAAAGATTTTACATCACATGGTAAACACAAGGAAAACAACAAATAAATTTCTATTCTAAATAGTTAAGAAATTGCACACAAAAGGTGTAAAACTAGGATGAAGGTCGTGAACAATTATTGGACCTTTTTATGTCACTAACTCATTTTTACTCTCAGTTACATCTTAATATTCAAGGAATTAACCATGGAGGATGTTGACATTATCATGGCCCATCGAGTCTAGTTTTGAGGGTGTGTGGAATTTATTGGTGCTAACTGCTAACTGATACACCAATGTCAAATGACAACAGAGGTTATCTTAGGCTTAAGGTTTAAACAAGCTTATCCAAGGGATAAATCCATGGAATAAATAGATAAAGAGGATTCACACTATTAGGTCTTATCCTAAAGTGCAAAATATAGTGGTAGGGGTCTCATTGTGTTGATAATCAATGATATTATATCTCAAGGAAACTATTGAAACTCTACATATTAGAACATGAAAGCCCCTGATGTCATGTTTTGCTTAAGACACATAACTACTTAGGTAATTGAAATATCTATATCTTGATTTATATATCCTTTCAGTAAATGAGGTTTGACCTATAATGTGGTTGTGAAATCCATAGTCAATAGAGCCCCTAAAAAGAAAAAGAAAAAGTAAGTATTCATTTCTAATTTTTGAAAATCATTACCAATCTGATGCCAAGGAAAGAGCATACATGGATACTACTTGGGTAACACAAAAAATCATGAAAATGTTTTTGATTCCTGAGTATCATCACCAATGTGATTCCATGGGAAGAACATACACAATTTACATAGTTACAAACAAAATGCTGAAATGAAATGTGATGTAATTACTAAAAACTTTGAAAATGAATATTGAAAGTGTTAGAAAAAGAAATTGGCTTTTGTTTATCCCTTTTTATTGATTATCTTTGAAAAGAGTTCTATAAACAAGTTGATAGAATGTTTACTTTGGTTTGGTGCAAGGCAACCTACAATAGAGAAAGTAAAAACCATAAATAATAAAGCAAAAACCACCTCTCTGTAATAAATTCATCATTATGAAAAAATAAAAGGAAGCAAAATTTTGATAAAATCAACATAGAAAAAAGGTCAAATATAGAAAGCATAAAATAAATAAATTTGTGCTCATTGAATGATTTTGCTACCCTGTTTGATGATTTTGATACCCATAGAGATGAATTCACTACTGAGTAAAATGAATTCACTATTGAAAAGGATGAATTGGCTGCTAAGAACAATGAATTTGCCACTAGGAATAATAATTATACTGCCAAGAATGATGATTTCACTACTAAAGGAGATAATTTCACTATTTCACATGCATAAGACATAAAAGTACTAACATAATAATTTTTCTATACAATTAAACAAATTCACTACTAAGAACTATAATTTAACTATTGATGCCTTTAAATTTGCTGATATGCAGTAGGCATACATAGCTAAATAGAAAACTCCTGACAATAACCTATAGCTTATACCAACACTCAAAAAGACAACATTAAACACATATGTAAATAAAAACAATAAAAAATTAAATGAAAAATGCTATCTAAATGCAAAAATGATCAAAAGATGAAAAAGATGAGGGAAGGTCCCACTAGGCATGCTATAAATGTGTGAAATAAATTTAGAAGTGATAAGAAATGAACTAATCTTAATCTAAGATAAATTCATCCTAAGATATAACAACAAACAAAGAAAATAGAAAACACAAACTTATGCTTCAAATGTGCAAGAATTTTCCATTGTGATGAAAACTTGATTTGTTCATAAAAATGTGGTGCTCACTCTTCCAATGCAAAAAATAATGGGAAACATTTTGGTGCAAAAGGAGTTCTTTTTGATTTGGTTCACTTGGATTCATTTGTGAATAGAACTTTGTTAGCATAAGTCTAAACTCTGATTCTAAGATTCAGGATTCAAGATTCTTAAAAATGAAGGTTTTCATGTTTATTTATAGATTTTTAGAGGAAGATCAAATGGTGGAGGATTATTTAAACTTATTAAATGATAAAAATAATCAATGGTGGCTAATGGGTCCTCATCCATAAGGATGAAGACCATTTTAAATGGTTGAGAGAAACATGAGATTGGTTAGTTGAGTCAACAGGAATAAGTTAAACTTCTTGAAAACTTAGGGCATGAATCATAGGAGGTTGAGAAAGTTATGGGCTTGGTTGGGATGAGGGGAAAAAAATTGGAATATATTGGATGAAGTGTAAAATCTGTATTTTATATTTAAAATAAGGATTTAAAGTGCGCATAATTAACTAATTTAACTTATTCAATTATTTAAATTTGGAGGGAGATGCGATGAATTATTTTAAGAAGAATTAATAAATAGATTTAGGTGCATTTTGACACTAAATAAAATTTATGTGTTTACACCTTGTGTGTGCTTTCCTGATTGTATATGCAGACATTTGAACATGTCCTTCTATGTGGATCTAAACCAAATTACTTGTTGCTTGTGTATGTGGACATTTTCTTCATTCTCAAATTTAGTGACATGTGCCTATTGCCCTTGTAGTTTCTTCCCTTGGCTTACTTTTGCATGCCTCATGTGTTTTATATATATGCTTTTTTGTATGCATATTCACCATGACACCTATATTTTATTTTTGTACACATCAATTTTTGATGTTATGAGGGACCCCATGCATCTATCCATCACACTTGGGTGTTGTGATGGACATCATGCCCCATCCCCTTAGGTAGATATTCAGATTTGCTATTATACACAGTGATTACATCTATATTGACACCCTTATGCAATGTTAAATTACAACATGCATATTATGCTACATATTTATTCTCAGATTCTTTTACATTTTTATGTTATGTTTTCATATTATAATGGAATATCACAAATTTACCATATATGCTCTAACTAACACATTTTACAGAGCTATTTTATTTTAAGCACAATTCTTGCATAGGTCAACAACTACCCTCAAAAGAGGGGGCATTCATGGGGGTTTGTCATAGAGACCAGGATCCTATATTTCTATTCACAAATTATTTTCAACACAGGATTAATTTTATAAATTAGACACAGGCTAGATAGAGGAAAAAATAGGGACTCAAAAAGCAGTTCAGTCACCTATATTTTAAAATAGACAGACATTAGTGCCCAAATTGGGACACTAGCATAATAGGGCACTAATTTTCACTACATGGCACTACTTTCCAATAGACTTAGTTTCAAAAAATTCCAAATTAGCTAGAATAATACAACATGTACAATATAGATTTGCATAGACATAGTTATAGGTTTGACAATTATGTTTAGATTTTATTTAGATACACTCATTTTATCTCAAATTCATACCAGTTGGTCAGATTGGTGGCATCACGCATAGTAGGATCACTCCCACATTTAGTTTAGATACATAGATTTAATTATTACATACTCAATTTAGAATCAATATACTCAAATTTAGATTGGGAGCATGTGCATGGCACATAGTTTCCATATGCTAGTTACACATAGGTTAATCAAATGGAATGGTAAATTCCATGCCATTCTCTATGATATATACACTTATTATCATATTCCATGTTGTTAGTAGTTTCATGCCTTACTTTTTTTGATAGTGGTTGTCATTACTAAGTGGTCCATAACCACTTAATATACTCGAGTGATCATGAAGCTGACATACATAGTTAGACATACCTAATTAGATACTTTTAACACTCTACATAGTTTAGTTTCAAATGCATCTACTTCACATGGGTGGGCAATGACGGAGTCATGGACTACTTGAGTTCTTGAGCCACCCACATGAGAGGGTCAGACACATTTATAGTCTTATCTAAGCTATTCATAGGGCATGATATACTAAGCATGTGTGGGCAATGATGGAGTCAAAATTGCATTAAGTTCTGGAGCCACCCACATATGAGGATTGAGTAAGCTATTAACTCAGTCCAAGCTATTCATTGATTTGATCATTACGTACACTCACACACATATGTTGTCACTAGTTTTATGCACTAGTTTACATACCCAAAGTGTATTCAATCATTTATTCTTTCCTATCTCTTTATTCAACTTTACTTAGTTACTTTATTCAACATAGTATTTTGTTTTTGACATATTTTGAGTAAGGATTGATTTTTGCATGTTCATTACAGGTCATTATTTTAGATCATGTTTCACATACTTAGACCCAGATTCACATTCTCAAACTCTAATACATGGGATTCACTTCCTAGGTAAGTAAGTCTAGGTATGCTTATTTTTGCTTTATACTAGTCATTTCACTTTTTTGCATCTCTATCATAAGGGGGGAATGTAATCACCTAAAAGTGGTATTTTGATGCTGAGAGTTTTGATTGAGACATCCCATTCCTAGCTTAGCCCTAGACCTATCCTAGAGATTTTATTACACTTTTCCAACCATTATTCTTTGTTAGTTCAAACATACTCTTAGAACTACATTCCTAGATCTTAACCAATTGTGCCTAGTAGCCTACCAACTAGACACTAGTACCATATTAAGGGCACTAGATCCACATGGCAGTAGTGTCCCCAATTTTGTGCTAGTGCCCTTGCCTTAAATCTCTTGAATGGATATATTTTCAAATGTGTGCCCTTCCTATGGTTGGCCTAAGTACATATTATTATTTTCACAAGCTACACATCACTATAAATACAAGACTATTAGACCTCCATCCACTATATGGAAAGTATATGCAAAAATCCTATTCAAATAATAAATAAGTTGATCAAAATCAAGGTAATTGATCCTTATTCTACCCTAATTATACATACTACCATCTAAAACTAGCCTAATTCCAGATTTCAAATATTTCAAATCTCAAGAACTCTCAAGGCATTCAAGACCACTATCATTCTAGTATTCACTTACAATTGCACCAAGCACTAGGTGGGAGAACTACATCAAGCTTGATCCCTCTTTGGCACATTGGTATTTATGTAATTCTCTTCATAGTGAGGTGTTAAGGATGTCCATCCTATCCTAATAATGAACACACATTTTTAGCTCATGCCATACTTGCAAGGAGTATTAGGGTTTGCACACTAAATTAGATATTCTAGGCACAATGTAGAGTTTCATATTTTTTGTGTGTAGGAACAAAACCCAAAAACACAAATGCATGTGCTTCCAAAAGTTAGGAACAATCATGCAAAAATGACATTAGTACCATTTACAAGACATTAGAGCAGCTTGGCATTATTGTCCAGGTGAGGCATTACTATCTAGTGAAGAATCAAACCTAGGGACCCTATTGATGATACTCAGACCTATTTGTACCCTAGGTTTTAGAACCTAGATCATCTACAATAGTCATTCTCCAGATAAGTCTCTAATTTCACACATTTATTACTATTTTTAGTAAGTCAAAGCAAGTCAAAAGCTATAATAAATCAATAGTTATTTATTACATATTATTTCACTAATTTAGATAACTTTTCCCTTTAATCTAATTTAGGATTTACATAGGTAAAACCCTAAAAGGTTAAAACACCTAAAATTTCTCCACTTTTGCATACTCTCCCATAGAGACTATTATTAGAGAGATTCCTGTATCATAGATATATTACATATTTTATAGGGCCTCCCTCTACTCACTTTCTTTTGATATGAATATTATTGAATTCTCAGGGTTCTTAGCATAAATCACCTATGTTAACAACAACATCCTCTCCCAGATGGGTCCCTAAGACCCCTATAGTTCACATGACACCATAGTTAGTTTCATGGATTCCTAACACCACTGGAAGTACTAGCTATAGATAACTCAATACAACAAGTTCTAGGACCCTAATTACATTTTCATACATCACACATGATCATTGTTCCTTTATTTGACATAGGCCACATTGATAGTGAGTCTCCCATGAGACTCATCGATCAATATTGTTCCTCCCTTCTGGTACATTCTTTATTTTTTGATCCTTGTATATAGTTTCATCCTCATGTTACTTATACATAACTTATATCTAGAAAATACAAAAATAATATAATATTTCAAAAACACAAAAAACATTTAAATATTTAAATAGAAAACATAAAATTACATATTTTATGTATTACCATGTTTAGATTTATTATATTTTCCAGACACTACATAAGTTAATATCTTAGTATAGTCAGTTTTTATCATACATACATGCTTCACTTGTTATTTTTGAGTGCTTTCAGATTGCTTATAGGACTTAGGTCCACTACACCAATCCAAATTTTCTATTATTTACCTACTAGGGGCATATACATAGATACACAAGTTATTAATTTGACATATTTGCCCATTTGGGGGCACCCTGTACATAATTTTGATTACCAGGTTACATCTTTCTTAAATATACATCACATATTTAGCATTGTTATATCATGAGATAAAATGATCATGGGCAGATTTAAGAAGCCTTCACTCTTAAAAATCTTAGAGAAAATAAGGAGATTAAAATCATGAAAGTGGATAAAGGGAATGCCACTATTATAATGGATTTTGAAGAATATGATAACAAAATGATTAATCATCTAGAATGTGGTAGTTATAGAAAAATTAGTGTTGACCTTGGCAAAAAAGTGATAAAAGAGGTTACCAATGCAATATTAAGGTCCAACCTAGATAATGATACTAAGAACTTAAACCCAAGGATTGTAATAATCCAAAAATTTAAAATTTACTAAAAATTCATAAAGATGGTAATCTTATTAGACCTATTGTAAATACTATTGGATCTCCAACATATAATTTGGCAAAATTCTTATCAAATAAACTTAAATCGCTTACCAGGAATACTATCTCTTTTGTGAAAGATTTAACATCATGGATTAATGAAATTAAAAATGAAAAATTGAATGAAGTTGACTTATTGGTTAGTTTTGATGTTGTTTCAATGTACATGAAAATTTCTATTGTTGGAGTGGTTCTTTCCATTAGAGATCTTACTAATGAGTATACTACTAGCTTGGTTGATGTTTACCTAAGATTCACTTACTTTGTCTTTTGTGGTGAATTTTATGAACAAATTGAAGGTGTTGCAATAGGCTCTCCCCTTTCTCCTATTTTTGCTAATCTATTTATGGAGAAATTTGAAAGACAAGCCATTGAATCCTTCCCCTAAAACCAAAATGGTGGAAACATTTTGTGGATGACACTGATGTTGTTTGGTAGCATGGTATTGAAAATATTGATAATTTCCTCAACCACCTTAATAGACAAAGTGATAACATAAAATTCACTATGGAAGTTAAAAATATGAATTGCATTCCCTTCTTGGATGTGTTAATTTATAAGAAAAGTGATGGGTTTATTGGTCACCAAGTTTATAGGAAAGAGACTCACAATAATAGGTATCTTCATGCAAACTCTCACCACTTTCCACCTCAAAAACTTGGTATTATAAACACCTTGGTTACTAGAGCCTTAAGACTTTATGATAATGAACATCTAGATTAAGAAATAAAACACTTATTGTGTGTTTTTATAGAGAATGCCTATGAAATTAATTAAATTAATAATAATTGAAAAAGCCAAAAATCCTTCAAATTTTTTGAAAATTGATGAGAGTGACTTGTATAAAAAAGTTTTCATTTTCATACATCCAAGGAACCTCAGAGAGGTTAGCAAGAATTCTAAGAAAAAGAGACTTCAAAGTTCCATTCAAACCTCCTAATTCCATCAAGGGAATGCTTGAATCCATTAAAGATCCTATCAAACTTGGTTCACATAAAGGTATATATTAGGGAAATTGGTAGATCCATGGAGGTTAGATTAAAATAAAATGGTGCTGATCTAAGGCATAATAGATATATTAAATCCACTCTTTCTGAACACTCTAAAAAAACTAGCCACCACATTTGTCTTGAGAATGCAAAAATAATTTCTAGAATCGAACACCATGCTAGTAGAAAAATTCATGAGAAAATTGAAATTGAAATGAACCTAGATACTCTGAGTAGGGATGAAGGCACCATGATTAGTGATAATTGGAAACTGGTACTTAATCTTCTTCAAAACAAGAGGCTAAAGTAATCAGTCTTGAATAAACTGGCTGACCACTATGGACTATTGTTATTTAATTATAATGAATGTTTATTTATCTATCCTATTATTAGTGGCTTTTTGTATATTCTAAGCTTATCCTTTCAACTTTTGAGGATGATCCAAGAGTATGGATCAAAATGTTGAGGCTTTGATTTCTAAATAATGCAGATTTTATCCTTAAATAAATTATTATATCATGATATTGCTCATGCTACACTCACTCAATTTTTTTTTCCAATTATTACTACAATAGACTCAATATATGTATCTCTTGGATATTACACATATTTTTATTACATGTTCATGTATATTTTCATTTATAGCTTTCATGTTTTAGACTTGATTGTATCTCTATGCTTCTTCTATTTGAGGGAATTTGAATATGCCACTACTCTTTGGATCTATGCCACTTCTTTTTATAGTATGTATGCTTTAGACATATGCCTGTGTCCTTGTGTGTGCTTTCTTGATTATGTATGTAGATATTTAAACATGTCCTTCTATGTGGCTCTAATCCAACTTACTTGTTATTTGCATATGTGGACATTTGAACATGTCCTTGTATGTCTTGCTTTCTCAAATTTAGTGACATGTGCCCATGTCCCTTATATTATGGCCCCTTGGTCTAATTTTAATTCCTTGTGTGTGTTGTATGTATGCTTTATTCTATGCATAATGGCCATGACACTTGTTTTTGCTTATTACACACTCCAATTTTAGATGCCATGAGGGACCTCATGCATCTCCCCTTCTTACTTGTGTGTTGTGATGGACATCATGCCCCATCCCCCTAGGTAGATACTCAATTATTACTTAGATTTTATATTACACACATTTTTTAATATATAATGACAACCTTGTGAATGTTAGACATAACATATATACCACATTACAAACTTATGCTCAGATTATCTTACATCCTGATGTTATATATGCACATTATATTAGATTATTAGGTAGATATCATATATGATCTAGCTAACACACATTTTTTAGATATTTTTATTTTGAGGATATTTATTTCATAGGGTCAACAAATACCCTCAAAATATGGGGCATTCACAAGGGTTTATCACAGAGATTAGGCTATCAAAATGCACTCAGAGTATAATTTTTAGCATATAGGCTAATATTATATAAATCATACTTAGGTTAACAAAATGGAAAATAATGATACAAAGATAAATTATAGTTGCACAAAAATCAAATAGTCAAACACTAGTGCCCAAATTAGACATTAGCTCCACATGGTGCTACTATCTAAGATATGGTGCTACTATCTAGTAGCTTTAGTTTTAGAAAATTTTAGATTGGCTAGAAAAGTATAATAGGTATAATCTAAGTTTTCACAAGTTTAATTTACAAATTTACCAATTTTGGCTTAGTTTAGCTCATATTCATACTGGTATGCTTAGATTGGGGGCATGATACACAACATGATCATTCCCATTTTAGTTCAGATACTTAGATACAAATAATTATAACTCAATCTATAATCTATATGCTCAAATATAAATTTGGGGGCATGTGCATGACACATTATTTTCATATGCTCACTTATACACCAGTTGATCAAATGGAATGACAAAATCCATGTCATTATCTATGATATACACATTAGACACCATGTTCTAGGTTGTACACCAAATTCATGTCTTAATCCATCTATAGTGGTTTGCATTCTTGAGTGGCCCAAAATTTCCTAATATATCTAAGTGGTTACAGATATGACATATCTAGTTAGATATCTCCAATTAGCTATCTTTAGTTAGACATTTCTAGTTAGACATTTTAGTTACATCACACAATTCTAATTTTAGATGCATCTACTACACATGGGTAGGAAATGATGGAGTCATAGTCTACTTGAGTTCTTAAGCCAATTACATGAGAGGGTTGGACACACCATCAGTCCAATCTAAGATATTCATAGGTTATGATCCACTAAGTAGGGGTGAGAAATGCTAGATTCAAAACCAAATTGAGTTATTGAGCAACCCATACATGGGGATTGAGCAAGCCATCAACTCAATCCAAGCTATTCACCAATTGATCACTATATACATGCACACACACATGTTGTCACTAGGTTTATGCATTGGTTAATGTACCTAGTGAGGTGTATTCATTTGTTTCCTTTTTTTTATCCCTTTACTCACTTTTACTTCTTTACTTAATTTTGTCTTTGATTTTGATATCTCTTAAGTAAGGACTGATCTATGTGTGTTTCACTTGTAGGACATACATGGAACATCCTTCACATACTCAGATCTAGATTCATAGGCTTCACATACTTGACATACCAACTTGCCATTCCTATGCCATTATGCCAGCTATACCTATTTTTTTTGAATTGGCTACTACACTAGTCAAATTCCTTCACTATAAGGTGGAACTACTATGACCTAAGGCCATTTTGGGACTATGTGAGCCTTTTTCAATACTTATTAAGGTTAGCTTAGTACTCCTTTTCCATACACTCTCACAATTTTTTGAGCATCCTTTCAGTTTGAATGCTCTCACCATTTTATGAGCTTGGACCATTTAGTATCTCATCATTCTTGATTGAGTTGAGATGCTTCAAAAATCCAAAAAATATTTGAAAACCATTTAGAAAAACCAAAAACATTGACCACTTCTTTGCCTAAAGGATTTTGGGAGCCCTCACTAAGTCATAATAAATCACTTATCATTTAGTTTCACCATCCTTTTTGGCCTTGATAGCCCATGCTCTCACCATTTTGAGAGCTCACTCCCCTATTATTATAGCACATCCATCATGATTTCTTTTCACAAATTTTTTCTATCCCATTTACTAGGAGAACTACATTCGACCTAAAGTTTTGTTGGAATCATGTCCACAAAACTATGTAGGCAACATACACTTGCCTAGTGAATATGGAAACAACTTGGCCACCCCCTTCCTTTTCTTCTATTCCCCCATCTTATTTGTTTGTTAAGTTATCAACTATTTTCTACGGGCAATGTTCACCATATTGTTTATGTCACATTATTTATACTAACATTGTGACTAATCGTCATTTGTTCATTTATTTTTCATTATGTTTTATTTCTTTATTTGTGTTTATATTTATTTTCTTTAAGTATTATTGCCTTGATTCAGGTCTATGTGTGTTCATTGGGTGATTCCTTACACACTTATTATTTAGTCCATCCATATTCATACGTCAACATTGTCATCATGTTTTTTTTATCATTGGTGCATTGTTTTCAATTAAGTATTAGATATCAGGAGTTAATAATTATGCATATTTAGGCCAAGTCTTCATGGTGTTCTATCATGATGCCTACCATCATGTGCTACAATAAAAAATCTCTTCAAGAAGTCTACACATCAATGTAACATTGATATCTCCTTTGCACTAGTACCAACAACAATCTCGATCTACTCCAAATCATATCCCAAATAGAGTAATTAAATAATCAAATTATTTTAACCTTTTTTAGTTCAGACAAGCATCTCCTTACTAGTAGGTTTTCCTAGTTCATCTTTATCCTTTGTATCAATTTTACATCATCCTATTTTTCATCATCATTTCATATCATGTTTGCCATAATCAAGGTACAATGCATATAACCAACTTTGGACAAATCATTGTACACTATCCCACTTGAATTTCTAGTGATTATAGATGCCTTCAAGCAAATCATTATGTTTCCACCAATTTGATGGTTAATGATTATAACCACCTTTGGGAAAATCATTCACTTTTTTCTTCCCAATAAGGGCTTGTTTGCCATTATTGAGATACTAATGATTATACCCACCTATGGGAAAATCATTGTATACGATCTCACTTGCATTCTTAGTGATTTTTCCTAAATTTGGGTAAATCATTATGTTTCCATCTATTTGGTCCACTCATTTCCTTCTTTCAAGGGATTGTTTACCAACCCTTTTGACAACTAATCCCTTGAGGGGGCACCCTAAAGTTCATCCATTGCCATTGAAGTCATAAGCACACATAACATTTTTAATCTTTGAGAAGATGTTAATATGCTTATAGCTTGCAATGCCTTCCCAAATAGGGATAAACTATAGACATATAAAATTGGCCACCAATGGATTCATATTATACTTTGGATTGATTCTTAATAAAATTTGCAAAACTAGTCTAATAATATCTAAATCTTTCAAATTTGGCTTCATAAAATACAATTTGTCTTATAGAATAATTAAATGAAGTCAAAGGCACACATCAATTGATTCAAAGATCTTCAAAATATCAAAAAGATTAAATAGAATTAATTAACATGAAAAAATAAATAAAATGACTAAATTGAATCAACCATGAGAAATTAAATGAATTATCAAAAAATAAATTCAAAAAAATCAAAGAATATCCTAGGAATTAATCATTACCTTTTTAAGATTTGTCCAAAATCCAAAATATCCCACCCAGGCCTATTCGTTACTAATCATGAAATTTGGGAACCTTTTAACTCTACTAGGGTTAATTAAGTCACAATGGTAAGGTTTTAACCCATTCCAATCCCCAACTACACCTTAACTCACCTTGGGTTGAGTTTAGTTACTAAACCTATAAATACAAGCCTAGACCTCTAGAATTGGAGAGCTTGGATAGAGTACTATTATAATGCAAGTTTTAGAGAAAGATTGGATGATAATAGTGTTATAATGCCAAATTATCAAGCCAAGCCATGAAGCTACATCAAGCAAGCATGAGCCAAACCATGGTGCCAAAGGGAGAAGGAACCACACAACTCTATTTGCCAAAGATCTCTTGAGCACAAGCTAATCAAGCCAAATGAATAAATCTCTTGGAGCATTCAAGGAATTGGTAAGGAATTGTGTGAGTTATTTCCAATTCTAGTTGTGATTTGTTCATTTCTGTTTATTCACCATGTTCCTCCCTTTGATCTAGGCAAGATAGTGTTATGCATGTTAGTGTGTTTGTTTTTTTATCTTTATTTCATTTTCATTATGAAGCTAACATATGATCTAACCACCCTTATTAGATTTATTAATGATAAATGACACATCTAGTGGGACTATGAACACCCCACATAGCAAGGAGATCAATATGCAAGTCAAAAACTAAGAACAAGATGCTTAAATCTCTTTAAAATTGTAGTTCTAACCTTATTTTTGTTGTATTTTGTTTTCTTTATATTTCTTGGATCTACATAGAGACTAGTGATGGTCAGGTATAACCAATGATGGTTTGGCCTGAACCAACCATGATTTTTCTCAACCACCCTTGATTCTATGTAAACCATCGATGTTTGGATTGTAGGGGAAAAATGTTCATAAAACTTTCATTTTTATTCTTTCTATCATTTATATTCATGATTTCTAGGTTTCAAATGTATTAAAATGTATTGAATAAACTTTTCCTCTTAGGTTTTCTTGATCTTTGTGCTAATCATTGCCTAGCCTAACATGTTTGTCTTTTGTGGTTTTGGCTTTGGGTTCCTAGGTAATCGATGATGGTCTTAATTAACTGACAATGATTATTCTCGACTGGTGCCAGTTCTCTATGGATCGACTGCCATGGTTGCCTTGAATTGGTAGTGATAATTTATGACTAACCCTAGTTACTGTGTTTCCAAAAATAAAACCTGAGAGATAAATTTCAAACATCATTTTCCCATCCAAGAAAGTGCTTCAAAGTAAGATGTTATTATCTAACAATTTAAAGTCATGGACGTGATTTAGAACACCAATTTGCTTCTTTAGACTAATCAAACTTTTTGTTTTAGGTTTTTAAAAGGAATCTAGCTAAATTAAGCCACATTTTATTTTGGTGTTGAAATGAACATGCTAAGTCTCACACATTTGGTCTTTGATGATTAAAAGGAGTTAGGATTTCTAATGTTTTAAAACACTTCATTGTTAGGCCTTAAAATGAATAGCTAAGTCTTGAACACTTACTTTTGGTGTTTAAAAATGAATTTAGGCTAAATCTTGATCATTTGTACTTTTGAGCTTAAAAATGAACATATATGTTTTTTGATTAATTTAGTTTTGTGAAATTATTTCAATCTTTCACACTTAAGCTAAGGAGCCAAGTAAAGAACATCATCACATTTCAATTTGGTGTCTAAAATCAAACTTCACTCATAAAATATTTATTGATTGTTTGTTTTTGAAAAAATAATATCATGTGTATGCTCTCTCCCCATCCCTTATAGGGAAATTGTGGGATCAAAAGTGCCTTTCCATTGCATTTAGTATCTAGTACAAAGAATAGAAATAAAGTTACCTAGAATCTCCCAAAAACTGCATGATATTGGGTGATCTAAAAGCAACCCTAAAGTCTTTCTACTTAGTCTTTATTTTCATACATTTTGGCTTGTAAAGGGGATGTCATTACCTCTCATGGGTTCTCTAGGGAAGCATTGAATTGGGGCTTCATATTTTGGTAGTGTCTCAACCACACTCCATGGCAGGGTATATAAAGATAGGAATGCATACTGTTAGAGCTAGGGGGTTGAGTGACTAACATCTCCTTTAGTAATGAAGGCTCGAGTCATGTCTAGTCAATTAGGAGATACCACTAAGAAGTCCAATGATGGTATTGCCATGAAAAATAATAGACCCTTATATGATAAGTTGATTAATATGAAATCAATTGATGTGATGATTCTCTTATGTTAACCACACTTGAGATCAATCTAGATGGTCATAACTTGTAAGTTTTAGTCAACCCCACTTACCACACCTTGATAGGATCTAGGATGATATACTTAGTTATATTTTGTCACTTATTATTTTATTTCTTGGTGTGTTAGATCTAAAACTTTGTTGTTTAAACCACAACATGAATGAGTCTTTTGTCTAATATTACTCCATTTTTTGAGGAGGTGTTATGCCATTCATGTGACACCTTAATTTAACTTAGAAAAAATTTGTTTCAAAACATTGAGTATGGCACTTGATTGAGATAGGTAATGTTATGTGGCCCAAATAATTTATAGTCTTATACCTTAAAAGTCTTTAAAACATAACATTATCACATATTTTGGGAGTGATAACATCATTATATTACCCAAATTATTTCAAAATATTTGTCTTATCTTATGTCCAAATTATTATTGTTTAAACTAATCATGTGCCTTGTGGGATCTTTGTTTAACATAGTCGTGTTGTTCAAATTTTCCTAGCTTGTTGGTCATTAAAACCCTAGTTTACATAAGTTTAGTCTTAGATTAACTTTTTCAAGCTAGGATCCAAATATTGATTGATTTCTATTTAGGCTTTGACACATAGGTGCTGATACATAGATATTTCTCTTTTAGGTTGCATTACTTAGGTTAATCCATTACTCAAGTTGGGAAGCTTTATTGTTTATGTCTTTGGTTGATAGAATCAATCCATCTTCAAAGTGCCTTTTGTTTTGTTTTTTTACCAATCCAATCATGTTTATGTCTAAAATCAAGTGCCTAGTCTTTGCCAAACTATTTCAAGTTTGTTATATTAATCATCATCTCTTTGTTTCAAGTCTATATTTTAATATTGTATTTAGCCAAAAGTCCTAGCATAGCCTATTTGAGCCTAGTTTTTGACTCTGCATTTGGACAAAATATCTAGTATAATTTCCCTTTCCTAGTTTTAGACCTATTTGGAATGTCTTTAGACATTAGAGTTTGGCATCTTGTTATTAGGTAATTTTACTTGACCTTGAATGTGTGAAACATTCAACGTTAGACATTTGATGTTATACTATTTTTACCAAGTCTTTGAATAGAGTTTTTGGAGATATAGATTAACCCTTGACCAAGATAGATAGAGTTTGAACCTTTTTATCTTTTCCTGACATAGATTTTTAGAGTTTGTAGTATTCTAATTCCATCGTGTTGCAAAACATTTGTCATAGACATAACCATGGCTCACTACACATGTAGTAGAATTATGTATAATCCAGAATATGGAAATGTTATCACATAAGAGGAATTTGTTTAAGACCCTAATGGAGATGATGTTTTTTGGAAGATAGATTCTTACCCACCAAACAATACTCAAACAGGGGAATAGAGTCAATATCCTTTAGCTAATTATTTGGTTAGCACTCCTTACATGAAATAAGACCAAGAATAGACAACCTAATATTTGGATAACATTCATACAATTACATATAACGTTAAACATAAACCTTATTACATGACCATATCATTAGCTTATTATCCTAATAGAGCTATAGAGGTAGGGCATGACAATTTTCCAAGTCTAGTAATAGGGCCTTATAACATGTCTTATAATCAAAATAATTATCGTGCCTCTTCTAACAACCCTCATGCCATAGTACCAATGCCATATCAATATTCACATATGCCTATCACACAAAGAGGCCTTATTGAGGACCAATTATTTTAAATGTAGACAACATACCAGACCTATCAAAACCTAGTACATAAATTTAATAATATGGCCATGTCAAATACACCTCTTACTCAGTTACTTCCTTCAATGAGTCTTATTTGAGTTGATTGGTCAATAAAATTAGGGTTTTGACCCAATTACATAAAACACTTCAATATAAAACATGTTTAATACTCTAATCATAGAAGAAGTGTCTTTTTCTTCTATGTAGAATAGTGAGCAAAACATAGTGGACAATACACCAATAATGTCCAATTTAAACCAAAGTGGAGTTAGTTCAAAAACACATAGTCAACAACAAAATGTGACTTTAAGTAACACTGGGAGTGGTCCAAAAACTTAAGGAGTGGGAGTTTCTAATAATTAATCTTATCCAACTACCTTGAATCCTCAATCGAATTCTTCTTTAAGCACCCAACAATAAGGATTAAGTAGTCAACCAATGACTAGTGTCATGCCACAATAAAATGTGATAAATCTTACTCCAACCCAATAGGTGATGAGTAATATTCCATAATAACTGGTATCATCAAACATACCCATGCAACATAGGTAAAACATATTTCCACCTCAATAAGGGTCAACCAGTGTTCCACCTCATCAGGTAACATCAAACATACCTCTTCATTCATAGACTAACATGTCGATCCATAACCAAATGATGTCTAACCAATAATGTACTAATATTGGTCAGTGATAGATGTTGAATCTCTAATATATATCTACTTCCCAATAGGGATTCATGAAACCAAGAGGTTACAATGTTCTTGAAGTACCTATTAGGCAAAAATTTGCTTTCATGTAGAATATGCCACAAGTTTAATGATAGGGTCTTATTTGATAAGTTACCCTCAATCAACAAGGTATGACTAGTAGGCAACATGTCCCTATTCAACCTTAAGAGGCACATTATGGATTGATACCTCCATCCCAATCACATTATTCCTAACATCAAGCCTACATACTCAATCCTAACCATAATATCAGATAACCACAAGTGAAATTTCAATAGTTGTACCTAAATCCATGTATGCATATTCTTAGTCTATTTCCTAGCCAATCCAACATTTCCTAGTAAATACCTCCATTATACCCTGGTCAAAGTAATCCAATTTTGACCACTCAATCTCCATCTCAATAGGCCAATGATCCCAATAGTTTCCTTACATAAGAACTATAATAAATGAAGGATGCAATTGCCCTCATGCAAGCATGGAAACAAACTAAAAATTTTAAGTTAGATGATGTGTGTTCTTTCCATTTCAACATGGAGTACTTGAAAATACCATTTCCTCCAGGGTATAAGCCATTGAAGTTTGACAAATACAAGGGGAAAGGTGACCCCAAGGCCCATTTGATGGAATTATTTATTACATGCCAACCAGTGGCCTATAATGACATTTAAATTTTGTTGTTGTTTCCATGAAGCCTAGTAAGGCAAGCATTGGAATGGTTCCTAGCCCAAGAATTCAATACTTAATTTTGATTATCTTTCTAGACAAGTTTGTGTAGGCATCCTAGGTTGCACCATAGCTGAGAAGGGTAGTGTTTAGGTCCTCTTGCTTAAACCTAGTCTAATATGGGATTGACCCTAGGCTGTGGGTTACCTAATTTAGGTCAGACCTCTAAAAAAGGTTGGTTTCCTTTTAGGTCTATCACTTATACTAAACCTAAGATAGCTTCTTGCTGGGAAAAGGGGAGAGAGCTTACTATAATCTATGAAAGCATATAAAAAGGAGGGTGATGTACCAAATATTTTGATTCTTACACTTCCACAAGACACACTATAGGATGCATTCAAGACTATTAAACACCACTTCATTCTCTCCTTGATCAACCCTCACATAATTATTTCATGAAAAGGCATGGACTAGCTATTGACCTAGCATGAGAGGATAGTTGTCCACTTCTAAACTAACCAACAAACTATATGTTCACTTAGAATGACTTGTGAGAACTACTATAACACTACATAAAGGTGAGGAAATTAGATAGAGGCAAGGAAAAAATACATTCACTTAATTGCATCAATAAATCCATGAAACACACTTTAATTTAGCTTTAAAATGGAGAAATTCAATCTTTTATTACATCAAATAGGTGTTACAGTAAAAAACTTGGTAGAGTTTAGTCATGCCAAAGAGAGGTGTCCTTTTTAAGGCTTAGAAGCCTATATTTATAGAGAAATGGGAAAAGGGAGCATAATGACCAAGTTTTCCCTTCATTCCTGGCATTGATGTAGTTAGAAAGGATCATAATGTTTAAGACTACTTCTAGAAAATGGCTATAACAATTGTATCAGTCCCTTAAAATCTATTTATAACCTACATTAATGCTCTTTAGGGTTATAATAGTGGGATCAAGTTGTTTGAAAGCTAAATTCTAGCATCGAAGTAGTTTCAATAGTTGGATCAATTTGTTGTGATCTTGTTTCAATGTGAATTACTCCCTACTGGTTCATTTTTAGCATGAAAGAGTGGAGAAAAGGGTCATAATCATACTAATAGATTTGGTTATGAACCTATCAAAACTAACGTGTCTACTTTTGTGACTTCCCTTTAAAATATTTTTTCTAGTTTGACCTTGAACATATTTGGCTTTGACTTTTGATATTGGCCTTTGATTTTGATTTGGGTTTCTAAGAATATGCCACTTGATAGATCTTCATTAATTCTCAAGATCCTACTGATCCTTTAACCCTATGTGCATCATATATATCCATTTACATTGCTGAAATGCATACCATTGATTTACCTAACAATTTCCATGGTCATCACACTTGGTAGCTTCTCATTCATCTTCAAGATCTATTGACTTTTTAACCTCTCACCATCGATCTGATTTATTATGATTAAACACACTTCATTTATCTATTTGGGCCCATAGGCCTTGTTAGTCAATGCACACCATTAGATATTTATTTGGGAACTCAAGATCTTGACACTTGTCAGCTCCATGTTCATGTTGACCTTTTGACTTGATGCTCACCATTGATCTTTAATACATGATTAAATGTGCTTCATTTTATTTTTGAGACCCACTAACTCATTAAATCACCATTCACTATTGGATTTGATCTTAAATTCCAATATTTGGACACTTGTTAGTCATGTATTCATCCTTAGAACATTTGAATTTAAATATCTATTTTCTACAACTTTAACTTGATGTCCCCACACACGTTTCACTCTACAAGTCTAACTTTAAAGGCTTATATCTTGAGATAGCAAGCTCATCAAGACACCAAATTTGTAAAGCATAATATAGGCATGAATAAATTCATGTCCATGTGATCTTTTAGCTTTAGGAGGCTTCCTGAGCATACTTATAAAATGCACAAGTAAACCAACTTGTTCATTAATTAATGACATGCGATGATAGTCCAATTCTTCTAGACTTGTACTAAGAATTATTGTTTGATCTTTCAAATCCCTGATGAGTCTCTAAGGTGTGTGTGAACTCATTCCATGATCCTGATTGCATTGATCACCATGAGAACCTACCTTCTCAAAATTTGACAACTACACTTTAAGTTTACTTAAAGTGTTTTAAAAGATTTTAAGGCTACATGTGATCTTTGGACCACTCATTCCATCTAGAACTTTGTTCATCTCATCCATTTAGGTAGAAGCTTTGTATGTAGGTCAAAATTAGCTAAGACTGACCCTAGGCTGTGGGTCACCTAATCTTGGGTTAGACCTTTGGGGAAGGCCAACTTCCTTTTGGGTCTATCACCTATACTAAACTTAAGATAACTTCTTGATGGGAAAAGGGGAGAGAGATTAATGTTAGGGTCTTACAACACAATTGATTACTTTTGTATAAATAACTAAACACAGAATTAAACCAAAAATAATAAGTAACTAGAAATCAAAAACAACAAAGAATAGGAGATATCAAGAAACAACCAATCTTGTATTAAAACTCTTCCAAAAGGAAATACAATGAAGAAATCTCTCTCTTCTCACACCTCTCAAATGTACAGATCTCTTTCCCTCAAGAGTTCTCTCTCTCTCTCTCTCAATTATAACCAATTCAATCTTGAATTGTCTACCTTTTTTCTTGCTTACAATGCTATGAGGATCTAACCCTATTATATATAACTAGGATTCATGAGCCATGCATTCTCCACTGTTAGATGCACCTCTTAATCAAAGGTTCAAATCTATCCTGCCAAAAATAGAAATGCAGACTCACGACTAACAGTTAGTCTTTACATACATATAAACTGACTGTTCTCCTCAAAATTAGAATTCTAAGAATGCACAAATGACCAACATTAGTCTCTATCTATCTGCATATGACCGATGTTAGCAGATCGCTAACCAACATCAACATCTTTCGGTCGATACCTAACTAATGTCGGTGACTGTGTAACTCCAACAACCTCTGCATTTGCTCATTTGGTGAAGCTTTTAGCTCCATAACTCAACAATCTCCCACTTGGAGATAAATAGTTACACTTGTACCTGTATAACAACATCCTCTAGCTTGTTTCACCATCTTCAAGTTCAATCTTGAAGACCAACAAAAGTTGAATGAAGATTCAACTTCTCCTTTGTTACTAGCTTTGTTAACATATCAGTAGGGTTCTTATCTATATGGATCTTTTCTAGCTTCAACTCACCATCGTCCAATACCTATCTAATGAAGTGGTACCTAAGCTATATATGTTTGGTTCTTGAATGAAAGGCTGAATTCTTTGCCAAATGAATTGCACTTTGACTATCACTATACAATTTGCAACTCTTTTGCTCCTTTTCCAACTCTTCCATGAACTATGTCATCCATATCATTTCCTTGCTAGCCTTTGTGACTGTAATGTATTCTACCTCTGTAGTAGACAAGGCAACAACCTTCTACAACTTTGAAATCCAGCTAACCGCCATTCCACCAACAGTGAACATATATCCTGTGGTGCTTTTCCCACCATCCAAGTCACTTGCCATATCTAAATCTACATACCCATATAGAGAAGTGTTTGACCCTCCATAACATAAATGCCTACTGCTGGTTCCTCTCAGATATCTGAGAATCCATTGAACTAATTTTCAGTGTTCCTTTCTTGGATTAGCCATAAACTTGCTGACAACTCCCACTGCTTGGGCAATATCATGTCTAGTACATACCATTGCATACATCAAGCTCCCAACTACTGAATCATATGGAACTCTACTCATGTCTTCAACCTCATCATGTGATTTAGGACACTATTCTTTGCTCAACTTGAAGTGTCCAGCCATAGGTGTGCTTACCGGTTTTGCATCCTGCATATTGAACCTCTCCAACACCTTATTCACATAATCCTCTTGAGACAAAATCAAACTATGATTTTTCCTATCTCTCTTAATACTCATGCCAAGTATTTTATTTTCTGCTCCTAAATCCTTCATGGCAAATGTGTGAGCTAATTTTACCTTAAGCTCAGTAATATCCTGCATGTGTGAACCTACAACAAGCATATCATCTACATACAGTAACAAGATAATATAACTACCATTATCCAATCTATTAAAATAAACACAATGGTCAGATTGACATTTACTAAAGCCATGCTCTGTCATAAACCTGTCAAACCTCAAATACCATTGTCTTGGAGCTTGCTTAAGACCATATAAGCTTTTCTTCAACCTACACACAAATTTCTCCTTACCTTTGACCTCAAAACCTTCCGACTGTCCCATATATATCTCTTCATCCAAATATCCATGAAGAAATGCTATCTTAACATCAAGCTGCTCAAGATGCAAATCCTCAATAGCAACTAAAGACAATACAGTCCGAATAGAAGTCATTTTTACTACAAGAGAAAAAATTTCACCAAAATCAATACCTAGTTTCTGTGCAAATCTCTTTACTACCAACCTAGCCTTATGTCTCATTTGTCCATTCTCTCCTTCTTTTAACCTGTAAACCCATTTATTTTTCAGTGCTTTCTTTTTGGCTGGCAACTCAACCAAATCCCATGTTTGGTTCTCTTCTAAGGAATCAATTTCCTCATTCATGCCATACTCCCACTGTTTCCTAGATTCTACCTACATTGCCTCATCAAAACTTTCTGGTTCTCCACCATCAGTGAGCAGCAAGTAGCATAAAGAAGGGGAATAATGAATTGGAGGTTTACTTACCCTTTTAAACCTCCTTATGGGCATTTGAGACTCATTCATAGCTTGTTATCCACCCAAATTTCTTTCTATCAATGACTGATCTCAGTCATCTTTGGTCGATGTTGGTTTACACTTGACTGACGTCGGTTCTTCCTGACTGATGTTGGTTTCTTCCTGACTGATGTCAGTTTCTATTTGATTGATGTCAGTTCCTTTTTGATCAACATCAGTATTTGTGTTTTCCTGTGGGTGATTATTTTTACCTGTGAGCTTATTTTAGATCATAATCTCATCCAAATCATGATTGCCCTGCTCAGAATTATTCAGCCTCTTGAGCTGATCACTGTACATCACCTTCTCATTGAAAACTACATCACGACTTCTAATAATTTTGTTAGTTTCTAAATTCCACAACTGAAATCCAAAATCTGTAGAACCATAAGAAATGAAAGTGCACCGCATAGATTTAGCATCCAGCTTCTTTCTATTTTCTTTATCAATGTGCATAAAAGCTTCAAAACCAAAAACTCTAAGACATTAAAGATCTAACTTTTTACCTATCCAAGCCTCTTCTGGAATGCCACCATCCAGTGCAGTAGAATGTCCTCTTTTAATCAAGTAAATCGTAGTATCTACAGCTTCTGCCCAAAATTGTAAGGGCAAACCAGCATGCAACCTCATACTCCGTGCACACTCCATTATTGTTCTATTCATCCTTTCAGCAACTCCATTTTGCTAAGGTGTCCTTGGAACCATCTTTTCCCTACATATTCCATTCATAGAATAGTAACTATTGAATTTATTACTGTAGTACTCACCACCATTGTCAGATCTAAGGCACTTCAATCTCAAACCTGTTTCATTCTCAACCAAAGCTTGCCATTTCTTAAATGTGTCAAAAACATCAGATTTACTCTTTATGCAATAAACCCATACCTTTTTTGTAGCATCATCAATGAAAGAAACATAATACCATGATCCTCCAATAGAAGCTACCTGAGCTAGTCCCCACACGTCTGTGTGAACAAGCTCCAACTTGTGCTTCTTCTTTGTTGACCCAGTTTTGAGAAACCTCACTTTCTTCTATTTTCCAAAAATATAATGCTCATAGAAATCTAGATCTATGCTTTTCAAATATAAAAGCTTACCTTTTGACTTAAGAACATTCATTTCCTTCTCACTCATGTGACCAAGGCTACAGTGCCACAACTTTACATCTACATCTGAAGTAGATAAAATAGAAGGAGAATAATCAGTAATACAAGTAGATAGATAAAGTGTACCTACTCTCTTACCTCTAGCTAATATAAGTGTACCCTTGGAAACTTTCCAAGATTCAGCTGTGAGAGTTGCTATGCAACCCTCATCACCCAACTTTCCTATAGAAATCAAATTCTGCTTCAGGACGGGTACATGCATGACATCTTTCAACACCCATGTGTTGCCATTCTGCAATTTCAGCTACACTTTTCCTTTGCCAATAATTTGACAAGGCTCATCATCCCCTAAATAAACTTTTCCAAAATCTCCATGGACATAATCATTGAAAAATTCTCTATTTGGGGTTGCATGGAAAGAGGCACCAGAATCTAAAACCCAAGATTCTACTCTATTATCCAAAGAAAGTGTAAGGGCATCTTGTGCAACAATACCTACAACTTTTGCTTCTTCATTACCTTCATGCTGATTTTATTCTTTAACTTTCAACTAGCAATCTTTCTTTGCATGCCCTTTCTTTCCATAATTCTAGCAGGTTATTCTTCTTCTATTTTTGGATTTGGATCTACTTCTCATCTTTGAATTTGACCTTGATCTCCCTTTCTTGTCCTTCTCTCTTTGCCTTCCCCTGCTTTCAATACTTAAAGCATTACTTGATGTTTCTTCTGTGCTTTTCCTATGAATTTCTTCATTCAAGATTACACTAACAACATCATCAACTTTCAAGATATTTGAAGCAGATGCAGTACTACCAACTACCATTACCAAACTATGCCAACTTTCAGGTAAAGAGCATAAGATTAAGAGAGCCTTAATTTCATCATAAAAAACTATTTTGACTGAATTTAACTGATTTACTATTGCATGGAAATCATTAAGATGACTAGATACAGATCCACCTTCCTGCATTTGCAAATTAAATAATTGCTTCATAAGATATACCTTATTTAAAGCTGAGGGCTTTTCATATAAATTTGCCAAAGTATCCATTAACTCTACCATTGTCTTTGCCTGTGATAAGTTAGAAATCACAGAAGATGCCAGGCTTAACCTTATAGATCCAAGAGCCTTTCTATTAAGAACATTCCATTCTTCATCTTGCATATCTGTGGGCTTTCTTGAAACCCCACCCAATGGTAAGTACATATCTTTTTGATACAAATAATCTTATATGTGCATCCTCCATAATTGAAAATTATTGCCATTGAATTTCTCCATTCTTAGTTTACTTTTTTCTGCCATTGCTTTACTCCCACTCAATCAAAAACCCCTGAGAGTGAACCTGTAATCAAAAAACACTAACCCACTCTGATGAACCTTGTTAGTGAACCAAGCTCTGATACCACTTGTTAGGATCTTACAACATAATTGATTACTTTTGTATAAGCAACTAAACATGATATTGAACCAAAAATAATAAGTAACTAGAAATCAGAAACAACAAAGAATAGGAGATACAAGAAACAACCAATCTTGTATTAACACTCTTCCAAAAGGAAATACAATGAAGAAATCTCTCTCTCTTCTCACACCTCTCAGATGTATAGATCTCTTTCCCTTAAGAGTTCTCTCTCTCTCTCTTAATTACAACCAATTCAATCCTTGAATTGTCTACCTTTTTTTCTTGCTTACAATGCTATGAGGATCTAACCCTATTATATAGAACTAGGATTCATGAGCCATGAATTCTCCACCGTTAGATGCACCTCTTAATCAAAGGTTCAAATCTATCCTACCAAAAATAGAAACGCAGACTCAAGACTTACAGTTAGTCTTTACATACATGCAAACTGACTATTTTCCTCAAAATTAGAATTTTGGGAATGCATAGATGACCAACATCGGTCTCTATCTGTCTGCATATGACCGATGTCGGCTGATCCCTAACTAATGTCAGCAGCATTTGATCGATACCTGATCGATGTCGGTGACTGTGTAACTCTAGCAACCTTTGCATTTGCTCATCTGGTGAAGCTTTTAGCTCCACAACTCAACAATTAATACTAATCTATAAAAGCATATAAAAATGGGGGTGATGGATCAAATCTTTTGATCCTTACACTTTCACAAGACCCACTATAAGACACATTCAATACTTTTAAACACCATTTCATTCACTCTTTGATTAGTACTCACATAAGTATTTCATGAAAAGGTATGGCATAGCTATTAAACTAGCATGGGAGGGTATTTGTCCACTTTCAAACTAACTGACAAACTATATATGCACTTAAAATGGCCTATGAGAACTACCAAAACACTGCATGAAGGTGAGGAAATTTAGATAGAGATAAAAAAACATACATTCACTTAACTACATCAATAAACTCATGAAACACACTTTGATTCAAATTGGAATTGGAGGAATTAAATCTTTTATTACATCAAATAGGTGTCACAGTAAAAATCTTGGTAGAGTCTAGTCATGCTAAAGAGAGGGATCCTTTTCAAGGCTTCGAATCCTATATTTATAATAGAATAGGATGAGAGAGATGGGGATCATGCATAGAAGAATGGAGATGGGAGCATAATGACCAAGTTTTCCCTTCATTCCTTGCATTGATGTAGTTAGAAAATATCATAATATCAAAAAATAAATCTATAAAATGGCTATGAAAACCATATTAGTCCATTTCAATCCATTTTTGGCCTATAATGATGCTCCTTATGGTTACAACAGTGGGATCAAGTCATTTAAAATATAAATTCTAATGTCAAAGCAATTAAAATAGATGTATCAATCTATTATGATCTTGTTCTAGTGTGGATTGCTCCTTATTGGTTCATTTTTGGCATGAAAGAGTGAAGAAAAAGGTCATAATCATGTCACTAGCTTTGGTGACAAACCCATTAAAACTAAAATGTCTACCTCTATGGATTCCTTTTAAAATATTTGCTCTAGTTTAACCTTGACCATATTTGGATTTTACTTTTGATATTGGCCCTTGATCTTGATCTAGGTTTCTAATAATGTGTCACCTGGTAGCTCTTCCTTCATTCTTAGGATCCTACTAACCTTTTAACCCTACATGTACCATAGATCTCCCTTTGCATGGCTCAAATGTGTACCATTTATTTACCTAAAGATTACCATGGTCTTGACACTTGGTAGCTTCTCATTCATCTTTAAGATCCATTGAATTCATGACCTCTCGCTCACCGTTGATCTATTTTAGTATAATTAAACACACTCTATTGATCTATTTAGGCCCACTAGCCTTATCAATTGATGTTCACCATTATATCTTCATTTGGGCACTCAAGATCTTGACACTTTTTATTTCTACATTCATACTAACCTTTTGACTTGATGCTCACTATTTATCTTTGATGCATGATCAACTATGCTCCATTAGATCTTTGAGATCCACTGACTCATAGATTGCTACTTGCCATTGGATTTGATCTTATATTTTGAGGTTTGGACACTTGTTAGCCACATGTTCATCCTTAGAATATTTAAATTTAAACAACTATTTTCCATAGCTTTAAATTGACATCCCCATACAGGTTTCACTCTGTAAGTTTAACTCTAAAGGCTTATATCTTGAGATAGAAATCTCATCAACACACCAAATTTGTAGATCATGATCTAGGCATAAATAAATTCATATCCATGTGATATTTCAACTCTGGGAGGATTCTTGAAGATACTTATAAAATACACAAGTAAACCAACCTATTTTTTCTCTGTGATGTTCAATGATGGTCTGGTTCTTCTAGACTTGTGCTAGGAACTATTGATTGATCTTTCAAAGATTTGATGATTCTTTGAGACCTATGCAAACTCATTCCATGATCCTAAATGAATAGTTCAATCTCCATAGTAGAGGTAAGGACTACATTGCAAAATGGGGTTGGCACATAGGATGATGCCATTACATCCATTGTGTTGAAATAAGGGGGAGAGACAACACTCATGAAGGACATACGCATGATCTATGACCATTATGTCAATGTTTTACAATGTCAAAGGTAAAGAATAGAGATGGTTTGGGAATTGTTTGACAAAATGAAAGAATACAAAAACATTAATAAATTTACTATAGACAAGTCATTTAAAGAAAAGTAGATAGGACATCAAATTATGGTTCATATCTACTCTAAGAAAACCTTTTGATTTTGGGTGCATCTAATAGATTTTATAAGAGACATTAAATAGAAACTTTATATTTTTCAAAGGATCCCTATAGTCCATCAATGTCTCTTATATGTAGGGAAACAACTTGAGCAGTTTACTCCTCTGTTAGGGTATGATATAGGCAAGGAATCTACTCTATTTATAGTGTTGAGATTACATGGATGCATTAAGGGTGATAGGATGCCATCTTCCTCTAAAGTTGGGCCCTTTAAAGAAGTGATGAAGAAAATAACTATAAAACCAAGAGTTTAGAAGCTTATATCCATTTCTAGTGCTTATAATATGGAATACGCAGAAGAGATGCCAACCATGGAGATAAATGAGGAAGATGTGATCCTCTATAAGACAAACTTAGATAAAGAGGTGGTAATATACAATTTAATGATTTTTTTTCCAATTATAATGGTTTTATTTCAATGGATTCATTCAAGATGGATAAAGTAATGTGAAATATCTATTTTCTCCAAGGGGTTTTTTGTTATCCATTTTTTTTGATGAGATAGACTATCAATGAGTCTTTGTAGGTGGTCATTGATTTAAGAGAATGTTGGGTCCTTACCTCACTCTTTGGTTTTCAATATTTGACCCAAATTCACACTCAATTACTATAATGTCAATCTGGGGTTGGCTTCACAATCTCCATCTATATCTCATTAGTGATTTCAAATGGATAGGATATAACTCAAGAAAGTTTATAAAAGCTGATGCTGAGAGAATGACAGTGGGATTATGCACATTTGACTACATTTGTGTGGAAATGGATCTCAATAAGGGTCCTCCAGATAATGATAATTAGATGTGAAAAAATTTAACGTATTTATACATTGGATTTTGAGAATACTACTTTTAGATGTATTTTTAAAATTACTAGACATCCTCATGCTATATGTCCCCAGGCATGAACCCATCCATAAAAAAGGGGTTCAAAACCAACATTCAAAATATGGAGCTAGAGGAAAAGGAGGAAAAAGTGAATCATGCAGAATAAAGTCAACATACTCTTTGTGCATCTATTATTACTCTTGATGTTAGTGTAAATAGGATTTATATATCATCTTAGGGATTGAAGGCCCAAAAAAAACAAGGTACTTAAATTAATTTCCAAACAACCTCAAGACTCCTATTTTTAAGATGATATCACCTAGTTTGACTCCAATTCATAATAAGTATTAAACCTATATATGATTTGTGATTGTTAAACTGATTTTAGTACTTCAAATGTTTCTCAACATTCATTATTATTAGTACAATGTTTCAGATCATCAATGGTTACAAAGGCTATCTAAAAATTTCAATGATATAGTACAATGTGAGAATGACACTTTAATAATCATCTCATCTCTGGTAAAGAAAATTATGTAGTTGTTCAAATCAAAGCCTTTATGTATGGGATTTTTTATTAGTTATAGGAAATAAGAACCACACCAAAAATTGATTGTTTCCCTTACCCAACCTCATTACTGAACCAATACCTATTTCCTAGTAACATGGCTTTTTTAGAGCCCTTGATACATAATTAATTGTATATTCTCTGAAGATGAGTATCAAATCTCATTTCAAGCTTGGTATTTATTTTTAGGAAATAACTTCTCACATAGATATCCATGTTTTCATGGAAAAGAGAATTTATTGCAATCAATGTTAGCAACCATCAATTTTTTCAGTGCGTACTAAATGAAAAGTTCCAATGTGTGACAAAAATTACTTGCATAATATTATTTATGAACACTCCTCTTCACAATTAAATATTTTTATCATTATGAAAATAAAATGAGAAATGAACCTTTTATCTAGAAATAAATAGTATGTTAATATATTCTTTCTAAATCCACATGCAGCTGAGTGAAACTCTGCAACAAAGACTCACCTCTATATGGGTATTTGTTAACTTTTAAACTCAATAAGGTAAAGGATAGTTAGTACCCAAAAAAGTGTCTCAAAATACCTATGTTTTATATGTATAAATGATGTATATTTTGATAAATAAAATTATAAAAGTAGGACTCCCTCTATAACCAAATATGTATGTTGTTTTCATGCTTGTAATTTTATTCAAACTGATTTTTGGGCTCAAGGAAAAGAACTTCACATATCATTTTTGGCATTGTTATATGTAATTGAATTCTCACATTTTGATATTTATATATGTATATATGTAGTTGACAAACAAATTATTACAAGATCAAGATAAATACATTCACGTATCATTTTTCTCATTCTTATATGTAGTTGAATTCTCACATTTATATATATATATATATATATATATATATATATATATATATGTATGTATATATGTAATTGAAAAATAAATTATTACAGGCTCAAGGAAAAGAAATTCACATATCATTTTTGGAATTCTTATATGTACTTGAAATCTCACCTCCTATATGTTAGTTCTATTTCCTGACATAGATGAAGCCAAATATAAAAAAATATTATAGGATAAATAAGTTGTGTACATGGCATTGGTTAATTCTTACATGCTCATAACTTTATTATACAATGAAACAACCAAGCCATTTTATCAAGATAGGTAGTTCATCCATAGAACTAAAGGATTTTTACATTAGTTTCTTCTAAAGAGCATGTCAATCCATTGAAAAAAATTACATCATATATGACATAGAATGAAAGAAATTGATAGAATGCAACTTGTAAGAATTGCCTCCCCAAAATAGGGGATACTAGAACCAACTGCCTTTGCCTACTTGCAAGTTTCCTAGTTATTAATATTTTACCTATTCAACTATAGAGTTATCCATGTAATCCAATACTGTTACATGATAAATGTATTTTGGGTTTATATGTTCATAGATCAACCTTCCCCAAGTATAAAGGTAATTGAATAACATCTCTTATATTTTCAAGACTAGCTACAAAGAGAACCATATGTTTAAATCCCTAGGACAAATGTAGAATGTTTTAAAGTTTGAAATATACATAGATCAAGATACCACTCATAGGGATCTTTCATCAAGTGCATTTATTTAATCCTACATTGACAAATGTTTATGATTAAAGATAACTCTAATAATAATAACTACAAATCTTGAAAAGAAATTGAGCACAAGCTTAAATAATCTAGATTTTGGTCCTTTTATCAAGAAATAAAAAGAAAAAATAATATATATGTTGAATTCAATTATAAAGGGAGAGTTAAGCTTTCCATGTGGTTATTTATTATATTTTAAGTGTAATTTTTCTAATTTACATTAGAAAAAAAAAACTTATCAGTACCATCTATGTAAATCACTATTGTTACCATCTACATCATTCCTAAGCTCAGATTATTCAGATTTCTAGTCTCAAGTACATTCAAAGAACTCAAGTAAATAATGATATTGGATTCAATTTCACTTGCACCAACACTTAGATAGGGAGAACTACATCAGGCTTGATCCCTCTTTAAAGTATTAGTATGTAGGCAACTCTTATCACAATAGGATGTTGAGGATGTCCAGCCTACCCCACTAAAAAACACACTTTATTGATTATATCAATAAAATGCCCTTAAAATATGGAAGATTATGGTTTTATCATAAAATCAATCAAAACATGTCATCTAAAATGTTTCAAAAATCATGCACGTAAGAACATGCTTGATAAACCCAGACACAGGTGCACCTAGAAACTCAAAACAATTATGCATAGAGGACACTACCATAAAAAAAGGGATGCTAGTGCCACATGGAACTATTTTCCAATTTAGGTTTTATTTTATAGGAGCGGTTTTGACACCTATATCCTATTTTTGACACTTAGATCAGTTTTTACCTCAATTTTTAACCTCTAGAGCATTTGTCTATCATTTTCTAGCTAAGTTCTCATTTGCATTATTTATTGTTATTTTTAGAAAGGTAAAATTTAGTTGATTATATTATAGATCAAAGACTATATTTATTACATATTTATACCTTGATTTACTATACTCAGTTATTTAACAACATAGGACTTACATTCATCTAAGTCCTAAAAGGTTAAAACATTTAGTGAACTTGACTTACTTTAAATACTATTCAAACCCTAACCCTAGATACTCTTAGGGTTTGTATCCTTTTGTTTTATATGCTCAGATACTAGTTCTAAAATCTCAAAGTTGTTTTAATATTTACTTCTTTCCATCTTTCATAGATTAAATTTCTTTAAAGGTTCAAAATGTACAACAATTTATTTTCTTACTCCCCAAGCTACAATGGTAGAATTCAATAACTAATTTGATGAAACAGATAAGAGACAATTGTAAGATTTTATTTCCAAACATTTGAATATGTAAGATGACCTTATAATTATTATACATGAAGAAATTTAAAAATCAAATAATGGTTAATATTTTACTCCCCCATATAACAACATTGTTACACCTACTTTGGGGCCAACTCAGCTAGTACAACTAATTTTAACTTGACAACATTTAATGGTAGCTATAAATTCTATGGTTAGATACTCCTCTCTATATGTGAAATACCTTATACATGAGGTTAATTATCTATAGGCTAAGGTGTTACATATTGAGCAGATAGCTAATAGACCATCACATGCCTTGGATTCTCATATTATTTTACATATACCTTTGACACATCACATAGCATTAATTTTTTTCCCATCTAGATTCATAACACCTAAAATTACTTTATATGATGACAAGGGTGACCTAGAATACATCTCTAAGCTTTTCATGTAGCATGTTTGGACTATGTGTCTAATGATTGGCTCCTTACTAAGTTATTCCCATGTAATCTAAAGGATTATGCCTTATAATGGTTTTATGATCTACTAAATTAGTGTATAATTGCATTCAATCCATTTGCATATATGTTTTTATCTAAATTATCAATAAACATCAGTGATAAAATCTCATATGCTCAAGTAGCACAATTGAAACAAAAATCAAATGAGCCTATTAAATAATACATCTTGAGATATAATACTATATTGGCCAAGTTGACTAGCCCCATGGAAGATAGAGTGCTCTAAGACATATTCAAGAAAAGTGTAATAATAGCATTACATAAAGCTATCTTGTTCAAGAAGTTTCCAACCTTCAGATATTTATGCCACATAGTGCAATAAAGAGAAGTCAAGATTCTCTCTATGGGAAAACTAAAATATGTGTAATCACCCAAAAGTGGTATTTGAGTGTTAAGAGTGATAATTGAGACTACCTATCCATAACATATCCCTAAACCTATCTTAGAGCCTATTGCCACACTTATCCAACCTTTGTGCAGGCCATAGGCATCCCTAATTAGCACCAAAGTGGTCCTAAACCCTCATTTCCTGATCCTAGCCCTTCATGCCTAGTGTTATGCTAGTTAGACACTATCACCATAATAAGGACATTAGCACCACATGGTGCTAGTGTCCCCAAAATAGCACTAATTTTCATTGCCCTATTTTTTACCAAATGGATATCTTTTTAAAACTATAACCTCGTAAGGTTAGCCTAGACATATTTTATCATTTGCACAAGTAAAAAAACATTATATATACATGAATTTTATCCCTCTAACCATTAGATGAAAATAAAATACAAAATACACATTCAAACATAGAACAAGTTGAGAATAATTAAGGTTATCAATCCCCATTTTGCCCTACTTCTACATACTACCATCTACAATAGCCCTAAGCTTAGATTTTATAGATTTCTAGTCTCAAGAACATTCAAAGCACTCAAGGCCACTATTATACTAGCATCACTTGCACTTGTACTAACACTTAGGTGGGGAGAACCATATCAGGTTTGATCCCTCCTTAGAGTATTGGTATGTAGGCAAATCTCTTCACAATTGGGTGTTGAAGATGTCCAACCTACCCTACTAATAAACACACTTTTTAGATCATGCCTAATTACATGGAGGATTAGGGTTTTCATAATAAATCAATCACTATAGGAAAAATACAAGGTTTCATAACTCATACACATAAGAATATACCCTAGAGGTCTAGACATAGGTGCACCTAGAAGTTTAGAATAGTCCTATATAGAGGACACTACTACCAATATCAAGACACTACCACCATTTTTTAAATAAGGGTAATAATATACAATTATGGTGCTACTCTCCAAGAGGGGTTCTAACATTGAGATCTAGTTTATAACACTTATACTAGCTTCCTTCTCAATTTCTAGTACCTAGATCATTTGTATCAGGTGTTTTCTAGCTAAGTCATTACTTGCACTATTTATTTTTATTTGTAAGAAAGTTAAAGCTAGTCAATTCTGTGATAAATCAATAGTTGTATTTATTGTGTATTATTTCTCTAATTTAGTCTACTCAGCTCTCTAACAAAAATATGATTTACATATTCTAAGTCTTAAAAGGTTAAAACATTTGGTGAACCTGACTTACTTCAAACATTGAAAAACATTAACCCTAGATGATTTTAGGGTTTATATCCTGTTTGTGTCTATGCTCAAATTTTAGTTCCAAAATTTTAGATTTGTTTCAATATTTGTTTTCTGTAATCTTTCATAGATTGAAATTCTTTAAATGTTCAAAATATACAACTTGTTTTCCTACTTCCCAAGATATAATGGTAGAATTTAACAACTAATTTGATGAGATAGATTAGAAACAATTGCAATATTTATGTCCAAACATTTGGATAGTCAAGATGACCTCATCATTATTATTCATAAAGAACTTCAAAAATCAAACAATGGTCAATATTCAACTCCCCTAACTAATAACATTATTACACCTATAGTAGGATTGGGGACAACTTAGTTAGCACAACTAACAATGGCAATTAAACAACCTTCAATGTAACCACACCTCTTGTGGCTAGTTATTCCACTCTAGATGTATAATACCTTATGAATGAGGTTCATACTCTGTAGGCTAAGGTGTAACATTTTGAGAAGGGATCCACTAGGCCATCACATGCCTTGGATTCTAATGTTTTATATACACCTTTAGCCCATCACATAATAATAACTCCCTTGCCATCCAAATTTGTGGCACCTAAGCTTACATTGTATAATGGCAAGGGTGACCCAAAGCACCATATTTGATATTTTCACGTAGCACATTTGGACTATGTGTCCAATTATTGGCTTCTCACAAAGTTATTTCCACATAATTTAAAGGATTATGCCTTAAAATGGTTTTTTTACTTACCAAATCAATTTATCACAACATTCATTTGACAAGCATGTTTTTGTCACACATCCATAAATATTAGTGATAAGATCTCATATGATCAAGTGGCATACTTGAAACAAAAGTCAAATGAACATATTATAGAATACATCTTACGATACAAGACTATATTGTCTAAATTGACTAGCCCCATGGCAAATATATATCTTTAGGACATATTCAAACATAGTTTTCTATCAACATTACACAAAGCTATCTTGTTTAAGAAGTTTCCAACATTCATAGATTTATGCCACATAATAAAAGGACAAGTCAAGCTTATATCAATGGACAAATTATAATATAACAATGGATCAAAATTAATTGATAAGAGTTAAAGTAAGCCTCTATAAAAGGTAAGGGCCACTAAAAATAAGAGTGATCAAAAGGCCATAATTAACGTAGCTTTAGAGCCATATCCTCATTTGGTTTTATTAGATCTTCCATGTAGAGTCTTCATCAACCTTATAGAATCACCATCATGAGTTTTATAGTAGCTCTTAGAATGTAATGTCATATCTCTCCATCCCATCAGAGAGGTTTATGTGACATAACCTCTTCCAAATAACTATGATTCTATTGCATTTTGTGAGTATCACAAGGCACCAGGCCATATAATAAACATATGCATTAGCCTAAAACATAAGATACAATAATTGATTTAGGCTAACATTATTGATGTGGGCACACCCTTAGAGGCACCAAAAGTATATAAAATGGAAACTAAGGCATTATATATATTCTTAAATCCATTTCCAAAGCACACAATAAATGAAGTAGGGAGCACTTTAGGTGTTCACTACACATATCAGGCATATCCACCAATAACTTCATATCATACTATTACAGAGGAGGCACACCCATTCCACAATATCATTGGTATGTACCAAACTATAGTTCTAACTAGACCACTCATCACCTTCTCAAAGTAGGAGATTATTGATGATGATACCTATTTATATGCACTCTTTACATGAGCTTACATAGATCATCATCCTATCCATAGTGTTATGGTTGACAACAAGCCAAACATTAACATGTGTACTATGACACATTTAAAAAATTTAGTGTAGAGCAAGATATATCCCCTACAAACATAGTTATAAATAGTTTCAGTGGTCATGCTCAAAGCTCCATCAAGGAGATTATGCTTGTATTACATGTTGGACTAGCACATGTGGCCACTCAATTCTTAGTAGTACCTAGTATAGGCATGTTTGATATGTTATTAGGTAGGCCATGTATTCAATAGCTATGATAAATCCCATCCACAATGCATAGGTGCTTAAAATATATACATGCAAATCAAGTGGTCAAAGTTGAGGGTCTTCCATATAAATATCCTCTACATATTCCACATGCAATTATAACATAATTACCAATTACAACATAGTTACTAGATACAACATAGTTATTAGTTATAGCTCAAAGAATAATTATTATTGATACACAATATATTTTAGTAGAACCACCAATACATGTGAGGTCTACAATTAAGTTAGTGACACATATGCATATTCTACTATGGAGACCATTATTAGAGAGACCCATATGTTAGAGATATATTATATATTTTAGAGGGCCTCCCTCTACTCACTTTATATTGAGATCAACATTATTAGTTTTTCAAGGTTATCAACATATGGCACCTATTCCACCTATAACTTTTTCTACTAGATGGGAACCTAAAACCCCTATAGTTCACAAGACACCACAATAAATACCAAAAATTCCTAGCACCACTATATAGGTAAATATAGATATCAACCATTAAGTAAAATATATTATGGGATCATATTTTCTATTTCACATACCATGCATGATCATAGTTCCCTTATTTGACATAGGCCATACTGATAATGAGTCTCCCATGAGACTCAATAGTTAGTATTGTTCCTCTTTTATTTTACATACTTTCCTCTCTCTTTCTCCTTGCACATAATTTTTTTCATATTGATTGTACATAGATAACATCTCAAAAACACAAAAACATTCAAATATTACTTAGAAAACACAAAATTATAGATTGTATGCATTTTTATTTTTACACTTATTATATTTTCTAGACACTACATATGCTAATTATCTTAGTATAGTCAATTTTATCATACATACATACTTCACTTTTTCTTATCGAGTTCTTGTAGATTGATTTAAGACTTAGGTCCACTAAAACTATCTAGACTTGTTATTATCTACCCACTAGAGGTATATACACTGATACATGGGTCTTAAATTGACACATTATCCCACTTGGGGGCATCCTATACATAGTTTCAATTACCAGGTTTGATCTTTCTAAACTATACATGCTAATTTTAACATTGTTATATCTTGATATTGATCATGCTACTCTTACTCAATTTTTTTGCTAGTTACTGCTACATTATACTTAGCACATATACATCCTAGCTCTAACATAGATTTGTATTACATATTCATGCATACTTTCATTTATAGCTTTCCTAGTATAAATTTGATTGTATTTATATGCTTCTTTTATTAGAGGGAATTTGAATATGCCATTATTCTTTGACTCTATGCCACTTCTATTCATAGTATATATACTTTGGACATGTGCCTATGTTTTTGTATGTGCATTTATTGATTTTGTAATTATAAATTTAAACATGTCCTTCTATGTGGCTCTAAGACAACTTATTTTTTGCTTGCGTATGTGGACATTTGAACATGTCCTTGTTTGTCTTGTTTCTTAGATTTAGTTACATGTGCACATGTCCCTTGTATTGTGGCACCTTGGCCTAATTTGCATGCCTCATGTGTTTTATATGTATGCTTTCTTGTATGGATCATGTCCATGACACTTGTCTTAGCCATTTACACACACTAGTTTTCAATGCCATGAGGGACCTCATGCATCTACCCTTCCTACTTAGGTGTTGTGATGAACATCATGCCCCATCCCCTAGGTAGTTACTTAGTTTTATTCAGATTTGATGTTATATACATTTATTACATCTATCTTGACACCCTAGTGAATACTAGACATGACATATATCTTATATTACATACTTATGCTCAAATTATATTACATTTTGATGTTATGTATGCACATTATATTGGATTATTATGCAATTATCATAAATGATCTGACTAACACATATTTTGGAGAGCTATTTATTTTAAGGATAGTTCTTGCATAGGTTAAATAATTCTACTCAAAAGAGGGGGAATTCATAGGGGTTTGTCACAAAGATCAGTCTCCTATATTTCACTTACAACACATTTTTAGCACACAAGATCAATTAGAAAAAATTAGACATATGTAAACATAGTGGAAAAATAGTGACTCAAAAAGTAGTACAATTACACATAATTTAGACCAAAAAGACACTAGCACCCAAATTAGGACACTATAACCACATGGAACTACTTTCCAAGATATGGTACTACTATCTAATAGCCTTAGTTTTAAAAAAGACTAGATTGGCTAGAACAATACAATAGGTATAATATAGGTTTGTATAGATTCAATTACAAGTTTATCAATTATACTCAATTTTGATCAGATTCATACTAGTTTAGCTCAGATTAATATCAATTTTCTTAGATTGGGGGCATCATGTGTAGCATTACCATTCCCATATTCAATTTAGATAGCTAGATATAGTTTATTAAAATTCAACCCATAATCCATATACTTAGATATTAGATTTGGGGGCATATGAATGACACATGGTTTTTGTATGCTCACTTACACATCAATTAATTAGATGGAATGACAAAATCAATGTTATTCTCTATGTTGTATACACCTAACATCATATTATAGGTTGCATACTAGTTTTGTGGCTTACTCCATTTGCAGTGGTTGGCATTCTTGAGTGGTCCAGAGTTACCTAATGTACTCGAGTGGCTATAGACTTGACCAACACAGTTAGATATACCTAGTTAGACATTTATATTACTTCACATAGTTTAGTTTTAGATTCATCTACTACACATGGGTGGGTAATGATGGATTCATAGCCCACTTGAGTTCTTAATCTAGCTACATAAGAGGACTAGACACACTATCAGTTTAATCCAAGCTATTCATAAGTCATGATCCACCAAGTAGGGGTGGGAAATGATGGAGTCAAAATCATAGTGATTTATTGATCCACCCACATATGAGTATTGATAAATCCATTATCTTAGTCCAAGGTATTCCCAAATTCATCACTATACACATGTACACACATAAGTTATCACTAGGTTCATGCATTGGTTCATGTACCCAATAAGGTGTATTTATGATTTTCCTTTTTACCATCTCTTTACTCAATTTAGTCTTTTGATTTTGATATATCTAAAGTAAGGACTAATGTATTCACATTTAATTTATAGGACATTCATTGGATCATGCTTCACATATTTAGACTCAACTTTAGACAATCAAAATTAACTTCATAGGCTTCACTTCCTAAGTAAGTCTAAGTATGCTTCTTTTTACTTTATCCTAGTCATTCAATTTGTTGCATTTCTAGAATAAAGTGGGGGGGTGGTGGATTTAATCACCCAAAATTGGTATTTGAGTACTAAGAGTGCTACTTGAGACTACATATTCCTAACTTATCCCTATACTAATCATATATCCTATTGTTACACTTATCCAACCTTCATGTGGGCCACATGCATCCCTAGTCAGCCTCAAAGTAGTCTCAAAACCTCATTTCCTAATCCTAGCCATTTGCGCCTAGTGTTATTATAGTTGGACACTAGTGCCATAATAATGACAATAGCACCACATGGTTCTAATGTCCCCAAACTGGCACTAATATGCTTTTCCCTGTCTTTTCCCAAATGTATATCTTTTCAAAACTAGACCCTCTTAAGGTTGGCCTAAACATATTTTATCATATACACAAGTAACATAACAATATATATACAAGAATTTTATCATTATAACCACTAGATGTAAATTAGATACAAAATACACATTCAAACATAGAATAAGTTAAACATAATTAAGGTTATCAATCCCTATTTTGCCCTATTTTTGCATACTACCATCTACAACAACCCTAAGCTCAAATTTTCTAGATTTCCAGTCTTAAGCACATTCAAGGAACTAAAGGCCAATATAATACTATAATCACTTTCTCTTGTATTAGCACTGATGTGTGGAGAACTATACCAGGATTGATCCCTCCTCAAAGTATTGGTACATAGGCAATTCTCCTCACAGTGGGGTGTTGAGGATTTCCAACATACCCTACTAAAAAACACACTTTTTAGCTCATGCCCTAGTTACATGGAGGATAAGGGTTTTCACAATAAATTAGTAATTATAGGAAAAATAAGGGGTTTTATAACTCATGCACACAAGAACAAACCCCAGAGACCTAGATATAGGTGCACCTAGAAGCTCAGGACAATCCTAAAAAAAGACACCACTGCCAATATTAGGACACTACCACCACTTTTATAATAATGGTTTTATTATACAATTATGGTGATACTATCTAAGAGGGGTTCTCATATGAAGATATAGTTTAAAATAATCAAATTAGCTTCCATCTTAGTTTCTAGCACCTAGATCATTCATATCAGGTGCTTTTTAGCAAAATCATTACTTACACTATTTATTACTATTTTTAGAATAGTCAAAGCTAATAAATTATATAAAAAATTAGTGGCTACATTTATTGCATATTATTTCCCTAATTTAGTCTATCAACTCTTTAAAAAATATAGGATTTACATATTTTAAGTCCTAAAAGGTTAAAATAATATGTAATGGGATCGGAATCAACTATTAAGAGTTCTAGTAAGCCTTCATACAAGGTAAGGGCCATTAAAAACAAGAGTGATCCAAAGGCAATAGTTAATGTGCTTCAAAGACATTTCCTTGCCTAGTTTTATTAGCTCTTCCATAGAGAGTTTTTACCAACTTTCCATAATTTCCAGCACTTGTTTTACAGTGGATCTTGGAATGCAATGTCATATCTCTACCTCCCACCAAAGAGGTTGATATGACATGGCCTCTTCCAAAAAGCTATGATTCCAATGAATTTTGTGAATATTATAGGGCACAAGGTGTTTCAATTCATTTCTCTTATTTCTTAGTTTCAAAAGTAGATAAAAGAAATTTCATGATTAGGGTTTATAAAAGAATACCTAGTAGAATGTGCACATGAATCCAAATGAATGTGGGATATCCTCTTTGGATAGGAAGGAATAACCTACAAGTAACACAAACACTTGAAGAAGGGTTGGTTGAGTGGAATGCCTAACATATGCTAGATCCAAGAAGCACAAGGCTTATTAGGAGGTTGTTAATCCACTTTTTATAACATTCAAGTATGATAACAAAAAGTACTTGCATATAATGGTAATAAAATAAATGTTTGCTAAAAACAAAATGATTACTTGTTTAAAAAAGAAAAAAATGATCAAATTTGATGCTAAGAGGGTTGAGGTCTAGTCTAAAGAATTAGAAAGGGTTTTATAATTAGAGGGAAACACAAAAAGTGAGGTTTGATTGGAGGTAGAAGGATAAAATTACTTGCTAGAAAATTCTACCATAGGGAACCATCGATGGTTAGGGTAAACTGTTAGTGGTTAGGTAATTTTTAGTGGTTAAGGTGAACCATCAGTGGTTAGGGAAACCATCAAAGGTTGCCTATGTAAAATTTGGAAATGAATAAAATAAAAAATATAGATTGGATTTTGGTCAGAGGTTGGGTATGAGGCTAGAAGATAGGAATTGAGGTATAGGTGGACCAGGTAAGGTATTGATACTAAAATTAGATAAATCATAGAATACCTATCACCAAGTGGAAGAAGTCTAAAGTGATGTGGCTAAAATAAAGGTGCTTAAAACTTATGGTATGATCTTGGTAGAGTTTTGGGTCTCTAATGATGATGCTTGCTCACTGATACTAACATTGGATACTTACAATAAAGCTTGAATACCTGATTGCTGATAATAGAATATCCTTAATCCATTGGTATTCTCCTTATTTTAAAGGTAGAAGTTGCTAAATGGGGTGAGAGAGAGTTACTAAATTGATCAAGGGTAATGTTACCTATTTTCATAGATTTAAAAGCTTCATTTTAAAGGTAAGTTACCATTTTTAAAGTTGCTAAACTCACATAAAGAGATGACCTGCTTTAAAATTTTAAAGCTAAAAAAGGATGCCTAACCATTGATGATTAGGGGTAACTATTGGTAGTTAAGTCTAATCATTGGTGGTTCCTGGGTTAGGAACAAAAAAGGTTAAAAAAGGGTGAATTAAAAAGTGGGTTTGGGAATGTTAAGATAATTAACAAAACTAGTTATTATTTTGAGGGTAGGGTGAAACTAAAAACCATCATGTGTGGTTTTTAGGTGTCTATATTTTCCCCCTTTTTGTTGTGTAGCATGGAAAAGCTATAGGAAAAAAACAAGAGGCTAGTCAATTTCTAGGTCTAGTTGCCTCGAGTCACGAGAGGAGGTATTCCCCCCCTCAAATTGGGAAATGATTGAGTTATAGGTGAAATCAAGTCATGGATTGATAGGTAGAATAAGGTGGTTGAGTTGGCCATAAATACATGAATTCATGCAAAAAAAATGATGAATCATGATACCAATATCACATAATGACTAACTTTGATAATGTTAAAAAATAAGGTTGGGGTCTAGATACATAGGAGAGGGTAACTAGCCCCCAATGTTTGGGTATAATTGATCGGGTTAGACCTTTCAATTGATCTAGTCAAAGTTGGGGAGGTTGAAAGTATCTAGGGAAGGAAGTGATCTTGAAAAATAACCCAAGTGGTTGGGTCATATATGAGGTGGTGCAAATTTTGAATGGTTAACTTAGAAAAATTGGTCAAAATGTTCAAATGACAATGCATAGGTGGCATAAGATAGGCAAAAAAATATGGTCAAAAGAACCAAATTAATGAAGAGAAGGGGGAAAGGTAAAAGGAGTAGGGTTGGGTTGGAGAGGTGGCTGAGCTGACTCTGATTACACTAGGTGAGTGGATGCTACCTACATAGTTCTTGAGATATGAGGTAAAAGGGGTAGGGTTAGGTTGGAGAGACGGTCGAGCAGACTTTGACTGCACTAGGTGAGTGGATGCTACCTACATAGTTCTTGGGACATGGACATTCCAAAAATAACTTCAAGATAGATGTAGTTATATATAGAAGGTTAGGGAAAAAGTAAAGGGCAAGAAGGTTGGTTTGGAAAGGAAGAGGAAAAGAAGGAAAAAAGGAGAAAACCTAACCATCAATGGTTAGGGGTAACCATCAATGGTTCCTTAATCATCAATGGTTAGGGTAAAACCATAAAACCCATATGGTTAAAAGGTAAAAGTAAAAAGGAATGATGCTAATTGACTTTGAGTAATTGGCTAAGAGTGTGCATTGGCAATTTTGATGGTGGAGCTTGAGCGAGCTTGATTATTAAGGGGGATAATGAGGTGGAATTTTATGAGTAGGTCATTGGTTGGTTGAGTGATGGATGAATGATGAGGATGTGATTGAGTGGGGGTAGGGAGGCTCTGACCACACTAGCAAATGTAGAATGAGTTAGGTTATGTCTTCAAATTGACTAAAATAAGCACAATTTTGAGGATAGGAAAATGATAAAAAAGGGTAGATAGGATAAAATGGTGGGGAAAAAAGATAGGTAGGTTGTGATGCCCTAGGGGTTTAATTAGAAAAACTTAGGGGAAAAAATAAAGGGGTAGTGGGAGTGGGTAGGAAAAATTGGCAAATAAGGTAGGAAGAAGTAGGAAATAAGGGTAGATTAGATGTTTTATAGGAGATTGGGTAGTGCGTTTGGAAAAAAAGGTGTTAGGGTTTTGTCACCAGTGGTTACACTCAGTAACCATTGATGACTAGACCTTAACCATTGATTTTAAATGAGGGGGGTCTTTTAGACCCCATAATTGTTGATGGTTATCCAATAGAGGGCCAACCTATAGAACAAATAAGGAAGGAATGGGTGAATGTGATTAGTCAAATGATTGGCTAGGTCAAATGATTAGTTGGAAAGGGAAAGAAATAGATTGAGATGAGAGACTATAGGGTAGGATGAATAGGATTAAAGATATTAGTGTAGAAAGGTTAATAGTGTTAGATTAGTATGTAGGCATGTGAACATATCCAAATGAGGGATTGGGTCCTTAAGATATTCACAGCCTATAGAGATAGGTTGATAGATGCTAAGTGGAGGTAGATGGAGGTAGTTCACATAGGGGCCATGTGTCATTACCAACACTTTCCATGAGATGCATATGTGATTTTGGATCTTATCAATAGATGGGACCCAACCATAAACACCTTCTTACTCCCAATAGGTGAGATGTCCATATTTTTGGAGGACATCTATAAGATCACATGACTAATAATTTGAGGGGAACTAATCTACCATATAGAGATTAAGGAGTGAGGATTTTATGGAGTTTTTATTTGGTGATGATTGGCAAGAGGCCATATTTCACATAGGGGATTTGTGCTATGGGCCATTATATTAGAGGGCCCTATATGATAGGTGTTTGATGACTATGATGATGATAGGGATACCTACTTCACTATTCTAGATTCAAATAATGGTTGATTCCCTTCTTTGTTATGAGGAGTGCTGATAGAGATGCTACTTGATGAAATAGTTTTTGGATGGGCCCCTTTACTATTGGTATATATCTATAAGGAGATTTGGGCATTTAGAGTAAGGAGATGATATGACATCATCATTGGGTTTGTGCTCTACTACTGGGTGTATGAGTACATACATGTGCTAAGAATGATGGGGTTGCCATGGGATATATTCACACCTACAAATTATAGAGTTGGTTTCATATGATGGCATGAAGACCTTGCACTTTTAGGTGCAAGAGGCAATGCTAAAGATGTAGAGTGGTTCTGGGGTTGCTTAGATAGCTTGGTTATGACTGACATCATATGGAGGCCATATTTAGATTTGCCAATATGGATAGGATATAGGTATCATATCCTATCACTATAGAGATGGTGATGGGACTGTGGTAAGAGAGATGGGGAGATTGAGAGGATCTTAGTTGATCAAGTTGAGAGATAATTAAGTCTTTTACAAGATACACCTCTAGAGGTGCCTCATTATAGGAGGGAAGATGTGAAGCAAGACTCACCAGAGCCACAACCAAAGGAGGGGTTGCCATATTTTGAGGAGCTATTAATTAGAGATCCTATTGATGATGTCAAAGCCACTAAGAGATACATAAGCTTATATCAGACTAGGTATGTGGTTGCTAACTTTAGATGGGGAGACGATAGATAGGGGCCTATGGATGTTGATCCAACATATGCACATGGTGGAGGTGGAGGTGACCAAAAAATGGTAGCCCTAGTAGTGGCCTATGCTTAGGTGGCTACATTATAGGCATATATTATTGTCTTATAGGGACATGTTTCCACCTTGATAGGTGAAGAGACTAGGTAAGGATCATCCTTACAATAGTCACTCAAGAGAGGGTTACTCTATAATAGAGGGTAGTGGTTGATAGAGCAGGAAAAAAAGTAGTGGAATTAGTTTCAAGGATATAGTATGCAACTAATATTAAGGAGCATAGATATTATGAGACTATTGTTTCACCTAGCTACCTGATACTATGAGGTATGGTGAGTATAAGAGTAGCTTGGCAAGTGGTCCAATAATTGCTAAACCAAGTCAGTGGGCATATTCTACATTATAGGTAGGAACATTAGGGGGTACACCACCAGATGGTGGAGTAGGTGCAGGTGGTTTGGGTGTAGGCCCATGATGAGATTGTACATTTTTTGATATGTATATATGTATTTTGATACTGGCCTATGTGCTAAACATGTGAGATGTACCTATGAGAGAGATATATATTATATGCATTATGATGTTGATGATTTTGATTTTGATTATGGATCATTTATGATTATGGCATGTTCTCATGTGCACAATATGTTAGCATAGACATGATTTGATTGTGATGTTATGGTGTTATGGTTGATTTCATTACAATGTGATATGCTTCTAGATGGATTTATAATCATGACATTTATTAGGATGTTTTTTATGTTTATCATGGTTATGGTGAGCATGAGATGGATTATGACATATTATGTTTTCATTATGTTGATTATGATGATAGTGATGATGATTATTAGGATGATTGGTATGTTTATCATGGAGAATGTGGTTGATTATGGTCATGATGGTTACACTATTTGTGAGATTGATTTCAACATGTTATGTTTGCAATTGATTATGATGATGATAGTGATATTATTGATTATGAGGATGATATTTATGTGATGTGTTTATAATGATTGCAATGATGTGCATAATTTTATAATGATGTTAATGATAAGTATGTGATGGTATATGATGCTGATGATCACTTATGGTTATGTTTATTATGAGGGAATGATATTAAATTTGGTAAGTAAAATGATGTTTATTGTTATAATTATGGTTATGGTGATTATGTTAATGATTATGGTTATGGTGATTATGTTGAGGGGTTGGTTGGTTTGATTTCTCAGTTGTTTTCTAGTAATGACCATATGAGAAATGGGGAGATATTATGATGAAACTCACACCTCAAATGAAGAGTAACTAAAAAAAATCAAATCAACCAATGCATTCACTACAAGTGTGTTAATCCTAAGATTTATTTTAAATCACTTTTGGCTTATGCCTTAAAGTGTGAAGTAAGAATTAGCTTGTAAACAAATACTAGAAGAGCCATCTAAGGATGGTTTTAGGTTAAATTTGATGCTTAAAAGAATATACACTAGACCAAGTATGTGGTTTGGTATTGGGGGCTTGCTCCCCTCACTTCATGAACTTGAAGTTGAGCTGGGCCACTTAGTCAATATATACCATTTGTCTAGAGTTTATACTCTACCAGAGAATGGAGTGGGTTCTCCCCTTAGAAATGAAATCCAAGTGGGATCATCAGATGGGGTAAGGTGATCTAAAGGGTGATGAAATCCCAATGGGCCTTATCTCAAGTAAGTTTTGATGTGTTAATTGTGAAGTGGTTTAGTTGTGTAACATAAGTGTGCTATGATTAATTCAAGATGGTTTTAATTAAACTAGGTGGGCTAAATCAAGTAGGCAAACAAAGATTGCACTTAATTTTAACCAAAAGGAAAATTTTTGATTTATTTTTAATGCAAACAAAATGGCTAAATGCAATATGAAGATGCAATCCTAATCCTAGGATGGATGCAACTAAAACTTGTATTTTTTATTTTATTTTTATTTTTTGATTTTTAATAAAGAAAGAACGAAAAATAGCTAAATGAATTTCACTAATGCAAAATAAATGTCTTAAATCATATATGAACCCAATAAAATTTAGGGGTCCCATCGGGCGTGCCAAAATTATTTGATTTATTTCTCCCATTTATTAGTTTTGAAAGTAGATAAAAGAAATTTTATGATTATGGTGTGTATAATAATACTTGGTAGAATGCACACATGAATCTAGATGAATGTGGGAGATCCTCTCTAGCTAGGAAGGAATAACCTGCAAGTAGCATAGACACTTGAAGATGGGTTGGTTATATGGTTGGTTGAGTGGACTTCCTAGCTTATGCTATATTCAAGAAGCATAAGGCTTACTAGGAAGATGTCAATCTACTTTTAATAATAATCAAGTATGATAACATAAAGTACTTGCATGCAATGGTAAGAAAATAAATGTTTGCTAGAAATAAAATCATAACTTGTTTATAAAAGAAAAAAATGATAAAATTTGATTCTGAGAGGGTTGAGGTTTGGTCTAGAGAATTAGAAAGGGTTCTATGATTAGATGAAAACACAAAAAGTGAGGTTTGATTGGAGGTAGAAGGATGAAATTACATGCTAGAAAATTCTACCATAGGGAATCATCGGTAGTTAGGATAAACCATCAATGATTAGGTAACCATCAATGGTTAAGGTGAACCATCATTGGTTAGGGAAACCATCAGTGGTTTCCTGTGTAAAATCTAAAAATGAATAAAATAGAAAGTATAGATTGGATTTTGGTCAAACAAAGGTTGGGTATGAGGTTGGAAGATGTGAAGTGAGGTATAGATGGACTAGGTAAAGTATCGATATTAAAATTAGATAAATCATAAAAAATAAACATATAATACCTATCACCAAGTGGAAGAAGTCTAAAGTGATGTGGCTAGAGTAATGATGCTTCAGCCTTCTGGTATGATCTTGGTAGAATTTTATGTCTCAAATGATGATACTTGATTATTGATACTGATGCTAGATACCTAAAATAAAGCCTAAATACTTGATTACTGATAATAGAAGATACCTAATCGATTTCTCTTCTCCTTCTTTTATAGGTATAAGTTTCTAAATGGGGTGAGAGAGAGTTACTAAATTAATCAAGGGTAAAGCTACCTATTTTTATATCTTTAAAAGCTTCATTTTGAAGGTAAGTTGACATTTTTGAAGTTGCTAAACTCACACAAAGAGCTCACATGCTTTAAAGTTTTAAAGCTAAAAAACATTGCCTAATCATCGATGGTTAGGGGTGACCATTAGTGATTAGGTCTAACCATTGACGGTTCATGGGTTAGGAATAAAAAGGGTTAAAAAAGGGTGAATAAAAAAGTGGGTTTGGGAATGTTAAAATAATTAATGAACCTAGTTATTTTTTTGAGGGTAAAGTGACACTAAAAACCATCATGTTTGGTTTTTAGGTGTCTACACTAGGCCAAAAAAAATTTGATGTATCACATTGAAACATAAAATACAAGATTAATAGAGGTTACATAATTGATGTGGGCACACTACACAGGCACCCAAAGTTTAAAAAATAGAAGTTAAGGCATTGAATATATACTTAGATCCATTTTTGAAGCATACAACAAATGAGGTAGGGGGCACTTTAGGTGTTCACTACACATATTAGGCACATCCACCACTAGCATCATATCACATTACTATAAAGGATACAAACCCCTTACATAAGATTATTGGTGTGTATCATACAATAGTACTAGCTAGACCACTCATCACTTTTTTAAAGTAGGAGATTATTGATGATGATTTAGATTTATATGCACTCTTTGTATTAGCCTACATAGATTATCATCCTATTCAAAGTGTTATGGTTGACAATGGGTCAAGTATTTACATGTGAAATATCACACTTCTCAAAAAATTGGGGTATTTAGAGTAGGATATATATATCCTAAAGACATAGTTAATAATGGTTTTAGTGACCATGTTCAGAGCTCCATCAGGGAGATTATACTTCCACTACACATTGGACCAACACATGTGGTCACGTTTTAACATTTTAGGACTCAGTGAATGTAAATAATATGTTTGTTATAGAGTTGAGTATACTAAATTAGGGTAATAATATGCAATAAATAAAACCATTGGTTTTTTACAAAATTGACTAATTTTGACCTTTCTAAAAATAGCAATAAATAATGCAAGCAAGAACTTAGCTAGAAAATGATTGAGATAGATGATCTAGAAGCTAAAAACTAAGGTAAAGGCTACTTTAAATGTCACAAATATGATCCAGGTGTCAAAAACCCTCCTATATAGTAACACCCTAATTGGATAGTAGTGAAATTTTAAATGTAGTTTTATCTAGATTTGTGAGGTCTATTCTTATGTGCATGAGTTCTAAAAACCTATATATGACCTATTTTAATTGATTTTATGAGTAAACCCTAATTCTCCATGTTGTTAGGGAATTTGGTTGATACAAGCAATACTTTGAAGAGGGATCAATCCTGATGTAGTTCTCCCCACCTAAGTATTGGTGCAAGTGCAAGTGAATCCAGTATGATACTTGACTTGAGTGCTTTGAATGTGCTTGAGATTGGAAATCTAGGTCATCCAAGCTTAAGAATGTTATAGATAGTAGTATGAATAAGTAGGGTAAAATATGGATTGATAACCTTAATTTTTCTCAACTTTTTCTAAGTTTGAATATGTATTTTGCATCTAATTTCCATCTAGTTGTTAGAGGGCTAAAATTCATGTATTTATACTATTTTAGTGCTTGTGCAGGTGATAAAAGAGGTTTAGGTAAACCCTATGAGGTTTTAGATATGAAAATATATCCATTTGTGAAAAGAGGAGGGAAAGGACAATATCACCATTATTAGGACACTATTGTCCCTATTATGGTGCTAGTGTCCAAGTGGTAAAACACTAGGCACAAAGGACTAGGATGCAAGAATGAGGGTATGGGACTGCTTTAGGAATGACAAAGGGTGCCTACGGCCTATATAAAGGTTAGAAAAGTGTGAAACTAAGATGTAGGATAGGTATTTTTTGAGGTATAGCTATGTGTTGACATTATTAATATCGATGTAAATATTATTGTTAACAATATTACGTTATTAATCTATATGTTAGTTTATCGAATATATTGTGAGTAAAAATATATTCATATTTTAGTGTGTTTTAAGGATTTTTTTTGATTATTTTATTAATAAAAATGGGTATTGATCCTTATAAAAAATAGCCCCTAAGGCAAAAAGGCCTTAAACATGTCGAAAAAAATACATTAACAACATAAAAATAAGAAATAAGAAACAAGATTAAACAAAAACACAAAAACCAACAGAACTAATAAAGACTATCAACCATCCCATACTTGGAAAATAACTTGACCATATCCTTATAGTCACCAAAGTTGTCCACCCCCACATCTCTGACCTTGTCATCAAAATCCTTAACAACAGTAAATACCAAAGTTTCATAGTGAAGAGACTTGGCAACAAATTCTGCCATAACCCTCCATTTCTTCTACATCTTATCCATCTTATCCTTGAACACCATGAGCTCATTAGTAGTCTTGAAACACAATGAAAAACTTCCCTTATTTTGACTACAAGCTTCCTCAACAACCTCCTCCACCTCCTTTGAGTTAGGCTTGTTCAATTCAACAAAGTGGCTCACTCCTTCATCTTCATGTATAGATTTAGTGAGTGTTTCATCTTCTCCCTCCTTAGTGGTATCCTCAACAAACTCAAAATCTTAAGAAATTTCAATGCCTTGGGGGTTAGTGGATAAGATTCTAGTAATATGGCTAAATGTGCATACTCTTTGAACACCATGCTTATCAACACCACCCCCATCACCACTCCCTACCTATTTAGGTCTTGAGCCCAAATTTATGCCTTTCACAAGATCCACAACTCTACTAAAGTCATATTTCATGATTTTATCCTTCTTAGAATTCACATTGCCCTCATCCTCCATAGCATTTTGGTCCCTTTTAACAGACACCACCATATCCTTCTTAGTATCCTAGTTAGGGGTCTCAAGTTTACTGCTAGCTTTCTTAAGGGATTTAGTCTTGGAATCAGGGGTAGAGGTCCCAATAGGGGTACTAAATTATTTAATTTTGAGACCCCCCTTCAAGTTTTTAAGGGAGATTTTGGGGGTCCTGATAGTTTTCTTGTCTTTACCTTTAACTACAAGAGACAGGGTTGACAAGGTATACTCAAGTAAGCTAACTTTAATTTGTTCCAGTGGGCACAAGGCCAAATGGAAGTGGTATAACCTCAAAATGAGGCCTTGGTGAATGGGTATGAGAGGATAGTTAAGGTTTTTAGAATGAATTTCCTTAGCCAACTTTATTAAGAGTTTGTTAGGTTGAGTTTTAAAAATGAGTTTTGAGAGATTTTAGAGGAGATTTGATCTCCCCAAATATTAGAATGATATTCCTATATAATTATGTACTCTCATATGAAATTATGTGAAGCATGATATTATTATTTTGTTAAAATATTTCTTAATTTATTTGGATTTTTTTATTGTGTAAATCATGTAGAGATTTGAACCAACCCCATCATTTGGTATCAGAGTAGGTATGGAAGATTGAGAATTAAATGGGGTAGATCCTTTGTTAATTTTCATTTCCCCTGTCTATGAAATTCATAAAATATATATTTGATTATATATATATATATATATATATATATATATATATTTAGATAAGATTTTTTATCAGTATGTTTTTTGTCTATAGTTTTGCTTAGTTATGACTCTAAACAAATCCAAAACTACAATTTTTGTCTGAGTCTTAATGCCATAAACATAGTCTCAAAGCATCGACATTAGTCTTCTATTTTTATATAAATTCATGCTCAGAGATTTGTGTATACCTATGCAGAAGGATTTGCATGAATATTTTATAGTCATCAGGCACAGTGGATGCTATATCTATTCAATAGTTTTCTACCTACCATCTGCCACTATAATTTGAAGAACAAAGATATATGCCATATTGCCCACTACTTTTGAAAGCTCATATATGCATACTATTTTTTCATATGAATTTATAGAGATGTATATTATAGAATAATCCTCTAATTAGTTTTGGTGCCTTCAAATGTGTCATAATACTTATCAACTATCCAGTCTGTTATGTGGGAGAGATACTATTTAGTGTTGTTTATAAGGACACATAGTTCAATACTCAAGTTTGGCTCTTGTATTAGTCATTTTATATCTATATTATACTCAATTTTTGTATCAAATCTCCTATAACATGACATCAACCTAATGCCTGTACTTTTCATATGAGAATCTACTATCTTGCTAAGACTCGTGCCCTCAATAGTTCAAATCAGCAACATGTTTTTCCTATGCACCTATTGGCTAGATATATAGTCTGTTAGTGTTAACTTACCATATTTTTAAGACTCCCTAATAACCATCATTATAAAAAAATCACGGTTTTATTTTTTACAAGGTATATATAATCATGTCACATGTTTTTTTAATCCTTTATTTTAGGTGTTTAAATTGATTTTTTTTAGTTTAGTTTTATTTAATTTTAGTTTGATCAATACTAGTATTATGTCATATAAAGGTCATTTATAATTTTAAATTATTTTGTAATGATTAAAGTCCTTATTTTAGGTTGTTTTGTTTTATGCTCCATATAAATATAACGTATGTCTTTAAAAGTTTGATATGTCTGTCAAAGTCTATTGGTTTAGAAATTAGTGTTATAAACTTTAGGTTCATTATATTATTTATATACATATAGGTGTTTTAGTGTTTAGAGTAAGTTCTCATATTTTAAAAAATAAAAATTATTTATAGAAGGATGCATTTTTGGGTGAACTTGACGTCTTGAGTCAAAAGGGTCAGTGTCAACTATGTGTTTGGGTAAGTTTTGTTATAAAAAATGACATGAGATTCAAATATTCATCAGATGAAGAAGCAACATCATTCACTGAAGGTTGGAGGCAATGGAGGTAGGAATATTTTTATGCCTTTCATTTTCCACTAGCAACAAGACCATTTTCTAATTTAGTGGCATTCTTCTTTCAGTTGTGTGGTGTGCATGTTTTTAGCATAGTGTGGTGTGAATAAGAATAGAAGTTGTATGCATGTTCATGTTTCCCATAAGTGAACTCTATAGTCCTATGTAACCTTTCAAAAATATGAGACTAATAAGAGCTAGAATATATACTACACATCATGATGTGGTTATGGTAAACCACTTATAAAACCATTATTTTATGGTTTTTAATTAGCCACTTATAAAACCACTATTTTGGTTGTTGGTAAGCCATATGTAAAGCCATCAGGTATTATTTTATGGTTTCTAGTTAGCCACTTGTAAAACCATCATTTTGGTTGTTCTTAAACCATTTTAAAAACCATCATATGAGGTTTGTGATTATCCTCTAAAAATAACCAAGTCATGAGTCTAGGTGCATAAATGGGAGAGTTGTTTTCCCCATGTTCACATTAAGGGGTGTAGGATAGGATTAATAATGTTCACAAAGGGGTGAATTTTGAGGTATAATTATGTGTTCACATTATTAATATTGACGTAAATATTTTTTTTAACAATATTACATTATTAGTCTATATGTTAGTTTATCAAATATATTGTGAGTCACAAAATATTTATATTTTAGTATGTTGTTAGGAGTTTTTTAGGTTGAGTTTTAATAGGGAGTTTTGATAGATTTAAGAGGATATTTGATCTCCCCAAATATAGGAATGATATTCCTTTATAATTATTTACTCACATATGAAATTGTGTGAAGTAAAATATTATTATTATGTTAAAATATTTCTGAATCTCTTTGGATTTTTTTATTATGTAAATCATACAAAGATCTAAACTAGCCCCATCATGTCTATGGCTAAGATAGGCATGAGTAGTCTCAAGTAACACTCTCAGCACTCAAGTGATACTTTTAGTTGATTACATCTCCCCCCTTTATTATAGAAATGCAATAAAGTGAAATGACTAGGATAAAAGAAAAATAATTGTACCTAGAATTACCTAAGAGGTGAATCCTATGAAGCTAGGTTTAAATATGTGAAGCAAGATCCAATGCATGTCCTAAAAGTGAAATGTGCTTAAATAAGTCCTTAATAGATATAAAAATCAATAAAAAATTGATTAAAAAAATAAAACTAAGTAAAGGTATAGGAGAGAGGAAAGAAACGAATAAACCTCACCAGGTATGTGAACTAATGCATAAACCCAGTGACAACCTATGTGTGTGCATGTATATAGTGATAAATTATTGAATAGTTTGGATTGAGCTAATGGATTTCTATATCATCATGTGTGGGTGACTCAATAACTCAATCTCGTCTTGACTCCATTATTGGCCACCCCTATTTAGTGGACCATAACTTGTGAATAACTTGGATTAGACTAATGGTGTGTCCAACCCTGTCATGTAGGTGGATCAAGAAGTCAAGTAGACTATGAATCCATAATTTCCTACATATGTGTAGTAGATGCATTAACAATTGAATTTACATGATGTAACTAGAAATGTCTAACTAGAAATGTCAGCTTTGTGACCACTCAGGTATATTAGGAAACTCTTAGCCATTCAAGAATGCCAACCACTACAAATGGAGTAAGGAATGAAACTGGTGTCTAACCTAGAATAAGATGTGGGATGTATACAACATAGAGAATGACATGGAATTTATCATTCCATCTGATCAACCAGTGTGTAATTGAGCTTAGAAAAATGTGTCATGCATATGCCCCCAAGTCTAATATATAAGAATATGGATTCTTGACTGAGTTGTAATAATTTATATCTGAACTAAAAATGGGAATGGTCATACCACATATGATGACTCCAATATGAGCAAACTAGTATGAATTTGAGCAAAACTAAGCAAAACTAATAAATTTATAATTAAACCTATGCAAACCTATACTGTACCTACTATACTTTTTTGTCCAATCTATTTTTTTTAAAAACTAAGGCTATTAGACAATAGCACCATATCTTAGATAGTAGTGCTTTACAGTGTTAGTGTCCCAATTTGGGTCCTAATATCCTACTACTCTAATTTCTATGCAAATATGTTGATCTTTATGTCACTATTTTCCCACTGTATTTATTTGAGTTTTATTGCTGTAATTTGAGTATGTGTGCTGAAAAATGTATTATGAGTGCCTTCTAGTAGCCTCATATCTATGACAAACCCATTTTAATTCCCCCACTTTTGAGGGGAGTTATTAAACCTATGTATGAATTCTCCTTAAAATAAAAAGCTCTACAAGATGTGTGTTAGCCAAAGCACATGTAATAATCTAATATAATATGCATACATAACATAATAATGTAAGATAATCTGAGCATAAGTTTGTAATGTGAAATGTATGTCATGTCTGACATTCACAAGGGTATAAATATAAATATAAAAAAGTATGTAACAATAAATTTGAGTAAAAATTAAGTAATTACCTAGGGGGATGGGGCATGATGTCCATCATAACGCACAAGTAGGAAGGGGAGATGCATGAGGTCCCTCATGGCATCTAAACTAGAGTGTGCAATAAGAAAGAGTCAAGTGTCTTATCCATGATCCATACAAAAAGCATATATATAACACACAGGAGGCATGCAAAGAAGGCCAAGGGGAAAAAATACAAGGGACATGGGCACATGTCACTAAATATGTGAAAATATGACATATAAGGACATGTTAAAATGTCCACATATGAAAGTAACAAGTAAGTTGGCTCTGAGCCACATAAAAGGACATGTTCAAATGTTTACATATATAATCAAGAAATCACACACAAGGACATGTGCACATTTCAAAAGCATACATAGTGTGAAAATAAGTGGTGAAGAACCAAAGAAAAATGACATATTCAAATACCCTTGAATAAAATAAATATATAGATACAATCAAGTCTAGACTATGTAAGCTAGAAATGAAAGTAGACATGAACATGTAGTACAAATCTATGTAAGAGATAAGATGTACATATTTTGAGTCTCAAGTAGTGGTAGTCAGCAATAAAATTTGAGTAGGTATAACATGATCAATATCAAGATAAAATAATGCTAAAGCTATGATGTAGAGTATATAAAGATAGAACCTGGTAACCAAAATTTTGTATAAGGTGCCCCAAATGGGAAAATGTGTAAAATAATTAAATTGTGTATCAATGTATATGCCCCTAGTGAGTAAATAAGATCAAATCTGGATTGGTGTAGTGGACCTAAGTCTTGTAGGCAAACTACAAGCACTTGATATAAAAAAGTGAAGCATATATGTATGATAAAATTGACTATACTAATATAACTAGCATATGTAGTGTTTGATAAATATAAGAAATGCAAACATGGTAATGCATATAATCTATAATTTTGTTTTTCCTAAGCAAATATTTGAAAGTTTTTGTGTTTTTAAAATATTATGTTGTTTTTTTATTTATTGGATATAAGCTATGTACAAGCAACATGAAAATGAAATATATATAAGGAGTAAGAGAGAAGAAAAGTATGTACAAGAAGGAAGGAATAATACTAATTGATTAGCCTCATGGGAGACTCACTATCAATGTGGCATATGTCAAACAAAAGAACAATGATCATGCATGCTATATGAAAGGGTAACTATGGTCCCAAAACCTATTGTACTGAGTGATCGATGTCTGGACCTACCTATGAAGTGGTGATGATAGTGACTATGTTGTCTTATGAATTATAGTGGTCTTAGGAACCCATCTAGTATAAGATGTTATAGATGGCATATGTGCCCTATGCTAAGAACCCCAAGAGCTCAATAATATTGATCTCAAAAGAAAGTGAGGAGAGGTAGGCCCTGTAGAATCTACAATATATCTATGATGTAGGGGTCTCTCTAGTAATGGCCTACATGGGAGAGTACAAATATATGGAAACATTATAGGAGTAGACATCACCTACACTAGTGGCCCCATTAAACTTTGTGGTGTACTAATAAGAACTATGTTTAGAGTTGTAATTGGTAACTATGGTATAACTAGTAACTATGTTGTAAATAGTAAATGCAATGTAACTACTTGTGGGATATGTAGAAGATACTCATATGAAAGGCCCTCAACTATGATCACCTGATTTACATGTATATATTTTAGGCATCTATTTAAAATGGTTGGGATGGATCATAGCTACTGTATCCATGGCCTACCCAATAACATGTCAACATGCCTAAACTAGTACTACTAAGAATGTAGTGGCCATATGTGCTGGTCTAACCTATAAAAGAATTACAATCTCCTTGATGGATCTTTGAACATGGTTAGTTAAACCACTAATAATTGTGTCTATAGGGGATATATCATGTTTTAAATACCTCAAATGTCATAAAAGTGTGATAGTGCACATGTTAATGCTTGACCCATTATCAATCATAACACTCTAAATAAGATTATGATTTATGAAGGCTTGTATAAAGGGTGCATATAAATTTAAATAAACAACTTCATTCTCCTACTCTTAAGAGGTGATGAGTGGTCTAGATGGAACTGTAGTGTGTTACACACCAATGATATTATGTAATGGGTGTGCATCTATTGTAGTAGTGTGATATGATGCTAGTGGTGGATGTACCTGATATGTGTAGTGAACACCTAAAGTTCTCCCTACTTCATTTTTTATATTCTTTGGAAATGAATCTAATAATATTTTCAATACCTTAACTTCTATTTGTTAAAATTTATGTGCCTCTATGGCTATGACCACATCAATAATGTGAGCCTTTATTAAATCTTGTATCTCATGTTTCAAGCTGATGCATACATTTGTTGTATGGATTGGTGCCCTATGATATTCACAAAATGCATTAGAATAATATTTATTTGAAAGAGGCCATGTCATATAAACCTATTTTATGGGAGGGAGAGATATGACATTGCATTCCAAGAGCTACTATAAAACACATGCTGGTGATTATAGAAGGTTGGTGAATTTTTTACGTGGAGGAGTTGATTAAACTAAGTGAGGAGATGACTCTAAAGTTGTGTTAACTATGGCCTTTTGATCAATCTTGTTTTTAGTGGCTCTTACCTTGTATGGGGGCTTACTATAACTCTTATCAATTGATTTTGATCCACTTGTATATTTTAGTTTGCCCATTGAGAGAATCTTGAATTTTCTTTCTTTTACTATGTGGCATAAATTTTTGAAGGTTGTAAACTTATTAAATAAGATAAATTCATGTAATGCTAGTATAAGACCCTATTTGAATATATCCTAGAGATCTTTATTTACCATGGGACTAGTCAACTGAGCTAATATAGTCTTATATTGTAAGATGTATTGAGCAAAAGGCTCATTTGATTTTTGTTTCAATTATGTAATTTAAACATATGAGATCTTATCACTAATGTTTATTAAGAAGTGTCATATAAACATATTTGATAATGGATTAAATGTGGTGATAGATTAAGTAGATCATAAAACCACTATAAGGCATAATCCTTTAAACTACATTGAAATAACTTATTGATAAGCCAATCATTAGACATGTAGTCTAAACATGTTACATAAAAAATCTTAGATATGGTGTTCTAGGTCACCCTTAACATCATACAATTTTAGCTTAGGTTCCATGAATATGGATGGCAAATGAGTTGCTACTATATGATGTGCCAAAGGTGTATGTAAAAGAACATGAGAATCAAAGGCATGTGATGTCCTAGTGGCTCCTTGCTCAAGATGTAACACCTTATCCTGTAGAGTATGAACCTCTTTCATAAGGGATTGTACATTTAGAGTGGAAGAACTATCCATAAGAGGTGTAGCTATCACAAAAGGTTGTTGAGTTACAATTGGTTGTTGTGCTAGTTGATTTGCCCCCAAAGTAGGTGTAATAATTTTATTATCTGGGGGAGTAGAATATTGACTATTATTTTATTTTTAAAGTTCTTCATGAATAATAATGATAAGGTCATGTTGCATACTCAAATTTTTGGAAACAAAATCTTGTAATTATCTCTTATCGGTGTCATCAATCACTTGTTGAATTCTAACATTGTAGTTTGGGGAGTAGGAAAAGAAATTATTATATATTTTGAACTTTTAAAGAAATTTAATCTATGAAAGATTATATCCTAGAATTTATAGACTTGTAATAAACATTTATGCATACTTTTATTTCTAGCTTTCTTAGTTTAAAATTGATTGTGTTTCCTATGCTTCTTCCATTTTGAGGGCATTTGAATACACCAATGTTTTTTGGCTCTATGCCACTTCCATTCATGTATGCCTTGGAAATGTGCCCATGTCCATTGTGTGTGAACTAAATTTAGAAGTGATAATAAATGAACTAATCTTAATCTAAGATAAAGCAACAAACAAAGAAAATAGAAAACACAAACTTATGTTTTAAATATGCAAGCTTTCTCCATTACAATGTAAACTTGATTTTCTCTTAAAAAATGTAGTGTTCACTCTTCCAATGTAAAGGAGAATGGGAAAAATCTTGGTGAAAAGGAGTTTTTGTATGCTTTTATTTTCTTAGATTCATTTTTAAATAGAACTTTGTTAGCATAAATCTAGATTCTAATTCTAGGATTGAGGATTTAGGATTCTTAAAAATGAAGGTTTTCAAGTTTATTTATAGATTTTTGAAAGAAGATCCAATGGTGGAGGAATATTTGGATTTATTTAATGATCTAAATAATTAATAGTGGAGAATGAATCTTCACCCATGAGGATGAATACCATTTCAAATGGTTGAGAGAAGCATGGGATTGGTTAGTTGAGTCAAGATGAATAAGTCAAGCTTCTTGACAAATTAGGGGATGAATCATATGAGGTTGAGAAAGTTTTGGGTTTGGTTGGGATGAGGAATAAAAATGTGGAAGATTTTGAATGAGGTGTAAATTTTGGATTTTATATTTAAAATAAAGATTTAAAGTGTGCATAATTGACTAATTTGACTTATTCAATTATTTGAATTTAGAGGGATATGTAATGAATTATTTTAAGAAGAAATAATAAATATATTTAGGTGTAGTTTGAAACTAAATGAAATTTAGGTATATAAATTTTACCCTCTTTAAAATAGTGTTATGAATCAAGACTATCTCAAAGAATAGAAGTAGAGTGTTGATGATCAAAAAGGAAAAAATGGCCCTAAATGAATGAAAATGAGTGTGATGATGCCCCACGATGGTTTTTGAAATAAAGTGGACAAAAGCTCCAAATTGATGAAAAGAAGAAATGGACAAAGTGATGGGAGAATGATAAACCAATTTACTATAGAATTGGTGTCAAACATGCAAGATGTTGCTTATTTAAAAATGTTGCCCCTAGTTAATGAAAACTATAGTATTGATCTGAAAAATAATATTTTTAACATTCAAAGATTGCACACTTAATGTTTTTATAATGATGTATGGATTAATTGAGCAGTTGTGGAAATGATATATCCCAACATCTAAAAATAGAAAAAGAGATATTGACTTGCAAATGATAATGATAATATTATGTAGATAGATTGTTGCAAGATTTAGAGTAAAAGGAGGTGGGTGTCCTATGGTGAGGTTGAGCCTTTGGATAAGGCTAGGTTCCTATTGGATCTATCACCTAAACTAATATCTTACTTGGAAAAGGGCTAGAAATAAATAATAATGCATGCAAACATGTAAAAGGAGGTGATGCACCAATGTTTTAAACACTTATACTTGCACAAGAAAAAATATTAGACACTTTTAAGACTATTAAATATCACTTCATTCACTCTTTGACCACTTTCACATAATTATTTCACAAAAAGGCATGAACTAGCTGTCAATCTAGTATGGGAGGGTAGTTCTCCACTTCTAAACCAATCAACAAACTATCTATTGGACTTAGAATGAATTGTGAAAGCTACAAGACACTTCATGAAGGTGAAAAAACTTAGATAGAGGCAAAGGAAAGCATACATTCACTTAACCACATCAATAAATTTATGAAACACAATTTAATTCAGCTTGCAAATGGAGGAATTCAATCTATTATTCCATCAAATAGGTGTTATAGTATAATATTGGCATATCTTGTGTATGCCAAAAGCATAAGACAAAGATAAAGGCCAAACACTACAAATGGAGTAAGGAATGAAACTAGTGTGCAACCTAGAATAATATGTTGGATGTATAAAACATAGAGAATGACATGGAATTTATCATTCCATCTGATCAACAAGTGTGTAAGTGAGCATAAAAAACATTCCATGCAAATTCCCCAAAATTTAATATATTAACATATGGATTCTTGACTAAGTCATAATAATTTATATCTAAACTAAAAGTGGGAAAGGTCAGGCCACACATGATGAATCCAATATGAGCAATCTGGTATGAATCTGAGCAAAACTAATAAATTTGTAATTGAACCTATGCAAACCTATGCTGTACCTACTATACTTTTTTGTCCAATCCATTTTTTTTGAAATTGAGGCTATTGGACAATAGTGCTATATCTTGGATAGTAGTGCCATGTAGTGCTATTTTCCCAATTCGGGTGCTAATGTCCTACTACTCTAATTTCTATGTAACTATGTTGATCTTTGTGTCACTATTTTCCCACTGTATTTACTTGAGTCTAATTTATGTAATATGAGCATGTGTGCTAAAAAATGTATTTTGAGTGCATTCTCGGAGCTTGATCTCTGTGACAAACCCTTGTGAATTCCTCTTCTTTTGAGGGGAGTTATTAAACATATGTAAGAACTCTACTCAAAATAAAAATCTCTACAAGATGTGTGTTATCCAAATCACATGTAATATCTATGTAATAATCTAATATAATGTGCATACATAAAATCAAAATCTAAGATAATTTGAGCATAAGTTTGTAATGTGCAATGTATGTCATGTGTAACATTCACAAGTGTGTCAAGATAGATATAAAAATGTATGTAATAATAAATCTGAGTAATAATTGAGTAACCACCTAGGAGGATGGGGCATGATGTCCATCGTGGCACCCAAGTAGGAAGGGAAGGTGTATGAAGTCCCTCATGGCTTCTAAACTAGAGTGTGTAACAAGAAAGAGACAAGCGTCATGGCTATGATGCATACAAAAATCATACATATAACACACATGAGGCATGCAAAGAATGCCAAGGGGCCACAATACAAGGGACATGGGTACATGTCACTAAATATGTGAAAATAAGACATACAAGGACATGTTCAAATGTCCACATATGCAAGTAACAAGCAAGTTGGCTTTGAGACACATAGAAGGACATGTTCAAATGTCTACATACATAATAAATAAAACACACACAAAGACATGTGCACATTTCAAAAGCATACATAGTGTGAAAATAAGTGGCAAAGAGCTAAAGGGCAATGGCATACTAAAATGCCCTGAAATAAAAGAAGTATATAGATACAATCAAGTCTAAACTACATAAGCTAGAAATGAAAGTATACATGAACATGCAGTACAAATCTATGTAAGACATAAGATGTACATATTTTGTGTCTGAAGTAGTGGTAGTCAACAATAAAATATGAGTAGGTATAACATGATCAATATCAAGATATAATAATTCTAAAGTTGTGATGTAGAGTATATAAAGATATAACTTGGTAATAATTTTTTTGTATAAGGTTCCCCAAATGGGAAAATGTGTAAAATGAAAAACTTGTGTATCGATGTATATGCCCCCAATGGGTAGATAAGATCAAATCTAGATTAGTGTAGTGGACCTAAGTCTTGTAGGATATCTGCAAGCACTTGATAAAAACAAGTGAAACACATATGTATGATAAAATTGATTATACTAATATAACTAGCATATGTAGTGTTTGAAAAATATAATAAGTGCAAACATGGCAATGCATGCAATCTATAATTTTGAATTTTCTAAGCAAATATTTGAATGTTTTTATGTTTTTGAAATATTATATTATTTTTGTATTTTTTGGATATAAGCTATGTACAAGCAACATGAAAATGAAACTATATATAAGGAGAAAAGAGAAGGAAAGTATGTACAAGAAGGGAAGAACAATAATAATTGATGAGTCTCATGGGAGACTCACTATTAATATGGCATGTGTCAAATAAAAGAACAATGATCATGTATCCTATATGAAAGGGTAACTATGGTCCCAAAACCTGCTGTACTAAGTGATCGATGTCTGGCCCTGCTTGTTAAGTGGTGACACTGACTATGGTGTCCTTTGAATTGTAGGGGTCTTAGGAACCCATCTTGTAGAAGATGTTGTAGATGGCATATGTACCCTATGCTGAGAACCCTGAGAGCTTAATAATATTAATCTCAGAAGAAAGTGAGGAGAGGTAGGCCCTTTAGAATTTGCAACATATCTATGATTTAGGGGTCTCTCTAATAATGGTCTACATGGGAGAGTATGCATACATGGAAACATTGTAGGAGTAGACCTCACCTACACTGGTGGCCCCATTTAACTCTATGGTATACTAATAAGAACTATGTTTAGAGTTGTAACTGGTAACTATGCTATAGCTGGTGACTATGTTATAAATAGTAAATGCAATGTAACTACTTATGGGATAGGTAGAATATGCTCATATGAAGGCCCTCAATTTTGATCACATAATTTACATGTTTATATTTTAGGAATTTATGCACAATGGATGGGATGGATCATAGATACTGTATTCGTGGCCTACCTAGTATCATGTCAATATGCTTTAAATAGGTACTACTAAGAATCTAGTGGCCACATGTGCTGGTTTAACCTATAGTATAAGTATAATATCCTTGATGGATCTTTGAACATGGATATTAAAACCGCTTATAATTATGTCTGTAGGGGATATAACATGTTTTAAATACCCCACATGTCATAGAAGTGTGTTAGTACACATGTTAATGCTTGACCTATTATCAACCATATCACTCTAAATAGGATGATCTATGTAGGCTCATACAAAAGATGAATATAAATTTGAATCAACAACAATAAAATCCTACTCTTAAAAGGGGATGAGTGGTCTATATGGAACTATAATGTGTTACACATCAATGATATTATGTAATGGGTGTGCATCCATTATAGTAATGTGATATGATGCTAGTGGTGGATGTGCTTGATATGTGTAGTGAACACTTGAAGTGCTCCCTGCTTCCTTTGTTATGTGCTTTGGAAATGGATCTGAGAATATTTTCAATACCTTAGCTTCTATTTTTTTAACTTTTTGTGCCTCTATGGTTGTTCTCACATCAATAATGTTAATCTCAATCAAATCTTGTATCTTATGTTTCAAGCTCATGCATATGTTTGGTGTATGTTCTAATGCCCTATGATATTTACAAAATGCATTAGAATAATAGTTATTTAATAGAGGTAATGCCATATAAACCTATTTTATGGGAGGGAGAGATATGACATTTCATTTCAAGAGTTACTTTAAAACACATGCCGGTGATTCTAGAAGGTTGGTGAATTTTTTACATGGAGGAGTTGATTAAACCAGGTGAGGAGATGACTCTAAAGTTGTGTTAACTATGGCCTTTAGATCAATATTGTTTTTAGTGGCTCTTAACTTGTATGGGGGATTACTATAACTCTTTTCAGTTGATTTTGATACACTTGTATATTTTAGTTTTCCCATTGAGAGAATCTTGACTTTTCTTTCTTTTACTATGTTGCATAAATTTATGAAGGTTGTAAACTTGTTAAATAAGATAACTTCATGTAATGCTGGTAGAAGACCCTATTTGAATATATCCTAGAGCTCCTTATCTACCATGGGACTAGTCAAATGAGCTAATATAGTCTTATATCATAAGAAGTATTCAAAAATAGGCTCATTTGATTTTTGTTTTAATTATGCAATTTGAGCATATGAGATCTTATCATTGATGTTTATTAAGAAGTGTGCTAGAAACATATCTGCTAATGGATTAAATGCAGTGATAGATTGATTCATTAGATCATAAAACCACTATAAGGCATAATACTTTAAACTAAATTGAAATAACTTATTGATAAGCCAATCATTAGACACGTAGTCCAAACATTTTACATAAAAAAGCTAGGATATGGTTCTATAGGTCACCCTTACCATCATACAATGTAAGCTTAGTTGTGCCAAAGGTGTATGTAAAAGAACATGAGAATTGAAGGCATGTGATGGATTAGTGGTTCCTTGCTCAAGATGTGACACCTTATCCTATAGAGTATGAACCTATTTCATAAGGGATTGTACATCTGGAATGGAGGAACTAGCCATAAGAGGTGTAACTATCACTAAAGGTTGTTGAGTTACAAATAGTTGTTGTTCTAGTTGAGTTACACCCAAAGTAGGTGTAATAATGTTATTATCTAGGGGAGTAGAATATTCACTATTGTTTTATTTTTAAAGTTATTCATGAATAATATTGATAAGTTCATGTTTCATACTCAAATGTTTGGAAATAAAATCTTGTAATTGTCTCTTATCGGTGTCATCAAATCATTTGTTGAATTCTAACATTGTAGTTTGGGGAGTAGGAAAAAAAATTATTGTATATTTTAAACCTTTAAATAAATTTAATCTATGAAATATTACATCCTAGCATTTATAGACTTGTACTACACATTTATGCATACTTTAATTTCTATCTTTCTTATTTTAAACTTGATTATGTTTCCTATGCTTCTTCCATTTTTAGGGCATTTGAATATGTCATTGTTCTTTGGATCTATGCCACTTCTATTCATGTATTCTTTGGAAATGTGCCCATGTCCATTGTGTGTGAACTAAATTTAGAAGTGATAATAAATTAACTAATCTTAATCTAATATAAATTCAACCTAGGATAGAGCAACAAACAAAGAAAATAGAAAACACAAACTTATGTTTCAAATGTGCAAGCTTTCTCCATTACGTTGTAAACTTGATTTGCTCTTAAAACATGTGGTGTTCACTCTTACAATGCAAAGGTGAATGGGAATAATCTTGGTGCAAAATAAGTTCTTGTATGCTTTGATTTTCTTGGATTCATTTGTAAATATAACTTTGTTAGCATAAGTCTAGATTTCAATTCTAGGATTGAGGATTGAGGATTTAGGATTCTTAAAAATGAAAGTTTTCAAGTTTATTTATAGATTTTTGGAGGAAGATCCAATGGTGGAGAAAATTTTGGATTTATTAAATGATCTAAATAATAAATAGTGGCTAATTAGTCTTTACCCATGAGGATGAAGACCATTTCAAATGGTTGAGGGAAGCATGGGATTGGTTAGCTGAGTTAACAGGAATAAGTCAAGCTTCTAGATAACTCAGGGGATGACTCATAGGAGGTTGAGAAAGTTGTGGGTTTGGTTGAGATGAGAAATAAAAATGTGGAAGATGTTAGATGAGGTATAAATTTTGGACTTTATAATTAAAATAAGGATTTAAAGTGTGAATAATTGCCTAATTTGACTTATTTAATTATTTGAATTTGGAAGGATATGTGATGAATTATTTTAATAAGAATTAATAAATAGATTTAGGTAAATTTTGACACTAAATGAAATTTAGGTTTCTACATTTTCCCCTCTTTAAAATAGTGTTGTGAAGAAAGACTATTTCAAAGAACAGTAAAAAAAGTAGAGTGTTGATGATAAAAAGGAAAAAATTACCCCAAATTGAATGAAAATGAGTGTGATGATTCCCCTTCGAGGGTTTGTGTGATAAAATGGACAAAATATAAAAATTGATGAAAAGTGGAAATGGACAAAGTGATGGGAGAATGATAAATCAATTTACTATAGAATCAGTGTCCAACATGCAAGATGTTGGTTATTTAAAAATGTGGCCCCTAGTTAATGAAAACTATAGTATTGATTTGAAAAAAAATATTTTTAACATTCAAAGATTACACACTTAATGTTTTTCTAATGATGTAGGGGTCAATTAAATGGTTGTGGAAATGATATATCCAAACATCTAAAAATAGAAAAAGAGATATTGAATTGCAAATGATAATGATAATTTTACGTAGATATATTATTTCAAGATTTAAATAAAAATTCAAAGTAAAAGGAGGTATGTGTCTTATGGTGAGGTTGAGCCTTTGGATAAGGCCAAATTTCTATTGGATCTATCACCTAAACTAATCTCTTACTTGGAAAAGGTAGAAAAATAGACAATAATGCATGGAAACATATAAAATGAGGTGATGCACCAATGTTTTGAACACTTATACTTGAACAAGACAAACTATCAGACACTTTTTAGACTATTAAATATCACTTATTTCACTCTTTGACCACCTTCACATAAGTATGTCACAAAAAAAACATGAACTAGCTATCAATCTAGCATGGGAGGGTAGTTTTCCACTTTCAAACCAGTCAACAAACTATCTATTGCACTTAGAATGACCTATGAAAGCTACAAGACACTTCATGAAGGTGAGAAAACTTAGATAGAGGCAATGTAAAGCATACATTCACTTAACCACATCAATGAATTTATGAAACACACTTTAATTCATCTTGAAAATGGAGGAATTTAGTCTTTTATTGCATCAATCAAGTGTTATAGTATAATATTGGCATAGCTTGGGTATGCCAAAATCATAAGAGAAAGACAAAGGCCTATTAATACAAAGGAAGAACACTATGCCTAGGCTATGCCAAGGTGTTATAGTATAATTTTGACAAGGATGACTTTTATTTTCTCAAATCATCATCTCCAATGAATATGTTCTCATGTGTGACCAATCCCTTAGGAAGCTTATTTTTTTTAGTTGCATAATCTGGTCACCATATTACTACAAGAACTTCTCTTGAATTTTTGAGGAAAATTCAACCTCTTCTTGCAAGAAACGAGTAATTTAATTATCATATTCAAACACTTACCAATTATTATGGTCGTCTTAGATATAGGGTCTTACAACCATCTTAATGCGTGACTAAAGCTTTTCATTCTTTATATTAGTTGGAATATTGAATTGTGCCCCAGTGGCAACCAGTCTATCTACATGTTTCTTCTCATCTCATGGTATTGCCTAAATGTTGAAAGCCTAAAAATATTCAAGTAAGTCCCATAACATATGCTTATAATATATATGAAATATATTTTTACATACATTAAGACTTCTTACTTGGTGGACTACAAGTTCACTATCACCAAATACTTGCAAGGTGTTGACTTTCATCTTTATATCCCACTGTAAACCATGCACTAGTGCCTCATACTCTGTAACATTTCTTGAATAATGAAGACAAAATTTAATAGAGGATAAATACCTTTGATTAATTTGAGAAATTATCATCATTACAGCCCCAGTACCATGTTTATGCTTTGATCCATCAAAGTATAGTTACCATAGACCATCACTAGACCCATAATCTTTTATCAAGGTTGGAGTTGGTGCATCATTCTCATGAAGGCAATAAACACCAAATAATTCTTATTAAATTAGATTATAAGGATAATTTTCATGAAAATTAGAGGCCCAATCATTAAGGAACAAGTCTGAAACTCTATCTAAAGGTCATTCAGTTTCCATTTCACTATTTTCTAGCACCTCATCCGAGATGACATAGTGTTCACAACACTTGGAATTTATGGATCCAAATGGAAAAGTGCTATGGGATCATAATTTATTTTTAACTTGGTACCATACATAGTTATAAATATAAAATATGTCCAATCAACTGATAAATATCCTCCAATCTTTGAGGTGAAGTCCCTTGATAGACACATGGCAAAGTAGGGAGGCAAGTCCATCACAACTACATCCCGCTGAATGGTAACATTAGGATAAGTATGAAGTGTAAAATTTATATTTTTGATGATTCCTAATGTATTTATTGGTGATACATATATTTTTAACACTCCTTTAGTATTTGGTTCATAAATAAGACCAAGCTTGTCTATAATTTGCTTAGGCATAACAATGCTACTGGCTCTAGTATCTACCATACAGTTATGAACCAAATTGTCACCAAATATCAAATATAAGTATAAAGGAGGAGTTTTAATTTAATTTACCTTAGATTTGTATAATTTTACCACCTTGTGTACCTACTTCACTTGATGCTTAATTGACTGGTCTAAATTTGCTAGGATAACACCTTTTTTAATCAGCTTTAGAGACACTTTGAGAGCTAAAAGCTCTTAAATGAGCATATCATTTTGTCCTAGAATAAAGAGGGAATACAAAATGATAATGATAAAATTAAAATTATTCATTTGATCCACTATAGTGATTTGGACTCCACTAACCTTTGGTTGTACTTTTTGAACCACTAGTTGCTCACAAACTAGAGGCATTTGGGGAACTTTCTAAACCTCTGTACTCTGATTATTTTGTTTTATATGGGAAATAAGTTTATCTTTAATACTCTTAGGAACATAATTAGGAGTAATTGGATAATTACTCACATCTTTAACCTCATTAATCGCTCTTCTTTTAGCTCTAGTTAGAGCTGTGACTTGACCAATTATATTGCTAGTCTCACCAACTTGATTGAATGCAACATGATCATCCATTTACAAATTCACATTAATGTCATCAATGTTCCCTTGAAATTTTTGAGTTTATCCTTATGGTACCAAACTTGTCTCTTGATATTTACCTCCTTGAAGATAAAAATCTTCTGATGTTATTTGTGGCATAATGATGTTTTGTAACACCAAGGCTTAGTTTTGAGCATTATTGAGATTAGATGGCTGCAAACTTGGATCTTGCATCAAGTTATTTTGAGGTGGTATTTGAATAATAAATATTAAATAGGAAGGTGCATTAGGATCAAGAGATGCATATGATTTAGCTTGAGTTATGGCTCATTATGGTTGGTAGGGTTTTCTATTTTCTTTAAACCTTTGATAAGGAGGCCTTTGATCTCTAAATGGCTGATATGTGGTTTGATTTTTTTTTGATAAGGCCTATTAGCTTGATATTTTTGTCTCTTGAGCTACACTATTTCATTCCCAAAATATTGTAACAAACTTTTTAACTCTCTAAGCTCACTCGCTTGACTAGAAGAGGCTGTAATTTGATCTTTAAAGGGTGGAATAGGTGATAAAGATGGGATTTGAGGAGCTTGAGGGAGTGGATATGATTTAAATTCTAGGAATATATCCATTGTAGGCATAATATAGAGTTTAATATCTTGTATCAAGCTATTCTCTACTCTTATTGCCACCTCATAAGCATATGGTAAGGTAATACCACCCATCGACTGTATCATGACATTGATATCAAAATTGAGGGATTTTAGATAGTAAGAAAAGGAATATTTTGGGGATGTTCTGATCAATTTAGGTATCTTGGTCCATGTCTTTTGGAATCTATAATTAAAATCAAATATGAACTCATGAAGAGACCTCTTTATGGTAGTTAACTATTCAACTAAGGATAGGTGATCAAACTTGTCCTCAAATTGCCTGACTAAGGCTACATCTAATTCATCCCAAGTAGTAATGGAATTTAGTGAGAGATTTATATACCATTGTAATGATTTTCCTTTAAATGAAGTAACAAGAAATCTAATGGCTACATTGTCTTGAACAACATTATGAACTAATCAAAGGTTGGGAACATCTTGGATGTGTTCAATAGGGTTTATTTTATCTTCTCTTGAGAAGAATGGAATAATCTTAAGGGTAGATACATGAATGTCATAAAAATGGGCTAAATTCAATGGAATACCCCTATTAAATGAGATAACCACTTGATTCCTGATGGTCATTTGGATAGTGGGGATTGCAATAATTAGGAAAATAGGATGAGATGACTAGGAGATGAATATTTCTTATGAGGGTATGGTATTTTCCTACTAAACCTTGATCTTTTATATGAAGTAGAAGGTAACTCAATGAATTCAAAAGAAATACCTTTACTTTTTGAACTTGTAGTAACCTTTGGCATGAGAGTTTTGCATAGGTGATGCTATAAATTCTACTATCTAAAGAATATTTAGCTTCTGATAATGGTGGATGTATTATTCTACTATAATTACTCTTCCTTGGCTCCAAAATTTAGTTATGATAATAAAAATGTGTCTTATTGGTCATGTCAAAATTATTATGGTCTTAATTTGTACCCATGGGGAGAATTATTTTGGTTCTTTCCAAGTAAGCCAAAAAATGGGAACAACCTTAGGATGTGGGTATCCTATGGTGAGGTTGATCCTCTAGAGAAGGACAACTTCCTATTAGATCTATCACCTAAAATAATCTCTTGCTTAGAAAAGGGAGAGAAATAAACAATAATACATGGAAACATGTAAAAGTAGGTGATGAACCAATGTTTTGAACACTTATACTTGCACAAGACAAACTATCAAACACTATTAAATTTTTAAATATCACTTAATTCACTCTTTGACCACTTTCACATAATTATTTCACAAAAACACATGAAATAACTATCAATCTAGCATGGGAGGGAAGTTGTCCACTTCCAAACTAGTCAAAAAACTATCTATTGCACTTAAAATGACTTGTGAAAGATATAAGACATTTCATGAAGGTGAGAAAACTCAGATAGAGCCAAAGGAAAACATACATTCACTTACCATATCAATAAATTTATGAAACACACTTCAATTAAACTTGTAAATGGAGGAATTTAGTCTTTTATTGCATCAAATAGGTGTTACAATACAATATTGGCATAGCCTAGGCATGCCAAAAGCATAAGAGTCTCCTTGCTCTAAGACAATATCCAAGAGTCAAGAGAGAGAGTCCCCCTGTGGAAGAGAAAGGGAGATATATAGAAAAGGGAAATCATGAATCAATAAATGAGGCCCAAAAACCTTTGATCGATTAACATTGATTGTATTTAGCAAATTAACCATTGATCAATTAAAAAATAACTCTCAAGCATTTTTCATTAGTTTGGAAATGCACTAGAAGACAATAATTTTATTGAAGGTGCTGAGTTATGATTTATTTGAAAGGGAAAAGTCCCCAAAAAACCCTAAAATTGGATCGAATGCTATATCTTCCTTTTCTAAACTCCAAATTATCTATCTTATTAATGAGCACATAACATCATGCATCATTCTTATATCCCTTTCACACTATCAGACAAATAATTTAAATTCATTCATCTAGTATCCCCTAAGAACACACTTGTTAGAAGACCATGCCTCCTACACCAACTTCTTTCTCTATCACATCTTCACCATTACTCTAAAACCTCAAACACAGGTCCACTATAGATGAAAACCAATTCTCCTATTGGTTTTCATATAGCTATAATTGCAATGGAGATCTATATGTTAGGGTTTTATGATCTTGAACAAGACATGAAATTTACATCTAAAGGCTTTTCAAAATCTTTAGATGAGTTTTAATGGTGTCAGATGGACTTAAGGGATTGCTTCTAGTAACCCAAATTGTATTGGATCTCATATTTATATTTTTGCCTACTTAGGTAGTGATATATTTTAAACTGACATATCTATTTATATGGCACTTACTTGGAATACTTGTTCTATTTTAAAACCTAACTATTTTGAGTTTTGATACATGTCCATAACTTGTGCTTTCCTAAATCTCGATCAAATATACTCTATTAATTTCCTCAAAAATCTCCTATCTTTGACCTTCATCACTATCATTGATCTTATTTTTCTCTAAATGGTGCCACTTTGTAGCCCTGCATTTATTATTAAGATCTTACTATCAATTTCATCTAGTTAATGTACTTGAGCCATGTGGTAGCTATACATGTAATTTAGCTCTTTAAATTCTTGACCTCATATGCACCATCAATCTATTTTACATGGTTTAACATATACCATTGATCTTATTCTATTTGATCAAATGTGCACAATCAAATTGGTACATGAATGTGATCATACCACTTATCATGATGCATTCAATCTTGGGATACACTGATCTTTTGACTTTGATCTTGTCGTTAGATCCTTGATGCATGATTTATCATGCACTATCAATCTTTTTGGCCCCACTAACTTGAGATAATATCCATATACCATTTGATCTTAGACCCCATCCTTTGATATCATGTCACTTGTCAACCCTACATTCAATTTGAAGCTCATTAAGGAATTTTGAACTCAAACGGTTATTTTTTGTGACTTTAATTTCATGTCTCTGTACACATCCCACTTTGCTAGTTCAACTTTGAAGGCTTATATCTTGAGATAGACAACCCATCAAGATAAAAAATTTGTAAGGGAAATTCAAGGCATAAAAAAATAATTTTATGTGATATTTGGACCTTTAGATTCCTCTAAAGTACACTTATCAAATGTATAACTAGATTGACCTGTTCATTCTTACATAACATGCTATGATGTTCTGGCTCTTCTAATCATCAAATTCACACTTTAAGCTTGATTAATGTGTTTCAAAATATTTGTAAATAACTTATGATATTCCCTTTGAAGTACACCTACTCTTTCTTACATTGGATCACACCTTAATCAGGACTATGCTTAGCTTCTCATACTAGATCTAGACAAAGTTTTATATGTAAGCCAAATCTAGCCAACACATACTTAAGTTAATGATTGCACATTTTGATTAGATGATGGATTGATTTTCCCATAAGTAATGATATATGATAGGAGTGGATTGGGAATTGACATATATCAAGAGGAGTTGCATGCTTTGAGGTGACCCATGAATCAAGGTTCATAAGAAAGCATGTGGGAATGATATATCTCATTGTAAATCTATGAGCTTTATATAAGTTGACTAATTGATTGATTGATTGACTGAAAAAGTGATGGGTTAGTAGAGAACAGATGGATAATGTTTTTTGGTCTCAATCGATAAATGTAAGAGATTGAATGAAAATATTAGTAAATGATTGTGGATGATTGATATGAAAGCATTAACAAGGAAATGAATTGACTACATGGATTAATGATGATGGATCAAATTATTCAACAACATGAATGAGATAAGGTTGGAAGAGAGATTATTATGGGACAACAAATTTGGTTTTGTATAGTTAAATACTTAGAAAAAGGAGAATAAAATGATTTCACAATTATCAGAATGATGAAATTGGTATGAAAAATGATGAATTTGTTGAAAAAAGTGGCTAATTCATTGAGAAATGATTTCACAACTACAACAAATTTGTCCAAGATGACACACAAATGCTTCATATAAGAATATGATATGGTTTGATATCTACCATATGTTTATTTTGTTCTTGCATTATATTTTCAATAATAATTATAACCAAGTAAGAGTTGAGCAACTTGAGTTTTGATATTACGTATGATAATATGCACCAGTGGTATAGAAAAACCATGATGACTATCGTGTGATATGCGTAAGGACTAATAGAATCATATTCACAAAAAATAGTGAATCATTATCTGAAAGATCATAATAACACCATTAGTAATGCACATAGTGATCTAGACACAATAACTAATAATAAAGATAAGGTAAAAAGAGCTATTTGTAATAATGAAAATGATGTAAGTAAAACAAACATGGAAGTAAACAAACATTGTGGAAGCAAGTAAACACCCATGATGTAAAATAAAGTAAATGAATGTATAAATATGTAAATAAATGAATAAAATAAATAAGCAAATGACTCTTTTGGATGTCCTTGGCTAGAGTAGAACCTTTTGGCATATGCAATTTTTGATAATGTTAAACTATTTGATGAGTAATCCATATAAGGAATGACTAGGGTACGTAACTAAGGACAAGGGATTTTTGATTGTTTTTTGGATATTTTATTATGTATTTTTTTTGATAAATACTAGGGTTATATGGATCCTTTTCCCTATATTAAAAATACAAAGTTTTTACAAAAAACTAGACCTTTAAGAATTTTGAAGTGAAATTGAGGTCCCAGGGAGAATCAAAGCCAATCAAGTGGTGATTCTACCAAAGAGACATAATAAGACCATACAAATAGGCCCTTAAAAAATACTCAATAAAACAACAATGATACATAAAGTGAACAATATTAGAAAAAAATAGACCATGCACTTCATCTTGAAACATCTTCCAAATTCACCATAGAATCTATTACCCCCTGCAACCATGACATGCTCCCCACCATATGCAACTCGATGCAACCTGCCCTTCACACCAATAACTAATGTTGCTCCATGATTACTATATAATCATCCATAAATCATAAATATGCATATTCTATGAATAAATCAAGCTATCTAGGGAGGAGATACACCATGAGATTTATCCACCAGCCAACACAAAAAAGACGCAACATCCACCCTTTCCTTGCAATGTCTATATTTTTTACAAAATTTAAGCTCTATTATAGGGCTCATAATCTAAGCCCAATGTGGGGGAGATATGAACTAACCACAAACCAAAGGGGGATGACCAAGATTACCCTACAATTCTTTCACATAGGCCATCATGGTGATAGACTGAGTTTTAAGGGCCCTGAAGATAAATATTGGGATGAACCCAAAACCATTATTACCAAAAAAAAGGAGTTTAAGAAAATGGTCTACATTAAAATTTTCCAAGATTTATAACAAACCTTTCTTATGAACTAGGTCCATAAATAATTCAAGAACCTTGGCAACCCTATCCTTGTCCTAAACTAGCATTGACACATTCAACACAAAAAGAGCCACAACTTCTAAATTTACTCTACTCAAAGAACTTTCTATAAGATATTCTTCCCCAAGGGTAAAGAAAATAGACTATAGGATATCTTCTAATGGAGCCCAAAACATATTCTTAATACAAGCTCTAGAATCTCTATCATTGAACACCATTTCCATAAATTCACTGCCTTCACCCATTGCTAGAAGCCCAAGGGCCATTGCAATAGATTGCTCCATCCTTGACATCTCTGATGTTGAGACTAAAGAGAAAATGCATTGGCTAAACATAAAAATTTAGGAAAAATAAGATATGATGGAGGCCTCATGAATAAAAATGCCATCATTGAGGATAATCATTCCTCATTTAATGATCCCCATTACCAACTTCATGCCAAGTGATAATGTGGAAAAATAGAAAGGGATAATAAAGAAACATCACCCCAATTAAAAACTAGATTAATATTAGTGATGACTTTAAACTCATCCCATGCCACTCTTTGGTTATCTATTATAAGAGACTCTTTTTGATCTATACCACAATTAGATTGAAAATTGATCGCAGTTAGCCTCTGTATAACAATGTAGACCTTCCCAAAATTGAAACCCAACTAAACTCTCCTATGCCTTGGATATAATATTCTCCAAATTCTAAGAAGAAGCTAAATTATTTTTCAAAGCATAAATTATACTTTGTGAGTAACCTTCCATCTGAAGCTTATAAATACCACACTGGGATGTAAGATCTAAACCAATCACAAAAGCCGGAGCCTCCACTTTGTTATTGGTTCTATCTATCAACTTCTTGGATACAACCCTTATAAGAGATCCACTACAATATCTAATGATGCATCCTACCCTAGAAGCTCTAGGATTACCCCTAGAGGCCCTGTCAAAATTCAATTTGAACCAACTAGGGGGAGCAGGACACCACTCTACATTTTTATTTCCTTTCTCTTTTTTTGAGACTACCATTGACCCATTAATAGGAGATATTTTGTTTTTTCTTATTTGATTTTGTATTTGGAAGTTATAATGTTTTGGTTTTTTTTGGAGTTTTTAATGTTTTTAAATTTTATTAGATTTATAGGTATATATATATATAAGGAATACCTGTAAAGGGAAAAATATATTCTAGTATCAAAGAGTGAATGGTAAGGGATGGAAGGAATACATTATATATGGAGTATGGATGAATATGAATAGATTCAAATTAAGATGATAACTCTAGGGAACACATGATGTAATAACCAAGTGTTTAGTCCTCAAAATAACATGATATAAATAGTGAATGGGACAAACAACCTTATGTTCAACAAGATTGGGAGTAATTGCTAGTTGAATGATTTGATAATTTAATGTTGTATCAATGATATCTTCAATTTGTGATGGGGATCCATCCTGTAACTCTATTAATTTAGATGATATATTAATTTTCTCATCCATTGGTGATATAGAAAGGTTTACACCAAATTATTCTTCTTGATTATTTTGATTGGGATTTAGATTTGGATTGTCCAATAGTGCCTCAAAGAGGTTTTCACTAAGGGACTCATATTTTTTATTTTTTATATTTTGATTTGGATTTTGACTACAATTTGTATTTTGATCATTTGATAGTGCCTCAAAAATATTTTCACTATGAGATGTTAGTTTCATATTTAGACTGTAGGATTCATTTTGATTGAGGTATACTTGTTCTTCAAAATATACAGATGTTTCTTAATGCTCTTGTGGTAGGAGACCAAATAGGAAGTTTACAATTATTTTATTATCATGGAAGGAAGTTAATTGTAAGTAAGATTATTGGTCCTAATCAAAAGGTGTAGTATACTAGCTTGCAAGATGGAAGGTAGGATTGGTGATGTTGATGAAAGGAGTGATTACAACATAGTTCTCATAGAAACTATTAATGAATCCTATTTTGATTATGGATGAAGTTCTCTTAGAAACCATAAAAGTATCACTAACATCTTTACATTGAATTTAAAATGGTTTGTAGTTGATGCTATGGGGTCTAGCATTTACTTTTAAATGGATGGGTTTGATAATTCCTTGCTCATGTATTATTTTATCTATAAGTACCTATATAACTTGGGTTACATGTTGTGGGATGAGGGGATATTCAATAGGTGATAAGGGTTTGGGTGTTTGGCCAATGGATGATAGGCTATGTTGGTTGAAGGAGGTTTTGTCTAAGATAAGATATTGGTCAAAAATTGGATCTTTGTCAAAATGGGATCTTGATAAAAAATGGGATATTGATCAAAGATAGGTTTTTGGTTAAAGATAGGTTCTTTAATAAATATGGGCTCTTCATAAAAAATGGATGATAAACCATGGTTGTCAATGGTAATTTGATTGATTATGGATTAGTTAAAAATGAATGTGTCAAAAATTAGATCTTGAGAAATGGATGGAAGGTTATGACCTTGACTTGGAAGTGGTGTGGCTTAACTAGGCTCAAGAAATACATCTTGCATATCCCCAAGCTATGATTTTCAGACATGGATACACTTGGATCTACCTTAATATACCCTTTATTAATAAAATCTTGGATATAATGCTTTAGTCTCATATAATGGTTTGTAGAATGATCTTCAATTTTTTGATAATCACAATATTTTTTAGGTATGTACCACTTAGGTTTTGGGACATTTGGTTTAGTGTATTTAGTGTTTTGAAATATGAATAAGTTTGTAGAAACCAATTTTTGAAAGAATACATCATAGGGTTCCCCTAAAGGAGTGAATTTTTTCTTAATAGGCATGATAATGTTGTTGATATGTTGGGAGTTTTTGATTTGTTGTAACTTTGGGAGTGGAATGATACTAGATAGTAGAGGTGATAGAATTGGATTTTATTTGCTAGTGTAATGAGGGATGTTGGAATTAAGAATATAACTAGTGGATGGGAGACTTGGTTTCATTTTTAAAATAGGTTCACTAGTGATAATATGATGTTGATGTGAAATGTTTTGGGATTCCTTAGTAATGAAGTCGGCTAGAGAGGTAGCTTGATCTTGGAAGGATGGATTTGATAGATCTGTGTTAAAGGAGAAAGTGTTTGGATTTTGTGGATTTGTAAAGGTTGATCAACTTGAATCTATTGGGTTTTTGAAAAAATGTGAATTTTATGTAGTTTGGTTCAAGTTTGGTAATGGGTTGGATGTAGAATCAAATGGTTAATTTTGATGAATTTGGAAAGGTTGGTTTTTAGGGATGTAGGAGTTTAAAGGTTGATTTTGATGGAAGATATTTGGATTTGACTAAATTTGGGTTTGATTTGTGAATGGGTTTTGGTTCAAATATATATTTAAAAGTGGTGGTGAAAAAACCATGGAAGAAATAGATAAAGTGGATTCAAACTATTGGGTCTTGTCATAAAGTAAAAAATATAGTTGTAGGGGTCTCACTGTGTTAATAATTAGAGATATTGTATCTCAATGCAACTATTGAAACCATACGTATTAGAGCATGAAATCCCTTGATGTCACATTATGATTAAAACACACAACTACATAGGCAATTAAAATAGTTGGATCTCAATTTATATATAATTTTGGTAAATGGGGTTTGACCTATAATGTGGTGGTGAAATCCATAGTTAATAGAGCTCCTAAAAATAAAAATAAAAGTTAAGTATCCATTTTTGATTTTTGGGTATCATCACTAATGTGATGCTAAAGAAAGAGCATACGTAGGCACTACTTCGATAACACAAAAAATTATGGAAATGTTTTTGATTATTGAGTATCATCACCAATGTGATGCCAAGGGAAGAAAATACACAATTTACATAATTACAAATAATATACTAAAATAAAATTTGATGTAAGTACTAAAAACTTTGAAAAACAAGATTGAAAGTGTTAAAAAAAATATGAATTTTATTTATCCTTTTTTGATAATTTTATTTGAAAAATGTTCTAAAATCAAGTTAATAAATTATTTACTTAGGTTTGGAGTAAGGCAACCTACAATAAAGAAAGTAAAAACCATGAATAACAAAGCAAAAACCACGTCTTTATAATGAATTCATCATTATGTAGAAATATAAGAAAGCAAAATTATGATAAAATCAACATAGAAAAAAGGTAAAATATGGAAAGTAGAAAATAAATAAACTCATGCTCAAAAAATGATTTTTATACCTCATTTGATGATTTAACTACCCATAAAGATGAATTCACTTCTGGAAATGATGAATTCTCTACTGAGAATGATGAATTCACTACTGAAAAGGATGAATTTGTTGCTAAGAATAATGAATTCACTGGTGGGAATAATGATTTAACTATTAAGAATGATGATTTCACTACTAAAGGAGATTATTTCACTATTTCACACACTGAAAACATAGAAGTACTAACATAACAATTTTGCTATACAATTGAACAAATCTGCTACTAAGAACTACAGTTTCACTATTGATGCCTTTGAATTTGCTATTATGTAGTAGGCATACATAATTGAATAGAAAACTCTTGATAGCAATGTGTAGCTTATACCAACACTCAAAAAGATAATATTAAATGCATATACAAATATAAACAATAAAAATTTAAATGAAAAATACTGCCTAAATACAAAAATGATGATCAAAAGATGAAAAAGATGAGGGAAGGTCCCATCGGGCATGTCAAAAATGTGTGAGATAAATTTATAAATGCTAAGAAATGAACTAATATTAATCTAAGATAAATTAAACCTAATATAGAGAAAAAAACAAATAAAATAAAAAACACAAACTTATGCTTTAAATGTGCAAGCTTTCTCCATTATGATTTAAACTTGATTTTCTCTTCGAAAATGTGGTGCTCACTCTTCCAATGCAAAGGAGAATGGGAAATGATTTGGTGAAAAAGGATTTATTTTTTCTTTGATTTTATTTGATTCACTTGGATTCATTTTTTAATAGAACTTTGTTAGCATAAATCTAGACTCTAATTCTAAGATTCAGAATTCAAGATTCTTAAAAATGAAGGTTTTTAAGTTTATTTATAGATTTTTAGAAGAAGATAAAATGGTGGAGGATTATTTAGAATTATTAAATGATCAAAATAATCAATGGTGGCTAATGAGTCCTCACCCATGAAGATGAAGATCATTTCAAATGGTTGAGAGAATCATGGGATTGGTTAGTTGAGTCAGCAGGAATAAGTCATACTTCTTGACAACTTAGGGGATGACTTATAAGAGGTTAATAAAGTTGTGGGTTTGGTTGGGATGAGGGAGAAAAAGGTGGAATATATTTAATGAGGTGTAAAATATAGATTTTATTTTTAAAATAAGGATTTAAAATGTGCATAATTGACTAATTTGACTTATTCAATTATTTGAATTTGGAGGGAGATGTGATGAATTATTTTAAGAAGAATTAATAAATAGATTTAGGTGAATTTTCACACTAAATGAAATTTATCTGTATACACCTTGTATGTGATTTATTAATTGTATATAAAGACATTTGAACATGTCTTTCTATGTGGATCTATGCCAAATTACATGTTGTTTGCATATGTGGAAATTTTCTTCATTGTCAGATTTAGTGACATGTGCCTATGTCCCTTGTATTGTGTCCCCCTGGCTTACTTTTTAATGCCTAATGTATTTTATATGTATGATTTCTTGTATACATATTCACCATGACACTTGTCTTTTCTTATTACACACACCAATTTTGAATGCTATGAGGGACTCCATGCATCTATCCATCCTACTTGGGTGTCATGATGGACATCATGCCCCATCCCCCTAGGTAGCTACTCAGACTTACTATTATACACATTGATTACATCTATATTGACACCCTTGTGCAATGCTATATTAAAACATACATCATACACTACATATTTATGCTCATATTATTTTACATTTCTATGTTATGTTTGTACATTATATTGGAATATCACATATTTACCATATATGCTATAACTAACACATTTTGCAAAGCTATTTTATTTTGAGGATAGTTATTGCAAAAGTCAAAAACTAACCTCAAAAGAAGGGGAATTCATAGGGGTTTTTCATAGAGATCAAGCTCCTATATTTCTATTCATAGATCATTTTCAACACATAGGCTTAGTTTTAGAAATTAGACATAGGTTAGACATAAGAAAAATAAGGACTTAAAAATCAATTCAGTCACCAATATTTCAAAATAGATAGACATTAGTGCCCAAATTGGGACACTAGCACCATATGGAACTAATTTTCACTACATGACACTAATTTATAATAGTCCCAGCTTCAAAAGAGTCCAAATTAGCTAGAATAATACACCAAGTACAATATATATTTGCATAGGCATAATATAGGTTTGACAATTATGTTTAGCTTTTGTATGGAAACCCTCATTTTAGCTTAGATTCATACTATTTTATCATATTTGGGGCATCATGCAGAGCATGATCACTCCCACATTCAATTTAGATACATAGATATAGTTATTACTTACTCAGTTGAGAATTAGTATACTCAAATATTAGATTGGGGGCATGTGTGTGACACACAGTTTCCATATGCTTAGTTACACACAAGTTGATCAGATGGAATGACAAATTAATGCCATTCTCTATGATATATAAAATTGTTATCATATTACATGTTATCACCAATTTCATGCCTTACTCCATCTATAGTGGTTGGCATTCTTGAGTGGTTTAGAGCTGCTTAATTTACTTGAGTGGTCATGAAGCTGACATACATAGTTAGACATACATAATTAGATAATTTTTGTACTTTACATAGTTTATTTTTAAATGAATCTACTTCACATGGGTGGGTAGTGATGGATTCATGGCCTACTTGAGTTCTTGAGCCACCCACATGAGAGGGTTAGACACACTTACAGTCTTACCCAAGCTATTCACAGGGCATGATCCACTAAGCAGGGGTGGGAAATGATGGAGTTAAAATTGGATTGAGTTCTTGAGCCACCCACATATGAGGATTGAGAAAGATATCAACTTAGTCCAAGCTATTCATTGATTTGATCACACACATAGGTTGTCACCAGATTCATGCACTAGTTCATGTACCTAAAGTGTATTCGTTCATTTCCTCTTTTTTATCTCTTTATTCAACTTTACTTAGTTACTTTATTCCACATAGTATTTTGCTTTTGACATATCTTAAGTAAGGACTAATTTTTGCATGTTCATTGGAGGTCATTATTTTAGATCAAGTTTCACATACACAGACCTAGATTCACATTCTCAGACTCTGCTACATGGGATTCACTTCCTAGATAAGTCTAAGTATGCTTATGTTTCCTTTATACTAGTCATTTCACTTTTCTATATTTATAGCATAAAGTGGGGGGGGGGGTAAAATTTAGTCACATAAAAGTGATATTTTGATGCTAAGAGTGTTGCTTTAGACATCCCATTCCTATCTTAGCCCTAGATCTATCCTAGATCTTTTATCTACACTTTTCTAGCAATTGTGCAAACCAAAAACATCCTTTGTTAGTTTAAACATAGTCTCATAACTACATTTCTAGATCCTAACCAATTGTGCCTAGCATCCTACCAGTTGGATGTTAGCATGACATTAAGGACACTAGAGCCACATGGCACTAGTGTCCCTAATTTGGTACTAGTTCCCTTTCCCTAACTCTCTTGAATGGATATATTTTAAAATGTGTTCCATTCCTATGGTTGGCCTAAGTACATTTTATTATTTTCACAAGCTACAGATCACTATAAATACAAGACTATTAGACCTCTATCCAATAGATGGAAAATATATGCAAAAAAAATTCAAATAAGAAACAAGTTGAGTAAAATCAAGGTAATTGATCCTTATTCCACCGTACTTTTGCATACTACCATCTACAACTACCTTAAACCTAGATTTTAAATATTACAAATCTCAAGAAATCTTAAGGAATTCAAGACCACTATCATTCTAGCATTCACTTTCACTTTCACTTACACCAAGCACTAGGTGAGAGAACTACATCGAGCTTGATCCATGTTTGATATATTATTATGTAGGTAACTCTCTTCATAGTGGGGTGTTAAAGATGTCCAACCTATCCTACTAATGAACACACATTTTTAGCTCATACCATACTTTCAAGGATTATTAGGGTTTGCACACTAAATCAAATATTCTAGGCATAATACAAAGTTCCATATTTCATGTTTGAAAGAACAAAACCCAAAAACACAAATGCATGTGTTCCTAGAAAATAGGAATAATCATGCAAAGAGGTATTAGTGCCATTTTCAAGACATTAGAGTAGCTTGGAATTATTTCCAAGTGGGGCACTATTGTGTAGTGAATAATCAAACTTAAGGACCTTATTGATGACACTCAGACCTATCTATAACCTAATTTTTAGAACCCAAATCTTCTACGATAGTCATTTTATAGATAAGTCTCTATTTGTATATATTTATTACTATTTTTAGTAAGTCAAAGCAAGTCAAAATATATAAAAAATTAATGGTTACTTATTTCATATTATTTCATTTATTTAGATAACTCAACCCTTTAATCTAACTTAAGATTTACATAGGTAAAACCCTAAAAGGTTAAAACACCTACAATGTTGTCATGTATGCATACTCTTCCATAGAGACCATTATTATAGAGACCCCTACATCATATATATATTATAGATTCTAAAGGGCCTCCCTCTACTCACTTTCTTTTGATATCAATATTATTGAGCTCTTAGGGTTCTCAACACAAATCACCTATGTCAGCAATAACAACTTCTACCAATGGGTCCCTAAGACCCCTATAGCTCACATGACACCATAGTTTGTTTCATATATTCCTAGCACCACTTTATAGGTATTACTAGATATAGATCACTTAGTAAAAGTTATGAGACAAAAATTACCTTTTCATACATCACACATGATCATTATTTCTTTATTTGACATAGGCCACATTGATAGTGAGTCTCCCATGAGACTCATCGATTAGTATTTTTCCTCCCTTCATGTACATACTTTACTTATTTATTGATCCTTGTATATATTTTCATCCTCATGTTGATTTTACATAGCTTCTATCTAGAAAATACAAAAGTAATATAATATTTCAAAAACAAAAAAAACATTTAAATATATACTTAGAAAACATAAAATTACAAATTGTATGCATTGCCTTGTTTACATTTTTTATATTTTACAAACATTACATATGTTAGATATATTAGTATAGTTAGTTTTTATCATCCATACGTGCTTCAGTTGTTCTTGTCGAGTGCTTGAATATTTTTTATAGGACTCAATTCAACTACATCAATCCAGATTTTATATTATTTACCCACTGGGAGCATATACATAGATACATGGGTTCTTCATTTGACACATTCTCCCATTTGGGGGCACCCTATACATAATTTTGATTATCATGTTACATATTTATAAAATCTACATCACACATTTAGCATTGTTATATCATGATATTTCTCATGCTACACTTTTTCCAATTATTACTGCATTAGACTCAACATATGTACCTCTTAGATATTACACATATTTGTATTACATGTTCATGTATAATTTTATTTATAGCTTTCCTATTTTAGACTTAATTTTATTTGTATGCTTCTTCTATTATAGGGCATTTAAATATGCCATTACTCTTTGGATCTACACCACTTCTTTTCATAATATGTATGCTTTAAACATGTGCCCATGTCCTTGTGTGTGATTTCTTGATTGTGTATGCAACCATTTGAATATGTACTTCTATGTGGATCTAAGCCAACTTATTTGTTGTTTGCATATGTAGACATTTGAACATGTCCTTTTATGTCTTGATTTCTCATATTTAGTGATATGTGCCCATGTCCCTTGTATTGTGACCCCTTGACCTAATTTTCATGCCTTATGTGTGTTATATGTATGTTTTATTTTATGCATCATGGACATGACAATTATTTGTTACTTGTTACATACTCTAATTTTAGATTCCATGAGGGACATCACGTATCTCCCATTCCTACTTGGGTGTTGTGGTGGACATCATGCCCCATCCCCCTAGGTAGATACTTAGTTATTACTTAGATTTGATATTACATATGTTATATATATATTGATAACCTTGTGAATGTTAGACATAACATATATCCCACATTACAAACTTATGCTCAGATTATCTTACATTCTAATGTTATATATGCACATTATATTAGATTATTAGGTAGATATCATATATGATCTAGTTAACACAAATTTTGTAGAGATTTTTATTTTGAGGATAGTTATTGCATAGGTTCAACAACTCCCCTCAAAAGAGGGGGCATTCACAAGGGTTTGTCATAGAGATTAGGCTATCAGAATGCACTCAGAATAAAATTTTTAGCACATAGGCTAATATTACATAAATCATACTTAGGCTAACATAGTGGAAAATAATGAGACATATATTAGTTAGAGTTGCACAAAAATCAAATATTAAAACATTAATGCCCAAATTGGGACATTATCCCCACATGGTACTACTGTCTAAGATATGGTGCTACTATCTAGTTTCCTTATTTTTAAAAAATTCTAGATTGGCTAGAAAAGTATAGTAGGTATATTCTAGGTTTACACAAGTTTAGTTACAAATTTACTAGTTTTGGCTTAGTTTAGCTCATATTCATATTAGTTTGCTCAGATTGGGGGCATCATGCATGACAAAATCATTCCCATTTTAGTTTAAATACTTAGATACAAATTATTATAACTCAATCTAGAGTCCATATGCTTAGATATCAAATTTGGAGGCATGTGCATGACACATTATTTTCATATGATCAGTTATACACTAGTTGATTAGATGGAATGAAAAAATTGATGTCATTCTCTATGCTATACACATCAAAGACCATGTTCTAGGTTACACACCAAATTCATGTCTTACTCCATCTACAATGGTTGACATTCTTGAGTGGCCCAAAACTACCTAATATACCTAAGTGGCTATAGAGCTGACATCTCTAGTTAGATTTCTCAAATTAGATATCTTTAGTTAGACATTTCTAGTTAGGCATTTCAATTACATCAAATAGTTTCCAATTTTAGATGAATCTACTACACATGGGTAGGAAATGATGGAGTCATAGTCTACTTGAGTTCTTAAGCCACCTACATGAGAGGGTTGGGCACACCATTAGTCCAATCCAAGCTATTCACAGGTCATGATTCACCAAGTAGGGGTGGGCAATGTTAGAGTTAAAAAAAAATTAAGTTCTTGAGCAACCCACACATGGAGATTGAGCAAGCCATCAACTCAGTCCAAGTTATTCAAAACTTGATCACTATATACATGCACACACATATTTTGTCTCAAATTTTATGCATTGGTTCATGTACCTAGTGAGGTGTATTCATTCCTTTCCTCTCTTTTATCCCTTTACTCAGTTTTACTTCTTTACGTAGTTTTGTCTTTAGTTTTGATAGCTCTTAAGTAAGGACTAATCTATGCACATTTCACTTGCAAGACATGTAATGGATCATGCTTCACATACTTAGATATAGATTCATAGGATTCACATACTTGACATACCAACTTTCCATTCTTATGCCATACTATGCCATTATGCCAACTATGCCTATTTTGTTTGAACTGGCTACTACACTAGTCAGATTCCTTTACTGTAAGGTAGAACTACTATGACCTGAGGCCATTTTGAGAATATGTGGGCCATGCTCAATACTTATTGAGGTAACCTCAGTCCCCCTTTTCTATATGCTCTTGCCATTTTTGAGCAACCTTTCAATTTAAACGCTTTCACTATTTTGTGAGATTGGATTGTTTAGTATCTCATCATTCTCGATTGAGTTGAGATGTTACAAAAAACAAAAAAACATTTGAAAACCATTTAGAAAAACCATAAACATTGACCACTTCTTTGCCTAAAGGATTATGGAAACCCTCACTAAGTCATAAGAAATCACTTGTCATGTAGTTTCCCCATCTTTTTTTGCCTTTTTATCCCATGCTCTCACTATTTTATGAGCTCATTCCCCTATTATTCTAGCACATCCATCATGTTTTCTTCTCATCATTTTCTTCTATCCTATTTCTTGAGAGAACTACATTTGGCCTAAATTTTTTATTAGATATCATGTCCACAAAAATATGTAGGCAACATCCACTTGACTAGTGCATATGGAGACAACTTGGCCACCCTCTTCCTTTTCTTTCATTTCCCCATCTTATTTTTTTGTTAAGTTATCACCTATTTTCTATGGGCAATGTTCACCATCTTGTTTATGTCACATTATTTGTACTAACATTGTGACTGATCATCATTTATTCATTTGTTTTTCATTGTGTTTTGTTTCTTTATTTGTTTGTGTGTATGTTTATTTACTTTAAGTATTGTTGCCTTGATTCAAGTCCATATACACTCATTGGGTGATTCCTTGTTCACTTATTATTGAATCCATCCATATTCATACGTCAACATTGTCATCATGGTTTTTATCATTAGTGCATTATTTTCAATTGAGTATTGGATATTAGGAGTTAATCCTTATGCATATTTTGGCCAAGTCCTCATGGTGTTCTATTATGATGCCTACCATCACATGCTATAACAAAAATTAGCTTTGAGAAGTCTACACAATAATGTAACATTGATATCTCCTTAGCACCAACACCAACAATAATCCAAATATAATCCAAATCATATCCCAAATAGAGTAATTAAACAATGAAATAATTTCAACCTTTGTTAGTTTAGATGAACATCTCCTTACGAGTAGGTTATCATAGTTCATCTTCATCCTCTATATAATTTTGACATCATCCTATTTTCCATCATCATTTCATATCATGTTTACCATAATCTAGGTACAATTCTTATAACCACCTTGGGAAAATCATTTCACACCATCCCACTTGAATTTACAGTGATTATAGATGCCTTCAGGTAGATCATTATGTTTCCACCAATTTGAGAGTTAATGACTATAACCACCTTTGGGTAAATGATTCACTTTTTTCTACCCAATATGGGCTTGTTTATCACAATCAGGATACTAATGATTATACCCACCTATGGGGAAATCATTGTATATTTTCACACTTGCATTCTTAGTAATTATGCCTAACTTTAGGTGAATCATTATTTCCATCTATTTAGTCCACTCATTTCCTTCTTTCTAGGGACCGATTATTGACCCCTTTTCCAACCTCTCCCTTGAGGGGGAACCCTGCAATTCATCCATTATCATTGAAGTCGTAAGCACACATAATTTTTTATTCTTTGAGAAGATGTTACTATGCTTACAACTTATAATGCCTTCCCAAATAGGGGTAAATTAGAGACATCTATAATTGGCCACCAATGGCTTCATATCAGACTTTGGATTAATTATTACCAACCTTTACACATCTATCCTAATAATCTCTAAAAATCTCAAATTTAGCTTCATAAAATACAATTTGGCTTATAGAATAATTAAATGGGATCAAATGCACACATCAATTAATTTAAAGATCTTCAAAATGTCAAAAATCCTAAATAGAATTAATGAACATGAAAAAATAAATCAAATGCCTAAATTTAATTAACCATGAGCAATTAAATGAATTATCAAAAATCAAATTCAAAAAAATCAAAGAATATCCTAAGAATTAATCATTACCTTTTTGTGAGTTATCCAAAATCCAAAATATCCCACCCATACCTATTCATTGTTAATCATCAGGTTTGGACACCTTTTAACTCTACTGGGGTTAATTAACTCACAAAGGCAAGGTTTGAACCCATTCCAAGTACCAACTACACCTTAACTCACCTTGGGTTGATGTTAGTTACTAAACCTATAAATACAATCCTAAACCTCTTCATTTGGAGAGATTAGATAGAATAATGTTATAATGTAAGTTTTAGAGTAATATTTCATGAAAATAGTGTTATAATGCTAAATTATCAACCCAAGTCATGAAGCTACATCAATAAATCATGAGCCAAACCATGGTGCCCAGGGGAGAAGGATCCACAAAACTCTATTTACCATAGATCTCTTGAGCACAAGCTGAATAATCCAAATGAAGAAATCTCTTGGAACATTCAAGGAATTGGTAAGGAATTGTGTGAGTTATTTAAAATTTTAGTTATGCTTTGTTCATTTATGTTTCTTCACCATGCTCCTTCTTTTTATCTAGGCAAGTTATTGTTATGCATGTTAGTGTGTTTGTTTTTCATCTTGATTTCATTTTCATTGTGAAGTTAACATATGAGTTAACCACCCTGTTGGATTCCTTGATCATAAATGGCACACCTGATGGGACCATGAGCACCCCACATAGCAAGGAAATCAATATGCAAGTCAAAAATTGAGAAATAGATGCTTAAATCTCTTTAAAATTACATTTTAACCTTGTTTTGGCCATATTTTGCTTTCTTTATGTTTCTTGAATCTACATGTAGACTGGTGATGGTCAGGTACAACCAGTGATGGTTTGGCCTAAAATGGCCATGGTTCTACTCAACCACCCACAATTATATGTAAGCCATTGATTATTGGATTATAGAGGGAAAATGTTCATAAATCTTATTTTTATTCTTTTTATCATTTAGATTCATGATTTCTAAGTTTCAAAGGCATTTAAATCCATTAACTAGACTTTGCCTTATAGGTTTTCTTGATCTTTGTACTAACCATTGCCTAACCTAACATGTTTGTATTTTGTGGTTTTAATTTAAGGTTCATAGGTGATTGATGATGGTCTTAATTAACTGGCATTGATTCTTCTCAATCAATTCCAGTTCTTTGTGGATTGATTACCATGATTGCCTTTAACTAGTAGTGGTCATTTTTGACTAGCCCTCATCACTATGTGTCTAACAATAAAACCCAATAGCTAAATTTCAAACATAGTTTGCCCATCCAATAAAGTGATTCAAATAAAGATGTTATTATCTAGCAATTGTAGGTCATGGATGTGATTTAGAGCACAAATTTGCTTTTTTAGACTAATCAAACATTTTATTTTGGGTTTTAAAAGGAATATAGCTAAATCAAGTCACATTTAATTTTGGTGTTGAAATAAACATGTTAAGTCTCACACATTTGGTGCTTAAAAGGAGTTTGGATTTCTAATGTTTGAAAACACTTCATTTTTGGGGCTTAAAATGAATAGATAAGTCTTCAACACTTAGTTTTGGTGTTTAAAAATAAATTTAGGCTAAATATTGAATATTTGAACTTTGATATTAAAAACAAACATAGATGATTTTTGATTAATTTGGTTTTGTGAAATTATTTTAATATTTTGCACATAAGCTAAGGGAACAAGTAAAGAACATTATCACATTTTAATTTGGTGTTTAAAATCAAACTTCACTCATAATTACTTGTAAAATCTTTGTTGATTGTTTATTTTCACAAAAATAATATGTGTATGCTCTCCCCCCATCCTCTATAAAGAACTCATGGGATCAAAAGTGACTTTTCATTACATTTAGTGCCTAGTTTAAGGCATAGAAATAAAGCTGCCTAGGCTCTCCCAAAAAATTGCATGGTATCAGGTGATCTAAAATCAACCCTAAAGTCTTTCCACTTAGTCTTTATTTTCATGCATTTTGGTTTGTGAAGGGAATGTCATTACCTCTCATGGGTTCTCTATGGAAGCATTGACCCATGGCTTCATCTCCTGATAGTGTTTCAACCATGCTCCATGATGGGATATACAAAGATAGGAATGCATACGGCTAGAGCTAGGGGTTGAGTGGTTAACCTTTCGTTTAGTAATGAAGGCCTAAGTCAGGTCTAGTCAACCAAAGGATACCACTGATAAGTACAATGATGGTATCATCATGCAAAGGAATATACCATTGCATGATAAGCTGATTAGTATGAACTCAATTGACATGATGCTTCTCTTGTGTTAACCACACTTGGGATCAATCTAGATGGTCATAACTTGTAAGTTTTAGTCAACCCCACTTTGCCACACCTTGATAAGATCTAGGATGATATACTTAGTTGTATTTTGTCACTTATTTTTTAATTTCTTGGTGTGTTAGATCTAAAAATTTATTATTTAAAACATGTCATGAATGAGTCTTATGTATAACATTACTCTATTGTTTGAGGAGGTGTTATGCCATCCATTTGACACCTTGATTTAACTTAGAAAACTTTTGTGTCAAAACATTGAATATGGCACTTGATTGAGATGGGTAAAGTTATGATTCCCATATCATTTTAAGTCTTTTAATAAAAAATTTTGTAAAACATAACATTATCACATCTTTTGGGAGCAATAATGTCATTATATTACCCAAATTATTTCAAAAGACTTGTCTTGTCTTGTGTCTAAATTATTATTATTTAAACCAATCATGTGACTTGTGGGATCTTTTTTTAGAATAGTCTTGCTATTGAAATTTACCTAGCTTGTTGATCATTAAAACCCTAGTTTACATAAGTTGAGTATTTATTGACTTTTACAAGTTTGGATTCAAACATTGATTGATTTCTATTTAAAACTCGACACACAGGAATTGATACAATGATCTTTCTCTTTTAGGTTGAATAACCTAGGTTAGTCCATTACTCAAGTTTGGAAACTTTATTATTTATGTATTTTTTGATATAATTAGTTTGCATTCAAAGTATCTTTCATTTTGTGTTTTGTTACCCATATGATCATGTTTATGTCTAAAATCAAGTGCCTAGTCTTTGCTAAACTATTCCAAGTTTGTTAGATTAATCATCATCTCTTTGTTTCAAGCTTAGATTTTGATGCTGCATTTGGCCAAAAGTTTTAGCATAGCCTATTTAAGCCTATATTTTGACTTCATGCTTGGAAAAAATACCTAGCAATATTTCCTTTTCCTAGTTTTAGACCTATTTTGAACATATTAGGACATTAGAGTTTGGCATATTGTTTTTAGGTCATTTTACTTGACCTTGAATGTGTGAAACATTTAACGTTAGACATTTGACATTATAATATATTTACCAAGTCTTTGCATAGAATTTTTGGAGATATAACTCCACCCTTGACCAAGTTATATAGATTTTGAACCTCTTTGTCTTTTACAGACATATCTTTTTAGAGTTTGTAGAACTCTAATTCCATCTTGTTGTGAAACATTTGTCATAGACTTAACCATGGCTCAATACACATGTAGTGGAACTATGTACAATCCAAAATATGGAAATGTTAACACACAAGAGGAAATTATTCAAGACCATTATGGAGATGATGTTGTTTTGGAGACAAACTCTTATCCACCATATATACTCAAATAGGTGAACAAAGTCAATATCCTTTGGCCAATTATTTGGTTAACACTCCTTCTTACATAGAACAAGAACAAAAACAAGAAACCTAATATTTGGATAGCATACCTACAGTTATATATAATGTCCAACATAAACATTATTACATGACCATACCATTAGCTTATGATCCTAACAGATCCATAGAGGTAGGGCATGATAATTTGCCAAGTCTAGTAAGAGGGTCTTATAACATGTCTTATAATCAAAATAATGATCATGCCTCTTCAAATAACCCTCATGCCATAGTACTAATTCCATATCAATATTCACGCATGCCTATCATATAAAGAGGTCTCATGGAGGACCAATTATTTTAAATGTAGAAAACATACCAGACCTATCAAAACCTAGCATGTAACTTTAATAATATGGCCATGTCAAATATACCTCTTATTCAGTCACTTTCTTCAATAGGAGTCTTATTTGAGTTTTATTGGTCAATAAAATTAGGGTTTTGAATCAATTACATACAACACTTTAGTAGAAAACATGTTCAATAATCCAAACATGGAGGAAGTGTCTTATACTTCTATGTAAAATAGTGAGAAAAATGTAGTGGAGAATACACTAGTAATGTCCAATTTAAACCAAAGTGGTGTTAGCACAAAAACACATAGTCAAAAATAAAATGTGACTTTAAGTAACACTGAGAGTGGTCCACAATCTCAAGGATTAGTATTTTATACTTCTTAATCTTATCCAAGTAACTCTAATCCTCAACTAGTTACTTCTTCAAGTACCCAACAACAAGGATTAAGTAGTCAACCAATGACCAGTGTCATACCACAACAAAATGTGATGAATCTTACTCCACCCCAATAGGTGATGAGTAATATTACATAACAATAGGCATCATCAAAAATGCCCATGTATCATAGACAAAACATATTGGCACCTCAATAAGGGGAAACCAATGTTCCACCTTGTAGGGCAACAATAAACATACCTCTTCCTTCATAGACTAACATGCTGATCCATAACCAAATGATGTCTAAACAACAACATACTAATATTGGTCAGTGAAAAATGCCAAATATCTAACATGTATCAACTTCTCAATAGGTATTCATGCAGCCAAGAATTTCTAATGTTCCTCAAGTACCTATTAGGCAACAATTGCCTTTCATGTAGAATGTGCCACAAGTTCAATGATAGGGTCTTATTTCACAAGTTCCCCTCAATTAGCAAGGTATAACTAGTAGGTAACATGTTCCTATTCAACCTCAATATGGATAGTATGACTATATACCTCATTCCCAACCATAATATTCGCAACATAAGGCCTACATACCCAACCCCAACCAGAATATCACATAACTATAAGTGCAATTTAAATAATTGCACCCTAATCCACGTATGCATATTCCTAGTCCATTTCTTAGCCAATCTAAAATTTACTATAAAATAAATCCACTATACACTTATCAAAGTAATCCAATTTTGACCATTCAACCTCCACCTCAATAGGTTAATGATCCCAATACTTTCCTTGCATAAGAACTACAATAAATGAAGGATGTAATTGACCTCATGCAAGCGGGGAAACAAACCAAAAATTTCAAGTTGGATGTTGTGTGCTTTTACCCTTTTAACATGGATTACTTGAAAATACCATTTCCTTTAGGGTATGAGCCATACAAGTTTGACAAATATAGGGGTAAAGGTGACTCCATGGCCCATTTAATGGAATTGTTTATTGTGTACCAACTAGTTGCCTATAACAACATCTACCTTTTGTTGTTGTTTCCATGAAACCTAGTAGGGAAAGAATTATAATGGTTCATGAAGTTTCTTAAGGAATTTAGTACCTAATTTTGATGATCTTTCAAATAAGTTTGTATTGGCATCCTAGGTTGCACCCTAGCTGAGAAGGGGAGTGTTTAGGGCCTCTTTCTTAAAACTAGTCCAACATGAGACTGACCCTAGGCTATGGGTTACCTTATCTTGGGTTAGACCTCTAGAGAAGGATGGCTTCCTTTTAGGTCTATCACCTATACTAAACCTAAGCTATCTTGTTACTAGGAAAATGGGGGAGAGATTAATAATAATATATGAAAGTATGTAAAAGGGGGGGTGATGTACCAAATATTTTGATCTTTACACTTATACAAGACATACTATAGGATGCATTAAAAACTAATAAACACCACTTCATTCATTCCTTGATCAACCCTCACATAAGTATTTCATGAAAAGGCATGGACTAACTATTAACCTGGCATGGGAGGGCTATTGTCCACTTCCAAACTGACCAACAAACTATATATTCACTTATAATGACCTATGAGAACTACCAAAACACTACATAAAGGTGAGGAAATTTAGATGAAGGCAAGGAAACAATACATTCACTTAACCACATCAATGAACTCATAAACACACTTCAATTCAACTTAAAAATGGAGGAATTTGGTCTTTTATTCTATCAAATAAGTCTTACATAGAAATCTTGGCAGAGTCTAGTCATGCCAAAGAGAGGGATCCTTTTTAAGGCTTAAAAGCCTATATTTATATCAAAACGGGATGAAAGAGATGGGGATCATGCGTAGAAGGATGGATAAGGGAGTATAATGACCAAGTTTTCTCTCTATTCTTAGCGTTGATGTAGTTAGAAAAGATCATAATGTCTAATACTACTTCTAGAAAATGGCTACAACAACCATATTAGTCTTTTTCAATCCATTTCTAGCTTGTATTAATGCTTTTTAGGGTCAAAATGATGGGATCAAGTCATTTTAAATCTTAATTCTAGCATCAAAGTAGTTATAATATCTAGATCAATCTATTGTGATATTTTTCTGACATGGATTGCTCCTTACTGATTCATTTTTGGTGTGCAACAGTGGAGAAAAGGGTCATAATCATGCTGTTGGATTTAGAGATGAACCCATTGAAACTGATGTGTCTACTTCCATGGCTTCCCTTTGAAATATTTTCTCTAGTTTTACCTTGACTATAAGTGGGTTCAACTTTTTATATTAGCCCTTGATCTTAATCTAGGTTTCTAAGAATGTGCCACTTGATAGCTCTTCATTCATTCTTAGGATCCTACTGACCTTTTAACCCTACATGTATTGTAGATATACCTTTGCATGAATTGAATGCATACCATTCTTTACCTAATAATTATCACAATCATGAAACTTGGTATCTTCTTATTAATCTTTGAGATCCATTTACTTCTTAACCTCTCAGGCACCATTGATTTGTTTTGGTATATTAAACATAATATATTGATCTATTTGGGCCCACTGGCCTTGTCAATCGATTCTTACTATTAGATATTTATTTGGGAACATGAGATCTTTACACATGTCAGCTCCATGTTTATTCTAATCTTTTGACTTGATGATCACCATTCATCTTCAATGCATGATTAAATGTGCTCTATTAAATCTTTAGGACCCACTAATTCATTAGATCACTACTCATCATTGGATTTGATCTTAGATTCTAAGATTTGGATACTTGTCAGCCACATGTTCATCCTTGGAACATTTAAATTCAAATGGATATTTGCTAAAACTTTAAATTGACATCCATATGCACATTTCAATCTAAAATTCTAACTTTAAAGGCTTATATCTTGAGATATCAAGCTCATCAAGACACCAAATTTGTAAAGCATGATCTAGGCATGAATAGCTTCATGTCCATGTGATCTTTCCACTCTAGGAGGATTCCTAAGCATAATTATAAAATACACAAGTAAACCAACCTATATGTTTCTCTATAACATGTGAAGATGTTCTGGTTATTCTAGACTTATATAAGAATTATTACTTGATCTTTCAAAGCTCTGATGAGTCTTTGAGGCCTAAGCAAACTCATTCCATGATCAAGACTGCATTGATCACCATGAGAACTTTCTTTCTCAAAATTTGAAAAACTATACTTAAAGTTTACTTAAAGTGTTTCAAAATATTTACAAGCTACATGTGATATTTGGACCACTCATTCCATCTCGAACTCTATTCAGCTCATCCATTTAGGTAGAAGCTTTGTATGTATGCCAAAATTATCCAACAAGACTAATCATAAGCTATATGTCACCTAATATTAGGTTAAACCTATGAAGAATGCTAACTTCCTTTTGGGTCTATCACCTATACTAAACCTAAGCTAACTTCTTGATAGGAAAAGGGGAAAGAGATTAACAATAATCTATGAAAGCATGTAAAAAGGGGGTTGATGTACCAAATATTTTGATCCTTACACTTGCACAAGACACACTATAGGATGCATTCAATACTGATAAACACCACTTCATTCACTCCTTGATTAGTCTTCACATAAGTATTATACAAAAAGGCATGGACTAGATATTAACCTAGCATGGGAGGGAAATTGTCTGCTTCCAAACTAACCAACATATTATATATGCACTTAGAATGACCTATGAGAACTACCAAAACACTACATGAAGGTGAGGAAATTCAAATAGAGGTAAGGAAAACATAAAATTCACTTAACCACATCAATGAAATCATGAAACACACTTTGATTCAACTTGAAAATGGAGGAATTTAGTCTTTTATTGCATGAAATAGGTGTTACAGTACAAATCTCAGAAGATTCTAGTAATGCCAAAGAGAGGGATCCTTTTCAAGGCTTAGAATCCGATATTTATAGTAGAATGGGATGAGAGAGATGAGGATCATGTATAGAAGGATGGAGAAGGGAACATAATGACCAAGTTTTCCCTTCATTCCTTGCATTGATGTAATTTAAAAATATAATAATGTCTAAGACCACTTTTGGAAAATGGATACAATAACCATATGAGTCCCGTTCAATCTATTTCTAGCCTACATTGATGCTCCTTATGTTTATAACAACAAGATCAAGTCATTTTAAAGCTGAATTTTTGTTTCAAAGTAGTTATAACAATTATATCAATCTATTGTGATCTTATTATGCTATGGATTGCTCCCTACTATTTCATTTTTGGCATGTAAGAGTGGAAAAAAGGGTCATAATCATGATGCTAGATTTGGTGATGAACTTGTCAAAATCAACATGTTTGCCTCTATGGCTTCCCTTTAAAATATTTGATTTAGTTCCACTTTGACCATATTTGGCTATGATTTTTGATATTGGCCCTTGATCTTGATCTAGGTTTTTAAATATATGCCATTTGGTAACTCTTTATTCATTCTCAAGATCTTACTGACCCTTCGATCCTATGCACACTGTAGATATCCCTTTATGAAAATTGAATGCATACCAGTGATTTACCTAACAATTATAATGGTCATGATACTTGGTAAATTTTCATTCATCTTTAAGATCTATTGACTTCTTGAGCTCTCGCTCATTATCGATTTACTTTGGTATGATTAAACATGCTCCATTAAACTATTTAGGCCCACTAGCCTTGTCAATTGATGTGGACCATTATATGTTTGTTTGGGTACCCAAGATATTGACACTTATTAGCTCTACATTCATGCTAAAATTTTGAATTGATGCTTATTATTGATCTTTTATGCATGTTCAAATGTGATCTATTAGATCTTTAGGACCCACCAACTCATTAGATCACTACTCACCATTGTATTTGATCTTAGCTTTCAATATTTGGAGACTTATCAACCACATGTTCATCCTTGGGACATTTAAATTTAAATGTATATTTTCCACAAATTTAACTTGACATCCCCACACATGTTTCACTCTATAAGTCTAACTTTAAAGGCTTATGTCTTGAGATAACAAGCTTATCAAGATACCAAATTTGTAGAGCATGATATAGGCATGAATAACTTCATGTCCATGTGATTTTTCAACTTTGGGAGGCTTCTTGAGCATACTTATAAGATTCATAAGTACACCAAATTGCTTTTTTATTTCTGACATGGAATGATGGTATGGTTCTTCTAGACTTATGCTAGGAATTATTGCTTGATCTTTCAAAGCTCTGATGAGTCTTTGAGGCTTGTGTGAACACATTCCATGATCCTAACTGCATTTATCACCATGAGAACCTGCTTTCTCAAAATTTGAAAAACTACACTTTAAGTTTACTTAAAGTGTTTAATGATATTTTTATATTATATGTGATCTTTGGACCACTCATTCCATCTAAAACTCTATTCAGCTCATCCATTTAGGCATAAGCTTTATATGTAGGCCAAAATTGGCTAATAGTTTATACAACACTTCTCTTATAATCTCAAGAATGAGACTTCATTAATAGATTTAACATAATTAAAATAGAAATTTGGTGAAAACGTCACAAGCTATCTATAATGATGGAGAGCCCTTGCAATCTAATTCACCCACAATCTACTAGACAAGCAATTAACCACTATGTTTACCAAAAATATGCATAGTGATATATCTTATAATTTGGAGTTACAATGTGCCCATACATTAAAAGAGATCATTTAAAAAATTATGGTGATTAAAAGAGACCTCATTAACAAAGGTATCTTTAAATTAACCTTGTCAAATTAGAATAATATCTAGATTCAAAACTAAAATAGTAGCCAAAATCAACTTTGAGTCGAAGCATACACGTCGCAACTATCATAGGTAAATAACAATGATAGAAACAAGTAATTCAATCTCCATAAGAATTTTATAGGTAATGGAATATATATTTAATACATGTCTAAATGGTGAAAACACCATCTGCTCAGCCTATGCCACCTTTCTAAATAACTGCTAACTAATAACCTTTTCACAAACTATAATATGCAAAACAAGCACAACAACCTAGACCAATGTAGCAAATGAAAAAAACACAATAAATAATTATGACTTTGAAAAAACATCCTAATTCAAGGAGAAATGTGCTACTCTTCATGACTTTACTAACCTTGAAGAGCCCATTTCATCAGTCTTTCACAAACTCAGTAGCCAACTTGATCAGATGGCCTATTCAGAAAGAGCAAATTCATAAGGGTGATAACATGCCAGATTGGTATAGGATAGAATAATTATATGATTTTCATAGGGTTAATTGAAATGTAATTTAGAATATGTTAGAAAATAGAGATATCACATTGGATCATAGAGCTTCCACCTCTATTTAGAGCCTTGGAATTTATCAAAATCCTTTTCACCAACATAATAACCAACCAAAACAATAACCACAATAAAAAAAATAATGGATAGTAAAACATCAATAATAAAAGTATAAATAACCAAGGTCAAACCAATATACTCAACAAAATCAATAGCAAAACCAACAACATCAAAATAATGGATAGAACCAAGGCTAGAATAGTGTGAATAACCAATAGACCTACCATGCAGTTACACATGAATATAACTCAATTATAGGCCATATTATAGGAGGTTGCATTACCATAATTTCCATTAATACAAGACCAAGTGTTAATTATACAAGACCATTTATAATCATACCCAATCAACCAACCTATGCTGATAATCCTTCATTAACCTAGGACCACACATAGGTAAACTAGTAAGCAGGGATTCCCATATTTGGACCTTATACGAATAACTTGTCATTAGCCTATGACCATACACAAGTGCACAAACAACCAGGACTTATACTATTTGGTCTCCATCCACCATCATTTGTTAGCAACACTGGTCTTATACCTAATCCCAATTGTGAAATCAAAACTCAGTGATCAAGGATTACCATACTAGGCCCACAACCATTTTCCACTTCACTGATCATCCAACCAATCATTCTACCTCAAAACAAGCCATTTCTTGCTATCCAAGATAAGACATTTGACATTGTGGAATAATTTCAAAAGATGCCATCACAAATCCCCATTTTAGATTTTTTATGTACATCTACTATCCATAAAAACATCTTGACTGAATTCCTTGGCCAATGTAAAGTTCCCTATGACATATCTATTGATGCCTAAAACTCTCACTTCAAGTTTAACAACCTCTTATGGGAAGCTTTACAAGCATGGGACCACATTGTGGTTTGTAAATCAACCTTTGGGATTTTAAAAGATGGGGTAAAGGGAGAAGGAAATAAATGCAAATAATATTGAAATAACACTAACTAAGGTGATACTGTTTCTATTCAAAATTCGCTTTTAGATCTAAGAGAAAGAAGAAACTAAAAAGTAATGGACAAGGCATGGGAAGTACCTGGATGTAGACTGTGCACCATAAATCCAGACGCTTGTGAGCACTCCTCTTTGGCTGTGGAGGAATGACACCTGCAATGAAAAGAAACTTGGACAAGAGGACGTTAGATAGATAGACAGTGGGTTGCCAAGCGAAAGCCTGTTCCCAGAAGTATAAGAACTTCCTTAAGGGAGGTCAACCCACTATTTGATAAAGAGATAAATGACTGATAAAAAGATAGAATGCTAAAATAGACTGAAATGATAGCAAACTGAAAGAGAAAAGGAAGCAAAGGCTTACCTGGAAGAAGCTGTCAGCCTGGTCACAGTCGTCGGCGTCGATGGTCTTACCGGCGTCGGTTGTCGGGTCTGCCAATGTCGGTTAGTCTGCCGACGTCGGTGGGGGTAATGACCGGCGTCGGTCGGGGCAATGGCCTCCAGACGGGTCAGGGCAGGGTCCGGTCTGTGGATGGTCCAGGTCTTGATCTGTGGTCTGTTTAAAGATGGTCTGTGGATGGGTTTGAGTCTGGTTTGAGGCAGTCAGGGGGTCTGTGCAGAGCTACAGGAGAGTCAAATGGATAGAGAGGGACAGAGAGATAGAGGAAGCCAATCAGGGAGATAGGAATCTGGGTCTATCTGGTTTGGTTAACTGTTTGGGGGGGTAGAAGAGCTGAATCTAGTTTAAAACATGATAATTAGAAAGCATAAAGAATATAAACAGAGCACTACATACCTGTGCCCTGCTGAAGAAGGTGTTGTTGTTACCGCTTGTTGAAGACCTGTTGTTGATGGAGAATCCCTATTGTTCACTTGCAGAAGCTTGCTGTGTACCTGAGGGGGAGAGTCAGATTGATTGGTAGAGAGATTGAGTGGAAGGACGGATGCAAGGGCCTGATACGAAGGTTCAAGAGTTGGGATGCCAGAGAGAGAGACGCAGAGAGCCCAGAGAAGCCAAGCGGAACTAGAGAGAGAGAGATAACAGTGAAGAAAACCGTTATGAAGGGTGCCGATGCCGGCAATATCGCCGACGTCGGCCGAGGGCTGACCGACGTCGGCGGCTAAAAGGCCGAAAAAAGGCTAAAAATAGCCTTCTATCCGTTTCCCAGCCGCCAGGTCAAATGAATGCGAGGATGAAACGGTCGACGGGGGTTAAATGGGTGAGAGGAGAGGTTGGAAAGGGAGCCTAAGGCATTAAATGGCCATGTGGGGAATGAAGGGAATCCAAGGAGGGTATCCTAGGGTGGCGAGGTGGCAAGGAGAGGGAAAAATGGACTTATTAATTAAAAATAGATGATTATTTTCAATTAATAAGACCTAGGTAGGTTAGGGATAGTCGAAGTGGCAAGGGACCAAGGGGAGAGAGGAAGACCAAGGGTTAGACACTTTTTAGGTGTCTACATTTGCCCCTTTTTGTCTTGTTGGTTTTTCTAGACGAACTGCAAGACAAAAATAGGGAGTGGTTGCCCTATGTGAGGGATGATGTGGATTGCCTCGAAGTATGGATGAGGTATTCCCCCTCAAAGCAGGAGTCGAGGGAAGGAACCTGATGTCGGGTGCTGATTTGACAGAGAAATGGATGAGAAAGATGAAAAGTGAGTGAAAATGCTGCAAAAGTCGTGATTGTGCGTATACCACATCACGGGATGGTCGGGTCAAATTGTCGCATGTCGAGGGTCAAGGAGTGCCAAAATTGAAGTAACCGGGCCCCAGCATTTAGTCATCTACTGATCGGGTCACTCAATTTAAGCTGAAGCTCTAAATGGTCATCGTGTTCCAGGTATCTAGGGCTCAGGAAGTGCTCCGAGAAACACGAAAAAGCCACAAGTAGTAGGGATCAACTGGCTCACGATCCTATACTTGCGAAGGGTCAAAAATAGTCTGCAGACAATTCTGTTAACCAGCCGTGAGGTAGCACACATGCAAAAACAACCAAGGCAACATTGTCTTGGAAGTGGTCGAAGGTCGAAGGATGGTCGTTGGTCAAGGGGATGGATGGACGAAAGGATGCGGCCGAGCTAACCCTAGAAGACCCCATGTCAACTGAGTGCTGCCTACATAGCCCCTGTCGTAAGGGGCCTCAGGCCGATGTAGTTCTCCCTAAAAGGGAGGGAGGGTCAGAGGGATTGATTGGTCTTGGTCAAAGAAAATGATTGGTCTTGGACAAAGAAAATGATTGGTCTTGGTCAAAGAGAATGATTGGTCTTGGTCAAGGTCAAGGTCAAGGTCGCAGAAGAGAAGGTTTGTTCATCAAAGAGACGAACAAACGGGGGTGGTCGAGCTAACCTCAGAGGATGTGTTATCTGAGTGCTGCCTACATAGCCCTGGTCATAGGGCCTCAGACCAATGTAGTTCAGACAAATTGAGAAGATTGGTCGATGATGACGAGGGTAAGATGAGGATAAAATGATGCTACATATGGTGTATTCTGTAGAATTGGTCGAGAGTCTTTCATCCCTAGCAAGTTTCCATAGTCGTGATAGATGTATGCTAAGAATGAATAGAAGTCTATTTATGCTTCAGCAAGTATTGGTTTATGCTTAACATAAATTGGGTCTAGTCGGTAGTTTCCATGTGTACTGGTGTCCATAGAAACTATGTGAAATGGTCTAGGATGATGCCAGCTGAAAATGATGAAAATGGCTGGGTTTGAGATGAGTCGCCGATTGATGTGATTAAATGTGACCAAAGCGAAGAGAAAAGATGAAAGGCAAATCGCTCTTTCATTGACAAGGACCAGAAAGGAAGCATAGATTGGGGTTAGTAGAACCAAAGCCCCGTTCATGCATTACGTCGTTGACCAGTGTTGAGTTAGAACGGTAATCGAATCACTTTGACATTAAAGTGAGCTCGAAGTCCCTTGAGCAGGTGAGAGGAAGAGGATAGGGTAACCTAGTTTAAGAGCAGGAATAACCTTGCCCCTTTTATAGGAGACCCTGAGACAACTACAAGCCAAGTCCGTGACTCATTTTTTTTTTTTTTTTTTTTTTTTTTGGTGCAGGCTGATCGATGCGGGAAGCCTACATAGAGATGTCTTTTGCTGTAGTGGTCATGTTGCGAAGCTGATCGATGCGGGGAGCTTCTAAGAAAGGTGCTGTTTGTAGCAAGATTTAGTCATAGCCATCCTTCGAGGGAGTGGTCTATATTTTTGCTTAATAATGTTTGATAAGTTGGCCTAGCTGTCCTTCGAGGGATCAGTCTAGTAATACAGCAATGATAGTACAGCTGTCCTTCGAGGGAGTAGTCTGTCTTTTTGATTTGGACTTGATTTTGTGACCATGGATATGTTTTGACATCTTGATATATTTTGATTGTTTTTTGATTTAGAGTCATGGACAAGGCTGTAGAAGTTCAAGGATGCCCCTTTTATTAGGACAAAGCATCCATGCATCATAAAAGGGTTGTAGAGGACTTATTAAAGGGAAATAGGGTTGAAAGGGATGAGGATTGCTCAAGGGACGAGCTCAAGTTACGTGTCAAGTAGACGAGTACTCGACTAGCAGAAGAAAGGTCGAAGACGCAAGACATAAAAAGGGGTTTAAGGTCTAATAAGACCCTGGGCCATGCTAGTGCATTAAGGTCTGAGTCAATTGGGAGCAAAACCTGCCCCATTTGCCTCTTTCCAGATTGGTCAGGTGTTGATTGATGAATGTGAAGTTGGTTGACATTGTCGTTGGTTGGTTGAGAAAGGTTGAATGCTTGGTTGAGAGGTCAGGGTGATTGATATTTGGTTGAAGTTTGGTTGAGACTAGTCAAATAATTGGTCGAGGGTTGGGTCGGTGGATACTTGGTCGGGCTTTAAGATAAAATGAGTGATTGATATGTGGTAGAGACTGGGTTGAGCAGTTGGTCGAGATTTGAATAAAGGATAATTTCCCCCAGTGGGTAGGGAGAATGTTTGAAAGGTTGGTTGAGGTTTAGTGGTCAGATGGACGGTGTTAATGTCGAATAAGGGGGTCAAAGGCGGCAAAGGGACCACAGTCTGTCGTGGAGATCCCGATTTAGGTGATGAGGTTGGAGAGGCATGAGTCGAGGTTGATGTTTTGTCGAAAAGGTGGTCAAGAGGACCCTTGATGAGAAGGGAATCCTTTTTCTGGTGCTAATGAATGACAGCTTTAAGAGTGCAACAACGCTCAGTGTCATGTCCCGGAGTGTGATGATAATGGCAGAATGTGGAGTTGTCGAACCAAGATGGTCTTAATCCAAGAGTTGATGAGTGGGGTGGTGTTGAGGGTTTGTTGATAACATGGTCGAGAAGAAGGGTGTCATTCCCAAGACATTGGCGAATGGCAACCTTGAGGGCATGACAATGCTCCGTGTCGTGCCCAGGCGTGCGATGATATGCACAAATGTGAGTGTCATCGAACCATGGTGGTTTTGGTCTGAGAGAGTGATACGGTCTAAGAGGTGGGAGATCGATACGAGATGACTGCAATAAGTGCCGTAAGAGCAAGACATATGAACCTGCTAATGGGTCTAGATGCTTTATTGCAGTGAGGGTTGGTGACGTTGGTTTGGGAGGTGAAAGAGGCATAGGTCGAGAGTTCGGATGAGACGTATGTCTGATGGGATGAGGAAGTAATGGAGGTGATGTGCCTCTATGAAGGATGGGAGTGGGAAGCACTCCTATTAAAGTGGACGGATGTGGGCCCAAGATTGAAGGTAATGACGAAGGTGGGGGAGGAGTTCTCTGATGTGGTCTAGTAGCTTTTGTGTGTTTGGGTCGAGGGCCACCGTTGTGCGAGGCGAGGTTAGATGTGGGTTTGGGTTTGGATGTGGACGAAGAGGATGGGGATGTAACAATCTCAGGCAAAGGACAAGAGGAAACCGCGACTGGGTCTTCCTCGATTGAAACAGGTGGAGAGACTGGTTCTTCTCTTGGTGGAGAAGAAATAAGAGAGTCTGGCTCCTCAAGTGGGCAGAGAGCATGGATGATTATGCCTTCCGCTTGTGCGTGAGGAGTAGGCAAGGTATGGTCTTCGGATGAAGGTGGGCTTAATGGCATTGATGTGGTCAAAGCGTCCTCTGATACAAGAGAGGTAGATGGAGGACTAGTAGGAGAAGGAGGTTCCTCATCCTTTAATGGAAGAGGTTGGTCAAGGACAAGAGGTAAGATAGTGCTAATCGTGTGAATGTCATGGTCTTGAGAGTCATTGGTCGAAGTCTGGACGTTGTTTTGAGTAGGCGGATGATTCGAAAATGGTTGTTTGAAGATGTCAATGGCCTGATTAGGGGGTGCATTCGGGTTATCTAAAATAAGATCCCCCTTGTCGATCATGTCTTGGACGATGTTTTTGAAAGTTTGGCAGTTGTCAATGTCATGGCCTTGGACGCGATGAAAGGGACAGAAGTCGGCCTCTCTATACCATGTAGGGATGGCCTTTGAAGGGTCAAATTGAGGTGGTCAGATTGGAGGGAGATTGAGGACCCCCTGCTTGAGAAGTTTTTCCAAAACGGAAGTGTATGGTTCTCCAAGTGGAGTGTAAGAACGCTGAATGTACCGTTGTTGAAATTGTTTGGTAATGCTGGAAGATGTCAAAGGTTGAGAGTAATTCGTTGTTGTTGAGGATGGTGATCTAACGACCACAGTGTTGGCCACTCCTTTGGACTTGGAGTTGGCAGAAGAAGAAGGTCTGGAAGAAGAATGGTCAGTAGATTTTGCGTTGGTATTACGCAATTTGACCTTATCTTCTTCAAGGGCACGGAGTTCAAGCTTTCGATCCATGATGAAAGCTTCGTCAAAAGTGCGAAATGTCTGAATCCGCAAGGTAGAAGAGATATGGTTGGCACATGCTCGAGAAAAGAGCTCATGAGCTCGGGTTGAGGCAAGGAGAAGGAGAGCTGGTTAATCAGACCTCTCCAACGAGCGACAAAGTCGATAATTGATTCGTCGTCAAATTGCCTGATGGAGTAAAGGTCTGTGATTGAGACTTGTTTAGTAGTGTTGATTGAGAAATGGTCGAGAAATAGTTGGGCGAGTTGGATGAATGAAAAGATAGAGTGTCTGGCAAGAGAACTATACCAGTCAAGGGCAGGGCCAGAAAGGGACATAGGGAACATGCATAAAAGTAACGCATCGTCGTGGGCGATAAGATAACAGGCATGTCTAAATGCCCATAGATGTTGTTGTGGGTCTTCCTTACTCTGAAAGCGAGTGAATTTAGGAAGCTCCCAATGGTTAGGGTATGGTCGAATAGGGACGGAAGGATGGATGGGCTCATTGCAAATTTGTTCATATGACAAAGTATTGCTTGAACCGGAAATGGAGGCCTCAAGACTAGACATTTTATCCATCAGCATCTTGATAAGATCTGCTGACAGATTGGCGGGTTGAGCACCCCCTAAGTTGTAAGGTGCTTGGAAGAGGTTAGAGGAGGTGTGTGACATAGTCGGTTGTACAATGTACGGATGACTAGTCATAGGGGCGGAAGTGGAGGCTAGAGGTGGTTGCGTTACGAAGGTCGAAGGTATAAGTTGACTGGGCACCACCAAAGGTGGTTGAATAGCGGCACTGGTAGAGGGATAGGTTGGCACTCCTACATTTGTGGGCGCAAGAGTGTGAGGGGTCGAGGCAATCAAGTTCTGGTATGATGTAGAACTTGGTTGAATTGTAGGTAGTTGAGGGGGTAATGGAACCCCGATGAAGGTCGGTCTAAAAATAGACGAGGAGGCCAAACTTTGCGTATTGGCCATGGTTGGGTTAATAGTTGAGGCGAAAGGCTGAGTCATAAAGGGTTGGGTGGCGAATAGTGTGGATGTCGTCGCCACGTCACCCGAAAGGTCTCGCGTTGGGTTTCTCACGAGATAGTTTTGGAGGGCTGCGGTATTGAGGTCCAAGAATCTCTCGAAATCTTGGTCCCCTTCAGGGATGATGGGAATTTGAGTCGGGGTCGGGGTCGGGGTCGGTCCTGTAGGAGTTCTTTCAGTCTCCGAGTGGAACTCCATGATAGGACTGGTTAGAGACAGGATAGACGGAAGCGGCTAGTGGCTAAAGTGGTTAAGAAGAGGGTCCTGGTTCTAGAAACTGTGTTTTTGCAGTCTCAGAAAACCAGAATGGAGTTTTTTGATAGAGAAGGGATAGGTTTCAGGCTGTTGGTTTTTAAAAAAAAAGGACAGTGACAGAGACCAACGTCGGTTTAAAAACTGATGTCGATAATAAATATGGCTGACATCGGTCAGATAACCGATGCCGGTAACAGATGAAGCCGACGTTCGTATCAGAACCGATGCCGGTGACAGGAAAGGCCGACGTCGGTGGAAGAACCGATGTCGGTGACTGTGTCTTCCAGAGAACCAAAAGGTTTGAAGATTCTTGGAAAAATAAAGAAGAAAGCGTCCTCACACACTCAAACAATCAGATGAGAAGAGGAAAACAGAGAGAGACAGACAAGCCTAAGTGATAAATCCTAGGAATTAACCTTAGAAATTGTGGCTTATGCCTTAGATGAATGTTTGGGGAGATTGGTTGAAAAATGGGTCCTAGAAGAAGGCAGTCTAAAGATGGTTTCGAGTGTTGTTTTAGGTGCTCAAAAATCTATGTTAGGGTCTGGTACGTGGCCTGGTGCTAAGGAGCAAGCTCCCCTCACTTCACGATTCTAGTGGTTAGCTGGTCTCGCTTAGCCAAGATATACCTCGCCTAGAGTTTAGACTCCGCCAGAGAACGGAGTGGGCTTCCCTCTTGGTGATGAAATCCAAGTAGGGTCACCGAGATGGGTAAGGTATCTGCTGGGGGATGAAATCCCAGTCGGGCCTTGTCTCAGGTATGTTTTATGTTCATTTAGTGCATGTGGTCCGGTAGTGTAACATCAAGTGTCTACAGTTTATTCAATATGCGTCTAAGTTACTAGATGTGGACTAATGCAAGCACAAGCAGAAATGAAAGTGTAATACGTTTTAATGCCCAAGTTGAAATGTGATGTTGTGATGAAGACAAGTTTTGAGAAAGGGTCAAGAGTATGATGTTTAGACTAGTCTAGAAATGCAAGGAAGAAGGATTCGTTTTAGTCCTACTTATAGTGTCATTGAGAAGAAGAGAAAGAGGAGAAAAGGTAAGAACCTAATGCTCCTAAATGAATGAAGAAAAAGGAACCCAGGAGGAACCTAGGGTCCCACCGGGCGTGCCAGAATGTTTCTATTCAAAATTCGCTTTTAGATCTAAGAGAAAGAAGAAACTAAAAAGTAATGGACAAGGCATGGGAAGTACCTGGATGTAGACTGCACACCGTAAATCCAGACGCTTGTGAGCACTCCTCTTTGGCTATGGAGGAATGACACCTGCAACGAAAAGAAACTTGGACAAGAGGATGTTAGATAGATAGACAGTGGGCTGCCAAGCGAAAGCCTGTTCCCAGAAGTATAAGAACTTCCTTAAGGGAGGTCAACCCACTATTTGATAAAGAGATAAATGACTGATAAAAAGATAGAATGCTAAAATAGACTGAAATGATAGCAAACTGAAAGAGAAAAGGAAGCAAAGGCTTACCTGGAAGAAGCTGTCGGCCTGGTCACAGTCGCCGGCGTCGGTGGTCTTACCGGTGTCGGTTGTCGGGTCTGCCGATGTCGGTTAGTCTGCCGACGTCGGTGGGGGTAATGACTGGCGTCGGTCGGGGCAATGGCCTCCAGACGGGTCAGGGCAGGGTCCGGTCTGTGGATGGTCTGGGTCTTGATCTGTGGTCTGTTTAAAGATGGTCTGTGGACGGGTTTGAGTCTGGTTTGAGGCAGTCAGGGGGTCTGTGCAGAGCTACAGGAGAGTCAAATGGATAGAGAGGGATAGAGAGATAGAGGAAGCCAATCAGGGAGATAGGAATCTGAGTCTATCTGGTTTGGTTAACTATCTGGGGGGGTAGAAGAGCTGAATCTAGTTTAAAACATGATAATTAGAAAGCATAAAGAATATAAATAGAGCACTACATACCTGTGCCCTGCTGAAGAAGGTGTTGTTGTTGCTGCTTGTTGAAGACCTGTTGTTGATGGAGAATCCCTATTGTTCACTTGCAGAAGCTTGCTGTGTACCTGAGGGGGAGAGTCAGATTGATTGGTAGAGAGATTGAGTGGAAGGACGGATGCAAGGGCCTGATACGAAGGTTCAAGAGTCGGGATGCCAGAGAGAGAGACGTAGAGAGCCCAGAGAAGCCAAGCGGAATCAGAGAGAGAGAGATAACGGTGAAGAAAACCGTTATGAAGGGTGCCGACGCCGGCAATATCACCGACGTCGACCGAGGGCTGACCGACGTCGGCGGCTAAAAGGCCAGAAAAAGGCTAAAAATAGCCTTCTATCCGTTTCCCAGCTGCCAGGTCAAATGAATGCGAGGATGAAACGGTTGACAGGGGTTAAATGGGCGAGAGGAGAGGTTGGAAAGGGAGTCTAAGGCATTAAATGGCCATGTGGGGAATGAAGGGAATCCAAGGAGGGTATCCTAGGGTGGCAAGGTGGCAAGGAGAGGGAAAAATGGACTTATTAATTAAAAATAGATGATTATTTTCAATTAATAAGACCTAGGTAGGTTAGGGATAGTCGAAGTGGCAAGGGACCAAGGGGAGAGAGGAAGACCAAGGGTTAGACACTTTTTAGGTGTCTACAGATACACCTAGATATTTAAAGCATTAACCTATAATTTTATAAAATAGATTGAGCCCTTACACATTACAGACCATAAAAGAACATAAATCATGAATTAAGACCTATAATGCAAGCAAATATCAATACTATAGAAACAAAGGAAAAGAAGTAAAAAACATAGATGACTTCCCACTTAAATTGACATATAACATCACTTCCTATTCATTGCTATATGGAGAAATTTTTTTAGAAAGGCCTCAAGGGCATAATATAAAATGTCTAATCACACCTGTAAAGATCACCTATTAAGGTTAGAGAATGAGAAAATGTGAATTGTTATTACCTATATTATATTACAAATGATTTTTTATAAAAGTAGAAAATACTAGTAATATGATAACCCTTCCCTTTTCAAAAGGGATGAGCCTAGAATATATAGGCAAGACATCCTCTCATGAGAATGACACCTATAAATCCTAGCATTCATGCCCATGATTATGTCATTGTAACTGAATGAGGGACTCAGGCTCATGAGTGTAGTTAGCCTTCAGATCTTAGATATTATAGATCACTTTGTCTTGTTAAAGTCATGATGCTTAGGAGAAGTGAAGTGATACCACATGTATATCTCTAGAGTTGCTTTGTTATGACATAAACCCTTGACCTTGGTCCTTCAAATTTGATAAATAACACTTTAAGCTGGCTTAAAGTATTTTAAAGGATTTATTAAGAGAGGGAGGGGCCCACATTTTCATCTAATGGTGTTGTTTTGAGTTTTGACAAGAAAAGCCTTTTATATGAAGAACGTCATAGTGCCACATGGAAAGGCTCATCTCCTTCTTATTATAACTACATAGTGGGTCCCTTTCCTTTTATTGATGGCCAATGGTGCAACTCCAAGGTCTGATAGACCAAAAATAATCATGGATAAGCATGGAGATGACACATATCAATCTGGTACTTCTCTAAAGAAATGAGTACTTCTTTGGCAATGCTGAGTGTGGGGGCACCACATGTTAGAACTGTGTTCACCAAAAATGGTTATGTGGAGCCCCATATATTCATCTATTAGCTAATGGAACTATTTAAAGGTTTGACTAAAATAAACTAGCCTCAAACAAGTGCTGGGCCACCATGTGTTGAGTTTGTGCCACATCAGAGGGAAATGAGAGCTTTTTTGGGCTAATGAAGCATTGAGCTGACACATGGGGGAAAATATAAGGAGATTTATAATTAGATAAAATTTGCAAAAAGGACCCCAATAAGGAGGAGGTTGAAGGAAGAACTATGAAAAGCATTTAGCAAGCCTGAGATAAAAAGGATTGACTACTCCAAAATGATAAGACATGGATTTTGATCCACAGTTCCTAGTGACTCATATGGGCATCCACCTATGGATGGGAGAACCTAAAACTCTAGTATTTAGACCAATTGAAGCAAAATTTCAAAGGAAGAAGTTCTTATAAACTTAAATTTTCTAAAGAGCTACTTGCAAAGGTGCCCACTCTTCCTCCTTAGGTTGGGTCTTCTTATTAAGAGCCTTAAAGGTTCTATCTAAATCAATAATTTCCTTGAACAACCACTAGTGTTTGGAACTCTAGCTGGGTGAGTGGATGCAAAATATTCTCCACTTTGGAGACACTAGGTGATTAATTATGAGTTATGAATATGGTTTGGTCATTCTACTTCTATTTTAGTAGTGCTTTAATTTTGTCCTTTAGAAGGATGCTATTGTCTACCAAGAATGGGGAGGGGAGTCCCAATTGGACTAGCTATTCAATGTACCCCTACCTATCTTATACTACCTTCTCTAAGGCATTAAAAAATGCCTTTTATTTATTGGCTATGTTGTTATTGCCTAGGAATTCATTTACCTTTACCACTACCTACCTTCGATCAACCACTCCCACTAATTGTAATGTTTCATCTGAATCATTATAAAGATTTTGAATGAGGAGATGTGAATCTAAGACCTTTGGGGACATAAAGGTGATGACCAAGTCGATGGTTGTGCTTACCTAAGAGCTTAGATTCAACAAATCTATGATGAAGGTGAGAACCAATTTTAGGTTTGCAACCATGCCCTTGATCCTTTCCCAGTAAAATTTATATTGCTACTAGATCACGGGGAATATTTTCATGGTCTATGAGTGGGTGGCAAGGTCAATCTTTAGCTTCTCAATTTATTGGTCCTTGACTAAGGATTCCTACTGTGCTTACTACTATAATTTTTGGAAATCCCAATTATAATTTGAGAGCTTTTAATAGGTCCATACTAGTTTAGTCTCTCTTTCCTATAGCTTGGTCTTAGTGGCCACTCATATATTAGATTCCACCTAGAAGCTCTCACTAAATACATGGATCTAAAGGTTAAACCTTGCTTTATTGAGCTCTGTGTCTTTTGCCTTAGCCTTAGCATTGAGGTGGTTAATTGTAATCTTCACCTTGGTGATTTCCATCTTGGTCTTTTCTAGCAGTCAGGTTGCCTTGATGTAGTTTGTGATTACAAACTTCTATGTTTCCTTCATTAGCTCAACCCTATTAGTGGGTCTATCTTGGTTGAGATTGAGGCTAAAATATTGTATGGCATAGTCCCTTAGCTATATTTTCTCTTGGGGATTGACTATTCAAGGGTCTAAATTAACAATCATGAGGGATTACTATTTAGGGTCATAGAATGACCACATGTGAGTTTGTGTAGGGGCCCTATAATGCTTTCCCCTTTTATTCTATATTCAAGCCCTATGGGCCTTCCTTACCAAATCCATATATTGATGGTACTACTCTAGTACTTGAATGTTCTCTCCTATAAAGGGGATTCCCTTTGGAAACATGAATGGAATGGTCACTTGCTACTATGAAGTAGTAAACCCTATCCCTACAAAGGTGAGTGAATGAAGGGTGAGGGTAGAAGGAGAAAAAGGTGGGAGTCTATGGGGTAGGGTGAATGGTGATTGCACCATGATGGAGGGTGAGATATATGGGTTAAGAAAGGCATGAAAGAAGATATTGGGATCATAGAATAAAGTGGTGAGAGCTTGGCAGTGGGTTGAATGGATGAAGAGATGGGTAGTAGAGAGTGTTGCAACCTAAGACAAGATGGTGGATGAAGACATGGAGGTAATGAGAGAGGCAAAAGTGGAAAGAAGGGGCCACATGAAGCATACCTTCTTCTAAATGGGATCTAGTAGAGGTCTTGATTTTGTCACCTCAGACTACTTGTACTGGGATGAACTAGTCATAAGGTGCCTAGAGGGGGCTTGTTTCTACTATGGGGTTATAGGATATGGGTATAGGGGAGGTAGCCAAGTTGAAGGCTTTTAAACCTCCTTCTACTGTGGTACATCCCCCACTTCTTACCTAAGGGTATCTTCTTCTTCCTCCTCTTCTTCTCCTCCTATCTCTATCTTAGGAGAGAATTCTTCTTTCATTAGGCTTTCTTCTAGGTGGTGCTCATCCCAGAGACTCTTTTAGGTCTCATCTCCTTCTTCATCATCAAAATTGGAGTATTATTTTTTGATCTCATACCTATATTTTGTATAAGTAGTGATTTTATCTTCACTTCAATCCCTTTGGGTGAGTTAATTATTTATCCCCTTCAACAATTTTTTAGATGGGTCATATGTCTAGACTATGTTGTAGAAGGATTCTAAGGGTTTGAGGGAATCTAATGATATATGAGATAAATATACATAATTTTGGAGGATGTCTTTTGTGGGTGACCTCCTCTGTCTAGGTATGGCTGGGTTTGATGCTTGGGAGTAATGGTGGTCTTTAAGAACACTATGTATCTACTTGGATCATAGTTATATCTATCATCAGTTAGGTCAAGAATGAGCTCCACCAGCTTGGCTATGAGTAGGCATCCTTACTACCTATTTACCATTGTGATTCCCCCTCTTATGAAAGGGACATCATGTAGTCCTTTCTTTTTCTTTTTTTCTCCATATATAGAGTCCACCACATCGAGTTGGTGAGCTAACTCTAGGGCTAGGGTCCCATCCGTTAGTAGCTATGGAAGCTAAAAGGGTTATCATTGGAACTCATGCAATCTTATGAATAAAAAATGGGTCCTTTAGAACTAGTAAACTAAGATCCTACTCTTGGTGAGCCATGACCATTATGCATCCATAATTCTAAACATAATGGCCTCTGTGTTGAGGTCAATGAGAACTAGAGATAGGAAAAGTGATAATAACTCATAGTAGTCTTGTGTGATTGATAAGATGTGGGCCTAAATGGTGATTGTGGTCACCATGTTTTGGAAAATATTTATATTAGAGGAGTTGAGGTTGAGATATGAGGATAATAATTGAGAATTTTGGTACATAATGAGATGCAAGAGGAAGAATGAGTACCAAAATTACCAAACATAAAAAAAATCCATCTTATACATCTCCCCCTTTACCACCATGTTTAGGAGGAAGAGCACTCCCAACTAAAATTCATCAATGTTAGAATTAAAGTCCATCCCAAAGATGAAGGCTAACATAAGTAAGGTGTCCTTCAAGTACTATGTGGGGACTCTCACCAGGGGGATGGGTAGAGGAGGCATCTCTATGATGTCAATCTTGAGGAGAACGTTGAGGATGTGTGCCTTCACATGGGATTAGGAGTCCCAAACATCTTGAAGGATTTACATGCAATATATATCAACCTTAGGGTCACTTGGGATTTGTAACATCTCCCTAATACTATCTATACTAATTTTTAGACTTAAGTGGGCATTGCCAACAATTATGCCAGTGCTAGCATCATACCTCTCCATGTAGAAGGCAATAATTTCTAGGCATGGATGGACATAAGGCACCATGAAATATTCCAAAATGCAATCCCACATTCTATAGCTAAATGAGTCATACTCCTTGTGGACCCTTTCTAACATTTAGACATGAGCCCTCTCTCTCAAAATTTTAGGATTCTTGGGCAACTTAGGATCAAAGATATTGTCTACAAAATCATTGACCAATTCTTAATCTCTATAGTTCCCTTTGGCCACCTTCTTAATGTTCAACACCTTCTCTTTTAACTAAGTGGAATTAGAATCATAGGATTTACTCATCACATGTTTGGGGGGAAGGTCTCCCCGGCTACCCAAGCTACAATTTTTTTGTCTTGTGGGATACTTCTTTCTACCCAAAGATGTGGAAATATCCATCTCATGGATTCTTGTCAAAATCAATCTCTATTGTGAATACGATACCAAGTTAACAAATCTACTGACAAATTTCTTAGTTCTAGGCTTGACTCTCTCTGTTATTTTATGCTCCACTCAATTTCACAATGCTCTTTAAAAACTCTAATATGTCTAAGTATTTGGTTTAGATGAGGTGAGGGTATTTATAAACTGATGTCACCATGCATGCCTATTATAGAAAATTTGAAAATGGATGCCCCCATAAATGATAAAGGTGGCACATATAATTGAAGAGACAATTGTAAGAGATTTGTGGTGATCTTTATGGAGAATTGAAAAAAATGGAGTGTCTGAAATTAATGATAGGTGAGGTGAGTAACAAACTATCTTTCAAAGAATGTTTTATTTTTAAGATTTAGGAGAGCTAAGGCAAGGATACGTCGCAACTAGACAAGCCACTTGTGCTAATGGTACTTATTCAAAGGAAACAATGATAGAAATGAAACAAAAGAAAAGGAAACAAGAACAAAGGAAACACACAAATAAAAAGGGAAACTAACTAAATATTATTATGGATTTAAAGAGCCAATATGGGAATAATTATCTAATGCACTAAAAGATTAAGATGAACACATAGACATTCTTCAACATAGAATATTCTATCTTATCTCTTAATTAATCAATACGAACATAATACAAATATATAGGAATAATGTTTCCTATAATAAGGGATTCCCAAATCCCTATAGACTCTTAACCTCTTGTCCTATACAACAATAATATAATCTAACCTATATCATAATATTATTTATATAAATATTTTGATTAACCAAAACTAATTAACAAATAACCTATTACTATTTACCTCTTTTTAAACATTGAAACTAAAACAATATAAAAGCTAAATTTCTTAACATTCCCCCCATAGTTATTACATGGTGCAAAAACATTCACACTCTTATCTATAGTATACTCACCCATTGAAGCATGCCCTATTTGGCTCTTGACATTGATACAAAGAGAGCCTCACACCTTCCATGGTTTTATAGGTTTTCCACAAACCTTAACATGAATAGGAACACCATATACCTCTAAGAATTGGCATGAACATAACTGTATGCCATTGCATACTCATAGGTCTGCATACTACTGATGTAATCTTGCTACACATTACCACTATTATACAAAATAATACATCTCACATTTAAATTATGTGACCACAATGGATGTGTCAATGAGGGTCATCTTCATAATGTAAGGTAGTCATGGGATCTATGTATTAGCTGCTCTCCTAACTATTGCCAAATCATTATTCACCTCTTGTGGTTTTCTGGATCTCTACCACAAACCCTTTCAAGATCCATGAACTAACTTAAATTGGTGCTTTTATCCTTTCACAATGTCTTTACATTAGGGAACCATGTTTAAAATTTCACACACAAATTAAAAATATTGAACATGCATATTCTTATGTTCTTATTCCAAAAAACACATAGTGGAAATGAAAAACACACCATACTATATATGCCACCACATCATTGGTGCGGCCCTATCATTGATGAATGATGAGAGGACACTAAAATACCTACTTCTTCCGTGTATCCTCCATCCTCCAGTTGGTTCACTAATTACTTAGCACATGTGTTTTTGAAGCTCTAGTGTATGAATTTTCCAAGGGAAATCCCCCCATAATGCAGATGTCGTGTACAAGAAAAAATGCATCTGTAAAGAATTTTTTTTATTTTTAAAAATTTGGAATTTTTGACAAATGATGACACGTATAAAATATGAATCTTGAATGAATGATTCAATATACTTTATGGATGTAAAAATGACTTTAACCTTTTGACTTATTTTTGTTTTTGACAATACTTTTTTGACATAAATGTAAAATTGACATAAACAACTATGACTCAAAAAGACTTGATAATATATTATGTGGTTTAATAGAAAACTATATGTACCTATTCTCTTGGAGGGCAAGACATTGAGTATCCCAGATGATTTGTTGGAGGAAATAGTGGCATCCATGGACCTTACGCTAGTTTGTAAGTTTTTTTCTTTTTGTCCTAATATCAAAATGCTTAGAAGATGGATTATGTCTAGGTGGAAAGTCAAAGGTAGTGTTTCAATCACAGCCATGGCTAGAGGTCTATTCCTTTTTAGAATTATGAATAGGGAGGACATGATCACTACCCTTGCTAGAGGTCCCTAGCTATTTGGGCCACATTCTCTAGCCTTATGCCCATGGAAACTAGGATTTGATCCTAACTTAGACCTCAATAAGATAACACCTGCTTGGGTAAGATTACCAGGATTCACTTTGGAATTCTAGGATGAAAAAATATTCATAGCCATTGGAAATTCTATTGGTCAATATGTCACCTCAGATCATATAACCAGAACTAAGACCAGATGTGTGCTACTAGACTCTGTGTTAATGTTGAAATAAGTAAGACTCCCTACGTCCATTGAGCTTAACTCTAAATATGGAACCTGGACTTAGCCAATTACTTATGAGAATGCTACCACTTTTTATCAAATATGTAAGAGGAAGGGACATCTAATGACACAATGCAAAACAAAGCAAAGGTGGATGAAAGAGGATTCCCAGAATGTAGAGGAGGAGCAAGTGAACAACAAGCAGGAAATAGAGAATAATGTGGAAATTCCTGACAATACAAGAAAAGGAGAGGAGGGGAAGGGAAAGGAGGCTACCCCTAGCAGTGAAGGTGAAGTTGTCCCAAATAAAAATATAAGATTAGATGATAGTTAGAAGACTACAAAAGGAGAGGAGGAGAAGAGAAAGGAGGATATCATCAGTAGTGAGGGAAAAGAGGTCCCAAAGGAGAATATAGTATATGATGACAGTCATAAGGCCACATTTAACACAGTCTACACTTTATAAAAATAGACTCATATGTTTAAGGAAGGGGTAGGAGGGGACCTTTGGCTAAAGGAAGTCAATGAAGATGACACAGTTTCAAGGATTGGATAGGACGAAGTAACACCTAAAAGTCACACTCAATGAGTACCATATCCACAGTCAAATATAGACTTTTTCCATGATCTAGAAGATGGAGGCTAGGTAAGAAACTACTTGGCAACAGGGGTAGTAGGATAAGATGGCAGCAATGAACAAGAAGAATGGGTTACCCCAAAGAAAAAGATCCAAAAAGGTAAAAAATATGTAGATGTTGGTACTAAGCCCAAACAAGGGAGGCCAACCCTAAGGGAAATAAGACAAAGAGAGATTGCTAGGGAGGTTGCTAGTGGAAAATAGAAAACACTAGAGTCCCAACCCTCCAAGCTCTCTAAATGGGAATATTATCATGGAATTTGAGGGGCTTTAATAGTACCTCAAATTAGTTTGAGGTTAAAAACTACATTTTAGATAATAAACTAGATTTTCTATTACTCCAAGAAGTCAAGATGAAAGAGGAGAATTTTGCAAAAATTGCTAACTATATATGGCCTAAGGTGGATTTTTGTATTAGTCCTACTGAAGGGGATTTAGGAGGGATTGTCACTATGTGGAATAGTGATAAAATCCAAGGATCTCTTATGGCCCATCAGAAGCACTTTTTGATTACCAATTTTTCCATGAATTCCTTGAACTGGACGTTGGTAAATGTTTATGCACCGAATAACAGAGCTTTGAGACAAAAATTATGGATAGATTTGAGTAGCTACAGGAATAATCATTAGAATTCTAAATGGATGTTAGCTGGATATTTTAACACACCTTTATACCCTTCTGAAAAACAAGGTGGAATTATTGATTACTCAGAAAACATGTTTGACTTTACTGAATTCATCAATGATTGGGGATTATTGGACATAGAGCTGCAGCACCAAAATTTTACTTGGACCAATAGAAGAAGAGGAGATCAAATGATTCAAGTTAAATTAGATAGATTTTTGATATCAAGCAACTAGAATGATTATCAGAATATGCAGGTGTAGGCTCTACCCAGAACCATGTCTGACCACTGCCCGATTATCCTCAATTGGAGAGATCAAGGACATCACAGACCTCCTCCATTCTATTTTGAAGCTATGTGGATTAAACACAAAGGTTTTAGACAAATGGTGGCTCAATGGTGGAATATTCCCATTCAAGGTACTCCCATGTTTAGAATAGTCAAGGAACTCTAGCACATTAAACAAGAAATTTATGGCTGGAATAGATATAGTTTTGGGCAGGTTTTCCAACAAAAGAAAAATATAATGGGAAAACTCAAGGCTATTCAGCAACTGATTGATCAAGGGGATGACTCTGTGGGCACCTTAGAAGAAGAGAATAGTCTATCTTTAGAATGGAAGAATCTGAAGGAAAGGGAAGAGGTTTTTTGGAAACAAAAATCTCATGTTTAATGGTTCAAAGAGGGTGATAGGAACACTGCTTTTTTTCATCTCTCAGCTATGAAACATAGAAAAGCCAACTCAATAACTAAGATTGTCTTGGATAATGGAGACATTATTACTAAGGTTAATGAAATAGGGGAGCAAGCCAGGGTATTCTTTCAGAATCTGCTTACAGAAGAAAACAATAATGATAGAATTGATAGATCTATGAGTCAATTCATTGATAAAATCCCTTATTTGATAACAGAAGAAGACAATCTAGAAATATTAAAGCCTATATTAAATGAAGAATTACATGTTATTTATTCTCCATGGGTGCTTTTAAAGCCCTAGGTCCTAATGGCTTTTCTCCTATATTCTTTCAAGAATATTGAGAGATTGTTGGAGCGAACCTCACGACTACAGTTCATGATTTTTTTAGATCTGGAAAACTTTTAAAACAAGTCAATAATACCTCATTATACTTGTTCCTAAAAAATCTCAACCTTTACACCTTGCTAATTTCAGACCCATTAGCTTATGCAACACTGTGTATAAGATATGTACTAAACTACTAGTTTTGAGAATTCAACCCTTGCTTGACAAAATTATTTCTCCTACTCAAAAAGGTTTCATCCTGGGTAGACAGATTCTTGATGCTATGATCACCACACATGAGACTATCCACTCCATGGATAAGAGCAAAATCCCTAGGATGGCCCTCAAGCTTGATATATCCAAAGCTTATGATAGAGTCTCATGGACTTTTCTATTCCAAGTGATTGGAAAATTTGGGTTTAATGATAAATTATCTTGCTTATTATGGAATACGGTCTCTTCTGCTAAATTCTCAGTGCTGGTTAATGGTGTTCTTAGAGGGTTTTTCTCCTACTCGAGAGGAATTCATTAGGGAGACCCTCTCTCCCCATACCTATTCATCATTATGGCTGAGGCACTGGGAAGATACATACAAGCTGATATAGTTTTAAAAAAGTTAGTAGGCATCAAACCTGCCTCTTCCCTTCATCCTATGGTTATACAGTAGTTTGTGGATGATACCATCTTATTTGGTATCTCATTGGTGATCAAAGCTAGAATATGGAAGAATATACTTAATGATTATGCCAGAGACTCGGGACAAAGAATAAATTTCTAGAAAAGCAATGTGTACTTCTTCAACACTCCCAATGAACTTAGACATATAATCATTGATATCTTAGATTGTGGTGAGGCTGGCCTACTACCTACCTACCTAGGTCTCCCACTCTTGGTCAAAGAGGTATCTTTAAGTTTTTGGAATGGTATGGTGGAACATACATAGAGGAAACTTCTTGGGTGGAAGGGGAAACTACTCAGTAGTGCAAGTAAGTTACAACTTCTTCAGACATCCTTGCAAGGTATTCCTACTTACTTCATGTTTCTTTTTAAAATTCCTACGTATTTTGATGAAAAGCTGGAATAGATCCAAAGGAAATTTTTATGGATGGGAGTGGAAGACAAATAGATAATGTCTTTAGTCAGATGGGAAAAAGTGTGTCTCCCAAAATCTCATGGTGGACTTAATATAAGATCCATTAGGAAAATGAATAAAGCCCTCTTCTCAAAAGTTTGTTGGAATTTGATTCACAACAATAGTGAGTGGGGGGAAATAATGTATGCCAAATAAATGCATAGCATTGATTATTCTAACTTTCTTCAATAGGTGGGATTACCCTAGGGGTATGTGATATGGAATAAAATGCTAAAAAGTAGAAGTCTTCTCAAATAGGGAATTAGGTGGAAGCTTGGAAATGGCTGGTAGATTAAATTATGGGAGGATAATTGGTTAAGGGGCAAGCCTCTCATCTCCCAAGGAAACTATGGATAAATTATAGGCCTGACTACTCAATTCTTTGGTGATAGGGTTAGTGATTATGTGGAAAATAACAATGGGATAAGGAGCTAGAAAAACCTTTTGGATTGTTGTGTGCACAGGGTTGAGCTTATCCCAAGAATTTGGGAGATCTAGCAATGTGTTTAGGAGATCATAATCTCACTCTTCCCTTGGGAGGGTGAATGATATTGGTGGCAGGATAAGAATGGATCATTCTCTATCAAATCTGCTTATCATCTGCTTACACCTGAAGCTCAGAATAAGGAGGTATGGAAAAAGGTTTGGAATCATAAACTCATTCCAAAGATTATCTTGTTTTGGTGGGCTACTACCCATAAAAAAATCCTTACTCAAGACAACCTTCAAAAGAGGGGGTTTACTTTGGTCAACAGATGTTTTTTGTGTGGTTCTAGAGAGGAATCAATTTCACACCTATTCATACACTGTGAGTTTACCTGGGATTTATGGGGAAAAATACTTAACAACTTTGGCATTAAATGGGTTTGCAATTCTAACCTTAAAGAAGTAATTCTTAGCTGGAACTCAACCTTCACACATCCCTAGATTAAGGAACTATGGAAGCAAGCTCTACCATGCTTGAGTTGGACTTTATGGAAAGATCAAAATCATAGAATTTTTAGGGACACTGCTAGAAATGCTTCTCAGGTGTTTAACTCCTTTGCTAGGACCATCTTGGAAAGTGTTACAATAGCTCATATAAGTGTTGCAGAGAAACCCCTATCTAAATTTGAAAGTCAAATTGCTGCCAAATGGAAGGTTTTAAACCTTATCCTTGGGCATGATAATTCCAAAATTCTTCAGAAACTTCATACTAAATGGATACCACCTAAGCCCAATTGGATGAAACTCAATTTTGATGGGGCATCCAAGTTGAGTGGTAAATAAAGTGGAGGAGGAATAATAGGAAATGAAAAAGGAGGGATGTCTGCTGTCTATGCTGGTGGCATGGGTTGCCAGAGCAATAACTATGCTAAAGCTATGGCCTTACTTTGGGGATTAAAGTTAGCTATATCCCTAAGAATCAGATATTTGAATATTTAGGGAGATTCTAAATTGATAATACATGCCGTTAATAAATAATATAATGTTGGTATCCATTTAAAAGACATCATTATAGACATCCAGTTTCTTTTACAAAAGTTTTCTAAAGTTGAGATTACCCACACCTATAGAGAAGGTAACAGGGTCGTTGATGCTTGTGCTAAACTTGGTCAACAATTCTCAGGATGGAGGGTATGATGACAAGGGGCTCATATACCCCCAAACATTAGAGAGATCATTCAGAAGGAGATGACGAAGCATGAATGATGCACATTGATGATGAAGATAGCTTTCGAAGGCGGTCCACGTGGAGAAGGCCATTGTGGATCATGGAAGTGATGGGTAATCTAGGGAATGCTGACAATGTAGACAATGAGAATCTTAAGGATCTTGTTAATTATATAGTTATGTAGTTTCTTCCTTTTTGACTCTAGTCTTTCCAATGTTTTGTTTTGCTTCTGACTTTGTTTCTCAGCTGTGCCATTGGTTTGGTGCTGACATCTTTTATTTGCTAGCCTTCCTATCTTTTTTAACTGTATAGGGTTTAGCCCCTAGTTTTCCACCTTAATTAATCAAAAACATGGACCCAAATAACATTTAAAAACTAGACTACAACTTATATTTAATCTTTTAATGACATATAGTATCAATAAACCAACTACTAAAAATTAACTATACTATTAAAACATGGATTAAGTCTAAATTCACCTTGATGTATCTAAATAAAATAGAGTGATGACACAAATCACTTAAATTTTTATTTTATGTTATCACTAGACTCTATACAAACACAAAAATTATAACCATGAAAAGTAAAACCAAATAATAAACTTTGACCATACCTAAAAGACTTTTTGACTTTGTTTGAGGTAAATGACAAATTATAAACTGAGTACATCCAACAACAAAGCCAGAACTTAGCCAATTTTTTGATAGCTAGATATATTTGACATAGCTATGAAATGGAATCCATACAAGGATGAAACTAGCTATTCAAGATTATAATGCTGTCAAATTTACTCTCAAACAGTAGCAAATTTGAATGGCTTTAATACAAAGGATAACACGTGTCAATAGAACATTGAAGTGTGTTGAATCCAATGGTTAAGTTTTGCATGTAGATGGATGGTGAGAAATATACAATGATATGGGATAAATAGTAACCATGGATTAAAATAGGTGAAATTCAATCTATATAAGAAACTATGCACAAATCCATGTGGAATATAGGAGAATGATGAGCTCATGCTATCTATTATGACATGCTTCTATTGATGATGTTAGAATGCTAAGCCTATTAAATCACAAAATTATAGCTACAATTCAATGTAGGTTGGTATGAATTCATCAAATTAATAAGATTGACCACTTTATAATTGAATAGACAACAAGTCTACGTAAAATATCACTTTACTATGCATTAATAATGGACTGTATAGCTACATCTAATATACAATGGAAATTTGGCATGGTGGAATGTTGAAGGATCCTCTTAGGCAAGGGATTGAATCCAATAATGGTAAAATATGCTTAGATATAAGATTTGATAAAGGTCATTATATATTTAAAGTGGTTGTAGAACAAACTGACAAAGCTAAAAATACAATCAAACTAACTAATAAATATCATTACTTAGGGCAATAGCATAATGGCAACACCCTTAGACATATTATCTAAAACTAAATCCATGCTTTGACTCCTCTAACCTAATATAATACCACTATTATGGATTCAAAGATCCTATATGCAAATAATTATCTCATGCACTGAAAGATTGAGATGAACATAGATAATTTATTTAACACAAAATATTCTACCTTCTCTCTTAATCAATACAAACATAATACAAATATATAGGAATTATGTTTCCTATAATAAGGGATTCCCAAATCCATATGAACTCTAAACCTCTTGAACCATACAATAATAATATAATCTAATCTATATCATAATATTATTTATAGCAATATTTTGATTAACTAAAACTAATTAACAAACAACCTATTACTATTTACCTCTCGATAAATACTGAAACTAAAACAATTTAAAAGCTAAATTTCATAACAAATATGTACAAGGGAAAGGGAGTAAACTTTGTTGAAATGATTCAAATAAATTCCATTAACTAGGATCTCCAATAAATTTCCCTCTTCATCTTCTAATTCAAAAAAAATTCCCTACCTATTGCTGATGATGCAAAATGGTCCCCTATATAGAGAATCAAAATTTACATGCTGACCTAGCTTCATAGCCCTTTGATCATACTTAAGGGCTAAATCAAGTTTGAATATAGGGTTTGATGACTTCTTGTCAAACCATCAATTGACTAGTTGATGCTAGGTATTTTTGCATTTCTTGCCTATTTTCTTGCTTCTTGAAGGCTAAGTAGCCCTGCGAGTCTAAGTTTCATCACTCCATTTTCTACAATTTCAATAGCTTTCAGAATCTTTAAGGTGGGGATTTCTGATGATACTAGTATGACCACCTCTGTTTTGTATACAAGTTTATATATGGAGTTTTTTAGGATCTACTTTAAAGTGATACAATCTGCCCATAAAGCTATTCTCACGTGCATGTGCCACTCCCTTTGCTGATTAGTAACCATCCTTTTGATTAGCCTTATCTGATTCTTATTTGTCAAATCCACCAACCTGTTCTACTATTGGTAGTAATTAGATGAAGCTTTTTAGAAGATACCATTCCAAAGCAAAAAATCAAAAATCTTAGACCTGAGGAAGGTGTTAGCATTATCAGAGATGATTATCTTGGGCAGGTCAAATCTTGCTATGAACTCTTCTAAGAAGCCAAGAATTATATTCTCAGTTACCTCTCTTAGTGGGACTAATTTAGTCTATCAAGTGAAGTATTTGATGGCCATTAATATCTACTTGTGAACAGTGCTTGAGATGGGATTGATCATCCTAATGAAATCTAGACCCAATTATGTAAAGGGTTCATCAGTCATGATTAGGTTTAGAGGCATGGCCAAATTCTTTATTTTCCCATGAAGAATTGGCCTTTTTGGCATTTTTTAACTGTCTAGTGGTAGTCTATGAACATAGTCAGCCAATAATACCCTACATGTATGATCTTGGTCATGGTGGTTTTTGTCAATAAATGACCACTTGGGAGAGTGAAGTGCATATCTTGGAGGATTTTCCCACTTGGTGTCTTTCAACACATCATAGTAGATCTCCATCGAAGTTCCTTTTAAACACGATTCCCTAGATTAGTATATAGCTAGACCCCTATAGCCTATAAAAGTGCCTTTTATTTATGGGGATATCATCAAGATACTAATCAATTTGTATGAAATAGGTCTAGTTGACTACTCAAGATCTATCAACTTTAAATTGGTTTAGTAGGACTAATTTTAGCATGCATTATTCCTCTAGTGGCACATCTGCACATTAGGCTAGGTTCTCATAGATTCCCCTTCTTCTGATCACTTTAGTCAATCTAACTTCTATGTCATACTGCAAGATCTTGGTGATCTAATTAACCCATTTTTTGGTGATTTATCCTTCCATTATGTATTCATAGATGCTGGAGTGGGCCATGTATACCATTATTTTTTTGCCCACCATAAGGTGCCTAAACGTATTAAGGACTTTGACTATGGAAAAAGCTTATCTATCTATGAAATTGTATTTCACTTCATACCCATGAAATGTTCTTGAGTAGAATGTGATTGGGTACTCATTTCTTCCTTCCTCTTCCCTTTTGAGTTAACACAGCCACTAGGCTATTCTCACTCCCATAAATTTAGATAATGAAATCTTTGAAAAAGTTAGGGTTATCTAGTATAGGTATAGTAGATATTTTGTCCTTGATTTCATCAAATGTTTCTCTTCCTTTGACTATCCACTTGAAGGCCTAATACTTCTACAACATTAAGGTGATTGGTCTCACCAACCCTGTTGAAGTTAGATATAAAATTGTTGACAAAATTAATCTTTCTAAGGAAAGATTGCACTCCCTTCTTGTTTACGGGTAAGGCTAATTATATAATGACATTTATTCTCTTCAAATAAATGGCAATCCCTTCTTTAGATAATACATATCCAATAAACTTACCTTACAAGACTCTAAAGACACATTTCTTGGGGTTAAGAGACACCTTAAATTCTTGGCACCTTTGGAAGACCTTCTCTAGATGGTCGAAGTGATCCTACTTTTCCCTAGAAAAATGATGAGGTAATCTAAGTAGTTGAGGATGATCTTATTGATTAGGCCCTTGAAATCTAGGTCCATTAACTACTAGAATGTTTCTCTAATATTAGAGAGGTTGAAAGGCATCTTCACATATGCAAAGGTTCCACACTTCATGGTGAAGGTGGTCTTATGTTGGTCTACTTCATTCACCCACACTTGATTATACCTAGAAAATCCATCTAGTAGAGAAAACATCTCTACACCTGCTACTATTAAGAATATCTACTCTATAGAGGGAAGGGGGTAATGGTATTTCAAATATGCCTTATTAAAATATTAGAAATCTAAGCATATCCAGATCTCTCCACTCTTATTTTGCATAGGAACTAGATTGGACATCCAAGTCAAATATTTAATTGGGTATATAATATTAGATTCAATTAGTTTTCTAAGCTCTTGGGCCATCAGGGACTTGATCTTTGGGTTTATTGGTGTTTATTTCTATCAAACTAGCTTGGATCTATCTACCAAGTCTATAGTGTGCTGAATGACCTTGCGGTCATATCCCTTCAAGTCGTCCTAAGTCCATATAATGAATCTTTTATAATTATCATACAAAGAAACCAACCATTCTTTATATTTATAGGGGACTTCTTTTCCAACCTTTAACTTCCATCCACCTTCGACATCAAGCTCAAAGTAATCACCCTTATATATGACAAAATTTGACTTGTCATTCCTTACATCATCAGAGTCAAATATATTTTCTAGTGTAATGAAGCCCTTTGATAAATTTTTGGTCTTTAACTATATGATTTGGTCCTCATAAGCCTCTTTAATTTTTGGTTACAATTACTTTGTGAATTCACATGATTTCTAGAAGAACATTGTAATTTGAGCATAATTTTCAAACACCTACCATTTTGGTCATTGTTCAAGATAGTGATCCTGATGATTACCTACACTAATTACTCATTGGTGAATATGTCTATCACTAGGTCAAATTGGGAACCAATTATTGCCATTCTATTAGAATCTACAATCATGGCCCTTGGGATGATCTAAATGTTGAAGGCTTTGAAGTCTTCAATTTGATCCAATATATAGTGGTGATAAGATATCATGTGCACCTTATTCACATCTATTACCCCTCTTACCTACCTTAATACTAATTTGGAATCACCAAAGAACTTTATTAATTTGAGGTCCATCCACTCAACAAGATAAAGGCCATGGACTAGCACCTCATATTATACCTCATTGTTTGTATAGGAAAATTGAAATCAAAAGGCTCAGAGGGTCTCTTTTTTGGAAGGAGATGTTAGTGAGATGTTGGCTCTAAATTTGGTTTTATATTTTGATCTATCAAAATGTAGATTCCAAAATATGGACTCATTTTCAAGCCTTTTACTCTGATCTCCTTTATTCTTTATGACCTTGAGAATAGCCTAGTCTTCATCATGGATCATGTATGTTCCAAGGCCGATCGTATCAAAGTTTGACAATGGGTAATTTTCAATGAATTCATTGACAAGGACTTCTTCCTCTAGAATTTTTATATCTGTAACCTTTTCTCCTTTGAACATCTCCACATAGTGTGTCTCTATTCTTGAGAAAGAGGTGTGCATTGATTTGAAGTTCATAATTACTTCATCCACTTGTGTTCTGGGTGAAGTGGTTCAGATAACAATTTTAACTTTGAACCATACTTAGTCCTCAAGATTAGATGGGACCAGTCCAATGATAAGTACCTACCTATTTTGGTGGTGAAATCTCTTTACAAAAATAGCCCAAAAATAGGTGGGATGTATATCACTATAATGTCTTTTGGTACAATAATTCTAGGACAAGAGTATAATGTTAGGGGAAGGGCCTTGATGATCCTTAAGGTTTGAACCTTATTCCCATCTAGTGCCATCACTCCTTTATTCAACAACTCATACTTCAATTGTAGTGCATCTAATATCTATTTATGCATCACCATCATGTTTGCACCTAAATTGATCTTAGATTTGTGAAATAATTTCTTCCCCATATTCAGTGTCAAATAGAATGGGGTAGGTTTTGTTTTTATTACCCCCTCTTTGGTATTGATGAATGTGGAGGGTATCTATAGTTGTGCACTCATTTTAGATTCCTTCCCTTTGTCCTTATGGGTTATGTAGTTGGATTTCCTTACATGGGATTTTATTGCTTCTCCAAGGCTTCTTTTATCAAATAATTATTCTTGGGGATTGATAGGATATCCCAGAGGGAGACATTGGCTAGAACCCTCTTGAGCTATTCCACCACATTGTATGACCCTTGAGGTGAGACCTCAAGATATTTTACTTTATTCTACACTACCTCACTCTACTTTATATATATCGAAGGTGATGGATAAGGTGTTGCACTTTTCTCAAAGGTTACTTTGGGCCTTGTGATGGCTTTAAGTATTTCAACTAATATTTTCTTTGAGTGTATTGGTATGATTAAACCTATAGATCTATATACACAGGAACTTTGCTCATGTAGATTATATCTTCACCTTTAACCCAGGAGAATAGTGCATGTTATGAGGCTATTTATTCTTCTTGAAACATGAACATCCGTTACATTTGTGCCATCGAGACTGCATTCTGAATACTTGGATACTGGTATGTGTAGGCCAAATTAGGGGCATTCCCTTATCATCACTTTTTAGTAAGCTTATGCTATAGGTTACCCATTGGATAGTTTTAGGGTCCATGAGCATCATTGTAAGGAAAGCACCATGAATTAGATACATCTACCAACTTGTTTTGGCCAACAAATAGCTCTCTATTTGCATTAGGTGAAATGATATACAAGGGGCTAGGTACCACAACCATTTGGTTCATGAGTCACATCTAGTGATTTAACACTTGATGATTTGGAGCTTGATGATTTGGCCTTTGTGTCTCTTGGTACTAGTTTTGTTGGTAAGGTTCTCTCATTTATTAGTAGTTATTGAAAGGGGGATTTAGAGGCATAACATGCTACCTTTTGAAATTGATTATCTCATTGGAAAAGTTATATAAGATACTCTTCATATCATTCATCTCTATAGCCAAGGAGGATTGAGTGGATGTGCTTACCTGAGTGGGTGGATATACATACCTAGAAGGTGGGGTTCCTGAGGTACTCAAGGATTCTTCTTTTGAAAGCATTGATATCTCTAGGAACATTAGCATTTGTGGATATGAAGGAAACTTTCCCACATCTATAAAATTATTTTTAGCTCTTACTGCTAGGTCATAAGCGTTTGATAACATTTATCCTCTGAGCAATTGGATCATAATCATAATATCTAAGTTGAAGGCCTTGAGTTAGAAAAAAATAGCCATGCCTATGGGTGGTTAATCCACTATTGGGATCCTTTGTTAGGTCATTTTTAACTTGGTATTAAAATTGACTATGACCTCTTGCATACCCCTCTTGATAGTTATTAGTTATTGTAAGAGGGATGACTGATCCACTTTTCATTGAATCAATTGAAGAATTTGTCAACCAAGTCATATTAAGTGTCGATGGAGTTGTTTGGAAAAGATCAGTACCAATCAAGAGCCCATCCTTTGAAATATGCCACTGATATCCTTAAGGATACTTTATTCACATTGACATAGTGCACAATGCACACATTCACAATATCTTGGAGATGTTATGCTATAGTCTTAAAATCCTCTCCTGAGAACTTAGGGAGCACCTTTAAAGAATTCATAGTAATGGGGTCCCACATAGCTAGGGGTGTTAGAGGGATAAGTGGGTTGTCACTATCCTATGATATGAAGTTCCTTGGTGGTCCTTAAGTATCCATTTATTGTCACTGAACAACACTAGACCCTACAGTCCTTTAGCAAATTGGAGCTCCTAGAGGTAGTGTTATCAAGATTGGATTATTTACTATTTATGACCTTGTTATATTCCTTTGACTCATAAACTTGGGATCTTAGTCAACCAAACTAGTAGATTGATCCTATCAGGTATGCCAGAAAAGAAAAACTATTGACACCTAAAACTCTCACTACAAGTTTAATTGCCTCCTATGGGAAGATTTATAGGCATGGGAAAAAATTGTGATCTATAAATTAACCTCTAAGATTTTATAAGTTGGCTCTTCATTTTAAGTTGGGGGGAAGGGAAAAGGAAAGAAATGCAAATAATACTAAACTAACACTAACTGAGGTGATACATCAAGAGATTTAAAGCATTAACCTATAATTGCATAAAATAGATTGGCCCTTAGTTATTAAAAACCATAAAGAAGAATAAATCATGAATTAAGACCTATAATGCAAGCAAAGATCAATACTATAGAAGTAGAGGAAAATAAATAATAGACAAAGATGACTTCCCACTCAAATTGACATAAAACATCAATTCCTCTTCATTACTAGATGGATAATAGAATATAGAAAGGACTCAAGGGCATAATACAAAACATATAATAACACTTATAAGGAACACTTATTAATTTTAGAGAATGAAAAACCCTAACTATTATTACTTCCATTCTATTATAAATGACTATTTACAAAAGTAGCAAATACCAATAAAATGATAAGCATGCTTTTTCCAAAAAGGATGAGCCTAGAATATATAGGTGAGATGGCCTCTCATGGGAATGATACCTAAAAATATTGGTACTCACACCCATGATGATGCCATTGTAATTGAATGAGGGACTCAAGCTCATGAGTGAAGTTAGCCTCTATATCTCAGATATTGTGTGATCACTTTGTCCTATTAAGGCCATGACACTTAGGAGAAGTGAAGTGATGCCCCATGTCTATATCTAAAGATGATTTTTTATGCCATGACCCCTTGACCTTGGTCATAAAAATTTGACAAATAACACTTTAATTTTGCTTAAAGTGTTCTAAAATATTTATTGAGAGAGGGAGGGGTCCACATCTTGTCTAATGGCACTACTTCTAGTTCTAACAAGAAAACCCTTATATATAAAGAGCACCATGGTGCCATGTGGAAAGGCTTGTCTCCTTATTTTTATAACCATATGGTGGGTCTCTCTCTTTTTCTTGTTGGCCAATGGTGTAACTCTAAGGTCTGAAAAACCAAAACTACTCATAGATAAGTGTGGGGATGACACGTGTCAATATGGCATTTCTTAAGATAAAATAGACACTTCTTTAGCAAGGTTGAGCATAGGGGCACTACGTATAAAACCCACATTCACAAAAAATGGTTATATGGGGCCATATCTATTATTAGCCAATGTCACTATCCAAAGGTTTGAAAAAAATGAACTGACCTTAGATGAGCATTGGACCACCATGTGTTGAGACTGCACTACATTAGAGGGAAATGAGAACTTATTTGGGCTAAGGAAGTGCCATGATAACACATGGGGTTAATCAGAAGGAGTTGTATACTTAGACAAAATTTTCAAAAAGGACCTCAATAAGGAGGGACTAAGAGAAGAACCACAGAAGGCACCAAGCAAGTCTGAGGCAAAAAGGGTTGACTTCTCTAAAATGAGAAAACATGAATTTTGATACACATCTCCTGACAAATTTCAAGATTTAGTTGGACACCTATCTCTAGGTTAATAAATAACCTTCAATCAAAGTGATATGTCATCCTTTTGACCACTTCATAATAATCCTTTGTACATTGAGGTTTACATAATGTGGCACAAAGTAAAATGCATCCTCATAGATAATGGATCAGGCCTAAATATTGTGTCTCTTAATCTCATCAATCTTCTTGGGTACACAATAATAGATCTAAAAGTAGAAACAATCACCATCTAAGCCTATGATAATTAATAATGAGAATCACAAATCACCATCCACTTGCTAATTATCATTAGGTCCTTGACCCATGATATACTTTGTCATGTGTTAGATCTTGACTTGTCATATAACATGCTTTTAGGTAGACCTTGAATACATGATATTTGTGCAGTCCCATTGACATTACACCAATGTATCAAATTCTCTCATTTAGGAATGAAGGTGACTCTTCCAAGAGATTTGCATCCATATGAACATTGAAAACATTTGGAGGCTATGTTTAAGATCTATAACTACTATTTCAACATGAATCTAGTTGGCAAGAAGGACAAAGGGAAAGCAATATTTTTTGATTTACCAAAGGCCATTTGCATTAACCCTAATACCCTTGATTCACTTTTCCACATACTACCTCTTGAGATTTCCAATCATTATACTATTTTAGATAACAACCCAGGAGAATACTTGACCCATGACACCTTTCACATTGAAAATATTCCATAAAATCCCAATTCCTTTGGAAGACTAAAATCCAAACCACTCATGCAATGGTAAAGAAAGGGAAAAGGCCATCTGCATAGTCCAACACCTATTGTTTTCATACTAGCCTTTGGCTAAGAACATGAACCTCTTGAAAGAGATGAATCATGGTTCTCTAATGACAAATTGGATAATTGCTATAAATATTCCAAGTATCCCATTTCAAATTAGATCATGGTGTTTCAAGACTATGAAGGAAGAGGCCTTAGGCTGAATCAACAAAGAACACTTGAGCCAATTTCTATGACTAAGTACAAGGAACATATGGACTTGGATTTAAACCACTTGAGGATGACCCCACATATCATAGTTGAGTTTCATCACTAATTACTAGTGATGCTGATGTCAATAGTGAAGTAGAGTCTGATCATATCCCATTCAATGACCTACACCATACCAATTTATTTAACGATAATGCCATTTTTACCCTTCAACCAGTCAGTCATCATAATCCATTACCATTATATTATCCCTAACTAATATACTAGGGCCAACAAGAATCCAATGTATTGGTTGATGAGTTCTAAAATGGTTGATGAGTTCTAAAATGACAAGGCCTTCTATGATTTTTTAGGCCTTAGGGATAATGTTCTATTGGGAGACCACAAAAAAGGGTTCTCAATCAAGTTGGATCTTATAGCCTATTTTGGAGAGTGGGTGAACACCCTTAGTCAAAAACAAATAAATAAAACATTGAGGTCCTAAATTGAAAACCTCTTTGAGGTGATTTTTGACTAGGGAAAGAGTAAAGATAAAGGCTAGTCTAGTTGTGAAACCCTATTTCAAGCACCATTAGACAGGGGTGTTCAACCTTCTTCAAATATATACTAAGAGACCAAGAATAATGAAATTATCTACAGGTCCAAGTTTAATCTTGAAGAAGAATAAGATTTTGATCAAATCATCTAAGATATCGATGATAGTGGACTTGCCTATGGGTCCAAATTTAGTTTTAAAGAACAATAAGCTTTTGACCACATCATTCAAGAGTTCCAAAAATCATTTATTACATGGCCATCCCTTCCATTCTAATTCATCATGTCTAGGATAACTTGAACAACCATTCCTAACAAAGGACTCTAATATAGCCAAATAGTTTAAATATTTGCCCATTATTCTTGAAGATGGTTAGCATTATTTTTGAAGATGTTTCAACCCTTCTAGTGGAAGATACTTCAAAGGTAAAATTTGGGACTTTAGATGACCCAAAATGGATCAAATTAGGCCCATCCCTCACTAAGGAGGAGATTGAAGTTTTTAAAATCGTATTAAGGGAATTTGTAGATATATTTGCATGGGCCTATTTTGACATGCTTGGTTTGGACCCTACCTTGGTTATTCACCACCTTGAAATACATCTTGATGAAAAACTAGTGAAGAAAAAGCTATGAAAAATTCATCCTCGCATTACTATATTAGTCATGAAAGAGTTGGAGAATCTCTTGGAAGTGAGATGTATTAGGCTAATCAACTATCCTAAATAGATTTCCAATATTATACCCATTATTAAAAAGCTAGAAGGAATAAAAATCTGCATTGATTTTAGGGCATTAACAAAGTTTTCCTAAGGATATATTTCCATTATCAAACATTAACATGATTATTTAATTCATAACAGATTATGAAATTCTTTCTCTAATGGATGGATTCTTAGGCTACAACTAGATTTAAATAACACTAAAAGACCAACACAAAACAACATTCACCACTCTATGAGGAACATTCTATTATCAAGTTATGCCATTTGGTCTCAAGAACATAGCGTCCACTTATCAAAGAGCCATGACAATAATATTTCATGATATGATGCATGCCATTATTGAAGACCACATTGATGACATATTAGGCAAATCAAAGAATAGGGCTTATCATCTAATAACATTGAGGAGGATATTTGAGTGACTATATGAATACAAGTCAGGTTCCACCCTAAGATATGTGTTTTTAGAGTTAATTATGGTAAATTTATTGGTTTTATTGTGTATTGTAAGGGCATAAAAGTTGATCTAGCCAAAGTATGAGCCATAAAAAACATTCCACCACTAACCAATTGAAGCAACTCTATAGTTTTTAGTGTAAAGTTCAGTCTATTAGATTCTTCATATCTTAATAGGTTGACAAGTGTCATCCTTTTACATAAATTTTGAAGAAGGGTGTCACATTTCTTTTTAATGATGATTGTGAGAAACCTTTTCAATAGCTAAAGGACTATTTAACAAACCTACTAGTTTTATTACCTCCTATACTATGGAAACCATTCCTTCTATATCTATTAATGATAGGAAAATCCTTGGTGGCACTTCTATCTCAACACAACGATAATGGAAAAGATCATGTTGTGTATTATCTAAGTTGTACATAGGCCATGTATGAACATAATTATACACCCATTGAAAAAGCTTGTTTAGTTATAGTCTTTGCAACTCAAAAACTATAATATTACATGTTAAACAATAAGACCATGGTCATTTCAAAAGTAGATCCACTCAAGTATCTACTATCTAAAATAGCTTTACAAGGCTATATGGCCAAATGGATCATGCTTCTCAGTGAGTTTGAGATAGAATATGTAAACTAGAAATCCATCAAGGGGTATGTTTTAATAGATCAACTTGCTAAAGTACCCCTTGTAAATATAGAGCCACTGACATTCCAATTCCCAGATGAATCCATTATGACCATCATTAAAACACCTCTTGAGGAACAACACTAGAATATATATTTTGATGGTTCATTCATAGCACATGGATTAGGGGTAGACCTTTTATTTATCACTTCATAGGGGGATATAATCCCTAAGTCATTCAGAATAAACTTTCCTTGTACTAATAACATGGCCGAATATGAATCACTTTAGCAGGTATTTGATAGGAATTAAAATGGAACATACATAATCTAAAGGTTTATGGTGATTCATAGTTAATCATCAATCATGTTATATACCACTTTTAGACCAAAGATGAGAAGCTAGTTCCCTACAAGGCCATGGTTGACACTCTTAAATAGTAAATTACCGATACCCGTTTGAACATATACCAAGGGCAAGTAATAAAAAAAGAGATGCCATGGATACCATTGGATCTTTGATTAAACACACAAACATGGCCAAAGACTACCAAATTCTCATTAAAAAATCTAATATTGCTAGCTCATGAACCATCAACCATCATAATTATCTAAAATATTTCTAGTCCCAGCTCTACTTGGTGTTTTAACCTTTACACCTACCCCCATGACCAAATTATACCACCAAAATTATCCCATAAATAGTCTAAAGCCTTTATCCATAATTGCCAATGTTCTACCTTACTCAAACCAACCCTATACCACTATAGTTTTGATGGAACTCTGCTTCATTATTTACCTTTGGTAGAATCTATACTAGAATTATGGGAAGTTTATAAAGGGTTATGTGGATCCCACAGTAGTGGGGCCATCCTATCCAAAAATATCTTGTGTATTGGGTACTATTATCCAATAATAGATGTAGATGTAGTTACATATGTGAAAATATGTGATAAATGTTAATGACATGCCAATCTAATTCATGCCTCAACTAAGACATTAAAATGAATGTTGACACCATGGACATTTTATAAATGGGACCTTGATATCATTGGGAAGATAAACCCCACCTCATTTGATGACCATAAACATATCCTTACTATCACGAATACTTCACTAAGTGGGTTAAAGCTATACCCCTCACTCGTGACTAAAAAGAAAATTTCCAAATTTATATTTAACCATCTTATTTGACACTATAGTATCCCTTTCAACATTATATCTAATAATGGTGGATCGAACAAAGATACTGAATCTCTATATACCAGGTATAAGATCACTCAACAGTTTTCCATAACATATTACCCTCAAGGTAATGTCTGGGTAGAAACATCAAATAAGACCATTATCAACATCTTTTAAGATATTATCAATGATGCAGGCCATGATTAGTACCTCCAAATATTCTTATCCCTCTAGATATACTATAACAATCAGTGCACTCCCATAAGTGCCACTCTATACTCACTTGTTTATGGTACTAAAGCCATCCTTCCCATTGAGGTTGAGCTACCTTCATTATTCATCTCTCTGAATCATTTCCTAGATAATGTAGACTATTGATTAGCTCACCTACAAGAGATAGAATTATTTGATGAGAAACATTTGTCCATAATTAACCAATTGAAAACATATTAGAATCAACTCTGTGGCCACTAGAATCAGTGCATGAAACATAGTGAATTTAAGCTTGGTGATCTTGTTCTCAAAGAGAACCAAAAGAATACCATAGTTGAAAATAAATATAAATACAAGTTCAAACCTAACTGGGTAGGTCCTTTCATCATTATTATAGATTATGGAATTGGAACATACAAGATCACCACACTAGATGGGGACAAACTTGATGAGTCGATGAACATTATATACCTCAAGCATTACTTCACTTGAGTGACTTAGTGTATTGTCTATGAGGACCATTTCAAGTTGTAACATATTATCAATATTCCTCTTTATACTATACCATTCTTCCATCCTACCCTACCATTATACCATTCTATCACTTTACCATTCCACCATTCCATTCTATAAAATCATTCATATTATACCAAACCCTATTTTGAACCTTCTTACTTATCCCATTTAACCTTGGTTCATCCATTGGTTCCACTTTCAGCACAAAGAATCAAATCAATTTCAGTAATTATTTTAAGAATTATAGATAGAGGCTATATTTTGGAGCAATATGATAGAAGTTTGGTAGTTGCATATTTCATTTCTTGTTCTATTATATATCATGTTTATTTATGTGGGCCTATTTATAACCACCTATGGGAAAATCAGTGTATCACCGGTCTTGCTACTAATTATAACCACCTATGGGAAAATTAGTATCATTAATCTATGCCATTTATTCCTAGTTATAACCACCTATAGAAAAACTAGGGGAAACATTTTTTTATTGTGCCTTGACATACCAACTTGCCATTCCTATGTCTTACTATGCCATAATGCCAACTATGCTTATTTTGTTTGAATTGGCTATTATACTAGTCAGATTACTTTGCTATAAGGTAGAAATACTATGAATTGAGGCTATTTTGGGACTTTATGGGTTGTGCTCAATACTTGTTGAGGTTATCCTAGTCCCCCTTTTCCATATGATCTTGTTATTTTTTGAGCAACCTTTTAGTTTGAATGCTCTCACCATTTTATGCGATTAGACCATTTAGTATCTAATTATTATTTATTGAGTTAAGATGCTCTAAAAATACAAAAAACATTTGAAAACCATTTAGAAAAACCAAAAAAATCAAACACTTCTTTACCTAAAGGATTATGGGAACCCTCACTTAGTCATAAGAAATCACTTGTCATTTAGTTTCTCCATCCTTTTTGGTCTTTTTATCCCATGCTCTCACCATTTTTTGAGTTCATTCCCATATTATTATATCACATCCACCATGGTTTATTTTCATCATTTTCTTCTATCCCATTTCTTGGGAGAAATACATTCACCCTGAAGTTTTTATTAGATATCATGTCCACAGAATTATGTAGGCAAAGTCCACTTGCCTAGTGCATATAGAGACAACTCAGCCACCCCCTTCCTTTACCTATATTCCCCCATATTTTTTGTTTGTTAAGTTTTCATCTATTTTCTATGGGTAATGTTCACCATCTTATTTGTGTTGCATTTTTTGTACTAACATTGTGACTGACAATCTTTTGTTCATTTGTTTTTCATTTCATTTTGATTATTTGTTTGTCTTTTTGTTTGTGTGCCTATTTGTTTGCTTTAAGTATTGTTGCCTTGATTTAGGCCTATGTGAATTCATTAGGTGATTTCTTGTGTATTATTCTTGAATCTATCCATATTCATACATCAACATTGTCATCATAGTTTTTATCATTAGTGCATTGTTTTCAATTGAGTATTAGATATCGAGAGTCAATGCTTATGCATATTTTGGCCAAGTCCTCATGGTGTTCTATCAAAATGCCTACCATCATGTGATACATGAAAAATTAGCTTCAATAAGTTTACATAATAATGCATCATCAATATCTCCTTGGCACTATCACTCATAACAATTCTGATCTACTCCAAATCATATCCTAAATAGAGTAATTAAACAACAAAAGATTTTCAACCTTTGTTAGTTCAAACAAGCATCTCCTTACTAGTAGGTTATCCTAGTTCATATTTATCCTTTGTATCAATTTAACATCTTTCTATTTGCCATCATCATTTCATATCATGTTTTCCATAATCAGGGTACAATGCTTATAACTACCTTTGGGAAAATCATTGCACACCATCCCAATTGCATTTCTAATGATTATAGCTGCCTTTAAGTAAATCATTATGTTTTCACCAATTTGAGGGTTAATGATTATAACCTCCTTTGGGAAAATCATTCACTTTATTCAACCCAATAGGGAATTTTTTTCCATAATTAGGATACTAATGATTATACCTGCCTATAGCTAAATCATTATATACTATCCTACTTTCATTCTTAGTGATTCTACCTAACTTTAGGCAAATCATTATGTTTCCGTCTATTTGGTCCACTCATTTCCTTATTTCAAGGGACCATTTTCTGACCTCTTTTCCAATTTCTCCCTTGAGGGGGCACCCTATAGTTCATCCAATACCATTGAATTTGTAAGCACATAAAACATTTTAATTCTTTAAGAAGACATTACTGTGATTACAACTTGCAATGCCTTCCCAAACAAGGGAAAACTATAGACATATAAAATTGGCCACCAATGGCTTTATATTATGCTTTGGATCAATTCTTACCAACCTTGGCACATCTAGCCTAAGAATCTCTAAATGTCTCAAATTTGGCTTATAAAATAATTAAATGGGATCAAATACACACATCAATTAATTTAAAAATCTTCAAAATTTAAAAAAGCATAAATAAAATTAATTAACATACAAATTAAATTTAATTAACCATGAACAATTAAATAAATTATCAAAAAGGAAATTCAAAAAAATCAAAGAATATCCTAGGAATCAATCATTACCTTTTTATGAGTTGTTCAAAATCCAAAATATTCCACCCATGCCTATTCATTGCTAATCATGAGGTATGGACACCTTTTAACTATACTAGGGTTATTTAACTCATAAAGGTAAGGTTTAAACCCATTCCAAGCCCCAACTATACCTTAACTCACCTTTGGTTGAGGTTAGTTGCTAAACCTATAAATACAAGCCTATACCTCTTCATTTAGAGAGCTTAGATAGAGAAACGTTATAATGCAGGTTTTAGAGCAAGATTGCATGACAATAGTGTTATAATGCCAAATTATCAAGACAAGCCATGAAAATACATCAATCAAGCATGATCCAAACCATGGTTCCAAGGGGATAAGGAGCCATACAACTCCATTTGCCAAAGATCTTTTGAGTACAAGCTGAGCAAGACAAATGAAGAAATATCTTAGAGCATTAAAGGAAGGTAAGAAAGGTATGTTTTCTTGCATTTTAGTTGTGATTTTTCAATTGGTTTTAATCACCATGCTCCTCCCTTTGATCTAGGAAATATAGTGTTATGCTTGTTAGTGTGTTTATTATCATTTTAATTGAATTTCATTGTGAAGCTAACATATGATCTAACCACCCTTCTTGGATTCCTTGATTACAAGTCTAGGTACACTTAGTTTTACTTTATCCTTATCATTTTTTTTGTTGCATTTATAAAATAAAGAGGGGGGAATGTAATCACATAATAATGACACTTGAGTGATAAGAATGCTACTTGAGACCACCTATCCATATCTTAGCCCTAGACCTATATTAAGGCCTATTTTCACACTTATCCAACCTTTATATGGGACAAAAACATCCCTATTCATCCCTAAAATAGTTCAGACCCTCATTCTTATATCTTGTCCCTTTGTGCCTTAGGTTTTACCACCTAGACACTAACACTATAATAGGGATAGTATCACCACATGGTGCTAGTGCCCAAATTTTGATGTTATTTTCCTTTCCATTCTCTTTCCATAAACATACACATTCTTAAATATTAGAGCTCCTAGGGTTAACCTACACCTCTTTTAGCACCCACACAAGCACCAAAATAGTATATATACATGAATTTTACCCCTCAAACCATTGGATGGAAAGGAGATGTAAATTACACATACAAACTTATAACAAGTTGTGCACATTCAAGGTTATTAATCCATATTATACCTTTACTTTTACATACAACCATCTACAATAATCCTAATCTTAGATTACTTAGATTTATAGTCGCAAGCCTATTCAAAGAACTCAAGTCAATAATCATACTAGCTTCAATTGTACTTACAACAACACTTAGGTGGGGAGAACTACATCGGCCTTGATACCTCTTCTGAGTATTACTATGTAGGTAACTCTCATCACAATGGGGTGTTAAGGATGTCTAACCTACCCTCCTAACAAACACACTTACTACTTATATCAAATAGATACCCTAAAAATATAGAGGATTAGGGATTGCTCATAAAATCCATCAAAATAGGTCATCTATAGGATTTTAAAACTTATGCATGTAGAAACAGGCTTAACAAAACTAGACATAGGTGCACCCATAAACTCATAACAATTCTGCATAAAAGACACTACCACCAAAATAGGGACACTAGCACCATATGATGCTACTATCTAGGAGTGGTTTTGACACCTAGATATTGTTTATGACAATCATACCAATCTCTACCTTAGTTTTCAACCTTTGAATCATCCATCTTAGTCATTTTCTAGCTAAATTCTCATTTGCATTATTTATTTCTATTTTTAGAAATGTCAAATTTAGTCAATTCTATTATAGATCAATGGTTGTATTTATTTCATATTTCTACCCCAATTTATTATACTTAGCTATTTAAAAACATAGGAATTACATTTATCTAAGAACTAAAAGGTTAAGAATAGGTGCATATGCCACTCAAAATACACCAAATTATAAATATATTATACACATTATACCAAAACTCATACAACAACTCTACCAAGATGCACCATTTGAGATTTATCTACTGAAATTGTTGGCTTCTTTGATTATTATGATCAAGATTTTTCACTGTCAATGAACTTGGCACTATTTTATATTATTGTGAGTTGATATGGTTATACTATTTAACTCAAACATGATTGTCTAGATTATGATACATTTGAGTTGTGTGAGTGAAATTTTGAGATCTCAATGGACTTGGCATAACTCACCCTTATATTAGATTGGGGGCATGATCACCTTTCAATTCTCCTCTTCACATCTATAAGGTTTAATTTTAAGCCTCTCTCCCATAATTCAATAAGTATCATTACCAAGGTAAATTATCAAGGGGCAATATGGTTGCTTCGACACACATATGTACTCCTTCCTTGCTCTTTTTTTTCAAGAAATTTAAATTTTTCATTTTTATATTATATGCACTAATTACACATGTAACATGCTCTTGGTTACATTCCACACACACACACACACACACACACACACACACACATAATTTAAACTAGGATCACAAAGTAAGGTGTGTTGTGCACATCACAATGCACATTTTCTTTCTTTTAAACTATTAATTTCATCCTTATGCATTACTATATTATAGGGGTTTTAGATGCTTAAGTCTATATTTATATGTTAAAATAGTCTTTTACACCTAAAATCACTCAAGGCTCTACCCTTTAGTTCTAGACCATCCTTGTAGCCGATAGTCTGACCTTCACCATCCCACTAGGTTTAAATGCTTATCTTGTAGTTTGAACTTGATGTTCTTATTACCTAGATCACCTATAACCCAAAATAAACATTAATTATGATATATATCCTTAAATATTAGTTATAGAGCTCCAAAAACCTTCCATATTCATGTAAATTATGTTCAAAATTAGATGGTAACATTGACACTACTGTCCCAGTCCTAATGCAAGTATCTTTACCTTCTAAACACTCAAATTTCTAAATCTTATAAAATATATAGGTCAACCTATTATGTTTCATTAAACTTTCATTATAAAATTTTAAAAATAGGTGGTATAAATACAATTTAAAGCCAACTAATTATCCATCTAGAAAATACCAAACAAACACCTATTCAAGCTCATTCAATTAACTACACAACTAAGTCTTACTACCCTATTTTCCATGTTTATATATCAATCATAGAAGTAGTCATATATTAGGTCTAAAAAATTCAAAGAATAAACCATGAGAAATATTTATCATGTCACAAGCTAGATCACTACATTAAATTACATGTAACATTCTACACCATTGTTCACATAAAAGCCAACACATAGGGTAGAACTACATATGTCTAAGGCCCTCTTCAGAGTATTGGCTATGTAGGAAGTACTCATTAATAAAGGGGTAATTAAGGTCAAATCAACTTCATGAGCCCACAAACCTATTTTTGGTAAGGTGACAAGACCTAAGAGAAGTATTTAGAGTTTTAGATAAATACAATCATACAAAGTCTATGTGTATAATCCTGATAGAGCATACAAAAAGAGATTAAAATCCTAGAAAAATGAAACTGTTAAATTCAAATAAGGTTTTGTATGTTGGGTAGGACAAAAACATCAATATGAGGACACTAAAATCAATGTTAGCATTTAGAGGTTGATGTTAGTGTTAGTGTAAGAAAAATAGTCAAAAACCTAAATGAATGGAACATCGAGCTGAGATGCAGGATTGGAAGGAAGTTGAGTAATAGTGATAGTTCAGAATTGAATAGTAAATAATATATGCTTTCTTATAACCCTTTTCCACATAATTTCACATAATTTTTATGTTTTAGATTAAGGTAAAAGCAGGTTTTGAAGGGGCCCCGAAACCCTGTTACAGAATTAAGAAAGATAAGGCATTAACAAGCACCAGGAAAGACATTCCTGAAACCTACTAAAAGTAGCAGCATCCTACGGTATTTCAGAGATTACATCTATGTTCATTATACATTCAGCCCCCTAATTTCCAATTAATTTTTATGTTTATTAGACATGATTGAATGAATTTATTGTAAATATTATATTACATTTCCTAGATTTGAATATTAAATTGATGCATTCAAACATTTTATTTCCATGGGATATTTGTGTGAAGACCCATTTTAAATAAAACACTTTGCTATTTTTAATTAATGCATAAAAAGTTTGATTTGATGTCTTCTTTTTTTCTTGACTTAGTTTGCCACAAACTCATAATGAAGAATAATATAAATATATTATGGGTTAGGCAACCTTGAGAGAGTTATAACTACATATTCTGCATGCTCAAAACATACCCAATGTAGTTTTATGTGTTGTGTAAATAGAATCTCGATCAAGGTATTTGACCTCCTCTTCCCTAAATATATGAAATTAAATGAACATTCACATAAACCATATTTTGGTTCAAGTGGATGATGACATAATAGCTTGAAGTGATGAATGACCAATGTTGGCTTAGTGTATAGGCTCCTTCTCAAGTCTAGTAATATATTTGATCAGTAAAGGCTTCAACTTAGGGAAGGTTATATGGTTCATTATCACTTGGTAAATGAATATGAATGATTTGTATATATAGGGATATCTAAGACATAATATACACTATTGATAACCTTGGTAAAGTGTACCATGTAAAATCAAAGGCATAGGAAATTAACACAAGGCTGAAGGACTCACACAAGTATATAAGACATATTCGATAGTAGACATGTAATTGCTAAATATGTCCTTGGAGATATAGTTGTCCATAATGGTGGAAAGTAACTCAAAAGATAAATAAATAAAGTGTTAAATCTGAAATGGATGAATGTTGAAGACATCTAAAAGCATTAAATATTAGAGAGAGTAGTGTGGGGTAGTAAATGTTGTAAAAATGGTTAAATATACACAAGTAGACTAAGTGTGAAAAAGGGTAAAGTAAACTAAATAAAAGGGTATTATACTAAAATTAGGTGAGTGAGTTAATGCATGCATGCATCAAAGTATATAAATAATAAATTAAAGTGTGTACCTTGATTTACATAGGAAGGATGTGTGAATCAAATGATGATCAAGATATGATCCATCCACATGGATTTTTTGCTTCTTGGAAAATTTAATATACTTGAAAATAATGTCCAATTACAATAAGTAATCAATATTGCATCGATGTGAAATATAATAACTTTAATAAATATAATTTGAAAGATAAACATAAGAACAAATAAACTATTGGTATTCTAATGATGCCACCATAGCTTGAAAATTGTAGGCACTAAAATATGGTATTATACATTTATCAATGTCATATTTGACTTAATTTCATCTTACTTGACTTCTGCATAAACATATGGCCTTTGCACACCCTTCTCTCACATCTACATGCTTTATATGGGTCCAACCTTTAATATTTTCTATCAATCACCTTTATTTAGTCTATATAACCTATTTAAAATCATATTTAAAATCTCTCTATATCATCTTATTAGTATGCCTACTTTCTTGATAAAATTGTTGAACTCAGATGCCTACAAAATTCTACAGGTATCCAAACTTGATAAAGTCATCCGATGCCAAACAATGGTCATATTTCAATTTCAAAATCATCTACATGGGTTGGACTATATATTTTGCATGTCGATGGTATGAGAAAGTATCCAAAGATTCCATATAAATACACAATAGTACTAAGCCTATTCCCTACATGCACATTCAAAGTGACCTCCCTATTCTTTCCAATTTAGTAATCAGTCACAAGTCATTGGTACTGGCCAAGACTAAAGCAATTAAAAACAAGTTAAAGTTTCCATTTTCTAAGTGTTGAAAGCTAGCTCACAAGTTTCATTCATGAAAAGAACATTATTTCACACATACACCTAATGGGGAGAAACACATGTGGTTTAACTTCCCTCTTTAAAGTATCAAATATGTATATAGTGCTCAACCATTCATTGGGGAGTGGTTGGGGTCAATTCAACACATTGTTCTTCCCCTTTATAAGCCTAAACTTAGTGTCAAAAGTGGGCCCAGGGTCTCAAAGAGAAGGATAAAAGTCTATGGATATTATGCACATATTGATCCTTTATATCATACATAGATGGATTGCAAATAAGTGCAATGGCCTATATTGAAACATATAATAAAAACCCATAAAAATAATACCGATAATATATAGATAGTAACAACTATCGATACCATTTAGAGGTTGATGATTTTGTCCAAGTGTATACAAAGGCCTAATTCCTAATTTGAGCAAGTCTTGATCTAGTTTCTCACCTTTTTTTATATGCATTCAATTTTTAACCTACATAATATAATAATACACTAAGTATCTTATTCCCTTAGGTCATATCTATTTATAGTAAGTATTATATTCAACATACCCACCTTGGATTTTATTTGAAAAGTGGGGACCCCCTTTGTTTTAGATAAAGGTAAAAACAAGTTTTGATGGGATCCCGAAACCCAAGTACAAGGAACAAAAGATAAAGCTTCAATGCCCATAGGAAGAACCTAAAAACTAATATAGAGAAGTAGCAAAAATAGGTTTTATATGGACTTGAAACCACCAGAGAGACCACTGGTCAAAACCCAGATTTAACATAGATCTAGCTACACCATAGATAGAAGATTACAAAAAGAAACTAGAGAACAGGACTAGAAAACATAACCAACAAGAAGAACCAGACTATTCTTCCAGTTCCAAAATCATTTTCACAGTTTTTGTACCTTTCACAATAGTTCCTGAGTGGTAGTTGCTGCCAACTTGGCTTCCTCTTGTGTAGCCTTCTTTCTTGAGCTTTGTGTCATCCTTTTGCTAGGCCCCTCCAAAGATTTGGTCTCCTCACTAGCTCTTTTTCCAATATTGGCAGCTGCGGCACATATGTTGGACGTTACTTCCTCCATTTTCATTATGTTCTCCCTAATGAGTTCCTGAAGGTTATTCTTGTAATCTTTGAGCTTAACTGGGATATCTCTTATCTATTTTTCCATGTTGTTAATTTTGTTCCATGCAACTTTTTGGTTATCTTCCATAATTTCCACTTTCCTTTTGAGGTCCTTCATCTCCTTACACATTCAAGAATCAAGTTGGAAAGAAGCCTCTGCTTTGCATTTAACCCAACTCGTAGGTGTGTACATTCCATCTTTCTACCTTTTCTCTCTCCATTCCTCAGAATTCTTATTGGGACTGTTCCCACCTTCTTCAAAGTGATCCTCTCAGCCCCTTTGATACTGTTCTTTTGTTCCAATTTGAATTTCCATGTCCATTTCTTGATTGTCATCCTGAACTGTATTTTCCCTTTCGTTTCTTGAAACAGGGTCCTCTATAGGTCCATCCTGGACAATATCTTCTTCTGACACTTTCTGATTTTCCTCAGTTTCTTCTTTACTATTTTTAAATTCCTCCTCTTTGCTGACTCCTTCTTTCTCATTCTTCTCTTGACATTCTTCATCCTCATTTGAATTTGTATTCTAGCTTTCAGTACCTTCTTCTTCCTCCAGATTTTCCTCCCTAGGTTTATCAATTCTCTCCCGCTCTGTATCTTCTTCCACATTCTATTTTTTGGTGCTGGGGAAAATTAGGCCTTCATGTAGGATAGGACGTGTTTCCTTCTTCCTGTGAGCAAATAAACTTAGGACCAAAGAGAAGTGCAGGTAAAAGGGAAAAGACAATCGTACCTTCTATTTGAAATGATTAAGGAAGACAAAGTGGAATTTATGCACTCTCTTGCTTCTTCTATCTAGGATGAAATACTCCCTTATACAGCATAAGACATCCCTCCATATCCCCTTAATCTATTCCAATTCATAGAAATCCCCATTCTTGACCAGCTTCTGCTCTTCCACATCCATCTTAGGGAACTTACAAAAGGCCTCATTCGAAATGCTTGTCTGCTTGGAGAATTTAAGTCCATCCGTAGGCAGCCCTGTAACCTCTGATATAAAATCCTCAGTTAGGTTCACTGTGATACCATGCAAAGTGACCCTTTCATCAATCCAATTTTTGAAAAAAGCCATAGTGAAATGTGGTTTTGACCCATGTAGCCTTTCCATATAGTTCACGACTTTTCCTTTCTATAGAATTCTCCAGACATCTTGTTTCTCTCTCCATTCATCACAGTTTTTGGGCTCCTGCTTCCTTGGTTCTCCCTTCCTTTCGTGAGCCATACTCATCTCCTTTGAAACCCAATCGCTATGAAATTTACAATGATCCCACCTGCTGCCAATTTGATTTGAAAGTCGACTTTGTTTGGGCACATTCAGGATCCGCTTCTCACTCTCAAGAGCCTTCCTCTTTAATGATTGTAGACCTATCCCCGCAAAGCCACTCCTCCTACTCATTATATTTCTATTACAATCTAATATTTCCTTCCTTTGCATGATTTACATCATGAAGAATGAGTTCCCTCAATTCCACATTCTTTTCTAATGTTTCCTTCCACCTCACTTTTTGTCCTGTCCAGACTACACAGTTTGCTAACCAATCTGCAACTCCATTGGCTTCACGATAGGTGTGGGTTATAGTCACTTTCTCAAATTTTTTTATTAAGGTTTTCATCTCCATTACCATAGCCTCTATAGTCCAAGACACAGTATTTTTATTGTTAAGAATATTTATGATGTTCAATGAGTCCCCTTCTAGCCACAATTTGGGATATCCCGAATCCACAGCTATTTTAATGGTCTGAAGGGCAGCACTAGCTTCGGTAATGTGGCAGTTCGATTTACCGATGGGGATTGCAAAAACATCAATAACCTTTCCCGTATGGTTTCTCAAGACTCCACCACAACTTGCATTCCTCAGATTCCCTTTGGCAGCTCCATCAAAGTTTCCTTTAATCCACCCTTGAGGGAGAGCATTCCATGTAACTCCTAATCTGGGATTATCAGGTTTACCTTTAGAATTTTCTGTACTTAAGGGATTATCCACTTGGAGAGTTGAGCTTGGATTCTTTTGTGATAAAAAATTCTCCTTAATAGCTCTAATGATGTTCTGTCCTACCACCCATCCAGGGAGTTCTTTATTTCTAAAAATTTGGTTATTTCTTTCCTTCCATATTCCCCACCAAATATGTGGAAGAGTTAGTTTCCATAAAAAAATTACTTCAAAATTCTTGGAGGGGCAGTACCAGCTTTTAAGAGATAATTCCATGTTTTTATGATGGATCCATGCAATGCCCCACAGATTGAGGATCTCTTTCTAGACTAGATGTGTAAAAGAACAATTTACGAACAAATGATCTCTATCTTCAAGGCCCTTCTTACAAAGAATGCACCTATTCACAATATATATTCCTCTTTTCTGTAAATTGTCCAAAGTTAAGATTTTGTTTTGGAGAAGGGTCCAGAATTTTTTTTTTTGATTTTAGGGATGAGCCCCTTGATCCAGGCCTTCGTCCACAATGGTTTGTTGCCATTTCCCTTTGAAGTGAAAATGGAAGAAACTTTAAACTGTTTGCTTGGCTCATTATGCCAAACAATCTTATCTTCAAGATTAGGGTATAGAGATATAGCATATAGGGATAGTTAAATATCCTTGAAATCTTGATCATAGTCAGTGAGGTTCACCCAGGAGTTGTTTTACCAGTATTGGTTAACCATTATTCCCACTCTTTGCTTGCAATAGTCTATAACATCTTTATCATGGATTTCATCTTGCAAAGGTTTTCCTTTTAACCAAATATCTTCCCAAAATTTCACCTTTTTGCCATTGCCAACTTTCTAGGAACTTCCTTCTTCTAAAACATGTTTAGTCCCCTGGACTGCCCCCCATATGGCAGAAGGATGGGAAATGTTTGGATTAGAAAAGAATTCAGGGAGAGACTTTGCCTTAAATAAGTATTTGTGCTTCCATATTTTGCTCCATTCTTTATTTTCCTGATAAACCCTCCAACCCTACTTAGCTAAGAGAGCTGTGTTCATACCTCTAATTTTCCTTATTCCTAGTCCACCTTCCCTGACAGGTTTATAGACGTTATCCCATGCTATTAAAGGCATTCTTCTTTTCTCCTCAGTACCTGACGAAAGAAAGTTTCTCTGAATTTTTTCAATAGCTTCAGTAAATTTAGTGGGGATTTTGAAAAGACTCAAAGCATATGTGGGTATGCTTTGAAGACTTGCTTTGAGGAGGGTGAGCTTTCCAGCTTGGCTTAGAAAACTACCTTTCCATCCCGCTAATTTCTTACTAAATTTGTTAATAAGTCCTTCCTAGAATGCTTCAGGAACTTTCATCCCAAAAGGGAGACCAAGGTAAGAGGAAGGAAAAGATTCTATGGAACATTCAAGGATTTTTGATATTTTGTTTTGTCTATGACTTGGGGTATTAGTAAAGAATACTGCACTTTTTTTCTAGTTTATCAGTTGTCTAGAGGCAGAAGACTATAAATTTATAGCTTCCTTTAAAGTTTTGGCTTCTGTGACTTCAGATTGCCCCATGAAGATAGTGTCATCAACAGATTGACCATGGGAACATATTAAAGGATGCGAAGAGGGTTTCAGGCCCTTAAATAAACCTTTACTAACTAAGTCCCCTAAGTATCTCCCCATACTATCAGCTATAATTATAAAAAAAATAGGGGAAATAGGATCCCCCTATCTTAATCCCCTTGACGGATTGAAAAAATGAGATGAACTCCCATTTACCAACACATCAATAGAAGTAGTAGATATCAATTGCTTAATCATGTCAACCACTCTTTGTTCAAAGCCAAAGGCAGTAAGGCTTTTAGAAAGGAATAACCAATCCACCCTATCATATGCTTTAGCAATATACACTTTCAATATTCTTTTGGATATTATCTTATAAAAGGAATTACATAGGCTAATCGGTCTAAACTGATTAGGACTGTTAGTTCCAGCCTTTTTTGGAATCAGACACAGAAAAGTGGCATTAACTTCCTTCAGCATCTATTTGGCTCCAAAGAATTCCTTCACCGCACTACTGACATCTTTGCCAATAAGTTTCCAAAGCTTTTGAAAAAAGAACATGGGAAAACCATCTGGTCTAGGTGCTTTATCTGCTCCTAAAGATCTAACTGCTTTGAAGATTTCCTCCTCCTTAGGTATGGAACATAACATGTTATTCTGCTCCTTCGAGACCAAAGGAGGAACCACGCATAGGATATCAGCCTGACTTTTCAAGTTGATGTTTCTATCAACCTTCATCAGGGAGGAAAAAAATGAAAGCATTTCCTCCTTTATTTCCTTTTCCTCTGTTATCTTTTGATCTCTTTTTTTCAAGTGTTGAATATGAGTTTTAGCTCTATGTTTCAGAGTGGAAAGATGGAAAAAATTTGTATTTTTGTCTCCTTCTTTCAACCACTGCACCCTAGATCTTTGTCTCCAATAGGTTTCTTCCTTTGTTATAATATCTTGGTATTGAACCAATTGTTCACTTTCTTCTCTACGGAAGTCAGAAGTATAACCGTTTTGCTAAATTTTTTCCTGAATTCTACTAATTTCTTCCTTAATAGTCTTCTTTTTCTCAAAGATATTTCCAAAACAATCCTTATTCCATTTCTTAACTTCCTTTTTAACATTTTTGAGCTTGGAAGCCACTCTAAAGAGAGTTGTTCCCTCAATAGGTATATTCCACCACTCTTTTATTTTGCTTTCAAACTGTGGGTTCTGCATCCACATATTTTCAAATCTGAACAGATGATTCTTTTTTTGGTTCAATTTGACCATTGTGAAAATAAGAGGGAAATGATCCGAGCCTATTCTATGGCATGCTTCCAATTTACAGGTATAATCTTTTGTTCAGTCTAGGGAAATGAGAGCCCTATCAAGCTTGGCCTATATACATTCATTATCAAGTCTCTTATTGCTCCAAGTATACTGAGTTCCTTGTAGCTCCACATCCATTAAGCCTTCTTTACTTATAAACTCCATGAGATCAAATCTCCCTTCCATTTGAATAGTATTACCCCCTTTTTCTCATAATCATAGAGAGGAACATTAAAATCTCCCATTATAATCCATCGCCCACAATAATCTTTGCTTCTGAGATTTGAGAAGGTTTCCCAAACCTTTTTCCTTTGGTTCTTGGCATTGGGAGCATAGATATTTACAACATACCAACTTTCCTTTTGGTCAAAACTAGTTATTTTAATAGCCAAATTTTTTTTACTTTCCATCAAAATAGAACCAGAATATTGGTTTTTTTCCATAGCATCATGGTTCCCCTTGAAGCACCTTCAGAGCTGCTGGCCTTAATAGTATAATTTTTAAAATCTTTGATATGTTCTGCTTTCTCTTTACTCATTTTGGTTTCTTGGAGCAGAAGGAAGTCCGGCTTTTGCTCTCTGACAAAATTCCTAACTAAATCGACTTTATATATGCTATTTAGCCCCCTAATATTCCAGCTAAGAATTCTCATTGGTTTTTATTGTTACGGAGCCATTTCGGCAGGGTTGCCAGCTTTCCATCTGCTATATTGTGCTTGCTTTCCATCTATCTATTCCTCTTTGCAGATTTTTTCCTAGGTTTATCTGGAGATCCTACATCTGGTTTTAATTTGGCTTACGGTTCAGTTCCTTTTCCTTCTTTGCTCCTAAGAGGACCATTTCCTTTCACACTACCATTTCTCATCGCCATGTGTTTTGTATTGTTCTTTTTCTCACCTTTTATCTTTTGGTTTTTTGAATTTTTACCGGTCTCTTTCTTTTCTTCTGCCATTAGGGCCTCTTTTACTAGAGTGTTATTTTCATCCTTTGATGCCTCCTACTTTTCCCCCATCTGGGCATCACACATCTCCCCTTCTTCTATATTATTCCCCCCTTCAGGTAATACTTCTCCTTCCTCTAATCCTTCAATATCCTTTACCTTAAAAAGTTGATTTTCTAAACTTTGGGTATTCTGGTTTAGAAAATTAGCTTCTTCTTCTGTTAGATGATCTGGTTTTTTGTTCTCTGATTTCATCCCCTTCTCTTCCATTAGGGGACTAATTTTTTTTAATATGGGCTCTATTGCTCCTAATAAATTCAGGTTTCCATCTTCTTCTATTGCAGAAATTTTATCCTCTTCTGTGTGTAGATCTACTAAAGCTTCTTGTTTCTTCCCTATCTTTTGATAGTCCTCTTTTACCTTCCATATTTTCTTTTGATGAATCTTTATATTTTTCCCTTCCTAAAAATTTCTTGGATGGGATTTACCTCTGTTGGGGTAATTCTTGACCTAATGCCCCTGTTTCTTACATGCATAACAAGAATTTGGCAAATCTTCAAAGACAATCTCTTGGGTTTTCTTACCAAGCTTAGAAATTAATTCCACTTTTTTTGGGAGATGGTTCAAGTCTGCCACTTTAACATAAATTCTGGCACTTTGGAGTTTAGTTCTTGAAGCCATGGCATTATCCATAGCCACTAACTCGCCAAATGAACTAGCAATTCCATTGAAAATGTCCTCATGCCAGAATTCTAATGGAAGACTAGGTAATCTAGCCCATATAGGGGTAGTTAAGAAGGAGTCTGATAAATCCATTTCTGGTTCCCATTTCTTGATTGTAAGAGTGCATTTTCCAAAAGACCAAGGCCCTTCATAAAGAACCTTATTCAAATCTTCTTTACAATTGAAGATAAAAGAGAAAAAACCATTCACCATTGGTGCAATGTCAACTTCTTCGTGTACAGTCCATTTCTTTTTGATCATAGATCTGAGTGAATCTATATTTGGTCTAGCTCCTAGAAACTTTCCAACTAGGGTGAGTTGCAAGGATGATACTGAGAAATCAAGTAGAGGGTCTAGGATAAAAAATTGAAACTCACCTTTCTCCCAGCATGATTTAGATGTCACCGGTGGGAAAAGGGATTTCTCTGTTGGTTTTTTCCCAAACAACGACGACCAGGTCCTTTGTTCAGGGGCCCCTGTCTATCTTTCAGAGTTCTTTTCTTTTTTATATTCAGCTTTATCTTTTGCTTTCTTCGTGTACTATTCTAACACACTTTTCAATGGTGAGTTTTTGGTCCCACTATAGGGCTTGTTAGCAGATGAAAACCTTCTTTTGTCTACATCAATCAGTAAACCTGACCCTCCACATTTTCCTTCTTCCTCTGCTGTTCCACCAGGATCTGTTCCTCCTGCCAAATTCTCCCCGATTCTTTTCCCGCTCATTCCGAATTCAAATTGTCTCCCTTCCATTACCTAAAAAAATCCATGGGGACCCCCTTTGTTTTTATAAGGCTTATTTATTATTTGGGCTATGCATGTGTGTTTAGATAGTTTTATTATCTATGGAAATTGGATGTTTTTAATGTTAAATCACTATTGGGTGCACCTAGTTTCTCCTAAAACCCATTTCTATTACAAGGACTTATTGAAACTAATCTATTAATGGAAACTTTGGAAGTTTGGTAGGTATGATAGGTATTAAGGTTTATTTATTCATGTTCTTTTATTTAAAATTGGTCTTTGGTAATTTTTCAGTTATAAACTATTCAGTCATGAACTTTATTTCAAATTTTGTTTCAATCAGTAACTTTTCAATTGACAACTTTCCTTTGGATCATTTTTGCTCAGCTACTCTTTTGTAAAAAATTTACTTCAAAAAACTTTGGTCTTTAGATCTTGGTCTTTGAAAACTTTCTCTTCAGTAGATTTCATTTGGAGACTTTTGATCAAGAACTTTCTCTATGACAACTTCCTCTTAAATGACAATCTCCCCAAAGAACATTTAGTTTTTGAGAAAGTTCTCTTTGGTAAATTTAATTTAGAACCTTTTGGTCTTAAAATTTCTCTTTGATGACATTCCTTGATAAATATCCCTAAATGAATCTCTTTTAAGAACATCTTGGTCTTTGAGTCTTTCATTTAGAACTCTGGGACCACCATATCACATCATTTGACCTAAATGCAAATGCTGACACCCCAAACTAAACCATATAGTGATAAGTTTCAAAGAGAATAACATTGTGGCCCTCCTCCAAATGAATAAGCATCCTACATGGCATGTCTACTAGGCCTAAGTGGTCAATTTTGAATTAAATGAAGGTGATGAGTTCATAGACATTGGTGATTAATGATAGACAAAATGGAGTGAATCACAAAAGGTTATAACATCGAGCCACTAACCAATCCCACATCATTTTATTAGTATTGAGTTTTAGTGCACATATCCTTCTACAATATCAAAAGGCTTAGATGCATCTAAAATAAATTTCAAATTTGCATAATAGAGTTCTAGGCCACCATTTTCAAGAGCTCGAACCTCACTAGCACTAATAACCAATAATGGCATCTTCATTTAGGGAATGTAAGGGAGCTTCATCACCATCTAGGTTCTCCATTAAAGATTTGATAGAATACCTATATTAAATTTTTTATGCGATAGTTTTTGATGGTATCTACACCAATGACTCAGCTCTATGGGAGGTCATAGAAAATGTTGAGTTGTTTGATTAAAAGGAAAAAATCTCTGTAGAAGAATAACAAGTTATATCTGATTTGTTACCCTTAAAATGCCAATCTCTCCATTATGTGATTGCTAAGCTATAAATCATGTCATGTATTGAATTATTGCAAAACATGTTCTTTAAATGGATAATTTTAAATGATGGTTTCTTACATTATGTAAAACCATCATTATACATATCAAGTGATGAATTCATGAGGTATTTATGTTTACCCATTCTACATGCTACATTTGATTTACACAATGTGTTTAGTTGGAATAAAATTAATAACATGTAATAATAAATAAGGAAATGGCTTCTTCTAGGAGAGACCTTTACACTCAAAGAAACAAACAAGAACTTCATGCCCATCACCCAGTTCTAGATGGGAATTCATATTAGCATGGAATTATTAAATTGACTATTTATCCACCCAAGCACTCATTTTATTTATCTAGAATGGGTACCACTTTTTGAACTTCTTATCACCTCAGAGTGCACCTATGCACTAGGATAATCATCAATGGTCACCTATAATAATTGATACTACACAAATATTAGAAGCCTCAGGGTGGAAAATTTTACATGATGTCATATCTTTTAGATATAGTCATGGGAACTACCTATAGACACAATAAGGATTTGTGGAATCTAAACCTTGAGTACATCAAGAATAGAATATGCAACTTCTACTCATTCATCCACATTTATGTGTATGTGAGGAACATTTCCAAAATAGTATAGGATTTATATCCTTATGTTTAGATGGTAATGCATGGCCAACCTCTAGCTAGGACATTTAGGAACATCACCAATATGATCATATCTTTGGGTGATTATTGGTTGTACCTAGATTATACTATTATCATGGTTATAGGACATAAGGTAGACCCAATTTGTCTCCCCAAATTTATCTTAGACAATGTGAGTAGAAAATTTCCTTCTAATTATGAAATGGGATAGATGAGGACCTAAATAAGAGAAAGAAGAGTACAAAGGTGCAAGGTGGGTAGGCATAAGCTTCAATTGAAGGTGAGCCAAGCCATGCAATAGATGAAGAGGAGCTACATCAAGCCAAGGTTATAATCTTGTAAGGATTAAAAGGAAAGGTTCCCCTTAGTGGTGACCCATCAGGTAAGGGTGCTCTATTTACTTCTCCCCTTGGCCTTTCTCTAATTATGTCATTACTAGTTATTTATTTTTTTCCATTGCAAATTTTATCTACTTTTCCTCATGTGTTATCATTTTCTTTTGGACCTATTTTAAAAATTGTTTCTACATATACTCCTTCAGTATCTATCTATACTTCCACTACCACCAACCAACTCATCACCCAAGTGTTAGCTTATTCGATTCAATTTATTTCACTAATGCCCTCATTAGGAGAAGTGAACACCACAATAGTGGTGGCCATAAAAATAGATCCTACTAAGAGACTAGTCTACATTGTTCATTCCATGCCATATTTAGGGAATGTAGACTGGTCCAAAATAATATGGCCTTCAATGCCTAAGCCAACCCCTATGATTGAGTCTATAAAAGACACTCAATTAGAGGTATGACCATTAGATCCATCAAAGCTAACTCTTCTATATTGGTCCAAGGAATTAGGAGCATCATCTTCTAAGAGGAAAAACTTGAAGATCATCGAGCTACCCACTATGAGCTCACTCTTTGATAAATCAATATCCTTAGTATAAAGGGTGAGATATAGGAAGATAAAAGATAATAGTGGGTGAGGCCTAATTGTGAAAAAAAGAGAAGAGATTTACTCTCTTTTGAAAAGATAAGATAGAAAGAAGGGTTAGTCTCCTTACATTAAGGACTTCAATTCCTACATGGATACCCACACTAGAACAATGCTGGCCATTTATGAGGGGTCAGAGTAGTCAAGAAAATAATTAGAAAAAGAGCTGGAGACCCTTAGGGAACAACAATAGGTAATCCATGTTCTCTCTGGGATAGAACAAGATGTTCAAAGTGAAACACTAAGGTTATATGAAATTTTATATACCTTTAATTCTTTGAAATCACAATTGGTTCCCCATACAACCACAATAATAAAATTGTTTAAGGTTTTCAAGGAAGATGAGAACAAATTAAATTTCTTAGTTTTGTATACTACCAATAAGGCATTAAATGATTTGGATTTGATGACTCCCCTAAAAGTAATAAATACACTAAATTTAATAGTCATTATGACCCAAGAAGCCTGAGAATGGGTAAATGTTATTGATGCTTTAGTTACAAAGATCATATAATAAGAGAAGCATGCAATGCAAATTTTGAATGAGCTAAAATTGACACAAGTATGGGATAACATTGGGAAGTTGGTGGCCATGTCCATTTTTAACCAAATGATACAACAAGCTTCATAGAAGTTTAATCAACGTTTACAAGGTCTAACTTTAGAAGATATTGAGGCAAAATTGAGCTTGGCAGGGAAGAAGGAAACTAAAGTGGAAGTCTTTTGGGTAGGCTTTCAAGATACCAAAATTAAACATGCTAAGTTAATGACACAAGTAGATAGGATAAACATACCTCCTCTCCTAAATATGAGCATATTATGAGCATAACATTATAGAGGATAAAAATATTACCAAGAGTGTGAGGCCAATAAGATGTCTACTTTAGAGCCACCTACTAGTTAAACACTTCAGACTCTACCTAATGTGCCAGTTACAACACCAGTTACAACTTTAGTCCCTCTTAACTCAGAAAGTGCAAAAACTCCACCTACTAGATCAACTTAAGTTACCACATACATGCCACCCACCACTTCAATTCAAGCTACTAGTTTGTTTCCATTTATATCTTTAGTTACCACATCTATTTCAACCACTGGTTTAACTCTAGTCACCATCTACACTCCATTTATTACTTTAGTTGCAACCACAACCATGAGTAGTGCCAAGCAAAAATTGAGTTTGTCTTAGTTGAAAGCTAATTTAGAATCATGAATAGTTAGGCCTTATTATATTTATTTTATAATTAAATAAACTATTTTTCTAGTATGCACATGTTTCATGTTTGATGTAATCTATGAGTTATAACATGTAGTTTTATATTGAACTAGAACTTAGATTCTAGTTATTTTGAGGTAAACTAAAGTTTTGATACACTTAGAGGATGAGGTGACCCCTTCCCCAAGTCCTTTAAAATACATGTAAAACCCTATTTTAAAGGATTGAAGTTTTGATCAATATATATGAGGAAATAAAGTGATTGATTGTCATGCAACTGTGTTTGTTCTATCTTCTTCCTTAGCTATGTTATTGAAATTTTAGCTTCTTTGTCTATATAAATCCAATAATTTTGAAGTATGCTAATGATATGGATGAATTTTATTGTTTTAATTGATGAATTATGATCTTATATGTGCTATAACTATTAAGGATTGGTAAATTTCATTATTTTATGTAATTAGTATAGATTGAGTTGAAAATCTAAGGTATGGAGTATTTCCTTTGGTATAGTCATCTATGTGTGTGCTATAGCTACTCTAGACAAATTTTTGGTTTAAGATGTAACCTCTCAGATAAAGGTGTGAAATAACAACCCTAAGGATATAGATCTTCATTTGAGATTGATAAGCTTCCTATACTTATTTTTCAATACTACTAATCGTGCTTGTTTGTGAGTGTGCAATAGCTAAAAATGGAAAACATTAGTCTTGGAGATACTTTTCCACCAAAGAAACAACCTTAGAAGTGACCTTTAAGGAACCCATAGCCTTCATTTATACCTTACCCTTTCCCCTCTTTTTGAGTTTTATTTGATATCTACCCATCAGAGAGTAACTCTCTATCCATCCAACTCATTTAGTGATTATTTTCTATTAGATTCTAGACATCCATCCAAAAACCTAGTTAAACAACCTGTAATCTCAACTTTCTATTCCACCACCTAGTTTTTTTTACCACATACCTATAACTCATGCCCTAGAGTGGAACCTCACTTTCATAGAGATCCTAAAATGTTATAGGCTACCTCATTCATTCTTCTATGGTGTGCATAATACACACATCAATAGTAAGTGCAATTGGTTAAATCTTATACATAATACACACCATAGAAGAATGAATGAGGTATCCTCTAACATTTTAGGATCTCTATGAAAGTGATACATCAATAGTAAGTGAAATTTTATGACATAATTCATCAATTGGTTATATCATAATAAGCTACATTTTAGGATCTCTATAGTAAGTGGTTATATCAAGAAGAATAGTAAGTGGTTATATGCACTTATAACTCATTTTATTATATCAATTGATGAATCTAACCAATAGAGATACATTTGATTAATTATTTCATACAATTTGAGATCAAGAAGTTACAATTATAACTTTATATAAGCTAAAGTACACACCTACTATTACAAATACATCAACTATAAAGTTTCAAAGCAAACCAAGTTACAAAGTTAAATTAAATTATATTAAAAATGAGGAAAAAATAATAGTTAATATAGTATCATAGTCTACTAATCAACTTTTCCTATCCAATCCACAAGGAGGCAGTTTTCAAGATCACCTAAGCCTCCTCATATACTATTACCAAAGTTACTAAAGTGTAAACTTATATATCTCCCTCCCCCACAAGAGGTTGATATGAGTATACTTACATCTAGGGGATATAACAATAATGCATATTATGATTATTATCAATATTCTAGGCATTCCATAAATAGATTATTTAAATTAAGGCATAAGATACAAGATCTCATTAATGATAACATTATTAAGCTTAACACACTTAAAAATGATTTAGAACTACAACCAAGTGAGAATGAAATGTTAAAAATGTTTTCCATTCCCCTTCTAAATCATGTGACTATAAAAAATAAGTATACTATAGAGGTGCATATGACATACAATGCACATCCTTCTCTTTTAACATATGTTCACTTATTAGATAGTATTATTGGTACACTTACAAGCACATATGTACGATGACTTATAATTACATTTGATGGTAGTGAGATTATGGATGATGATCCTACTTATACATAATTATTTATTTCAACATATATTAATTCATAGCTTATACATAGTGTCATGGTAGACACTGGTTCGAGTGAAAATATTTGTGTAAAGACACTTCTTCATACTCTTGAATATATGCATGAGGATTTGATGGATAAAAAAATGATAGTTAAAGGGTTTGATAGTAAGGTGTTAGTGTAGGTATTTATTTTCCTAGATTTATTTATTTGGGAACATTATATTTGCTCACATGTAGCTTTTTTACATTTGGGAGATATGATTTTTTAGGTGGAGATAATGTGTCATAAATGCCATAGGTTTAACCATAAGACTAGGATGTAACTCCCTTGATCGGCTATTCTAGGTATGGGAGTTACTCTTCTATTCCAGATACCTGTGACCACTTTTTATGTTGTTACATTTCTATTTCAAGGGTGATTTAACCACCATTTGAGGAGGATTTATTTGATTTCCTATATGTATGTTGTACTTGAGCCTGATTATCTTAATGAATGATTGGTTTTCTCCACTCTGCTTTGCCTCTTGTAATATTCTCATTTTATGTGATTTATTCTCATTTTAACAATATAATGGTGTGCAAAAGCTTCATCTAATGTGATCTTTCCAACTTTATTTCATGTTATTTGAATCTAGAAACATCTCTGATATGGTATTAGAGCCTACCCATGGCAAACATTAGTCTAGTTTTATTTATTGTTAAGCTTTCATTCAAAATCATAAGTTTTTTGTTAGATTATTCAGACTATGTGTGTTCTTTTCTCTTTTGATTTCATAGATTGATTCTACTAAATCTATTTGAAATTCAAATATAAAGGTTAAATGCTTATGAATTGGTCATCTACATCGAGCTTGTTGTATGGCTCTATTTTTTGGCTTCACACTCTTGAATATTTGTAGGAAAGACATTGATTTTTGCAACTAGTTTACCATCCAACTATTATTTTACAAAATGAGCTTTACCTATATAGAATCATGCCAAAATATTTCTAGGTTTGGTGTGCCTTGGTCTATTCTTTTCAAATCATTTTAACTTTTTGAATTTAGTTAAGAAATGAAAACGTTATCATGTTTTTAATAACTATTACTAAAAAAATAAAATCTTATAGTTTGGAGATTGTTGCTAAAAGTTTTTTATTGTTTTTTAGAGAAAAAATATATTATGGGAAGGTTGAATAAGACTTATAATTTTCTTGGGGAGCTTTGGCATTTAATTCTAGTTCCATTGACTAGATAGAAGACTATATTCATTGCCTTTCCACTCGTGCATTTAAAATTTAGTTGAAAAGTCATTAAATAGGCCATTAATGATGGGAAATATAATTTTATATAAATTTTGATCGGCAACTCAGAATTGAGTGCCATATTTTTCAAAAGTGAATATTTTTTCATCTGCTTTTCATTAGTATAATTTTTTTTATAAATGCACTAAATTTATAAATTGCCATATTTTAGGGGTTCCTTACTTGACCCACTTTTTACACTAGTATACTCTTAGATGCATTATTGGTAGAGCCCAACGTCCTTATTTTTTTTGAAAATTTAATATTTTTGACTCAATACACTAATTGATATAGACCCATTCTCATATGTGTCCAACATATTTTTGAGCATGCATCTCATTATTTATAATATTCATGGGGGTTCACCATTTCATAGTTCAAGGGGGTGTACTTTCTCTATGTCACTTTTTCATTTCTACTTGAACTTTCATTTATAAAACAACTACAACTTGTACTACTACTACTAAAACTTAATTTTGTAGTAATGGATTCAAGTTTAATAAACTCACTAACTCCCTTTAATTATCATGAATGAAAAATCAAGATGACAATCATTCTAAAGAGTAAGGGTTTGCATAGGATAACCATGGGTGATGAAACTAAACCTAGAACATATGCAAAGATAGTTAAGTGGTATAATTGTAGTGATGAAGCCTATGGGTTATTATATTTTTTTTTAGCACTTGATCTCTTATTTTACTTATAGCCTACCAAATCACCTCATGATATATGGACCAATTTGGGTAAACTATTTGGAGAGTAAGATGTGACGAGAGTTCACAAGCTTAAGAATGAACTCATTAGGTCGAGTCTTTTAAATTTTGACACCCTTTAGGATTTATTCACTAAGTTTAAGTGTTTGACATTGTATTTAAAGGAATATGGATAAAAAAAGAGGATTACCAACTTATTCTTTCTATACTCTCTAAACTAGGTCTTGACTATTCAGTCTTTGTCTCTGTTACATCCCGATTCCTTGGTAAATAAACTATTTGATTATCCATGAATATTTATAGTTGAAAAATTTGATATGGGATATTTTTGACTAAGCGTTGAGATATATGCTATCATGAGATAGTTGGATATTGCTTAGGATATATGATTACATTGCTATGCATTAGTTGTAGTGTAAATGTTTACATTATGATCATGTTAGTTTATTATTTTATCTATATTTTATGATGTATTTATATCATGATGTCATGATCTAACTACCTTCTTGTTATGAGATTCATGCATGAGAACTTATCCCTTAGAGCATGATAGAGGGAGAGAATCAATGGAGAGGGTGATGTAGATTGAGATTCTAGAAGATGATAGAAAAACTAGCTAGAACCCTACAAACACCACATTATCTAGCACATGTTAAAATGCTTAATAAAATGGTTATAATAGTGTGTTTATTAATACTTGCATTAGATAGTTGTTTGCTCATGATTTGCTAGCATAATTTAATGGTTCTATGGAACTCATTTTATGTGATTAGTGTGTGTGATCCTTAAATGTTGGTAGAAATGTGATTTTCATAATTATATTAAATCCAAGTTATTGATTTATGAATTTATCACTAAGTTGTTATGGCATTTAGAGATGTTAATTAAATTAGTGAAATTATTGATTGGTGTTAAAATAAATAAAATTTAGAAATTTCCAATTGAGGGGAAAAAAAGAAAAAAAAGAAAAAGAAAATAAAAAACAAAAGAGAAATAGAATGGTATAAATTTAAGAAAAATAAAAAAGAAATAAATTCATAAAATAATAACAAAAACAAAGAAAAATAATAATAAAAGAAAAAATCTCAAAAAGCAATTCCCTTTTCATATTGATATAAAATATGAAAGAAGATCATAAATGGGATAGGAAAGGAGATAAGAAGAGGGGCATAACATACAGAGGATTAATAGAGAATAGGCGTTTGGAAGAGACTGGAGAGGAAACAAGGACAAGTACATAAAGAGTAACTATACAGGCTGCCAGGTAGGTGCTGTCACTCATGCCAAAAACCTTAATTTTTGTGTGTGTCATTTTAGATAACCATTTATCATTTAATTAATTTTGAAAATAATGTATAACATCCTAGGCATTCCAAAGAAAATAATAGTATATGCTAAACTAGGCAACTTCAAACTATACATACTTTTGTAGGGGCTTCGATCTGCACACTAACATAAGGTCGATCTGCATTAACATAAACATATGTTTATATCAATTTGCCTTAAATAGTTGGAATGAATTTTATTGGGATGTATCTACATAAAGGCATAGAATTTTTTTATAGGATTTAAATTTAAATATTCCTATCACAATATATAGTTGCATAGAAGTAAAAATAGTGACCAAGGAATTAGGAGTGGCACTATTAGAACATTGAGACGTGTAAATAAAATGTAAAGTATATGATTTTATAAGAATATAATATTTAAAATCCATTAATAGCCTGTACATTGAACTGAATACTAGAGTATATTTTCACCTTGAATTGGATGACTCATACATTAGGAAATAGGTGATGTGACTATATACAACAACATCATGTTTAACTAGCCAAACTATATATTATTTACTAGACATGCCTAACTATTTTAGGGGAGGTGACACACTAGTATGCATCAATTTAAATGATAAATAATATAGGGTGATCTGAGTAAAAAAATAAAAAGAAAACAATAGTGAAAGATTAACACCCCATTATTTTGTGATTCACCACATGAGTTATCCATTGACTGATTTAAATTTTTGGGTTTAAAGGTATGATATCTTAAATACCTTCACGATGAGCTAAGTTAGCTTTTGAAACACAATGAAACTCATTTCCATAAAAAATAATTTCATTTTAAGGAATTAAACTATTTTGATCACAACTAAGTCATGACTTACTGTACCTTTAAGGCAACCTTTGGATGGAGGTTATCTTTCTATTTAAAGAGATAATAAAATATTACAATGTTATTATTTATATGATGGAAAAATGCATATAAAGATGATTTAATAGTAATAGAGTAAGTTTATACCCTTAAAACATATTATATTAACCTTATGTTTAGGTAGAATGAATATGTGTGGTGTTTCCCACAATATTTTATTATGATCTCAGCTAAACATTTTGTATAGCATTTTTACCTTGATCTGCTAATTTAAATATAACATATTTTTTTATTTTTTAAAGTAAAAATAATTTAATGTATTCTCCCTCACCTTTTAATAGGTTTTATAGATGCATGATAGTAATATGTAGCATAGATGATTGATAATAGTATGCTTAGGAGAATATAGAAACTCTTAGTTATATATATAAATTCTATAAAAGTAATTCAAGATGTGTATCAATATAAATAGAATAATACAAAAGTATATATTTAAATATGAATAAGAGTTCATGAAAAGATATCAATGGAAATAGATCATATAATATGATACAAGGTAATAAACTTATCCACATATAATAAATTATGGATGTTGGGGAGTTAATGATTTGACAAGGAGAATACATAACCTCAACTTGGTCTAGATGGTTTGTTTATTAATACTCTAATATTGAAATTGATAGATGATCTATTCTAATAGAGTATTGTTGAAAACCTTGTTTTAAATGTAACAGACTATAGGTGCCTATGTGCAGTTATAATATTTATTGAAATCCTAATATAGCTTTTAATAAGGCATGCGGGCATAAATAACTCAATGTAGTCTTTCATTACTTTGTGATAGCTTTATGATATGCATGAGGCTAATTATCATATTTATTAAGTGAAATTAAAAATATTGAGTAGATATAACACTATATAAACTAAGTATTTATGAACTAATAATAGTATGCTTAATGTAAATATAAGTATACTTGTGCCTAATAACATATACTTGTACATAGGGTTGTGTACTTATGATTATAATTCCATGAGTGGTTATAAACTATATTATAGAATTATGTATAATAAAATCTTGTAAATACATGCATATAACCCCTTTTAGAGTATAAAAAATGTTATAATAAAATATTATATGCTCTTTATTATGTCTAGTTGCTTGAATAGAAGCTTATGTTTCCATAGATTTATGATTACTTTATTTAATTAATTGTGGTACTTAGTAGTTATGCTTAAAAACAATTCACTATCTACTCATTTGTGAAGGGAGGACCATTCCATAATGGGATTAGTGTGGGGGACTTTTGATCTATGGTTGGTGTGTAAAAACACTTGGATGATGCTTTCCCTCCCCACAACATTAATTAATTGAATATTACACTTGAGATTGCCACATATACTAGAGTTCAAAAAACTATACTCTGGGGAGATGTATCTTATATATGTCCATTGTATTGTATTTATTATTGAAACATTATCATGATGAGCTGTAATTACTTATTCATTATACATTGGTAGTAGTGGCTATAGGCATGTATCAATCATGGATGGTTAATTGTAATTACTTTCTGTATTTATATTATGATGTGTTTCTTATGATGATAGTGATGTATGATGTATGATGTAGTATAATTAATTACTATTATCAAACTTAGAGTATTTATATGATCATTGGTTATATTCTCATGGTGTAATATATTTATAGTATATGTGTTTAAATTAAAAAAAATCATGTATTTCTAGGTAGATCCTAGTGGGGATGTTACTATTGACTAATTTAACTACGAGTAAAATTAGGTCAAGCCCCCATATGGTAAAACTTAATATAAGGGTCTAATAGGGGGTAAAATGTGTACCATGGTCCACATGAGGTCATTTAATGTGTCTTTAGCCTTGATCATTTTCATTTTTAGTCCTTAGTGTCATTTTATAAGTAAGGTCATTTTGAGTCATTTATGAGATTAGTATAATTTTCATAAGCGGACAAGTGTTCCAAAGGCATATTAAACATCCCAAATGTCATAATATGTTAGAATAAATATTTTAAGATTGAAAAAATGTAGGTGCTACATTGAAAATAAGAAGATCAAGTAGTTTCATATGGTTCTTAGTTGTTATAAAATTTGTACAGTAGCTTTGACATGTGGGAGGACTTTTAACGTGACTCTTTATGTCCCATAAAATAAATTATACACTTTTATAGTCTTGAAAATCTCAAAAATGGTAAAAAATGTCTATTTCTTCTATCACTCTCTTTTTCATGCAAAAATGGTCAACCCGTTTTAGTTTGGTATGAACAATAGGAGTTGAGTTGGATCAAGTGCCTTTGGTGAATGATAATACTATTTTTTTACTTAAAATTAATGGTCTTATTCAAAGGATTGGTTTATTTTTATCTATGAACCATTGCTTAGAGTGATAGTGACTCTTTTTTCCCTACTCATTCCCATACCCTTCAGTTTTCTTCTTTGTTTGGATTGCTATGAGAAATTAAAATTATGTAAATGTTCTTAGAAAGTGTGAAAATTATTATAAAATGGTTATAAATCATTTTTTCATGTGTGTATGTCAAATAATGAGCAAAACTATCTCAATTTGCTAGTTTAGACTCCATTATTAGTTTGTAGATAGTTTCATCAGTTGCAGAAGCTTATCTCCATGTTTTGATATATATAATAATGGTAATGTAAGGTGATGTATTATTTACAATCCATTATATCATGGTGATATATCTATTATTTAAATGTTTAGTTTCAAGTCTAATATGGATGAAGAACACAGTTAAGAAACATGCACACAGTCAGTTTTCTTTATGACTGTCATCTGCACTTAATTGAAATTAGGTCTTGAATAGTAATTGTGGTAAGATAGGAAGCCTTGAAGTTTTTAAAGACACTCTCAAAGTGTGAAAAATTAGTTTTAACTATCCAAAAGTGTTTAATATTGGTTTTAGAACCAATTCATCACACATTGCCTTGTATCCTATAATGACACCTATAGGTAGCTTCCATAGATGTTTGAAAGAGTTGAAATGAAGGTGATGGGACTTTTTTGGAACCTTCACTAAGTTTTGGGAAGTATGAAGAATATAAATATGGTAATTGTGAGGTCATTTCATGAAAACAAACTTGAGAACTATGCCTACAAGTTGGAAAGTTGTATTTGAAGACATATTACCTTAGTTTCTTTGAATCATGTTTTGCCTATACACTTGATCCTTCCATAATAGAGTGTTTTGAGGTATAGATAGGACAAAATGTTTCCATAATGTATCCCAAGCCTAAGGGAAATGTTTTGAACATGAAAGGTTGGTTGCTTGATCAAGAGGGAATGTTTTTAACTGATTTCAACTAAGGCAGATTTTGACCTGAGACATTTAGAGAACACTGTGCTAAAAAGACTAAGAGTAACCTAATATGTAGTGACCTCTAGAATTGAATGAAACTATGGTTTTAATGGCATATAATGAACTCATACATGTATGGGATGATCTAATAACCTTAAAGGAAATCAAAGGAGTTGAAAACATAGTGGTCATATATGGATGATCACCTACATGAGTCCCTACAGTCTGACTATAGACATACACAAAGTTGATGATAAGAGACTAGAAGCTAAGAACCCTATAAGCATAGTGAATATTTTTTTTAAATTACCTAATGATCTTGAAATTATATTAGGGTATGCAATATAAGGTTAAAGATTTTAAGATCACCTACAGGGGGTTCATTTGCCTAAGAGGTACAACACAATCAACACAATACACAAACTAACCTATGCTAGTGGAGAGAGGTAGGTATCTAGACATGAGTGAGTTAAAAAAAGTGTGAGATGAGATAAGATACTTAAAGGAGAACCTAGGAATGGCATACAATGTTACAACATGGAAAGATACCTACATAAATCCCCTTTCCTAAGTGGGAAACATAGTCAGTACAATAGACAGACTAGGCCTTGTCAAATAGAGAGTGCACATTGAAAAGGCTAAAATTTGTGCATGATGTTGAAAATGTTTTAATCAAACTTGAAAACTCTAAAATAAATTCACATGATAATCATGACAAGGAAATAGGGCATAAAATGAGTTCTAAACATTCAACCTATAGGTAGTCCTAGATCCTACATAGTCACATAGTCTTGAAAGCTAGTTTTGAGAGATTAGAAGAGTTGAGTGACCTATGGGTGTGACACATATTCTAAATTTGGTGTATAATGTCATAATTACCTAATATAAACTCTAATATCTTTAAAATGGTAGAAAAAATAGGGGAGATGCTATCTTTTTTGTCTTAGACAGAGGGCACTCTAGGAGTGAGAAGATTACATGTTTGACATGTAGATGGTAAGAAAGTGAGAGGAGTTTTATAACACTAATGGAATATGTTTATAGTTGGTTATAAGGTAAAAAAAACATGGATAAGTATCCAAAGTCATAGGAAATCCTCAGAGGGGTCAAACATACAGCTAACATAGACTAGGCCTATTAGGCCTAGAACTAGGCCTATGACCTACATGTAATTAAATTGATCCATATGATCATGAGAATTTTAAAAACACCTTGAAGAAATTCATGGGAAAGTGTAAGAATATTTTTATCCATTTTTATATAGATAAAACTTCCAATTTGGTCAACTTTGGCCTATTTCACCTCAAACCTATTTAGAATGCACTTAAAATCTCTATAGGCCAGTTTCATCCACTCACTCCTATACGGAGGGATTAAATGGTGACCCAAGGAGTTGTGGATATTTGAGGAAGGTATTAATATAAATATTAGTGAAATTGGTTCAAATTTTCAATGTCTATATTTTATGAACCATCCCTAAGAAGAAAAACATGATAAAACCCTCCTAAACCCTTATTTAGGACCTGATAGAGAAGAAAGGTAAGAAGATACATTTAGGAGGGTTAATTTTGATTGGAAATGGTTTTGTAAATGTATAGGACTCTCTCAATATCCTTCCCATATAATTGGTCTATACCCTACTTATACAAATAATGCTTAAAATAAGAGTTTTTGCAAGGTTTTGATTATTTTGTAGGTGTGGAAGAGAGCTAAGGGGTGTGAGTAATTTGGGGATGTATGTAGAGACTTATTAAAACTATAAATATATATTTATCACCATATATTGGCATGGAAACATCTTTACTACACCATTCATCACAGGTAGTCTTGGACAAAGATTGAAGGTAAGGAGTGATTGCCTAGTGAGAGGATGAGAAGTTGGATTTTGGACCTTTTAAAGGTATAAATCATTGTGTGGAAGGAAATGGGACTATATAAATGTGTCCTAACACCTCTTCCATGTATTTGGTTGAGAAATTTAAGGCTAATTGGGTAATAAATGTGAAGAATGAGGCCATGTGGGCTAATGAATAACTACAGATGGTGAGTATAAGTGTCCAAAAGATGGATAGTAGTTAACAACACATTTGATGACTATTATGGAATGTTTATAACCCTCCTAAGACAATTCATATGTGTTAAATCTCCTTAGTCTAGTTTTGAATATTTAAGTGATGTCTTATTATGAAGGCAGTTTCAAGATGGTAATTGAAGACCTCTACACCAGTTTTAGAGAGTTTGTCATGTTTCATATGGACACTTGTCCAAGGAGACTTACATAAATATTTTCACACTTCATTATCCTACAATATAACTGGTTTTCATTCCTTGAAATGTAGCATTGTGACCCTTGAACTTCTCTTCTCTTTCTCTCTTCTCACATACTCTATAAATGCAAGCCATTTTGGCTTTTGAAAATAATTTCCACACCTAGTGTGGTGAAGCCCTATTGGTTTGATATTGTACTTTGAATTTAAAATAAGATATGCAATCTAGTTTTGAGTTAATAAGCTATCTTGTCTAAGTGTGTGAAGTGGTGTATAGTGAAATGTCAAGTGATTAGTGTTTATCCTTGCTTTCTCTCAACCATTTCATGTTTGATGCAAGTATCCCTCTCTCTAATAGGTCACATGAAGTGTAGCTATTGAATTCATATATCTTAAGTGTAATCTAACCTCTAGTTTACTCACCTTAAGTAGTTCAATGCATATCACCTCCTTGTTTGAAATACTAATGTTAGAGCAATTCAAGATTTTGAGACTAGTGTTGTAAGTCATGTTTTATAGTGCACTTATATGGTAGTCTAGTGGTGATATTTATAGTGTATCACCTCATTAGAGTATGTTAGTTTCATGTCAATTTTATCCCTTTTCATCCAAGAAAATAGTTAGTGTAGGTGATAAGCATTCAAGGATCAATCTAAGGATCTAGCCTTTAAACCTAGAGGTCTACCTCTATCATAGGTAACCCATAGGCCTAGAGGTATTCTAATGTTACCCAAATATTAAAGTAGGCTTAAAAAACCAACTCTAGGGTGCAAGATTTGGTAACAATAGTTACATATGGTATCAAAGATATGGATCAAACTCTAAGATCTAATGAGTCCACTAACATTTTTATATCCTTCTATTGATATAAAGAAGGATGGTGAAGGATATATTTCATAGAGAGGGTCCATAAAATGATAATGATAATAACCCTCCATTTGATCCTATCTAATTTGATATTGAGCAATCAAAAAAGATGGATTAGATTATTGTAAATATGAATGAAACCAAGGATTGGATTATAACTCTAGAGTAGGAAGTTCATGGATATGAAGAGGAAGAATAACATGATGTACCTATAGAGAATCCCATTGAGTAGAAAAATCCTTGAGATGCTAGAGCTCAAGTAGATATAGAGTTATCTAGAGACATGAAGAAGATGAACCCACCCAAGTTCAATAGAACTATTCTAGGTGATAGAGTTGAGGCATGGTTGAATGAGATGGAGAGGTATTTCAAGATTCAAAACTACTCTAAGGTCACTAAGGTAGTATGGGGAGCATACCAATTGGCTGGTGAGATATCTATATGGTGGGATAATAAGAGGTTGGAAATAAATCTGAACTCAACCACCACTACTTGGGATTAATTTATGGCATTATTCAAGTCATGGTGGCTCCCAAAACTTTATTTTGATTATAAACTCATAAATTTATAGAATATAAACTATGGTGACTTATAAGTGAATGAGTAATGGGAGAACTTCACCAAAATTTTGAAGTACATACCTCAGTATCAGGGAGATGAGAGGTTTAGGATCATAAAGTTTATCATGGGATTGAAACCTAAAATTGGTGGATGTTTATAGACCTTATACCATGGACCAAGTCTTTGATAAGGTGGTTAAATAGGAAAAATAGTTGAAGCCTTTCACAGGCTAGGGACAAGTTCAAGAAAAAGTTTAGAAATTCTAAGTCAACCTTTAAGAAGAAGAATTGGAAACAAAGTGGAGACTCTAAGAAGTAGTTCAAAAGTTAGAATGCCAAGTTCAACAATAGTTTAAGTAATAAGAAATAGGGAAATATTTCCAAAGGTATTTTGAAGGGAAACCAACATACTAATAAGAAATGACCACTTGGAGGTTGTTTCATTTGTGGAGATGACCATTATGCTCATGATTGCCCTTATCAAAAGTTAAAGGGAAAAGGTCCTAATCATCAATAGGAAAGTTTTTAATAGTGTATGTATGTAACAATAAATAATCAGCAATCGAAATTTTAGGAATTACCCATAGAGTTATCATGTACTTTATTTGACCATCCACTTTCCATTTTTATAGATATAGGGGCTACAAAATGTTTTATATCTCCTAGAATGCTTAGTAAGCTAACTAGAAGAGTTGGAGTAATGGTAAATGCATGGTTAATATAGTATGAAAATGAAATAAAAGTCATGGATGAAAAGTGTTTAGTTTAATCAAAGATTAGGTTACCTGAATTCATAATAGTTGTGGACCTATATATAACACCACTAGGGTCATATGATGTAATCTTAAGAGTCAATTGGCTTGAAAAATATAAATCAAAGGTTGACTGCTACTTGAATAAGGTTGAGTGTATATATTATTTTGGAAATCATACACAAATCCAAGGTGATAAAAGAGAGTTGAGGCTTAGGTAGATTTCTAAAATGTAACTCAAGAGGGATCAGGGAAAAGGGTGCCAAGCTTTTATCATCAAGATAAATGAAATAGAGGAACCTAGGGAACCCTCTCTCCAAAATTACCCATTTCTTAGAGATTTCATGTTGTGTTCTCAAAATAATTACTAGGATTGCCTCCTAGACATGAGTTCAATTTTTATATCAACATCATACGTGCTTTAGAACCACAATCTAAGGCACCATACAAGATGACAACCATTAAGTTGGTTGAATTAAAGGCATAAATTTAGGACTTATTGTTTAAGGGGTTAATCATTCTAAGTGTGTCACCATGGGGTGGACTAGTTGTATTTATCAAGAAGGATGGTACTCTTTGACTTTACATTGACTATAGAATGTTGAATATGACAACTGTCAAAAATAGGTATCTGTTACCTTGTATAAATGATATTTTTGATTAAATGTGGGGAGCAATGATATTCTCTAAGATTTATCTTAGAGAGGGATACCATCAACTAAGGATACAAGATGAGGATATTCTGAAGATAATGTTTAGAACTTGTTACAAGCACTCTAAGTTCATAGTGTTACTGTTTGGGTTGACAAATGCTCTAGCAGCATTCATGAATCTCATGAATAACATTCTTAGAGATTATCTTGATCACTTTGTTTTGGTTTTTCTAGATGACATTCTTATATACTCTAATAATGAAGAGGAACATCTTCAACATCTAGAACTAGTTTTGTAATAGTTTTGGAAGCACAAGCTATATAACAAGTTGTCTAAGTGTGCATTTTTCTAGGAAATAGTCTAATATTTAAAACATATTATCTCTACAGATGGTATATTATTAAATCTAAGAAATATAAGAGCCATTATAGAATGGATATAGCTAAATAATATACATGAAGGAAGAAGTTTCATGAGATTAGTAGGCTATTATAGGAAGTTTGTACCAAATTTTTCCAAGATAGCTAATCTAATTACCTCTTTGTAAGGAAATAACCAAAGATTTGTTTGGTTAGAGAAGTGTGAAGTAGCTTTATACTAATTGAAAAGAAGGCTTACATTAACACAAATTTTAAGAGTTATTGACCCCAATGGTCAATTTTTAATGATCACTAATGCATTTGGGGATGGACTAGGAGGAGTCTTTATGCAAGATGGTGTAGTGGTGGCTTACAAGTCAAGGAAACTAAAGCCTTATTAGGTGAACCATGCCCTTTTATGACCTAGAACTTGAGGCAATTATGCATGATTTGTAATTATGGTGGCATTAATTATTTGGAAAACCTTTTGATCTCAAGATGAATAACTTGGGACTCAAGTACATTTTCACCCAACCAAATTTGAATACTTATCAGAGATGATAGCTTGAGTTTTTATCTAATTAAAATTTTGATATCAGCTACATTAAGGGTCAGGAAAATAGAGTAGTTTATGCCCTAAATTGTAGAAGGTAAATAGCAACCATAACTACTATTAAGAATACTTTCAAGGATTGAGTGATTGAATTCTTGCTAGGAGATGAATTGTATGATCAAGTCAAAAACATTATCTTAGAATGATCAAAATCATTGATATAAAAGATTTAGATTAGGGAGTGATGAATTTTTTATTATAATGGAAGGATGTATGTGCTAGATCGATAGAATCTATAGAGCACAGTGATAAAGGAACTTCACAATGATCTATATTTAGGCCATCCATGAGTAACCAAGCTCATGATAAAGCTTAAACCATTGTATTTTTGAAAGGGAATCAAGAAATATGTAGCAAACTATGTGTCACATTATCTAGAATGTCAGTGAGTGAAAGCTAAGAATGTGTACCTAGCTAGATTGTTATATCTACATGATATACTCGAATAGAAGTGACAAGTGATCAGTATGGAATTTGTCTAAGGTTTATCTATGTCATAGAATATGCATGATATGATCTTGGTAGTTATTGATAAACCAACCATGGTGGCTCATTTTATACCAGGCAATTTGATCGATGATGTACCTACCCTTGTGAAGAGGTTCATAAAGTAAGTTTATAGGTTGAATATATTTACAAAGAAGATCATTTTAGATTATGATCTGAAGATGACTTCTAGATTTTGAGGAACTCTTAATTCAACTTTGGGTACACAACTAAATTTCAGCAAGGCATATCACCCAGAGATTGATAAACAAATTGAGAGTTAATCAGGTGTTAAAAGATCTTATTCATATGTATTTCATGGATCAATAGTAAAAATGGGAATATTATCTTCCATTGGTTGATTTTGTATATGATAAATCATATTAATTAGCCTTGAAGATGGCATTGTTTGAGGCACTATACAGAAGAAGGTGTAGGATACCAATCAGTTGGGATAGGTTTTAGGATAGGGTAGTCTTTGGACCTAATATGCTTTCAAAAATTGAAAATCAAGTTATATAAATTAGATATATATTAGCTAAGGCCAATGATAGGCATAAGATTTATGCTAATCTAAAGAGGATAGATAGGTAATTTTTTGTAGGTGATAAAGTGTTCACGTAGGTTAAGAAATAGAAAAGCTTGATTACACTTGGGAAGTCAATAAAATTATCACTAAGATATGTGGGACCCTTCAAAGTGTTAGAAGTGGTCAATCCTATATCATATAGGCTTTCTTTACCACCATACCTATCTCTATTACATAATGTCTTCCATGTTTCTTATCTTAAAAAGTATATAAATGATCTTATGCATGTGTTGGATTGGAATGATTTGTAGGTTCTAGATCTTGTGGTGGTCATGGGAGAAGTAATTAGGGTAATTGACACTCATAAAATTCATTTGTGTAATAGAGAGATGTCACAGTGTAAGGTCTAGTGGGACTAATACACCGAGGATAGTGCTACTTAAGGGACTATGATGAGTTATATAGGAGATTTCCACATTTATTTGCTTGATTAGATACATTTATACTATGTTATTTTTTTGCTAAATGATGTTTTGATTTAGAACTCATGTTTGTTTAAGAGTTATCTAGGATGATAACTAGATTTAGGGGGAAGGATGTTACATCTCAATTCCTTACTAAGCAAACTATTTGATTATCTGTGGATATTCATAGTTGATAAATTTGATTTGGGTTATTTTTGACTAAGCCTTGAGATATATGATATTATGGGACAGTTGGATATTGCTGAAGATACATGATTACATTGCTATGAGTTAGCTGTAGTGTATATGTTTACATTATGATCATGTTAGTTTATTATTTTATCTATATTTTATGATGTATGTATATCATGATGTTATGATATAACTACTTTATTATTGTGAAGTTGACATAGGATAACTCATCCTTTAGAGTATGATGTAGGGAGAGCATCATCAAAGATGGTGATGTAGATTGAGATATCAGAGGATGATAGAGATCTTGGCTAGAACCTTACACACACTAAATTATCTAGGACATGTTAAAATGCATAATAATATGGCTAACATAGTGTGTTTATTAATACTTACATTAGATAGTTATTTGCTCATGATTTGCTAGCATAATTTAATGGTTCTATGGAACTCATTTTACATGATTAGTGTGTGTGATCATTAAATGCTAGTAGAAATGTGATTTGCGTAGTTAAATTAAATGTAGTTTATTGATTTATGAATTTATCATTAAGTTGTTATGGTATTTGGAGATGTTAACTAAATTAGTGAAATTATTGATTATTTTTAATATAAATAAAATTTAGAAATTTCCAATTGAGGGGAAAAAATACAAAAATTAAAAAGAAAATAAAAAAAATAAAAAACAAAAGAGAAATAGAGTAGTCTAAATTTAAGAAAAAAAAAGAAAGAAATTCATTAAAAAAAAAAGAAAAATATGAATAATAAAAAAAATCTCAAAAAGTAATGCCATTTTCATCTTAATATAGAATATGAAAGAAGATCATAAAGGGGATAAGGAAGGAGAGAAGAAGAGGGGTGTAGCACACAGAGGATTTAGAAAGAAGAGGCATTTAGAAGATATTAGAGTGGAAACAAGGAAAAGTATAGAAAGAGCAACTATACAAGCTACCAAGTACGTGCTTTTGCTCATGCCAAAAACATTGATTTTTTTGTGGGTCATTTTAGACAACCATTTACCATTGATTTAATTTGGAAAATAATGTATAAAAACCTAGGAATTCCAAAGAAAATAATAGTATATGCTAAATTAAGTGACTTAAAAATATATATACTTTTGTAGAGGCTTTGATATGCATACTCATATAGGGTCGATCTGCATTAACATAAACATATATGTATATAAATTTGCCTTCAACACTTGGAAAAATTTATATTGGCATGCATCTAAACAAAGGCATAGACTTTTTTTATAGGAGTTAAATTTAAATATTCCTATCACCATATACAACTATATAGAAGTAAAAATAACGACTAAGGAATTAGAAGTGACACTATTATAACCTTGAGGCCTATAAATAAAATGTACATTGATCAAATTTAATAAGAATATAATATTTAAAATCCATTAATATCTTATACATTGAAATAAATACTACTGTAACTATCGATGCCTAAAAACTTCACTTCAGGTTAAACAAATTTCTATGGGAAGCTTTATAGGTGTGGGATCAATTGTGGTCTCTAAAGTAACCTCCAAGATTTTAGAAGCTAACTCTTCATTCTTAGTGGGGGCATGAAAAGGGAGAAGAAGGAAATGTAAATAAAATTGAAAGAACACTAACTAAAATGATGCACCAAGAGATTCAAAGCATTAACCTATAATTACATAAAATATATTAAGCCCTTAAACACTATAGACCATAAAAGAGAATAAAGCATGAATTAAGATCTATAATGTAAGAAAAGATAAATACTATAGAAGTCAAAGAAAATAAATAATAGACATAAATAATTCTTGACTCAAAATGACATAAAACACCACATCCTCTCCATTTTAGGTGGAGAACAAAATATAGAAGGCCTTAAAGGCAAATACAAGACATCCAGTCACACCTGTGAGGGGAACCTATTAAAGTCACATAATTAAAAATGCTAACTGCTACTATTATTATTCTATTACAAATAGATGTCTATAAAAATAAAAATCCAATCAAAATGATAGCCAGCCCATTACAAAAGGGATGATCCTAGAATATATAGGTGAGATGACTTCTTGTGGGGATGACACCTAGAAATCCTGACACTCATGCCCATGATGATGCCATTGTAACTAAATGAGGGTCTCAAGATCATGAGTGCAGTTAACCTCTAGATCCCATATACAACACAACTGCACTATCTTCTAATGGCCATGATACTAAAAAAGATCATAATGATGTCATGTGTTAAGATTATGAACTACTTCTGTTATACCATTAGAGGTGAGGATCCATTTGCCTTAGCCAATGTCATAACTCCTAGCTCTGATAGGAAAACCCTACCATAAATAAGTGCCATGGTACCACATGAAAAGGCTTGCCTCTTCTCCATTATCACCACATGGTGGGTCTTATTTTTTCTTTTCTAGCTAATGGCATTGCCCAAAGGCCTGGCACAAATAAAATGCCTTTGATAAGAATTAGGATTTTATGTTTCGAATAGGTGATTCTCATGGGGAAGTTGTGAAATTCCTCATAAAAATGAGCATGAGGGCACTAAGTGTCAAAACCACATCTACCTTAAAAAATCTTTAGTGAGACCCACCCATTATCCCATTGGCCAATGGCACTGCTCTAAGGATTGACCCAAAAGTAACTAGTTTTGAGGCATACTCAACCACTTTGTGTCAAGTTTATGCTCCATCAAAGGGAACATAGAGTTTATTTAAGCTGAATGAGCACTTGGATACCACATGGAGGAAGGGAAAGGATGCCAAAACTTAAGTAAAATTACAAAAATGACCTTGGGAAAGAATAATCTAAAATAAAAACTATTGGACGTATCGATTGAGTTTGAGACCAAACATAAACTACTCTAAAATAACACAAGGTGGATCATTATACACAGTTATAGCCACTCATAGATTGGCTTCCACTTGAAATCTCTCACTAGAGAAATGAATCTAAATGTTAAACCTCACTTTATTAGGATTTGCATCATTGGCCTTAGCCTGAACATTAAGGTGGTTGACTGTAGCCTTCACCTTGGTGAGTTCTAGCTTGGTCTTCTCCAGGGTCAAGCTAGAGAAGAGCAAGATAGAACTCACCAAGTTGAAGGCTACAATCAATCAAGTCATTACTATGACTAAGGCCAAAGACATAAATATAAATAAAGATAGGTCTAACCTTTAGATATATGTATCTAGTGAGAGATTCTAGGTAGAAGCCAATCTGTGAGTGGCCACCGAGACTAAGGTGCAAGAGAGAGAGACTGAACTAGAAATCACCTATCAAAAGTTCTCAAATTATAATTGGAATTTTCAATAATTATAGAAGCAAACATAACAAGAATCCTCATTTAAGGAAAAAGAAATTGAGAAGTTGAAGAATGACCTTGCCACCCACTCATAGACCAAAGAAATCCTCCCCATGATCTAAAAACTATAAAAATATTACTGGGAAAGGATCAAGGGCATGATGACAAACTTGAAACTAGCCCTTACCTTCATCATAAATTCATAGAATTTGAGCTCTCAAGTGAGTGTGTCTATTGACTATGTCATTACCTTCATGTCCCCTAAGGTCTTAGATTCACAACTCCTCATTTAAAAGCTTTATAACACTTTGAAACAACATTACATGTAGTTGGGGTGGATGACCATAGGCAAGTAATGATAAAGGTTAATGAATTTATAGGCTATAATAAGGCAACTACCTAGTGCAAGGAATTCCTTAATGACTTATAAAAATTAGTCCAAGATAGATAGGGTCACATTGAATAACTAGTCTAATTAGGACTCCCCTCCCTATTATTGGTAGACAATAATATCCTTCTAGATGACAAAATAAAAGTGTTGCTAGAGAAGAAATAGAATGACCAGACCATGTTTATGAATCTTAGTCAAACACCTAATGTCTTTGAGGTGGAGAATATATTGTATCCACTAACCCAACTAGAGGTCTAAATGCTGATAGTAGTTTAAGGCCTAAGGAGCATCTCTTTCAAGGAGATTATTGATCTAGATAGAGCCTTTGAGGCTCTTAAGAAGAAGGCCTAGCCCAAGGAGGAAGAGTGGACACCTTTGTAGGTGGCCCTTATAAAATTTTAAGATACAAACCTTCCTCCTATTTTTAAAATTATACCTTGAATGGTCTACATACTAGAGTTTTGGGTTCTCTCATCCATAGGTGAACACCCTTATAAGTCACATGGAAATGTGGATCAAAATCCATTCATGTTTGGTCCTAGACTCACTTGGCACATCTAACATTTATTTTGGATTCTTCTTTCCTAGGGTCCTTTTTGTAATTTTACCTAAGTGTCGACATCATTTTTCTTCCTCCACATGGTAACCAAGCACTCACTTGGCTTGAAGAGACTCTCAATTCCTCCTGATGGAGTGTTAGTTCAACATGTGATAGCCCAACACTCCTCAAAGTTAGTTCCTTTTAGGTCAGTCCTCAGAGCAATGCCATTGGCTGATGGGATGATGGGTGAAGCCCATGAAGGAGTTGTCAAGGTAGATGTGGTTTTGACACGTGGTGTCCCCACACTCATTTTTGTGAGGAAGTGCCCAACTTCCCTAGGAGAAGCACTTATTTGACATTTGGAATCTTAACACTTATTAAAGGTGTTTTATTTCTTCTAGGCCTTCGAATAGTGCCATTAGCTAGAGAAGAAAAAAGGGGACCCATCATGTAGTTATAATAGAGAAGAGGTGATCCTTTCCATATGGCACCATAGAATTTGTTGATGACAGGGTTTTTCTATCAAAGCTAGGATTTATACCATTAGATAAGGAAAATGGATCCCCACCTCCAATGACATAATAGAAGTAGTTTAAGATCTTGACATGTGGCATCATTATGTTCCTCCTAAGTGTCATGACCATAAGAAGATAATACAGTTGTGCCATATCTAAGATTTGGAGGTTAACTAAACTCATGAGCTTGAGACCATCATTCGGTTATAATGACATCATCATGGGAATGAGTGCTAAGATTCCCAAGTGTAATTCCCATAAGAATCTATCTCACCTATATATTCTAGACTCATCCCTTTTGGAAAGGGCTGGTTATCATTTACTTTGTATTTTGCTATTTTAGAAAACAACCATTTGTAATAGAATAGGAGTAGTAGTAGCTAGTAATTTTTCATTCCACAACCTTAGTAGGTACCCCTCATAAGTGTGATAAAATGTTTTTCATTATTCCCTTAATTCCTTTTGTATGCTATTCTCCATCTAATAATGAAGAGGATGTGGTGTTGTGTGTCAATTTGAGTGAAGAGATATCTCTATTTGTTATTCCCTTTCTTCTTCTTCTATAATATTAATCTTTTATTGCATCATAGACTTTAATTCATGATTTATTCTTCTTTATGGTCTATAATGTTTAAGGATTCAATATATTTTATGCAATTATAGGTTAACACTTTAAATATCTTAGTGCATCACCTTAGTTAGATTTATTTTAGTGTTATTTGAATTACTCTCCTATCCCTTTTCATCCCCAAGATCAATTGAAGAGCCAACTTCTAAAATATTGGAGGTTGCTTTATAGACCACAATTCAATCCCATACCTGTAAAGCTTCCCATATAGGTTGTTTAACTTACAGCGAGAGTTTTAGGCATCAACAATTTTTATTTTCTATAGAAGGTTGTTTAACCTAAAATAGAGGTTGTTGATGTGTAAAACCTTTGTTCAGGGTGAACAACCTTCTATAGAAAAGAAAAATTGTTGATGCCTAAAACTCTTGCTTTAGTTTAAACAACCTTCTATAGAAAGCCTTATAGGCATGGGACCAAATTATGGTCTATAAAACAACCTATATGATTTTAGAAGCCAAATCTTCATTATATGTTAGGGGATGAAAAGGGAGAAGAAAGAAATGCAAATAAAATTGAAAGAACACTAACTAAGGTGATATACCAAGAGATTCAAAACATTAACCTATAATTACATAAAAAAGGTTGAGCCCTTAAACACTATAGACCATAAAGGAACATAAAACATGAATTAAGATCTATAATACAAGTAAATATCAATACTATAGAAGTAGAAGAAAAAAATAAATAGACAAAAATAACTCTTTACTCACAATAACATATAACACCACATCCTCTTTATTGTAGGTGGAGAACAAAATATAGAAGGCCTCAAGGGCACATACAAGACATCTAGTCACACACATAAGGGGCACCTATTAAGGTCACAAAATGAAAAATGTTAATTACTACTATTCCTATTTTATTGCAAATGGCTAACTACAAAAATAACAAATACAAGAAAAATGACTACATTAAAGGAACCTGACAGCTGGAAAAGACCAAGCTAGAAATCACCAAGCTGAAGGCTACAATAAATCACCTCAATGGTGAGTCTAAGGCTAAAAAGATGTGGACCTCAGTAAAGTGAGGTCCAAACTTTAGAGTCATTTCTCTAATGAGAGCTTCTAAGTAGAAGCCAAACTATGATTATCTATAGAGACCAAACTATAGGACAAGGAAGAGGAACTTGCATGAACCAATAAAAAACTCTTAGATTATAATTAGGCATATACACAACTATAGTAGTAGGCATAATGAGAGTCCTCGATAAAGGACCAATAAATCACACAATTGAGTAATGACCTCTCCTTCCACTCTTAGACTTCAAAGATCCTCCCAATGATCTAAAAACTATATGTATCCTACTAGGAGAGGATCAAAGGAGTAGATATAAACCTAAAGTCTGCCCTCACCTTCATCATAGATTCATAGATGCTGAGCTCCTAGGTAAGCATGTCTATTGACTAGGTCATTTCCTTTGTAACCCCTAAGTTACACTATGTACAACTCCTCTTCTAAAATATTTACAGTACTTTAGATGAAACATTACAAGTAGTGGGGGTGGCCAATCGGAGGCAAGCAATAATAAAGGTTAATGAATTTCTAAGCTACAATAAGGCATATACCAAGTGTAAGGCATTCCTTAATGACTTAGAAAAATTAGTATAAGATATATGGGGACACATTAAACAACTAATCCAATTGGGACTCCCCTCCCCATTCTTGGTAGATAATAACATCCTTCTAGAGGACAAAATAAAAGCATTGCTAGAGTAGAAATATAATGACCAGATCATGTTTACAACTCTCAATTAGTCACCTGATGTCTTTGAGTTTGAGAAGATATTGAAGCCACTCACCCAAATGGAGTTCCAAATGCTGGTAGTAGTTCAAGGCCTAGGGAACATTTCATTTAAGGATATTATTGATCTTGATAGAGCCTTTAAGGCTCTTAATAAGAAGGCCTAACCAAAGGAAGAAGAGTGGGCACTTTTATAGGTGGCCATTCAAAAATTTTATGTTAAAAACCTTCTTCCTTTTTTTGAAAATTTTGCCTCAACTAATCTACATACCAGATTTTTGGGTTATCTCATTCACAAGTAGACACCCTTGTGAGTTACTAGGAACTATGGATCAAAATCCACCTTGTGTTATTGTAGATCAATTCATGTTTGGTCCCAGACTTACTCAGCAAATCTAATAGTTCTTTCAACTTCTTCTTTCCCAAGGTCCTTTTTATAATTTTAACTAAGTGTCAACATCCTTTTTCTTCTTCCACATGGTAGCCAAGTGCTCATTCATCTCGAAGAGACTTTCAATTCCCTCTGATAGAGCATCAAATTGACACATGGTGGCCCAACACTCTTCAAAGCTAGTTCCTTTTGGGTTAGTCCTTGAAGTAGAAACATTGGCTGATTTGATGATGGGCAAGGCCCACTAAGGAGTTGTCAAGGTAGATGTGGTTTTGATATGTGGTGTCCCTACACTTGTTTTTGTGAGGAAATTCCTAACTTCCCTAAGAGAAACACCTATTAAACATGTGGCATCCTAATTATTATCAAAGGCATTTTATTTTATTAGGCCTTCAAGTAAAACCATTGGCTTGAGAAGAAAAAGGGGACCCACCATGTAGTTATAAGAGAGAAGAAGTAAGCCTTTCCATGTGGCACCATGGTGCTTGTCAATGGTAGGGTTTTCCTATTAGAGTTAGGATTTGTATTATTAGCTAAAAAAAATGAATCCCCACATATAATGGCATAAAAAATTATATCCAAAGCTTAACACATGGAATCATTACATTCCTCCTAAGCATCATGGTAATAACAAGACAATGCAGTTATGCCATATCTAGGATCTAGAGGTTAACTAACTCATGCACTCAAGATCCTCATTTAGTTATAATAACATAATCATCATTGACATGAGTAATAGGATTTCTAGGTGGCATTCTCAAAAGAAGCTACCTCACCTACATATTCTAGGCTCATCCCTTTTGGAAGGGGTTGGTTATCATTTTGCTTGGATTTGCTATTTTTGTAGACAACCATTTGTAATAAAATAAGAATAGTAGCAATTAGCATTTTTCATTCTATGACCTTAATAGGTACCCCTCATAGGTGTGATTGGACATCTTGTATGTACCATTGAGAATTTTTGTATTATATTCTCCACCTACAATGAAGAGGATGTGGTGTTTTGTGTCATTTTGAGTGAAGAGTTATTTCTATCTATTATTTATTTTTTTCCTACTTCTACAGTATTGATCTTTTCTTACATTATATATATATATATATATATATAAATTCATGCTTTATACTCCTTTATGGTTTGTAGTATTTAATGGATCAATCTATTTTAAGAAATTATAGGTTAATTCTTTGAATCTCTCAATACATCACCTTATTGTTCTTTCAGTTCTATTTTCATTTCCTTCTTCTCCCTTTCCATCCCCCAACTTAAAACAAAGAGCCATCTTCTAAAATATCAAAGGAAAATAAAAATTGTTGATGCCTAAAACTCATACTTTAGGTTAAACAACCTCTATGTGAAGTTTTACAAGTGTGGAACCAAATTATAGTATGTAAAGCAACCTCTAGGATTTTAGAAGCTGGCTCTTCAATTGATCTTTGGGATGAAAAGGGATAGGAGAGAAATGTAAATAACATTGAAATAAAGATAACTAAGGTGATGCACCAAGAGATTTAAAGTGTTAAACTATAATTACATAAAATATATTGAATCCTTAAACATTATATACTATAAAGGAGTATAAAGCATAAATTAAAGTCTATGATGCAAGCAAAGATTAATAATATAGAAGCAGAAGAAAGGGAATAATAAGTAGAGATAACTCTTCACTCAAATTGAAATAGAACAACACATCCTCTTCATTTCTAGAATGAGAACAAAATATAAAAGGCTTCAAGGGCACAATTCAAAACATCTAATCATAGCTATGAGGGACACCTGCTAAGGTTATAGAATGAAAAATTGCTAGCTAATAATACTCCTATTCTATTATAAATGGTTATTTTACAAAATATCAAAATATAAAGTAAATGATAACTAACCTCTTATAAAAGGGATGAGTCTAGAATATACAGGCAAGATGGCTTCTCATGGGAATGACACCTACAAATCTTAGTGCTCATGTCCATGATGATGCTATTGCAATTGAATGAGGGTCTTGAGATCATGAGTGAAATTAACCTCTAGATACTAGATATGGCACAACTACACTACCTTGTTATGGCCATGATGCTCAAGAGGAGGGTAGTGATGCCACATGTTAAGACCTCAAACTACTTTATCATGCCATTGGAGGTAGGGATCCATTTGCCTTAGCCAATGGTGTAAGTCCTAGCTCTGACAAGAAAACCCTAAAGTCAACAAGCATTGTGGTGCCACATGGAAAGGCTAGATTCTTCTCTATTATAACCACATGATGGGTCCCCTATTTTCTTCTCCAACTAATGGCACTACTCGAAGGCCTAAAAAAAATAAAATTCCTTCAATAAACATCAGGATGTCATGTGTTGAATAGGTGCTTCTCTTAAGGAAGTTGGTCACTTATTCACAAAAATGAGTGTGGGAGAACCACGTGTCAAAACCATGTCTACCTTGACAACTCTTTAGAAGGACCCACCCATCATCTCATCATCTAATGTCAAGAACTAACCTAAAAAGGATTAGCTTTGAGGATCATTGGGCCACCACATGTTGATTTGACTCTCCATTGGGGGAAACTAAGAGTCTCTTCAAGCCAAATGAGTGCTTGGATGCCATGTGGAAGAAGAAAAATGATTCCAACACTTAGGTAAAACTGTAAAAAAGAATCCAGGAAAAAAGAAGCCAAAAAAATTATTGGATGTACCAAGTGAGTTTGGGACCAAACACGAACTACTCTAAAATAACACAAGGTAGATTCTAATCCAGAGTTCTTGGTGACTCATAGGGGTGTCTACTTTTGGATGAGAGAATAAAAAACTCTATTATGTGGACCAGTCGATGAAAAATTTTCAAAATAAGAGGAAGGTTTACAACTTTTGAAGGGCCACCTACAAAGGCATCCACTCTTCCTCCTTGGGCTAGGCCTTATTAAGAGCCTCAAAGGCTATGTCTAGATCAACAATATCTTTGAATGAGATGCTCCCCAAGCCTTAAACTATCAGCAAAATTTGTAAATCCAAATGGGTGAGTGGCTATAATATCTTCTCCACTTTAGAGATATTAGGTGACTAATTGAGAGCTGTAAACACAATCTAGTCATTCCATTCCTTCTCTAACAATGATTTTATTTGGTCCTCTAGAAGGATGTTGTTTCCTACCAAGAATGGGAAGGGGATTCCCAATTGGACTAGTTATTCAATGTGTCCCTATCTATCTTGGAATATTTTTTCAAAGGCATTAAGGAATGCCTTACACTTGGTAGCTACCTTATTATAGCCTAGAAATTCATTAACCTTTACCACTACTTATCTTCAATTGACCACCCCCACTACCTATAATATTTCATCTAAAGTATTGCTAATCTTTTGGATGAGGAGATGTGCATCCCTTACCTTGGGGGTTATGAAGGCAATGACCTGGTCGATGGATGTGCTTACTTGAGAGCTCAAATTCTACAAATCTGTGATGAAGGTAAGGTTGGGTTTTAAGTTTATGGCTACTCATTTGATCTTTTCTCAGTAGGATATGTATATTTATTAGATCATTGGGAGGATCTCTATGGTTTAGGAGTAGGTGATGAGGTCATTCTTTAACTACATGCTTTCTTGGTCTTTGACTAAAGAATCTTATTATGCCTACTATTATAGTTGTGTAAATGTTTGATTAGAATCTAAGAGTTTCTGATTGGTTTATGCAAGTTCATCTTCCTTGTCCTATAGTTTGGCTTCTATATCTGCTCATAATTTGGCTTCCACTTCGAATATCTCATTAGAGATGTGAATCTTAAGGTCAGACCTCACTTTATTGAGTTCCATGTCTTTTGATTTAGCCTCAACATGGAGGTGATCAACCATATCCGTTACCTTGGTGCAGTCTTTTCTAGCTATTAGGTTGCTTTGATGTAGTTTGTACTCACAAACTTCTATGTTTCCTCCATTAGATTGACCCTATTAGTGGCTATAATATCTTCTCCACTTTGGAGATATTAGGTGACTAATCGAGAGCTGTAAACACAATCTAGTCATTCTATTCTTTCTCTAACAATGATTTTATTTGGTCCTCTAGAAGGATGTTGTTTCCTACCAAGAATGGGAAGGGAATTCCGAATTGGACTAGCTATTCAATGTGTCCCTATCTATCTTGGAATATTTTTTTGAAGGCATTAAGGAATGCCTTACACTTGGTAGCTACCTTATTATAGCCTAGAAATTCATTAACCTTTACCACTACTTATCTTCAATTGACCACCCCCACTACCTATAACGTTTCATCTAAAGTATTGTTAATCTTTTGGATGAGGAGATGTGCATCCCTTACCTTGGGGGTTATGAAGGCAATGACCTAGTCAATGGATGTCCTTACCTGGGAGCTCAAATTCTATAAATTTGTGATGAAGATAAGGTTGGGTTTTAAGTTTATGGCTACTCATTTGATCTTTTCCCAGTAGGATATGTATATTTATTAGATCATTGGGAGGATCTCTATGGTTTAGGAGTAGGTGATGAGGTCATTCTTTAACTACATGATTTCTTGGTCTTTGAATAAAGACTCTTATTATGCCTACTATTATAGCTGTGTAAATGTTTGATTAGAATCTAAGAGTTTCTGATTGGTTTGTGCAAGTTCCTCTTCATTGTCCTATAGTTTGGCTTCTATATATACTCATAGTTTGGCTTCCACCTCGAATATCTCCAGGTCAAACCTCACTTTATTGAGCCCCATGTCTTTTGATTTAGCCTCAACATGGAGGTGATCAACCATATCCGTTACCTTGGTGCAGTCTTTTCCAGCTATCAGGTTGATTTGATGTAGTTTGTACTCAAAAACTTCTATGTTTCCTCCATCAGATTGACCCTATTAGTGGCTATAATATCTTCTCCACTTTGGATATATTAGGTAACTAATCGAGAGCTATAAACACAATCTAGTCATTATATTCCTTCTCTAACAATGATTTTATTTGGTCCTTTAGAAGGATGTTGTTTCCTACCAAGAATGGGAAGGGGATTCCCAATTGGACTAGTTATTCAATGTGTCCCTATCTATCTTGGAATATTTTTTTGAAGGCATTAAGGAATGCCCTACACTTGGTAGCTACCTTATTATAGCCTAGAAATTCATTAACCTTTACCAGTACTTATCTTCAATTGACCACCCCCACTACCTATAATGTTTCATATAAAGTATTTTTAATCTTTTGGATGAGGAGATGTGCATCCCTTACCTTGGGGGTTATGAAGGCAATGACCTAGTCGATCGATGTGTTTACCTGGGAGCTCAAATTCTATAAATCTTTGATGAAGGTAAGGTTGGGTTTTAAGTTTATGGCTACTCATTTGATCTTTTCCTAGTAGGATATGTATATTTATTAGATCATTGGGAGGATCTCTATGGTTTAGGAGTAGGTGATGAGGTCATTCTTTAACTACATGATTTCTTGGTCTTTGACTAAAGAATATTATTATGCCTACTATTATAGTTGTGTAAATTTTTTATTAGAATCTAAGAGTTTTTGATTAGTTTGTGCAAGTTCCTCTTCATTGTCCTATAGTTTGGCTTCTATATCTACTCATAGTTTGGCTTCCACTTGGAATATCTCATTAGAGATGTGAATCTTAAGGTTAGACCTCACTTTATTGAGCTCCATGTCTTTTGATTTAGCCTCAACATGGAGGTGATCAACCATATATGTTACCTTGGTGGGGTCTTTTCCTGCTATCAAGTTGCTTTGATGTAGTTTGTAGTCACAAACTTTTATGTTTCCTCCATCATATTGACCCCATTAGTGGCTATAATATCTTCTCCACTTTGGAGATATTAGGTGACTAATCGAGAGCTGTAAACACAATATAATCATTCTATTCCTTCTCTAACAATGATTTTATTTGGTCCTCTAGAAGGATGTTGTTTCTGACCAAGAAAGGGAAGGGGATTCCCAATTGGACTAGTTATTCAATGTGTCCCTATCTATCTTGGATTTTTTTTTTAAGGCATTAAGGAATGCCTTACACTTGGTAGCTACCTTATTATAGCCTAGAAATTCATTAACCTTTACCACTACTTATCATCAATTGACCACCCCCACTACCTATAATGTTTCATCTAAAGTATTGTTAATCTTTTGGATGAGGAGATGTGTATCCCTTACCTTGTGGGTTATGAAGGAAATGACCTAGTCGATGCATGTGCTTACCTAGGAGCTCAAATTCTATAAATCTTTGATGAAGGTAAGGTTGGGTTTTCATTTTATGGCTACTCATTTGATCTTTCCCCAGTAGGATATGTATATTTATTAGATCATTGGGAGGATCTCTGTGGTTTTGGAGTAGGTGATGAGTTCATTCTTTAACTACATGATTTCTTGGTCTTTGACTAAAGACTCTTATTATACCTACTATTATAGTTGTGTAAATGTTTGATTAGAATCTAAGAGTTTCTGATTGGTTTGTGCAAGTTCCTCTTCCTTGCCCTATAGTTTGGCTTCTATATCTGCTCATAGTTTGCCTTCCACTTGGAATATCTCATTAGAGATGTGAATCTTAAGGTCAAACTTCACTTTATTGAGCTCCATGTCTTTTGATTTAGCCTCAACATGGAGGTGATCAACCATATCCATTACCTTGGTGTTGTCTTTTCCAGCTATCAGGTTGCTTTGATGTAGTTTGTCCTCACAAAATTCTATGTTTCCTCCATCAGATTGACCCTATTAGTGGCTATAATATCTTCTCCACTTTGGATATATTAGGTAACTAATTGAGAGCTATAAACACAATCTAGTCATTTTATTCCTTCTCTAACAATGATTTTATTTGGTCATCTAGAAGGATGTTGTTTCCTACCAAGAATAGGAAGGGGATTCCCAATTGGACTAGTTATTCAATGTGTCCCTATCTATCTTGGAATATTTTTTTGAAGGCATTAAGGAATGCCTTACACTTTGTAGCTACCTTATTATAGCCTAGAAATTCATTAACCTTTACCACTACTTATCTTCAATCGACCAACCCCACTACCTATAATCTTTCATCTAAAGTATTGTTAATCTTTTGGATGAGGAGATGTGCATCCCTTACCTTGGGGGTTATGAAGGAAATGACCTAGTCGATGGATGTGCTTACCTAGGAGCTCAAATTCTATAAATCTATGATGAAGGTAAGGTTGGGTTTTAAGTTTATGGCTACTCATTTGATCTTTACCCAGTAGGATATGTATATTTATTAGATCATTGGGAGGATCTCTATGGTTTAAGAGTAGGTGATGAGGTCATTCTTTAACTACATGATTTCTTGGTCTTTGACTAAAGAATATTATTATACCTACTATTATAGTTGTGTAAATGTTTGATTAGAATCTAAGAGTTTTTGATTGGTTTGTTCAAGTTCCTCTTCATTATCCTATAGTTTGGCTTCTATATCTACTCATAGTTTGGCTTCCACTTGGAATATCTCATTAGAGATGTGAATCTTAAGGTTAGACCTCATTTTATTGAGCTCCATGTCTTTTGATTTAGCCTCAACATGGAGGTGATCAACCATATCTGTTACCTTGGCGGGGTCTTTTCCAGCTATCAAGTTGCTTTGATGTTGTTTGTAGTCACAAACTTTTATGTTTCCTCCATCAGATTGACCCTATTAGTGGCTATAATATCTTCTCCACTTTGGAGATATTAGGTAACTAATTGAGAGCTATAAACACAATCTAGTCATTCTATTCCTTCTCTAACAATGATTTTATTTGGTCCTCTAGAAGGATGTTGTTTCCTACCAAGAATGGGAAGGGGATTCCCAATTGGACTAGTTATTCAATGTGTCCCTATCTATCTTGGAATATTTTTTTGAAGGCATTAAGGAATACTTTACACTTGGTAGCTACCTTATTATAGCCTAGAAATTCATTAACCTTTACCACTACTTATGTTTAATCGACCACCCCCACTACCTATAATGTTTCATCTAAAGTATTGTTAATCTTTTGGATGAGGAGATGTGCATCCCTTACCTTGGGGGTTATGAAGGCAATGACCTAGTCGATGGATGTGCTTACCTGGGAGCTCAAATTCTATAAATCTGTGATGAAGGTAAGGTTGGATTTTAAGTTTATGGCTACTCATTTTATCTTTTCCCAGTAGGATATGTATATTTATTAGATTATTGGGAGGATCTCTATGGTTTAAGAGTAGGTGATGAGGTCATTCTTTAACTACATGACTTCTTGGTCTTTGACTAAAGAATATTATTATGCCTACTATTATAGTTGTGTAAATGTTTGATTAGAATCTAAGAGTTTTTGATTGGTTTGTGCAAGTTCCTCTTCATTGTCCTATAGTTTGGCTTCTATATCTACTCATAGTTTGGCTTCCACTTGGAATATCTCATTAGAGATGTGAATCTTAAGGTTAGACCTCACTTTATTGAGCTCCATGTCTTTTGATTTAGCCTCAACATGGAGGTGATCAACCATATCTATTACCTTGGTGGGGTCTTTTCCAGCTATCAGGTTGATTTGATGTAGTTTGTAGTCACAAACTTTTATGTTTCCTCCATCAGATTGACCCTATTAGTGGCTATAATATCTTCTCCACTTTGGAGATATTAGGTGACTAATTGAGAGCTATAAATACAATCTAGTCATTCTATTCCTTCTCTAACAATGATTTTATTTGGTCCTCTAAAAGGATGTTGTTTCCTACCAAGAATGGGAAGGGGATTCCCAATTGGACTAGTTATTCAATGTGTCCCTATCTATCTTGGAATATTTTTTTTGAAGGCATTAAGTAATGCCTTACACTTGGTAGCTACCTTATTATAGCCTAGAAATTCATTAACCTTTACCATTACTTATCTTGAATTCAGCACCCCCACTACCTATAATGTTTCATCTAAATATTGTTAATCTTTTGGATGAGGAGATGTGCATCCCTTACCTTGGGGGTTATGAAGGAAATGACCTTGTCGATGGATGTGCTTAAATAGGAGCTCAAATTCTATAAATTTGTGATGAAGGTAAGGTTGGGTTTTAATTTTATGGCTACTCATTTGATCTTTCCCCAGTAGGATATGTATATTTATTAGATCATTGGGAGGATCTCTGTGGTTTAGTAGTAGGTGATGAGGTTATTCTTTAACTACACGATTTCTTGGTCTTTGACTAAAGACTCTTATTATGCCTACTATTATAGTTGTGTAAATGTTTGATTAGAATCTAAGAGTTTTTGATTGGTTTGTGTAAGTTCCTCTTCCTTGTCCTATAGTTTGGCTTCTATATCTGCTCATAGTTTGGCTTCCACTTGGAATATCTCATTAGAGATGTGAATCTTAAGGTCAGACCTCACTTTATTGAGCTCCATGTCTTTTGATTTAGCCTCAACATGGAGGTGATCAACCATATCCATTACCTTAGTGTGGTTTTTTCCAGCTATCAGGTTGCTTTGATGTAGTTTGTACTCACACACTTCTATCTTTCCTCCATCAGATTGACCCTATTAGTGGGCTTGGCTTGGTTGAGATTGAGTTTGATAGCTTGCATGGTATATTTCCTTGGTTACATCTACTCTGAGGGGTTGACTACTTGAGGGGCTAGACGAGCAATCATGAGGGATTGCTATGCAATGTCATAAAATGACCACATGTGTCTCCATTTGGGACTTGTCCTGCTTCCCCCTTTTATTGTCCATTTGGGCCTCCCAAGCCCTTCTTACCATGTCCATCTACTGATCAAACTACTTTGGTGTTTTAATGTTTTCCCCTATGAAGTGGAGTCCCTATGATAGTGCAAATGGAATAGTCACTTGCTACTGTATAATAACATATGTTATTCCTCTTGAGGTGAGTGGATGGAGGGTGAAGGTAGAAGGAGAGAAAGGTGGGAGTCCACATGGTAGAGTGAATAGTGATTGTGCCATGATGGAAGATGATGAAGGAATAGGACTTAAGAAAGGCATAATGGAGGAGATTGGGACCATGGAGGAAAGTAGTGTGAGCTTGATAGAGGACTAGGTGGATGAAGAGGAGAGTGGGTCTAAGGTAGTACTTGGTTGGGTAGTGGAGAGTGCCAAAACCTAAGGTGAAACCATGGGGGGAAGATGATGATGTGATAAGGGAGGTGGAATTTGAAAGAAGGGGTTATAATAAACATATCTTCTTTTTCATAGGCTCTAGTAGAGGGATAGATTTTGGCACCTCAAGCCGCTTGTACTGGGTTTACCTAGCTATGAGGTGCCCATAAGAGGCTTACTATTACTATGGTACCATGTGGTATGAAAACATGGGAGGTAGCCAGGTTAAAAGATTTTAAAACTCTAATAATTTAGCCTTCTTCTACTATAATACATCCCCCACTTCTTTCCTAGGGGTATCTTCTTCTTCTTCTTCTTCTTTTTCTTCTCCTCCTATCTCTATCTTAGGAGAGAATACTTCTTCTACCAAGATTTCCTCTTGATGATGCTCATCTCAAAGGATTTTGAAGGTTTCATATATCTCTTCATCATAAAAATTAGAGTATGGTTTGATGACCTATTACCTATATTTTGTATAGATAATTATTTTCTCTTCACTCCAACCATTCTAGGTAAGTTACACTCTCAATCCATTCGTTAATCTCTTAGATGGGTAATATGTCTAGACCAAATAATAAAAGGACTCCCATAACCTACATATTTTTAATGAGATGTAAGATAGATCTATGTAATACTCAAGGTAATATTTCATAGGTGACTTTCTCTCCTTGAAGTATGGTTGGGGATAGTGATTGGGTGTGTTAACAATTTTTAAGAAGGCTATGAAACCAATTAGGTCATAGCTCCACTTATCATCATTCAAGTCAAGGCTGAGATCCACTAGTTTGGATGTAATTAGGATCTCTTGTAGAATTTTCACCATAATGATGCCTCCTTTTTTGAAGGGGACATCATACATACCCTTCTTCTTCTTTCCTTCTCCATAGATGGATTCCACCACATCAAATTGGTAGGCCAACTCTAAGGCCAAAGTTTTATCTATCAACAGGCACAAGAGCCAAAATGGGTTTTCCTTGAATCCATGGGATTGGATGAAGATGAAATGGCTTCCAAAGAACTATTTGACTAGAACCTTGCTCCTGATGAGCCATGATCGTTGTGCATCTCTCATCCTATTTGTGATGGCCTCTTAGTTGAGGTTAATGAGGATAAGGGATAAAAAGAGTTTTGAAAACTTGTAGTAATATTGCATGATTGATAAGAAATGGGTCCATACTATGATTAGGATCACTATGTTGGGTAAAATACCCATATCAGAGGAGTTGAGATTAAGATATGTAAATAAGAACTTAGAGTGCTGGTACAGAATGAGATGTAGGAGGTAGGAGGAAGATTGAAAGGTTCCTTGTATTAAAATTTTTGTCAGCTCATCCTTCATAGTGGTGGTGATGGTGTCTATTAAATACATACTACATACCTCCCCATTTTTCACTATAGTAAGGTGTTAGAATGCCCATTAATAAATATCAGTGATGTTGGTGTTTGTGTCCATCCCAAAGATGAAAGCCAACATAGATAGGGTGTCCTTCAGGTACTACATGGGGAAGTTCACTAGGGAAATGGGTAGAGGAAGAATATTCATGATGATTATCTCAAGTATAAATCCAAGGAAGCACACTTTATCATGAACTTAGTCTCAGACATCTTGAAGGCTTTTCATGCTATAAATATTGGACTTAGGGTCACTTGGGAGTCAGAGCATCACCCTTATAACATTTACACTAATTTTTACCCTCAAATGGGCATTATCAATAACTAAATCAGCATTATAATCATATATATCCATGTAGAGGGAAATTATTTATAATAATGGATAGACATAGGGAACCAAAAACTATGCCAACATGCAGTCGCACACTCTACAACCAAACAAGTCATAATTCTCTTATTGACTAAATTTGACTTTTAGGTCAGATTAGGATTCCTATAGGTAAAAAATTGAATTTAAAGTGTTTTATGGGTATAATATATTTCAAAAGGTGTTTTATAGGATTATTGATGTCATTTAATGTTATAATAGCCTTGGTCCTTAGTCATTTAAGTCCTTTTAGTCATTTTGGGTCATTTTGAGGTAAAAAAGGGGCATTTAATGACATATATATTTATTGGGAAATGTAAAGGTTTAAAAATGTTATCATGTAACATGTGTACTCAAATTTATTAATAAACTATTGGTAACTTAAAGTGGTTGGTGAAACAGAAGAAAGAGTAGTTTTCTTGGGGAAAAAGGTGAGTTTGGCACTTGTACGACCCATGGGGAAGTGTGTCATGTGGGAAAAGATCATATAATGTCATTTAAACTTCAAAAATATTATTTTAATATTTTAAGTTCTTTTAAAGTTCCTTTTTTGGCCTAAAACCATTCTATTCCTTTTTCATCCTTGTAGGCACACAAAACTAGTCTTCAGGTTTGTACTTGGTACGACCAACAGGGGAGGTTCCAGATTAAATGATTTTGGGAGGTTGTATTAAAATTATATACATTTATTTAAATTAAAATATTCTTGATAATGATGTCCTGTGCTTCATGAACCATCCTCATGAAGTTGACTATGTTTTTTTACTTGCTATTTCATGCACCCTATAGGTTTTGATCCATTTTGGTCAATTATGTATGAACCAATTGGTGATGTTAAATACAAAGTATTTTTTATACATTTTTAAATTATTTAAATTATTATTTTAAATTTTCATGGTGTTTTTGTGAGAAAACCATCTCAAGTTAGTAGATTAGTCTCATTTGGGATGATAAGCAATTTTTCACCATTTTTAAGAATTTCATAATTGTTCATGGTTTCATAGAGATGTAATAGGAAATTTAACTTGTTTTAAATGTTTTATGGAATCCATTTACATTTTAAACTTCATTATTCAAGGTAAATTCTATGGAAGTGTAGTCATATGCAATTTACCATTTAGGCAGTCATTAATGAACATGTACTAGTGCCATGAAGGAAGAATTCACATTGAAAAGGAGGTAGTGACACATATTTAATATCATTTAGAATGTGATGGGTTAATTTTAAGGTATTTGGATAATTTTTAAACCCATAATAAGTCAGAAATAATGCATACTACCCAAAATTCACATTTGCTACTTGTACACATGTCAGTGTTCACCTACAGGTGTTTGTAAGAGATAATCAAATTGGAATAAAGGTTATGAAATTATTTTAAAAGTATTAATGATGGTAATGACCCATGTGTAGTATTAGATAAAATCCTAGGTTTGTTCATGAGTCAAATGCAACATTCACTGTCTATTATCCTACTTTATTTCCTGCATATAAAAGTGACTGTACTGAAGAGGTTGGGAACATGGTCATAAGGAAGTATGGCATACTTGAAGTTTTATATAAAATTTTAGAGAGATTTTTGAACCTTTAAAGTCATGAAAAAACTATGAAATAATATCAATATTAGTGAGAAACCATACAAAAGATCCACTGCCTGTAGACATATAAAATGTTCACCTATAGCTGGTCCTAAAAGAGGGCTAAGATGCCACATGGACTATTTTGAGGAAAGTAGTCAAACCCATTTTAAAATAATAATGGGTTTAAAATACAATATAAAACTCATTTTTCATGTCAATTTTTTTATTTTGAAGTGAATAAACTTTCAAAACACAAAATGATAGTATATAGTCCCGTTGTCCCTAAAAAGCAAAATAGAGGTCCATAGGTATTTTGGAAGGATCATATAACAAGTTTTTAATAAATATTAAGGTATCATAATGGATTTATTTTTTATCCCTATCATAGGAAAATACCCTTGAAAATTTTTAAGGGTAGAGAGATAATGGAGGTTGGTTGTTTGGGGTCTTAAAATTGCCTACAAAATACTAAATTCCTTCAATATTGTCTACAGGGTTGAGTCCAAAAAGGACCTTTCTCCACCCAAATTAAAAACATACCTTGTCACTTGTATGAGTGATTTAAAATGGTTTAAAATATAAATTATGACATATGTATCATAAAAAAATAATGTTATACTATGTTGGGTCTTCCATTAGCACCTATAGGTTCCCTGTTCTTCACAAACATGCACCTACAGGCTGGCTGTAGGGTCACCATAGCGGGTAAGCTTGAAAACATTGGGAATGGAATTATTTACAAGAATGGGAGTTAATTTAATATACAAAAATGTTTTTTTAGGTTTAATTAGGTTGTGTATAGTGTATTTCAAGATTGAATCATGCACTATAGTTAGAAATCTTGTTCTGCAAGAAACATAGTCAGTGATGATTGTAGGGTGACAGTGAGATGAGAAAAGGTTAAAGTGATGATCCAAAATTGAAAAATTGAAACATGAATTAAAAAATATATTAATTTAATCTATTAAAACTTCAATAATGGTTCTGAACACTGTTCTCATGCTTAATTCTTCCTAAACAACCTACAGGCACAAGATTTGGAGTAGAATATAGTTAGAAAGAAAATTAGTCTTGTGAATTCAAGAGTATGAAGGGTGATTGAGGGTTAAGAGTGTTAGAATATTTATTGGATAAAATATATCATGGATATGATAGTATACATAATAATTACAATTAACATAAGTAAATATGGGACTCTAAATATACAGTTCACAACCCATAGTATGAAAACCTGCACAATCCTTTTGCCTAGAAGTCTATGTGGGAGTTTAACACTTTTAGAAGATATAATATTGAGACCAGAGGTTTAATTTTGGTTTATAATTTATATAAAACTATGAAAATAACCTCAAACATTTTATTTTCCTGAGAAAATAGAAGAAGTTCCCTCGATTGTGTCTCAGATAGAGGGCACTTCCCTAGGTGTACTAATAGACAATTTTGAGGAATGAAGGCAAAGAGATGAACCAGCTGATGTTTAAAAATTTAAAATAAGTTTGGATATTGGAAAAAATACAAATAAATATGTTATAACATTCAAAAAATAATGGAATTCAATAGGGTACCCTACACTCTTAAGGTTGTAGACAGGCTCATGAGGCAAGGGTATGCCTAGATTCCAAACAAGAGTTCATTTTCAATTCTAGATCTAAGGAAGCTTTCCAATTGATTGGAACATGTTTTTAGTGGAAAAAAAGAGGTGATATATATTTTTTAATGTAGAGGAATCATAAGGAGGACATATTTGGGCTTTGAAATGCAAATAGGCCTACTAAGGATGGCTAGGCCTAAAAGCCAAATAGGGAGTCACTTCCATTTTTTAACATAAGGTGAGTATTATAACCTATTGTATCATGAATATAGAGGTATAAAAGAGCTGATAAATATTTTGGAATGTAGATAAACCAAAATTAATCCATTTTTGGCTCAAAAACAACATCAAGCTTGTGTAAAAGGTGGAAACAAGCTCGATAGGAGAGGTTCAAATGCTCACATCTCTCATGAGGCCTTGCATGGAAGCTAGAGGAGTTTAAATATGTTATATAGGGATATAAAGACCATTATTTTGGATTTCTTTGAAATTTAAATGTTAGGTTTTTATGAATGAACCTTAAGAGGTTAAAACAAGCTTAAACACTTCAAAATCCTTGCTAGTGACCAGTTTGTGAAAATGGAGTTGAAAATATATTATAATGGCATAATTTTTATAGGATGATTGAAATTTTTAGGATACTACCACAGGATAATCTCCATTCTTTTGGACTATATGGAATTGTATGGACATGGTACAAAATAGGGTGCTTTTTATTGTTTTGTGTGTTTTGTAGGCTACAAGAGGTTTCAAGAGATGCAATAATATTTTGGGGGGAAGATATATAAGTTTTATGACTATTTATAGAAATTTAATTATTTTAAAATATTCCTAAGTGCCTCAATAAATAGCTTCATCTCAATTAGTCAATATTGGCATAGTGACCATGCTAGTGAAGAGGGTGGAAAACCTCAAGTGAGGTGATTTTAAGGTGTCCCTAATGATTCTAAGGTAAAGGAGGGTCTTGAAAGGTGTCATACACTCCCTCCCACATATTTTCATTAAAAACTAAAGCCAATTTTGAGGCCAGTGTGTAGGGTGCATGAAAGAGGAGTTTTCTTGATAGTAGATGATATCTCATTTTGGGATGATTCTAGAGGACCAGGACTACAACCAATAAATGTCAAGGCATGTATGAAATCCTTATCCTTAATTACAATCATTAAACCTATTCCTAATAAGTTATGAGGTGTTTAAGAATCCCAAATCATGAAGGTAATTTTTCTAAGCTAAAATGAAGAGTTTAAAGCCACTTTGTAAGAGTTTGATGTCTTGGATATCCACTTGTTCCTCATGACCATGCATGGTTCATCCCATATATTATTCCCATGCATAAGTAACTAATTTTCTCAGCTTGACAAGCTTCCTTGTGACCTTTGGACTTCTCTCTTCTCCTCTCTCTTTCTCTCTCTCAATTTCTATAAGACCTAGCCATTTTAGCCATTACAACTTATGCTCCACCTAAGTATGATGAAGCCTTGATCAATTACATACCATTTAATTAATAAGACTACTAATTTTTTACCTCATCATGACTATTCATAGTGTGTTCTAGTTGAATTTTGGATCTGGCTTAGTGAAGACTATGGATTCCTTAGGATGGTGTCTCATTCTTTCACCCTATTTACAGTTGGAAAGCTTCTTCTTATAGGGCATGTGAAGTGTTCTAGGAAATTTCAAGGATTGAGTGAGTTATTATATTCACTATTTCCATTCAATTCCTCTTGTCTAGTCCTCCTATCTTTGCATATTCATCCATAACCTCATAATGTGACAATGATGTGAGAAGATGCAAATTGAAGGAGTGTATGTTTGGCTAGTCCTTTGTTCTCATATGTAACATGTTGTTGGTTATAAGTCATAATATTATTTGGTGTATCACCTCCATTATAATAGTTTTATTTTAGTTATCTCTCTCTCTCCCTCCACTCCCTCACCCCAAAGTTTAGGTGTAGTTGTAATCCAAAGTGGTACATCAAGGGAGCTAACAATATCTAGAGATTCACCTCATATTTAGGCTACCCACAAGCCTAAATGTGTTTCCATTATGAAAATTAGATGAGGAGATATTATACATATCCTAAAAGGGTGAAAATATAAGTGATAATAGTTTTTGGCACACTCGGTGAGACTCTTGGTCCAAAAGGTTAAAAGATTTTTGGTGTTGTCTTTTAACAATCAACCTTTGGAGGCATCTATCTAAACATTAATGGTGACTCTGAAGTTATATCATATGGTCAAGCATACAATTTTATCCTTTAAATATTTTTGGTAACATTTTCCTCTATGTTCCTACTTTCAATGAAGTTTCATTGCTAATTTTGGTGTTGAATACTATTTTACACAAGTTGGTGAGACATATCCATTTTATGGCACTCCCTATTAGCCTTGGTGTGATCCTTACCAATATTTATATGATCCATATCAAATCCCACATGGCCATTATTATTATTATCATGATTCTTACCATTACTATAGATAGCCTCCTCAATGTCTTGTTCCCCCTACTAGACCTAGATACTTCTCAAGTCAATCCATTTCCACCTTCAAGAAGACACTCTTGGGCTATGAGAAGTACACATTGGAGTTTAATACACTAAGGGGGCATGGTAAAGATGTTCCTATTTATTTCATTCACAAGGAAAGAGATGCATTAAATCTGGTCAAAAGAGAATGGATACCTATTAAGAGAGTCAATTGGCAAAGACTCATAAGTGAGATGCTAGATGTGAGTGGCTTGATTGCATCCTTAGAATATAAAATAAGAGTTAATGAGGAGAAGCATCCATAAGTATATCAGAATTCATACCCACTTCCCCAAATTTTTTATTATCTATCTTTTATCCTTACTCATGAGCTCAACCAAAATTCCAAAGTCATACTTTTCCAAATCAAGCAGAAGAGAGAGTTGAAAAGACTATCCTTGTGTTTAAATCAAACCTTGATAGGAAAATTGAGTTGGCTAGTATACATATACAAAAATACATATTAGAAACAAAGGAAGTGTAATTAAATCCCTAATTACCCTCTCCCATTACATCCTCACCTTAAGAAGAGACCTCTAGATATGCCATTCTAAGTTGTACACAAGGTAGAGATTCCAAGCCTAAGGAGATTCCAAGTTTCTTGACTAATTAATCCACTCCTCAAGTTACATCACCACCTCAAGAAAATAACCATAATACCAACAACATAATCAAGAGAAATATATTTGAATCATGGGGAAATAAGGAGGAAAAAGCCTAGATAAAGAGTGTGAATTTGAAGAAAAACTTGATCTTATGCAAGTCCCTCCCACCCTTCATCAAGAGACCTCTTATTATCCATCTCATCTCTCTTGTACTCCTCATCCTCATGATGATGCCTATGAAAATAAAGAGATAATTTTATAAGAAAATATATCCAAGTAGATTGAAGAGTTAGAGACAAAAATGACATTGCTAAGTCAAGGTGTGATGGAAGGTTTAGACCCAAAAGAAGATCCTATGCCTAAACACACCCCATCTACCCTTCCTTAAGAGAGTCTTAAAGATAAATAAGATTTTATTGAAGTGATTGTTAAGTGGAAGGAATAAAATCATGTTTTTTTATCCCAACTTCTAACTCCACTTCTTCAAGAGCTTCCAAAAGAATCCCATACATTTCATTCTCAATTTGTTGATTTTGAGTTCTATGTTCCACCTCCACCAACTAGTTCATCTTGCCCTCACCATATCACACTTTGAATTGATGTAACTATGTTATGGGAACCTGAAAAGGATTATTTGGTTGAAAAAAACTAAGAACTCTTACTTGAAGAAATCCTATCTCCTTGGTAGCCTCATTGGACTAAGTCACATGATTACAAGATGCTGAGTCCTGTCATCACCAAGAAGGAGAAAAAAATGGAGGATATTGTAGTACTTGAGAATAAGAGTCATGATATGGTAGTTGAGATGAAAATTTATATCCCTCAAGGGATCCTAAATTATTAAGAAGAGGTTACTTATTATGTGGATATTTTTGATTGGGTTGATGAGGAAGAATGTTTTCCTTTTGCTAAAGAAGAGGAAACCTTCATTGGTTCTTCCATCACTTTTCAAGATGTCATGGATGGGAAAGGAAAATTTATTAGTCATCCTTTAGATAAATTTGAAAATCATTATAGTAGGCTATACTCCTCTTCAAGGAGGCTATGAGCTATCACAAATGGAGAAGGCATCCTTGACACTCAAGTGAGTATGCAATGAAAAGGTAAGTTTTCAAATCTGTCCTTCTAAGAGTCATATGCATCTCATGATGACATGTTTGAAATCATCAAGATGGGATATCTTCCTCTTAACCAGTTGGGAGAAAAACATCAAGTCTTGAAGGATGGAACAAGCTCTTATTAGCCTCAATCTTTTAAGAAATAAGAAACCAATCCTCATGAAGCCATGCCTACCAAGAAGATGCAAGTTGATCATGAAATGAAGAGTGGGAAGAAAAATGAGGTATGTGTGAAATTTCAAGAGGAATATGTCTATATTGGAGACCTATTTAAGGATGATATACTTGAGATCAGATCAAGTGAAGTACCCAAGAATAGGTTTGATCCACAAATCATTCAATCCAAAGAGAAACATGCTTGGCACTATGATTCATTCCATCAACAAGACGATTCAAGAAGTTTTCATTTTGATCATGGAAAGGAGGTGTGCTTAGTTTTTAGTTGTTCATAATAGTTTGTTTCCTATTTTCTCGAAGTGTGTTGAGCACAAAAGTGTGTGTGTCTTATTAATTTGTTTGCTTTACTTTAGTGTGTCCCTACTTTATGTGGTTGAGGTAATCAAATGGTCTTATATTGATCGAAACCTATTGTAAAGTCATCTTGTTATGTCTCAAACTTCAAATGACTCCCTACGCCTAATGGACTAATAAGGCTATTGCTCTAGTTAGTATAGTAGGCATAATATCCCTATGAGTCACCAATTTGTTGATCAAATTTGATTTTTAGGTCAAATTAGGACTGTTATAGGTAAAAACATGACTTTTATGTGTTTTAGGGTCTAATATAGATGACAAAAAGTGTTTTATAGGCTAATTTATGTCATTTAATGTTATACTAGCATTGATCCTTAGTCATATTAGTCCTTTTAGTCATTTGGGTCATTTTGAGGTAAAAAAAGGGGCATTTAATGACTTTTATGGATTTATTGGGAAGTGTGAAGGTTAAAAAAGGTTATGTCACATGACATATTCTTAATCAACTATTGTTAATTGAAAGTGGTAGGTGCTTCAGATGGAGCAATTTTCTTAAGAAAAAGGTGAGTTTGGCACTTGTATAGCCCATGGGGAAGTGTGCCACATGGGATAAGATAATAAAATGTCCTTTAAGATTATTCAATATTATTTCCAAATTTAAAGTGATCTGTAAGTCCCATTTTTTTCATAAAACCATTCTACTCCTTTTTCATCCTTCTAAGCACACATAACCAGTATTCAGGTTTATCTTGGTACAACCAACAATGGGGGTTCTAAATCAAATTATTTTGGGAGTTTATATTAAACTAATATACCTTAATTTAAATTATAATATTTTTAATAATGATGGCTTGTGCTTCATGAACCATCCTCATGAAGTTGATTGTGTTTTTTTGCTTGTTGTTTCATGCACCCTATAGGTTTTGATCCATTTTGGGAAAGTCCATATAAACCAGTTGGTGATGTTGAATCTAGAGGATTTTTTATACCTTCTCATATCATATCCATTATTATTTTCAAGTTTCATGGTGTTTTGGTGAGCAAACCATCTCAAGTTGGTAGATTAGTCTCATTTGGGATGACATGCAGTTTTTCACCATTTTGAGGAACTTCATGCTTGTTCATGGTTTAAAAGAGTATTAATAGGAAATTTCACATGTTTTAAATGTGATATGGATTAAATTTACATTTAAAACTTCATTATTTAAGGTAAATTCCATGGAAGTGCAATCATATGTAATTTACCATTCAGATAGCCATTAATGAACATGTACAAGTGCCATGAAGGAAGAATTCACATTGAAAAGGAGGTAGTGAAAACTATTTTAGATAATTTATAATGTTATGGGTGAATTTTAAGGTATTTGGATAAGATTTTAACTCATAATAATTTAAAAACAATGCATACTACTCAAAACTCACATTTGTTACTTGTACACATGACAATGTTCACCTACAGGTCTTTGTTAGAGAGAATCAAGTTGGAATAAAGGTTTTGAAATTATTTAAAAATTATTAATATTAATCACCCATGTGGAGTATTAGATAAAATAATAGGTATGGTCATGAGTTAAATGCAACACTCACTGCCTATTATCCTACTTTACTACCTGCATATGGAAGTGATTATACTGAAGAGGTTGGGAACATGGCCATAAGGAAGTATGTCATACTTGGAGGTTTCCATAATTTTGGAGAGGTATTTTAGTAACCTAAAAATCATGAAAAAATTATGAAACAATATGAAGAGGAGTGAGAAACCATTCAAAATATCCACTACCTGCAGACATAAGAAATGTTCACCTACAACTAGTCCTAGCAGAGGGCTAAAATGCCATATGGACTATTTTGAGGTAAGTGGTAAAACCCTTTTAGAATCCTAGTGGGTTGAAAAGAACATATTAGACTAATTTGAAGTTTCAAGCTGGTATTTTGTAGTAAATAAACTTTTAAAACACAAAATGAGAGTATACAGTCCCTTTGTCCCTAAAAAAGCAAAATAAAGGTCCAAAGGTATTTTGGAAGGATCATATAACAAAGTTGTAATGAATTTCAAGGAATAAAAATGGCTTGTTTTTTTATTAATATCATATAAAAATACCCTTTAAAATTTTTAAGGGTAGAGAGATAATGGATGTTGGTTGTTTGGGGTCCTAAAATTGCCTACAAAACACTAAATTCCTTAATATTGTCTACAGGGCCGAGTCCAAAAAGGACCTTTCTCAACCCAAATTGAAAATATAAATTTACACTTTTATTAGTGTTTCAAAATGGTTGAAAATATAAATTATGACCTATAAAACATCAAAGGGGAATGCTATAATGTGTTGGGTCTTCCATTGGCACCTATAGGTTCCCTATTATTCACAAACATGTACCTACATGCTGGTTGTAGGGTCACCATAAAGGGTAAGCTTGAGAAATTTGGAAATGGAATTATTTACAAACATGAGATTTAAGTGAAAATATAACAAGGTATAGGTAGCTTAAATTAGGTTTTGTATAGTGTATTTCAATTTTTAATCATGCACTATAGTTAGAAATCCTATTTTGAAAGAAACACAGTCAGCTATGACTGTAGGGTGACAGTGAGATGAGAAAAGGTTAAAAGTGATGATCCAAACTTGGAAAAGTGAAAAATGACTTAAAAAATGTATCAATTAAATCCATAAAAACTTCAAGAAGGGTTATGAACATTTTTTTCAAGCCTAATTCTTCCTAAACAACCTACAGGCACAAGTTTTGGAGCAGAACACAATCAAAAAGTAAACTCAATCTTATGAATTCAAGAGTATGAAAGGTGATTTAAGGGTAAAAGTGTTAGAATATTGATTTGATAAAATATATAATTGATATAATAGTATACATAATAATTTTATAGTGAACATAAGTAAATAAGGGACTCTAAATATATAGTTCACAGCCCATAGTATGAAACCCTGCACAATCCTTTTACCTAGAAGTCTATCTGAGAGTTTGAAACTTTTTAAGGATATAAAATTGGTAAAAAAGGTTTAGTTTTGGTTTATAAGGTATACAAAACTAGGAAAATAACCTCCAACATTCTATTTTCCTAAGAAAATAGGGGAAGTGCCCTTTATTTTGTCTCAAATAGAGGGCACTTCCCTAGGTGCACTAATTGGCAGTTTTGAGGAATGAAGGAAAAGATATGAACCAATCAATGTTTAAAACTTTAAAATAAGTGTATAATATGATATAAAATTCAAAAAATAATTTAATTAAATATTTTAACCTACACTCTTAAGGTTACAGATAGGCTCATGAGGCAAGGGTATGCCTAGATTCCAAATAAGAGTTCATTTTCACTTATAGATCTAAGAAAGATTTAAAAATTATTGGAACATGTTTTTATTATAAAAATATAGGTGATAGAAATTTTTGAATCTAGAAGAATCATAAGGAGGTGAAATTTTGGATTTGAAGTATAGACAGGCCTATTAGGCATGACTAGGCTGAGAAGCCAAATGGGGAGTCACTTCTAGTTTTTCACATAAGGTGAGTATTATAACATATTAGATCATGAATATAGGGGTAAAAATAAGGTTATAAATATTTTATAAGGTAGATAAACCATAAATAAGCCATTTTTGGCTCAAAAGCAATACCAAGCTTATGTAAAAGGCGAGAGAACAAGCTCAATAGGAAAGGTTCAAATGCTCACATATTTCACAAGGCCTTAAATGTAATATAGATGAGTTTAAATATGTTATAAAGGGTCATAAATACCATTATTGTGGATTTTTTTTCAAGTTGAATGTAAGGTTTTTATGAATGAACCTTAAGAGGTCACTATAGGCTTAAACCCTCCAAAACCCTTGTTAGTGACCAGTTTGTGAAAATGGATTTGAAAAAATAAGTCTAATTAGGATTATGATTAAATTTTTTATAATAATACCTTAGGATACTTCCCATGCTTTTGGACTATACGAAATTATACATATAGGGTAAAAAATAGGGTAATTTTAGTTATTTAATGTGTTTTATAGGATACAAGAGGTTTCAAGAGATGTAATCAAGTTTGGGGGGAAGATATAGACTTGATATAACTCCTTATAGTAATTTAATTATTTTAAAATATTCCTAAGTTCCTCAATAAATAGCTTCATTTTAGCCAATGAAAACTAGCATAGTGACCAAGCTAGTGAAGAGGGTGAAAAACCTCAAGTGAGGTGATTTTAAGATGTACCTAATGATTTTAAGGCCATCGAGGGTCTTGAAAAGTTTAATCCACTCTATCCCATATATTTTCATGTAAACTTGAAGCCAAATTTGAGGCCAAGTGTGTATTGAAAAATGAGTTTTCTTGACAGTAGATGATGATATCTCATTTTGGGATGATTATAGAGGACCATGACTACAACCAATGCATGGAGAGGAATGTATAAAATCATTCCATTTAATTCCAATAATTTAAATTATTCATAGTTAGTTATGAGGCATTTAAGCAGCCTAAATCATGAAGGCAATTTTTTTGATCGAAAATGAAGAGTTTCATGCCACTTTGTAAGAGTTTGATGACTTGGATATCCACTTGTTCCTCTTGAACTTCCATGGTTCATCCCATATCCTCTTCCCATGCATAAGTAACTAATTTTTTTAGCTTGAAAAGTTTCCTTATGACCCTTGGACTTATCTCTTCTTCTCTCTCTCTCAATTTCTAATATAACTAACCATTCTAGACATTATAACTTATGCTCCACCTAAGTATAATGGAGCCCTAATCATTTGAATATAATTTGATCAATTAGAATAAAAAGTTTTTACCTCTTTATGAGTATTTATAGTGTGTTATACTTGAATGTTGGATCTTTCTTAGTGAATACTATGGATTCTTTAACATGTTGTCTCATTGTTTCACCCTATTTATAGTTGGAAAGATTCTTCTTATAAGGCATTTGAAGTTTTCTAGAAAATGTCAAGGATTGAGTGAGTTATTATATTCACTAGTGCCATTCAAGGCCTCTTTTCTAGTCCTCCTAGCTTTTCATATTTATCCATTACCTCATAATGTAATAGTAATGTGAGAAGATGAATATTGAAGGAGTGTATGTTTGGTTAGTTCTTTGTTCTCATGTATAACATGTTTTTGGTTTGAAGTCATCATCTGATTTGGTGTATCACCTCCGCTAAAATAGTTTTCTTTCAGTTATCTCTCTCCCTTTCCCTCCCCAATGTTTAGGTGTAGTTGCAATCTAAAGTGTTACATCAAGGGAGCTATCCCTATCTAGAGATTCACCTCATCTTTAAGCTACCCAAAAGCTTAGAGGTGTTTCCATTATGCCACTTAGATGAGAAGAGCTTAGACATCTACTCAAAGAGTGAAAATCCAAGTGATAATAGTTTTTGTCATGCCTGATGGGACTCTTGGTTCAAGAGGTTGAAAGATTTTTTGTGTTGTCTTTCAAAATCAACCTTTGGAGGCATCTATCCAAGCATCAATGGTGACTTTGAAGTTATATTAGCTAGTTAAATATCCTAGATTATCCTTTGAAGATTTTTGGTAACATTTTCCTTTGTGTTCTTGCTTTCAATGAAGTTTCATGGCTAATTTTGGTGCTGAATATTGTTTTACATAAGTTGGTGAGACATATACAATTTATGGCTCTCCTTATTAGCCTTAGTGTGATCCTTATCAATATTTTTATGATCCTTATCAACTCCCACATGGCCATTATTAGTATTCTCATGATTCTTACCAGTCTTATAGATAGCCTCCTCAATGTCTTGCTCCCCCTAGTTAACCTAAACACTTATCAAGTCAATCCATTTACACCTTTAAGAAGACACTCTTGGGCTATGAGAATTACATGTTGGAGTTTGATACACTAAGGGGACTTGGTCAAGATATTCCTAGACATTATATTCACAAGACAATAGATGCATTAGAGCTGGTCAAATGAGAATGGATACCTATTGAGAGAACCAATTGACAAAGGCTCACAAGTGAGATGTTAGATATGAGTGGCTTGATTGCATCCTTGGAAGATAAACTAAGAGTTCATGAGGAGTAGCCTCACTAAGTCTATCAGAATTCATACCCACTCACCTGAGTTTTATATCAACCATATTTAATACCTACTCATGATCCCAATCAAAATTGATAAAGTCATCCTTTTCCAAATCAATCAGAAGAGAGAGTTGAAAAGACCAACCTTGTGTTTGAAGTAAACCTTGATAGGAAAATTGATTTGGCTAATATGCATATGAAAAAATCAATGTTAAAAACATAGGAAGAGGAATTAAATTCCTCATTACCCTCTCCCATTACATCCTCACCTCAAGAAGAGACATCTAGATATGCCATTCTAAGTTGGAGACAAGGTGGAGATTACAAGCCTAAGGAGATTCTAAGTTTTTTGAATAATTCAACCACTCCTAAAGTGCCATCACCACCTCAAGAAAATATCCCTAATCCAAACATCATAAGATAGATTAAGATAGAGGAATCATGTGGAAAGAAGGAGGATAAAAGCCTAGATAAAGAGTGTGAAGTTAAAGAAAAACTTGATCTTATGCAAGTCCCTCCCACCCTTCCTCAAGAGACATATTATTCTCCATGTCATCCATCTTGTAAGATTTATCCTAATGTTGATTCCTATGAACTTAAATAGATACTTTTATAAGAGAATATAGGAAAGCATATTAAAGAGTTAGAGAAAAAGATGAAATTGCTAAGTCAAGGTGTGATAGAAGGTTTAGACTTAAAAGAAGATCCTATGCCTAAATATACCCCATCCACCCTTAATCAAGAGAGTATTAAAGATAAATCAGATGTGAATGAAGTTATTATCAAGTGGAAGGAAGAAAATAAATTTGTTTTAGCCCAAGGTATACCTCCATTTCCTCAAGACCTTCCAAAATAATCCCTTACATTTTATTCTCAATCTGATGTTGAGTTCTATGTGCCACCTCCACCAACTAGTTCATATTTACCTCACTATATCACCCTTTGTCTTGATGGACCTATGGTATGGGAACCTAAAGATGAGAAGTTTGTTGACAAAAACTAAGAACTCTTGCTTGAAGAAATCCTAACTCCTTGGTAGCCTCATTAGACTACGTCACATGATTACAAGATGCCTAGTCTTGGAATCACCAAGAAGGAGAAAGAAATGGTGGATCTTGTAGTCATTGAGAATCAAAGTCATGATATGGAAGTTGAGATGAAAATTGATATCCCTCAAGGGATCCTAAATAATGAATAAGAGGTGACTTCTTGTGAGGAAGAATGTTTTACTTTTTCTAAAGAAGAAGAAACCTTCATTGGTTCTTCCATCACTTTGAAAGATGTCATGGATGGGCAAGGACAAGTTATTAACCATAATTTGGATGATTTTTTTGAAATCATTGGGGTAGTCTATAATCCTCTTAAAATGAGCTAATCACAAATGGAGAAGTCATCCTTGACACTCAGTGAGTATGTAAAGAAAAGGTAAGTTTTCAAGTCTATCCTTCTAAGAGGCATATGCATCTCATGATGACATGTTTTAAATAATCAAGATGGGCTATCATCATCTCAAATAGTTGGGAGAAACACATTAGATTTTGAAGGAACAAGCTCTCATTAGCCTCAATATTTTAAAGAACAAGAAACCAATCTTCTTGAAGCCATGCATGCCAAGAAGATGCACGTTGATCAAGAAGTGAATAGTGGGTATCAATATGAGGTATGTGTGAAAGTTTAAGAGGAATATTTATATATTGGAGACCTATTTAAAGATGATATGCTTGAGATCAGATCAAGTGAAGTGCCAAGGAATAGGTCTGATCTACAAAGCATCCAATCCAAGGAGAAACATGCTTAGCACTATGATTCATTCAATCAAGAAGATGATTCAAGAAGTTTTCATTTTAATCCTATAAATGAGGTGTGCTTAGTTTCTAGTTGTGCATAATAATTTGTTTGTTGTTTTCCCTAAGTGCCTTGAGTACATGTGTGTGTGTCTTATTAGTTTGTTTGCTTTGCTTTTGTGTGTCCCTAATTTGTGTGGTTAAGGTAATCAAGTGGTCTTATCCTAATCAAATCCTATGGTCAAAGTCCTCTTTTTGTGTCTTAGACTTCAAATGACTCCTTAAGCCCAATGGATAGATAAGGCTACCGATCTACTTAGGCAATTTATTGACCAAATTTGACTTTCAGGTCAAATTAAGAATCTTATAGATAAAAAATTGATTTTTAGGTGTTTTATGGGTATAATATAGATGTAAAAAGGTTTTTTATATGATAATTTATGTTATTTAATGTTATACTATCCTTGGTCCTTAGTCATTTTAGTTCTTTTAATCATTTTGGGTCATTTTGAGGTAAAAAAAAGGACATTTAATGACTTGTAAAAATTTATTAAGAAATGTGAAGGTTAAAAAATTTAATGTCACGTGACATGTGTCCTAAAATGTCTTAATAAATTTTTGGTAACTTAAAGTGGTAGGTGCTTAAGAAGAAATAGCATTTTTCTTGGGAAAAAAGTGAGTCTGGCATTTGTATAACCCATGGGGAAGTCTGTCACATAGGAGAAGATCATATAATGTCCTTTCAGATTCCTCAAGATTAGTTCCATGTTTGATGTGCTCTGTAAGTGCCATTTTTGGCCTAAAACCATTATACTCATTTTTCATCCTTTTAGGCTCATAGAACTAGTCTTCAAGTTTGTACTTGGTATGGCCAACAGGGGAGGTTAAAAATAAAATGCTTTTGGGAGGTTGTACTAAACTTATTTATATTCATTTAAATTACAATATTTTTAATAATGATGTCTTCTTCTTCATGAACCATACTCATGAAGTTGATTGTGTTTTTTTGCTTGCTGTTTCATGCACCCTATAGGTTTTGCTCCATTTTGGGTAAGTCTATATGAACCAATTGGTGATTTTGACTCCAAAGGATTTTTTTATACCTTATTATATTATCTCCATGCTTAGTTTCAAGTTTTAGGTTGTTTTTGTGAGCAAACCATCTTAATTTGGTAGATTAGTCTCAATTGGGATAACAGGTAGTTTTTCACCATTTTCAAGAACTTCATTCTTTTTCATTATTTCAAAGAGTTGTAATAGGAAATTTAAAATGTTTTAATTTTATATTGATTCAATTTACATTTAAAACTTCATTATTCAAGGTAAATTCCATGGAAGTGTAGTCATATGCAATTTACCATTCAAGTAACCATTAATGAACATGTACAAGTGCCATGAAAGAAGAATTTATATTGAAAAGGAAGTAGTGACACATATTTTATATCATTTATAATGTGATGGGTCTATTTTAAGGTATTTGATAAGATTTTCACTCATAATAAATTAGAAACAATGCATACTACCCAAAACTAACATTTACTGCTTATACACATGATAGTGTTCACCTACAAGTGTTTACAAGAGATAATTAAGTTGGAATAAAGGGTTTTAAATGATTTAAAAAGTATTAATGATTTTAATAACCCATTTGGAGTATTAGATAAAATCTTAGGTTTGTTCATGAGTCAAATGAAATACTCATTGCCTATTATCCCACTTTATTGCCTGCATATGGAAGTGACTATACTGAAGAGGTTAGGAACATGGTCATAAGGAAGTATGGAATAATTGGAGTTTTCCATATCATTGGAGAGGTATTTTGGTACCATTATAGTCATTAAAAAATTATTAAATAATCTCAAGAGGAGTGAGAAACCACTCAAAAGATCCACTACATGTAGACAAAAAAATGTTCACTTATATCTAGTCCTAGCAGAGGGCTGAGATGTTATGTGGAATATTTTGAGGCAAGTGGTAAAACACATTTTATAATCATATTTGGTTTAAAATACCATATTAGAATCATTTGGAGTGTCAAGTTGGTATTTTTAAGTGAATAAACTTTCAAAACACAAAATGATAGTATATAGTCCCTTTGTCCCTAAAAAAGCAAAACAAAGGTCTAGAGGTATTTTGGAAGGATAATATAACAAGGTTAAAATAAAATTTAAGGCATCATAATGGATTTTTTTATAACCATATCATAATAAAATACCCTTGAAAAGTTTTAAGTGTAGAGAGTTAATGTAGGTTGGTTTTTTGGGGTCCTAAAATATCCTACAAAACACTAAATTCCTTTAATATTATTTATAGGCCTGAGTCCAAAAAGGACCTTTCTTTACCCAAATTAAAACTATAAATTGTCACTTGTATGAGTGTTAAAAAAAAATTAAATGATAAATTATGACCTATGGATCATCAAAAGGTAATGTTATACTATGTTAGGTCATCCATTGGCACCTACAGTTCCCTATTCTTCACAAACATGCATCTACAGGCTGGTTATAGGGTCACCATAGAGTGTAAGCTTGAAAAATTTGGAAATGGATTTTTTTAAAAGAATGAGAGGTAATTTAAAATAGAACAAGGTCTGGGGGGATTCAAGGAGGTTTTGTATAGTGTATTTTAAGCTTGAATCATGCACTATAGTTAGAAACCCTGTTTTGTAAGAAACACAGTCAGCTATGGTTGTAGGGTGACAGTGAGATGAGAAAAGGTTCAAAGTGATGATCCAAAATTGGAAAAGTGAAAAATTAATTAAAACATGTATCAATTAATTCCATAAAAACTTAAATAATTATTCTAAATACTATTCTCAAGCTTAATTATTCCTAAACAACCTATAGGCACAAATTTTAGAGAACACAATAAAAAAGAAAACTCATTCTTATGAATTCAAGAGTATGAAGGGTAATTGAGGGGTCAAAGTGTTATAATATTGATTGGATAAAATATATAATGGATTTTATAGTACACATAAGCATTTTATATTTAACATAAGCTAAGAAGGGACTGTAAATATATGGTTCACAACCCATAATATGAAACTCTGCATAGTCCTTTTGCCTAGAAGTCTGTATAGGAGTTTGACAATTTTGGAGGATATAATATTGGGACAAAAGGTTTAATTTTATTTTATAAGCTATATAAAAATATTAAAATCTCCTCCAATATTTTTTTTCCTAAGAAAATAGGGAAAGTTCCCTCTGTTTTGTCTCAGACAGAGGGCACTTCCCTAGGTGCACTAATTGATAGTTTTGAGAGATGAACCATGTGATGTTTTAAAATTTAAAATAAGTGTGGAGAGTTTGAAAAAACACAAGGAAATATGTTATAATATTCATAAAATAATGTTATTCAATGAGATACCCTACACTCTTAAGGTTGCAGATAGGCTCATGAGGCAAGGACATGCCTAGATTCCAAACAAGAGTTCATTTTGAATTATAGATATAAGGAAGATTTAAAACTAATTGGAACATGTTTTTATGGGAAAAAAATAGGTTATATATATTTTTGAATGAAGAGGAAGCATAAGGATGTGATATTTGGGCTTTAAAGTATAGACAAGCCTACTAGGCATGGCTACGCCTAGAAGCCAAATTGGGAGTCACTTCCATTTTTTTAGATAATGTGAGTATTATAAAATATTTGATCATGAATATAGGGGTAAAAAATAGGTGATAAATATTTTGGAAAGTATAAAAACAGCAAGAAATCCATTTTTGGCTCAAAAGCAACATCAAGCTTGTGTAAAAGATGAAAACAAGCTTGATAAGAAAGGTTTAAATGCTCACATATTTCATGAGGCCTTGCATGGAAGCCAAAGGAGTTTATATATGTTATATAGGGTCCTAAAGACAATTATTATGGAATTTTTTTGTAGGTTGAATGTCAGGTTTTTATGAATGAACCTTAAGAGGTTAAAATAGGTCTAAACCCTCCAATACCCTTACTAGTGACCAGTTTATGGAAATGGAGTTGAAAAGGCTCTTATAATGTCATATTTTTTATCAGGGTGACGATTGAAATTTTTAGGATAATCCCTTTGGCTACTCCCCATTCTTTTATATTGTACATAATTGTATGGACATGGTAGAAAATAGGGTACTTTTAACTATTTTGTGTGTTTTACAAGCTACAAGAGGTTTTAATAGATAAAATAAAATTTGGGGGAATTTATATAATTTTTATAACTCATTATTCAAATTTAATGCTTTTAAAATATTCCTAAATTCCTCAACAAATAGCTTTATCTCAACCAGTCAAAATTGACATAGTGACCAAGCTAATGGAGAGGGTGGAAAACCTCAAGTGAAGTGATTTTAAGGTGTCCCTAATGCTTATAAGGAAATGGATGGTTTTGAAAGATTTTATACACTCCATTAAATGTATTTTAATGGAAAAATAAAGCCAATTTTGAGGCCAAGTGTGCAGGGTGCATGAAAGAGGAGTTTTCTTGATAGCAGATGATAATATCTCATTTTGGGATGATTCTAAAGGATTAGGACTACAACCAATGCATGGAGAGGCATGTATGAAATCATTCCAATTAATTCAAATAATTGGAATTTTTCCTAGTCCATTATGAGGTGTTTAAGGAGCTCAAATCATGAAGGTAGTTTTTTGAGCTAGAATGAAGAGTTTCATGCCACTTTACAAGAGTTTGATGACTTGGATAGCCACTTATTCCTCCTAAAATTGCATGGTTCATACCATATCCTCTTATCATACAAAATTAACTAATTTTATTAGCTTGAAAAGTGTCCTTGTGACCCTCTAATTTCTCTCTTCTCCTCTCTCTCTCAAGTTCTATAAGAACTAGCCATTTTGGCCATTATAACTTATGTTCCATTTGAGTATGGCAAAGCCCTGCTCATTTGCATACTATTTGATCAATAATAATACTGATGTTTTACCTCTTCATGAGTATTCATAGTGTTTTCTAATTGAATGTTGGATCTTGCTTATTGAAGACTATGGATTCCTTAGAATATTATCTCATTCTTTCACCTTATTTACAGTTAGAAAACTTATTCTTGTAGGGCATGTGTGAAGTGTTATAGGAAATTTCAAGGATTGAGTGAGTTATTCTATTCACTAGTAACATTAAAGTCCTCTTTTCTAGTCCTCCTAGCTTTACATATTCATCCATAACCTCATAATATAACATTGATGTGAGAAGATGCACATTAAAGGAGTGTATGTTTGGTTAGTCTTTTGTTCTCATGTGTAACATGGTGCTGGTTGGAATTAATCATATTATTTGGTGTATCACCTACCTTAGAATATTTTTATTTAATTTATCTCTCTCCCTTTCTCTCTCCCAAAGTTTAGGTGTAGTTTCAATCTAAAGTGGTACATCAAGGGAGCTAACCCTATCTATAGATTCACCTCATCCTTAAGCTACCCACAAGTCTAGAGGTGTTTTAATTATGCCACTTAGATGAGATCTTAGACATCTCCTAAAATGGTGAAAATCCAAGTGATAACACATCTACATATACCCAATTGAGCATTCAAGTGTGAGTTCACTCTCTCAAATTTTTTGATATAATCTATGAAATTAGTGACTAATGTATGATCTCTATAGTCCCCTTTGGCTTCCTTCTTAACATTTGACACTTTATCTTTTCATTGAGAGGGGGTAGAAGTATAGGATTTACTCACCACATATTGAGGGGGAAGGTTACCCTGAATAACCAACCTATAGGCCCTTTATTTTGTGGGATGCTTATCACTTCTTGATGAAGATATAGAAGTCTCAATTTCGAATCTTGATTCAAAACCACTCTCTATCTTTATTGAATGATTAACAATTCCTAATCATAAATTTACATAGTTCTTGGCTCATCTCTCTCTCCATTTTCTTTGATTGCTTAATGATCTCAAGAATATAATTACATCAAATGTTTGGCTTAATGGGGAGAGGGGTGTTTATATATGAACATGCCTTATCATGGAAAATTTGAAATCAAGTGGCTCTCATAAATGTTAAGGGTAGCACACACACTTGAGGAGCCACTCACAATAGATTTGTGATGATCATTATGGGAGATAGTGAAAAATAGAGTGTCTAACATTAATGGTAGGTGATGCAGGTAGATAACCATCTTTTAGAGAATGTTTTTTAAACATTTAGGAGAGATAGGGTGAGGACGCATGGTAACTAGACAACCACTTATGCCAATGACACTTATTGAAGGGAAACAATAACAAAAAAGGAAACAAATCAAAAGGAAACAACAAAAAAAGAAAGGAAACACACACATAAAAAGAGAAACTAACTAATTATGTACAAGGGAAAGGCAAGTAAGCTAGTTGAAATGCTTTAAATTCATCCCATTAATCAGGATCTCCAATGCATTCCCTTCTTTATCTTCTAACTCAAAATCATTTCCATACCTATTATTGATGATGCAAAATGGTCCTCTCCATAGAGAGTCAAACTTTTCATACTAGACTAGCTTTATATCCCTTTGATCATATTTGAGGACTAAATCATTGGGTTTGAATCCTAGGTCTGATGACTTCTTACTAACCATCACTTGAATGCTTTTTACCAGGTGATTTTTGCACTACTTTCATATTTTCTTGATTTTTGGATGCTAAGTAGCTCTGTTAGTATAACTTCCATCACTCCATTTTTTGTAATTTCAACAAATTTTAGAAGCTACAAGGTAGGGATTTATGATGACACTGGTATGACTACCTCTTTCCCATATACAATTTCATACGTGAAGGATTTTAGGATCTGATTTTGAGTGATGTGGTCCACCCATAGATCTATTCTCACATGCATGTGCCACTCCCTTTTTGGTCAATGCCCATCCTTTTGATTAGTCTTATAAGGTTCTTATTTGTTGACTCCACCAACCCATTCCCTTATGGGTAGTAATTAGATGAAGTTTTTAAGAAGATACCATTTTTAAGCATGAACTCAAATATATTAGCCCCAAGAAAGCTTTCATGTTATCGAAGATGATTGTCTTAGGCATGCCAAATCTTTCTATGAGCTCTTCTAGGAAGCTATGAATCATATTCTTAGTCATCTATCTTAGCAAGATTGATTCAGTCTACCTAGTGAAGTATTTAGTGGTTATCAATATCCACTTATGACTAATGATTGAGATGGGATTGATCATCCTGATGAAATTTAGACCCCACCATGTGAAGGGTTCTTTGGTAATGATTGGGTTTAGAGGCATGGCCAAATTATTTATTTATCCTATAAAGAACTAACATTTTTGGCAATTTTTGACTACCTTATGGTAGTCTACAAACATGGTCAACCAATAATCATGTGTGTATGATCTTAAACATGGTGGTTTTTACTAAGAAGGGGCCACCTAGGGGAGTGAAGTACATATCTTAGATAATTTTCCCAGTTTGGTATCTCTCAACACATCGAAGTAGATCCCCATCAAAATTTATTTTGAATAAGACTCCTTGAACTAACATGTAACTAGCCCCTTTTAGTTGATAGAAATTCCTTTTATGCATGGGGAGACCATCAAGGTACCGACTAGTTTACATGAAGTAAATCCTATCAGCCACCCAAGAACCATTGGTTTCTTATTGGTTTAGTAAGAGTGCTTCTAGCTTGTCTTATTCTTCTATCAAGACATATGTACATTGGGCTAAGTGCTCCCATATTCATCTTCCTCTGATCACTTTTTTGGCTTGAATTATATATCATACTCTAAGATCTTGGTAATCTAATTGGCCCAATTTTTAGTGATTTCTCCTTCTATTATTTATTTGTGAACATTGGAGTGTGCCACATACACCTTTATTTTTCTTCCCATCACAAGGTGCACAAACTTTTTGAGGCCCTTGATAATGGCAAAAGCTTATCTCTCCATGAAATTATACTTGAATTCATACCCACATAATTTTCTTGAGTATAAAATAATTGGGTGTTCATTTCCTCCATATTCCTTTTGAGTTAACACAACTGTTGGGTTATGCTCACTCCGATAGACATACATGATGAAGTCCTTAGGGAATTCTATGATGGCTAATACTAGCATGATGGAGATTGCATCCTTGATCTCATCAAATGCTTCTCTTCCCTTAGTATTCCACTTGAAGGCTTGGTCCTTATTTAGCATCAACATGATTTGTCTCACTAATCTTGTAAATTTAGAGATGAAATTGCTAATCAAATTAATCTTTCTAAGAAAATATTAGACTCCTTTCTGGTTTATCGACAAGGCTAAGTCTCTAATGGATTTTATTATCTCGAGGATGATAGTTATCCCCTATTTATATACTACATACTTGAGTATCTTGCCTTGAAATACTCTAAAGACACATTTCTTGGGTTTAAGGGACACCTTGAATTCTTGGCACTTTTAGAAGACCTTATCTAGATGATTAAAGTGGTATTCCTTATTCTTTGAGAACATAGTGAGGTCATCTAGATAGATGAGGATAATATTATTGATTAGAACCTTAATCCATGTCCATATCTCACTTGAATGTATCCCAATAATTATAAAATCTAAAGGGCATATTTTCATATGCAAAGGTTCTCCACTTCATGGTGAAGGTGGTCTTGTGTTAGTCTTCTTTATTTACCCATACTTGATTATACCTAGAGAATCCATCTAGTAGAGAAAATATATCTACACCTACTACTATCTAGAGGATCTATTCCATAGAGTAGAGGAAATAATGGTCATTTAAATAAGCCTTATTTACATCCTAGTGGTCCACACATAGTCGGATCTCTCCACTCTTATTTCACATAGGAACTAGATTAGACACCCAAGTTGAATACTTGATTGGGTATATAATATTTGAGTCAATTAATTTCCTAAATTCTTAATCCATGAGGGACTCAATTTTTAGATTCATTGGTCTTTGGTTTTGCCAAACTAGTTTGGCTCTTTCTACCAAGTCTATGGTGTGCTAAATGACCTCATGATAATATCCATTCAAGTCATCATAAGTCCATGTGATGACTCTTTTTATATTTGTCACAGAAAGAAACCAACCATTCCTTATCCTTCTAAGGGTCTTATTTTTTAACCTTCAGCTTCCTTCCACCTTTGATATCAAGATTAGAGTAATCACCCTTATCTATGACAAAATTTTACTTGTTTTTCTTTAAATCATTAGAGTCAAAAATATTTTCTATGGTGATGAGGCCCTTTGACAAATTTTTCGTATCTAACTTCATGATTTGGTCCCTATAATCCTCTTCAATCTTTGGCTACAATTGTTTCATGAATTCCCATAATTGATGGAGGAACATGGTTATTTATTCATCACTTTCAATCACTTTCCAATTTTGGTCATTATCAAGGATGGTAGGTTTGATGATAACTTGCATGAATTGATCATTGATGAAGAAGTATGTCACTAGATTGAATTAAGATCCAATCATTGCCATTCTATCTTCTTCTACATTTATGGCCCTAGGGATGATTTGGGTGTTGAAAGATTGGAAGGTTTTAATCAAATCCCATATATGGTGGTAATAGTACCTCATACATACTTTTTTTACATCCGTGATTCCTCTTACTTGAATTAACACCATTTTGAAATCACTGAATAATTTTACCTATTTTACACCCATCCATTCAGCTAGGCTTAGGCTGTGAACTAGTGTTTCATATTCAGCCTCATTATTGGTGTAGGTGAATTAAAACATGAAGGCTAGAAGGGTATCTTTTTTAAAGGGAGATATTATTCAGATGCTAGATCTATATCTAGTCTTACACGTTGTGCCATCAAAATTTAGAGTCCAAAATTGGGACTCATCTTCAAACCCTTTGCTTTGGTCTTCTTTCTTCTTTATGACCTTAGAAATGACCTAGTATTCATCATGGATCATGTAGGTGCCAAGGATTGTGGCATAAAATTTTGTGATTGGGTCACTTTAAATGAATTCATTGAAAAGGGCCTCATCCTCTAGACTTCTAGTGTCTACTACCTTTTCTCCTTTAAGCATCTCCACGTTGTGCATCTCCATTCTTGAGAAGGAGGTGTGTGTTGCTTTGAAGTTCATCATGACTTTATCTACTATGTGTTCTAAATGAATTGGTTTAGATAACACCTTTAAATTTGAGACGTATTTGGTCCTTAGAATTAAATGGGACTAGTCTAATGATAAGTACCCATATATCTTGGTGGTAAAATCTCTTGATAGACAGCTTAAAAATGGGAGATATGTTTATCACTATAACATCTTATGATACAATAATGATATGACAAGAATATAATGTGAAGGGTAGAGCCTTGATGATCCATAAGGCTTTAACCTTCTTCTTATGTAGTTTCATTATTCCTTTATTCAATGGTTCATACTTCAATTGTAGTGCATCTACTATCTATTTAGACATCACCATTACACTTGCACCCAAATCAATCATGGAGTTGTGCAATAATTTCTTCCCCATAATCAATACCAAATAGAATGCTTTAGGTTTTGTTTTTTTTACCCATTCTTTGGTATTGATAAATATGAAGGATATTTGGGATTGCATGCTCATGCTAGCTTCCTTACCCTTTATTTTTGTGGGCTCTATAGTTATCTTTCTTTATGTGGGATTTCCTTACTTATCCAAGGCTTCCTTTAATAGATATTTCTACTCAAGTATTGATAGGATGTCCTAGAGGGAGACATTAGTTAAAACCATTTTCATCTGATCTACCATATTATATGACCCTAGAGGTGGGACCTTGAGATCTTTTGCTTTGTTTTGCACCATTTTTTTCCACTTTTGATATGTTAGAGGTGAAGGTTTGGGTATTAAACCATTTTCAAAAGTTACTTGGGGCCTTACTATAGCTTTAAAGCACTCAATCAACCTTTTCTTGAAGTGCATCTGATAATTAGATTGAACTTGTGAGGCTATATACACAGGAACTTCATTTGAATAGATATTCACCTTCTAACTAAGAGAAGAGTACATGTTTTGGGGATATCTCCTCTTCTTGTTCTACGGACATTCCCTACATCTACACCATCAAGTTGACATTATCAACCCCTGGGGATTGATATACATAGGACAAATTAGGTGAATTCCCTTATCATCATTATTTGATAACCTTATGCTATAGATTTCCCCTTGGAAAATTTTGTGGTCCATGATCATCATTACAAGGGAAACACCATGAATTAGATTCATCTACCAAATTATTTTAGCCAACAACTAGCTCCATATTTTAATTTAGTGATACAATATGCAAGGGGTTGGGTACTACAAATATTTGGTTCATGGGTCACATCTAATGATTTAGCACTTGACGATTTAGAGATTGATAGTTTGGCCTTTGCCTCTCTCGGTTCTAGTTCTGCTAGTAAGATGCTCTCTTTTCTTAGTAATTATTGAAAGGGGGATTCAAAGGCATAAATTGCTATATTTTGAGATTGATTGTCTCATTGGAAAAGTTTTAAAAGATACTCTTCATGTCATTCATCTCTATGGATAATAAGGATTAAGGGGATGTGCTCATTTGATTGGGAGGATACATATACATAAAAGGTGGGGATTGTGAATCAATTGGGACTTCTTCTTGTAGAGGCATTGATATCTCTAAGAATATTGGCATCAATGGCTATAGAGGAAGATTTTTTGCATTTATTAAGTTATTTTCAAATCTTACTACCAAATCATAAGCATCCAACAGTGTCTATCCTCTGAGTGACTGGATCATAACCACAATATCTAAGTCGAAGGCCTTGAGGTAGAAAAAAATGGCCTTGACTATAGGTGGCCAAGATTCTATTGGGATCCTTTTCTAGGTCTTTTCAAACCTAGTATTGAAATCAATAATGGCCTCTTGTAGGCCCCACTTGATAGTTATTAGTTGTTATAGAAGGGATAATCAGTCTACCTTCTTATTGAATCACTCAAAGAATTTATCACCCTAGTCATATTAGTTGTTGATGGAGTTGGATGGCAAAGATTAGTACCAATTGAGTGCCCTTCCTTTAAAGGAAGTGCTTAGTTTCTTAAAGCTACATTTTATGTATTGACATAGTGTACAGTGCACATATTTGCAACATCTTGGAGATGTTCTATTATAGTCTTGAAATCCTCTCTTGAGAACTTAGGGAGTGCCTTTAAGGAATTCATAAGAATGGGGTCCCACATATTTGGGGGTGTCAGACAGATAAATGGGCTACTATTATCCTATAATACAAAGTTCCTCAACAGGATTTGAATATCCATTTGTTATTATTGAGCACTACTAGACCCTGTGATACTTTGGTAAGTTGGAGCTCCTATATGCAATGTTAGTAAGATTAGATTCTTTTCTATTTTTGTCCTTGTTATAAGCCTTTGGCTCATAAAAGCAGGCTCCTAGTTGGGTAGACTAGTAGATCTAGTCTAATCAAGTGTGCTAGAAAAGAAAAACTGTTGGTGCTTAACACTCTCACTTTAGGTTAAATAGTCTCTATGGGAAGCTTTACAAGCATGGGATTGAATTACAATCTGTAAAATAACCTACATGATTTTAGAAGCCAACTCTTTAATTGATCTTCGGGATGAAAGGGGATAGGAGAGAAATGTAAATAACATTGAAATAAAGCTAACTAAGATGATGTGCCAAGACATTTAAAGTGTTAACCTATAATTGCATAATAAATTGAATCCTTAAACATTACAAACTATAAATGAGCATAAAACATGAATTAAAGTCTATGATGCAAGTAAATATTAATTCTATAGAAGTAGAAGAAAGGGAATAATAAGTAGAGATAACTCTTCACTCAAATTGACATAGACACCACATCTTATTAATTTTTAGATTTATAATAAAATACAAAAAGCCTCAAGGGCACAATGCAAAATGTCTGATCACACCTATGAGGGGCACCTGCTAAGGTCATGGAATGAAAAATTGCTAGTTACTTTTACTCTTATTCTATTACAAATGGATGTTTTCTAAAATATTAAAATACAAAGTAAATGATAAATATCCCCTTCCAAAAGGGATGAGTCTATAATATATAGGTGAGACAAATTCTTGTGGGAATGATACCTATACATCCTAACACTCATGCCCATGATGATGTCATTACAACTAAATGAGGGTCTCAAGCTCATGAGTGTAATTAACCTATGAATCCTAAATATGGCACAACTACACTATCTTTTAATGGCCACAATACTCAAGAGGAGAGTAGTGATGCCATGTGCTAAGCTTTATAACTAATTTTATTATACCATTAGAGGTGAGGATCTATTTGCCTTAGCCAATGGCATAATTCTTAGCTCTAATAGGAAAACCCTATAATCAATAATTATCATGGTACCATGTGGAAAGGCTTGCCTATTATCCATTATAACTACATGGTGGGTCCCCTTTTTTATTCTCTAGCAAATAAAACTACTTGAAGGCTTGACAACAATAAAATTCATTTGATAAGCATCAAGAATCTATGTGTCAAATAGGCACTTCTCCTAGGGAATTTAGGAAGTTCTTCACAAAAATGAGCATAGGGGCACCACATGTCAAAACCTCATCTACCTTGAAAACTCATTAGTGGGCCCTGCTTATTATCCCATTGACCAATGGCTCTACTCTAAGGACTGACCCAAAATGAATGAACTTTGAGGAGAAATGGGCTACCACATATCAATATGATGCTCCATCAGGTGGAACTGAGAGTCTCTTTGAGTTGAACAAGTGCTTGGATGCCACATGGAGGAAGAAAAAGGATGTCAACACTTAGGGAAAATTATAAAAAGGACCTCAAAAAATAAGAAGCTAAAAGAAGAATTATTGGATGTGCCAAGCGAGTCCAAGACCAAACATGAACTGCTCTAAAATAACATAAGGTGGATTTTGATCCATAGTATCCTCTTACCTTGAATTATATGGCTTATACATTAGGAAATAGGCTATATGACTGTATATGACAACATCATGTTTAACCATCCAAAATGTATATTATTTATTAGACATGCCTGACTATTTTAGGAGTGGTGACCCACTAGTATGCATAAATTTAAATGATAAATAATATAGGGTAATTTGAGTAAAAAAAAGAAAACAATAGTGAAATATTAACACCCCATTATTTTATGATTAACCACATGAGTTTTCCATTGACTGATTTAAATTTTTGGTTTTAAAGGTATGATATCTTAAATACATTTATGATGAGATAATAGTTGGTGACCCACCATGCAACTCATTTTCATATCAGTTAATTTCATTTTAAGTAATTAAATTATTATGATCATAACTAAATCATGACTTACTGTAACTTTAAAGGCATCCTTTGGTAGGAGGTTATATTTCTATTTAAAGAGCTAGGAAAATCTTAAAATGATATTATATTTATGCTAGAACAATATGTCTAGTGATGCTTTAATAATAATAGAGTAATTCAATACTCTCCAAACATATTATATTAAAATTATGTTTAGGTAGAATTAATATGTGTGTCAATTCCCATAATATTTTATTATGATCTCAGCTAAACATTTTGTATAGCATTTTTACCTTAATCTACCAATTTAATTATAACAAAGATTTTTGTTTTGTAAAGTAAAAATAACTTAACATATTCTCCCTCACCTTTTAATAGGATTTATAGATACATTATAGTAATGTTTAGCATATATGATTGATAGTAATATGCTTAGGAGAATATAAAAACCTATATATATATATATATATATATAGACTTATGCTATATATATAAGTATCAATATATATAAAGCCTAAAAAAGTACTTGGGATGTGTATCAATATAAATAGACTTATACATAAGTATATATTTAAAAATGAATAAAAGTTCATGTAAAGAGATCGATGGAAGTAGATCTTATAATAAGATGTAGGGTAATAAACTTATCTAGATATAAGAAACTACGGATGTTGGGGAGTCATAAATAAATAATTATTTGACAATGAGAATATATTAATACCCTAATATTTAAATTGATAGATGATATATTATAACAAAGGATTGTTGAAAACCTTATTTTAAATGTAAAAGACTGTAAGCATCTATTTGTAGTTATAATGTATATCAAAATCCTAATATAGATTTTAATAATGTTATTTTTGCTTTATTTAAATCATTTTTAATTTATGATAAAATGACAAAACCATCCAAAAATGGGCCATTTTTGACAAAAATAGGAGGGAACCCTCAGAAAGTTGAAACACATTATTTTCACATTTGACTCACTTTTAGTTCTGTAACCACTTCCTCATGTTAATCGGTCATCATTTCCTCATTAATGATGTACCAAATATGCCAATGAAACTATAGACTAAGTCCCCATAGAAATCCATAGTGAATATAGACTGTGCCAATGCCAGTGAAACTCTATCTATGGACTGTGTCAATGCAAATTTAAATTGATAGATGATATATTATAAAAAAGGATTGTTGAAAACCTTATTTTAAATGTAAAAGGCTGTAGGCATCTATTTTTAGTTATAATATATATCAAAATCCTAATATAGATTTTAATAAGGCATGTGGGCATAAATAAATCAATGTAGTCTTTCATTATCTTGTGATAGATTTATGATATGCATGAGGTTACTTATCATATTTAGTAAGCGAAATAAAAAACATTTTGTGGATATAAAACTATATAAACTACATATTTATGAACTAATAATAGTATGCTTAATGTAAATATAGGTATACTTGTGCCTACTAGCATATACACATACATAGGGTTGTGTACTTATGATTATAGTTCCATGGGTGTTTATAAACTATATTATAGAATTATGTATAATATAACCTTGTGAATGTATGTATACAACCCCCATGAGATTATATCAAATGCTAGAATGGAATATTATATGCTCTTTGTTATGTCTAGTTACTTGAATAGAGGCTTATGTTTCCATAGATTTATGACTACTTTATTTAATTGATTGTGGTACTTGGTATTTATACTTAAAAACACTAGACTATGATAATATGGGCTATAATAGGATGTATTATATTTAGAAACTAATTATAATAATTATAAAATGTAATAAAATGTGTATTTTATGTGGGTGGTATAAATTATAGTCATTATTTATATTATGGGTAGATAATAATGTAAGATTCATTCATACATTTGATGGAATAAATGTATGTTGTTAGATTATCATATGCTTAACATGTTATGTGATATTATTTATAGTAGGATGTAAATTTCATGAATCTATTAGTTATATTATGTTAACCAAATCTTGCATTGCTAATACTAGTAAGTAGTGAGATAGACTTCACTAGCTTACTAGCATCACCATGTCACATGAAGTTAATTTGATCAAGTGGTGTGTATGAATTTTTACTGATACATAGATCATTTATTATTTGAAAACTTTAGCCAAAGTAATGTTTAGTGATTCATTATAATTTCATGAGTATTATTTACATGTTTGTGTAATATCTTGTAATAAAACAATTTTTTATGATACACCACATGTGTAGTTTTAGAAATCATACAACACTCAGGTACTAGATTGTCTCTCTGGATTTATACACCATCACTATCTACTCATTCATGAAGGGAGGGCCATTTCCATATGGGATTAGTGTAGGTGATCAATAGTCTATGTTTGTTTTGGAAAAGTGTTTAGATGATGCCCTTCCTCCCCATAATAATACTTACTTGGAGATGACACTTAAGATTGCCACATATACTAGAGTTCAAAAAACTATGCTCAAGGGAGCCATGTATCTTATATATGTCCATTATATTATATTTATTATTGAAACATTATCATTATTATCTATAATTAATTATGTATTATGCATTAGCAATAATGGCTATAGGTATGTATCAGCGATGATTAGTTAATTATAATTACTTTCTATATTTGTATTATGATGTGTTTCTTATGATGATAGTGATTAGTGATGTAATATATTTAATTATGATTATCACACTTAGAGTATTTATATGATCATTGGTTATATTATTATGGTGTAATATATTTATAGTATATATGTTTAAATTAAAAAAAATCATGTGTTTCTAGGTAGATCCTAGTAGGGATGTTACAGTCTCTATTTTTGATGCTGCTAAAAGTGGTTTAGGGACTGCATGAAAAATTACCTCTTTATATGCTTTCATTTCCAAATTAACTATATAAAAAGACAAGATGATCCAAATGGGCACATTGAAGTCCATAAAACCTTAATCCCTAATTGCTAGGAATGCGAAAATAAAGACTTCAAACAAAGAGAAGAAGAAGAATTAAGAGAAGAAGAAAGAATCAACCTCTGCCAAAACCAAAAATTAAGACTAATATTATAATGAAAAACCTAATAAATATAAGGTTAAGTATGCATACTATAATAAAAATTAGAAAGATAAAAACAAGTGCATGAAGAAGAAAATAGATCACCTAACTCATCTCCTAGAGAAGAACAACATAGGTGTTCTTGAGTCCATAAAGTAGCATTCATCTACCCAATATTCTAATAAGGCAAAGGGCAAGGGGAAAAATAAATAAAAGGGTAATTATCTTTTAGTAGTTACAGCTTTAGCATCTTCATGGGTTATTGATTGGGGTGCTTCTCACCACATGAGCTCTTTAATGGTTGATTTTTTTTCCTTAGAGCCTTGTAACATGTCTTTTATCATTTTAGGTGATGACACCTCTATACTAGTTTTAAGGAGAGGGTTTGTTAAAATGGAAGGAATAAAAATCAATAATATTCTAAGTGTTCCTTCTCTTTCAACCAATCTCCTATCCATGTATTAAATTGCTCATAACAATAAAGGCATGAGGGTTAAGTTTATACTAGATTTATTTATCATCAAGGAGTTGCATAGTGATTTTAAATTAGTAATGGGTAGGGTAAATCACCAAGTTAGGTTATATGTCTCACATTTTGCACATGATTCTTTTTTTATTACATTTTTGACTCATTCAGATGGATTTAAAAAATTATGGCATGAGTAGTTTGGCCACCTTAACTACCGATACCTTGAATAACTTAGAAAAAATGACATGGTCATAGGCTTGCCTCGAGCCCAATTATCTAAGGGAATTTATGAGGGTTGCTCTCTTGGAAATCACCCTGAAGCAAAATATGACAAAGGAAAATCTTGGAAGGCTTCACAATCATTGTATTTAGTTCATAATGATGTATCTAGGCCTTTTCCTAGTTTATCTTTTACAAAGGCTAAGAACATTCTCACTTTCATTGATGATTTCTCAAGATATACATGGGTCTACTTTCTTAAGCTAAAGTTTGAAGTGTTGGAAGATTTTTAAGACTTCAAGGCTATTATTGAGAAACAATCTAAGAAATCCCTCAAGGTTCTTCAAACTGAAAATGGAGATGAATATGTCAGCAACATATTTGAGTAGTTTCACATGACAAAGATTGATTTGCAGTAGATAATTATTGATAGTCCTTCACAAAATGTAGTTGTAGAACACTCTAGAGAGAAGTGTTCAAGAGATTTATAACTATATGATTCAATCTAGGTCCTTGGCACCTTAGTAGTAGGCCAAAGCTATCAATTGTACTTGTTATATTTAGAATAGGGTTCTTCACAAAGATTTGAAAGGTATAACACCATTTGAATATTGACATGAAAGGAAACCTAATGTTAAAAACTTAGGGTTTTTATATCTCTAGCTATGGCACATATACTGAAGAAGAAACACAAAGCTATGGAACCTTAGTCCAAACCTTGTATCTTTTAAGGTTATCCAGATGGTTTCAAGGGGTAACACCTTTTAAATTTGACCACACATGAGTTGTTCATATAGAGAATTATTCAATTTCATGAGAGTACCAAAGAATCAACACTTGACACTTCTAATATTTCATTGGATTCACTTAGAATTGATGATTCTTCTTTTGACTCAGATCATCTAGAGTAGGTTCTTGAGCCAAGATCTTCTTCTTCTAATTCTAGTTCTAAAAACAAAGACAATGATGAGGAGTCTTATACATCCACATATAGTTATGTTTCAAAGGATTAGGATTCACACCTAACTCATGCAAATTCAAGCCTCTTTGGGTTAGGTAGACACTTCAGAGTGCAAACACTTGGGTAGGGGATCTAACAGATGATAGACGTACTTGGGAAAATTATTAGAATGGCCTACATGATTTCTTTGTTTTAGTTTTAGATCCATAGGAATTAGAAGAGGATTTAAGAATACCTAAGTAGGATAGTGCTATGCAAGAAGAATATTATTCCTTGATCAAAAATCACACTTTGGAGTTGATTTCAATTCTTAAGGGAAGGAAGATAGTTTGATGTAGGTGGATATTTTGGACCAAGTTTATAAAAGATGGGTGGGTCGATGAGTATAAGGAATGATTAGTCACCAAGGGTTTTTCATATATAGGTAATATGAATACTCATATACCTTTACACTTGTTGAAAAGATGACCTCAATTTGACTCACACTAGTTATAGTTGTAACACATGGTTAGGATGTGCACTAGATGGATGTGAAGAGTGTCTTTCTTCATAGAGACCTTGAGGAGGAGATATACATGGAGCATCTAGCTAGGGTTTTTTAGGATTATTCCTTAGTTTGAATACTTAGTAATCCATATATGGCCTCAAATAGGTCCCTTGGGCTTGGTATGCTAAGATGAATTCCTTCCTCCTTACTTTAGGTTTCACCAGGTGTCATTCAAACCCCAATGTATACTTATTATGGTAGGAATATTATTTACTAATATTGTCATTTATGTTGATGATATTTTGATCATCAAGAATTCTTCATCATATATTATGGTGGTGAATAGAACTCTATAAGATAGATTTGACATGACAAACTTGGGTCTTCTACATTAATTCCTTCGCATTGAGATTTCACAATTTGATTTAGGGATTTCCCTTACACAACCCAAGTATGCTCTTGATCTTTTGGATTGATTTCACATGGATTATTTTAAGACATCTATGAATACTTTTTTTTGTCAAGGGTCAAATTTGAGGCTGATTTTTCTACACCTTTGGTTAATTACACTCGATATTGATAGCTTGTTGGTAGCCTCACTTATTTGACTCATACTATGCCAATATTTCATATGCAGTGGGACTTGTTTCCAAATTCATGTAAGAACCTCATGAGCTACACTATAAAGTAACTAAGAGGATCTTGCACTACATTTAGGGCTCTTATAGATTAAAAATTTAATTTAAATTTGGCATAGAGGTTGAATTGGTTAGTTATTTATATTTAGATTGGGCTAGCAACACTCAAAATCACAAGTCCACTTTAGGTTATAGTTTTTCTTTGGGGTTTGGTCCCATCAGTTGGTCTAGTAAGAAGAAAAATGATATTGCTATGTCTTCCATAGAGGCAAAGTATAGAGGATATATAACATAGATACTAAGGATATTTGGTTATATGGGATTCTATCTGAGTTTGGCATTCCTATCAAGTAACCCATGATCAACTATTATGGCAACCAGATTACTATACAAATATGCAAGAATCTAATTTATCACTAGTGGACCAAACATATTGAGATTCACATGCATTTTATGCAAAAGTTTATTCATGGTTAGGTCATCGACTTGAGATTTTTCCAATCTTTAGAGAAGATTGCATATATATTTACCAAACCCTTCATTAAAGGTAAGTTCATTCATCTATGAGATCTTATTGGGGTGTAGTTTACATCAACATCAACATCATCTTTAGGGGGCCTTCTATCCTCTTCACTTCTTATATGTCTCTCTTTTGAGGGGGGATTTTTTTCCTATAGGTTTTCTCCTTTTTATATACTTTATGAGAGATTAGTTTGTACTGGCTACTAGATTAGGCCTAGTTACTGGGACCCATTTTTATTTAATACTACATAAAATGTGCTTATGGGGGGTATTAGTGTAGGAATTTATTTTCCTAGATTTATTTATTTGAGCATATTTTATTTAATCACATGTATTTTTCCTACATTTGGGGGATATGCTTTCTTAGGTGGAGATAGTGTGTCATATATGTCATAGTTTTGACTAGAAGACCAGGATATAACTTTCTTGACCAGCTATTCCAGTTATGAGAACTTATGACTACCTTTTGTGGAGGAGTTAAATTTATATTCTAGGGGTGATTTGAACACCATTTGATGAGAATTTACTTTCTCTCTTATATGTATGCTCTAATTGAGCCTGATTCTCTTAATAAATGATCATTTTTCTCCACTCTACTTTATCTCTTGCAATATTCTAATTTTATGTGATTTATTCTTGCTTCAACAACATAGTGGTGTACACAAGATTCATCTTGTGTGATCTTTACAACTTGATTTCATGTTATCTAGACCTGACAACATCTCTAATATAAGGAACAACACCCCCTAGGATGCATTATATTACCTCTTATGATAGGCCATGTAATAGTTGTTACTTTATACTTATTCTTATTAATAATAAGGTTATTTAACATGTTATTAATATTCCCTTAGATATATAATCTTTATGAAGTAACATATTTAAATATATACATAGCATCTAAGTGGCCTCAACTTTGGGTATTCTAGATGAGTATCTTATTTAAACTCCTCCACCCCACCACCACCATAGTTGGTTACTCCACCTATTCAAGTTCATTATATGTAGTTGGCTACTCCACCTATTCAATTTAATTATAAATAGTTAGTTATACAAGCTACTAAGGTTCATTCTACGTAGATAGTTTAAAGGGAATTAGTTGACTTTACTAGACAACTAGTGTTTTAACACTCATTACATTAGAGAGTTATTCAATATTCCTAACAATAATTATCTACTTTATCATATCATAATATAGTATGATATATAACTCATTATGTTTCATAACAAAAATAAGCACATGTTTCTCTCATGATGCAACAAATTTCACATTATACTATGCTCCCTAGAGTTACTTATCATGCACAATATCCTATGAGTTATGTTGATGATGAGGTTACACTACAACATGAGAACAGTCCTCAGATTCATATACAATCACATGTGATACTACTTGTTCATGATAAATGACCATTCCCATGCTTGATATAAGACCTACACATAACCATCCCCTTTATTGGATAATTAGTTATCATTTAAATATTTATAAATATTTAAAAAATATAATAAAAAATTGGTACCCAAGCATGACATGTTTTTTAGTTACATTATTTTATTTATGTTAATTATCACATGTTTGGTAGATTACATATCCTTTTTCATACACACATTAATTTCAGGTTATCTATGAATGAGATGTAGGACATAAAGGGTACACATGATAATGTAGATACTAAAATAAATTATCACTTGGAAATGCCAATCTTGACCTACACTTATCTTACATGAATTGGGAAGCTCTAAAAAACTCTTATTCACCATTCTTGCACACATACATGATAGTTATGAGCTTGATCCATTCTAAGTTTTTATCAATCATAATAATAACCTCTTTTTGTATGTTAAATTAGTGAAATATCCTAATAAAACATTTTTAGATCATCAAATTTTCATTCCTAACTCCTAAATATTAAATTTAGACTCAAATAATAATGTCAACATTATTGTCCTAAGGTTGACATTACCAAACTTTACCTAACAACTTTTTGTTTAAATCAAATCATTCTCATAGGTCAGCCTAGTCACCTAAATGTCAGCAACATGGTAAATTACCTAATTTAGTGCATATAAATATAAATTAAGGTTGAGATATACACACCCAAATTTGGCACAAGCCTTATTTTACAATGCCTTTTAGCCACTTTACTTATAAGGGTATATATATAATATTTAAGTACTTAGTGTTGTATGTCTTATGTGTTTACTCTTTAAATTAGTTATTATCTATTCCTTTTTGGTCACCTTTTCCCATGTACTTTACTTGAGTAATATTTTAAAAACATAGATCTCTAACCCCTTTTTCCATTTTGAGGTTATTCTTATCTCAATTCAAGATCGACCCATAGAGTTAAGATTGATTGTCAATCTTGACCCTTTCTAGTTGATCTTGAATCTTGATCTTGTAATTTCCATTTTAGACATATTTCATTTTATATCCATTATTTTTGTCCATTTGGTTTTCTTTTAGCTTTGTTTAAGTGCACCACTAGGTTTTAATTTAAATTCAAAATTATTAGAAAATCTATACATAGTTGCTAAGATATATTACAAGAGCTATACAAAAGTTAAATATTACTTACACTAAATCATTAAGGATATATTTTAAGTATTGCTACATTTTTCATGATTTTTCTAAGGGTAAACTAAGAGAAAGACAATATAGATATGCATTTAATCATTTCACACACACATGTAAGTGGGAGAATTACATTTGAGTTTGAGCCCTCTTTGGAGCATTAGAAATGTAGTGAAATGCTTTGGTATTTCAATGGGAATTGACTAAGGTTAGTCCAACTCAAACCATTTTTATTGATTCCCCCCACATTTGATGTCTCTAGTATTTGTGTAGGAAATTAGGGTTTGATATTTCATGTACATGCACATGTGGAAAAGACTCAGAAGGTATAAAAGGATATCATTGATGTAGGAAAAACATCATAGAAGGAATCAAATTATTAACATCACAAGGTCAATATTGACTATCTCAAGTCAAGGTTGATAATTGATACTGTCTAATTCCATTGATATTGACTAGAATACAAATAACAATCAGTTTTAGAATTAAGTAAAATAGAATCCTTCTTCACATCATCATAATAAAGAACATGTCTATACATACCTAGGAAGTGTGATAAATAAATTGAATTTTTTTATGCTTTCTCATTGTGATATTAAAATTTTCATGGTTGAATCTATTAAAATAGTAAGTTGAAAAGTAAGTCATCCATTAGAGTACATATGGAAATTGCAATTAGAGTATATATGGAAATTGCAATTATGGGAACCCCTTTCCCTCTAGTGAACAAAAGGGTATAAAAGTGCTTATATAGTGGTTTTTCTAGGATTTCCTCAAATTAGGATTTTGAAACATGTGGGATAACCCATTAGAATGAATTTTAATATGGGAAATTGGTTGTTAATTGGTGGAAGAATGAAAATGATGGAATCAAACATTATTGACTTGTGAGATTTTCCTAAAGGAGCAATTTCATTTGAGGAATAAAGACAACTAAATTGGATATATGAATCAATCAAATAATGAGTCTAGGTTATTATTTTAACCTTTTAGGACTTAAGTGAATGTAAATTCTATGTTTGATAAAATATTTGAGTAGAATAAATTAAGGAAATAATATATATTAAATACAACCACTATTTTCTTATAGAATTGACTAGCTTTGACTTTTCTAAAAATAGTAATAAATAGTACAAAAAAAGACTTAGCTAGAAAACACCTAATATAGATGATCTAAGTTCTATAAATTTAGATGAAAATTAGTCTAAGTGTCATAAACTAGATACCTATATCATAAATCATCCTAGATAGTATCACCATAATTGGATAATAGTACCATTATTGGTAAAGTGGTAGTAGTGTTCAGATATTGGCTATAATGTCATATGTGTAGGACTGTCCCAAACTTCTAGGTACACCTATGTCTAGATTCTTGGGTTTTGTTCCTATGCACATAAATTTTAAAAACTTGTATTATGCATATAATGATTTATTTATTATGCAAACCCTAATCCTCTATACAACCAAGGCAAAAATTTAAAAGTGTGTTTGTTAGTGGATAGGTTGGATATCCTCAACACCCTATTATGAAGAGAATTATCTACTTACCAATACTCTGAGGATGGATAAAAAATGATGTAGTTTTACCCACCTAAGTGCTGGTATGAGTATAAGTGATGTTAATGTGATAATGGCCTTGAGTGTTTTGAGTGTGTCTGAGACTAGAAATCTAGAAAATATGAGCTTAGGACTATTGTGGATGGTAGTATGCAGAATTAGGGTAGAATAGTGGTTGATAACCTTAATTATGCTTAACTTGTTTCATATTTGAATGTGTATTTTTCACTTGATTTCCATCTAGTGGTTAAAGGGATAAAAGTCATATATTTATACCATTTAGTTGCTTGTGTGGGTGATAAAAGATGTCTAGGCTGACCCTAGGAGGCTTTCATTTTTGAAAATATATTCATTCGAGAAAGCTTGGGTAAAGGAAATTAACACCATTTTTGGGACACTAGAGCCACATGGTGCTAATTTCCTTATTATGTCACTTGTGTCCAATTGGTAGAACACTAGACACAAAGGGTTAGGATTGAGAAATGAGGGTTTGGGACTACTTTTGAGATGACTAGGGATGTTTGTGGTCTACATGAAAGATAGATAAGTGTGATAATAGGATCTATGATAAGTATAGGGATAATATAGGAATATGTAGTTTTAATTAGCACTCTTATCACTCAAATACCACTTTTTGGTGATTACATTTACCCCCCTTTTATTTTAAAAATTCAAAAATGTGAAATAGATAGAATAAAGGAAAAATAAGTGTACCTAGACTTACCTAGGAAGTGAAGCTCAAGGAGCTAAATCTAAGTATGTGAAGGTAAGTCTACTTATGTGAATCATGATCTAATGTGTGTCTTATAAATGAAACATGCATAAATTAGTCCTTAAGAGATATCAAAAACAAAAGACTATGTTAAGTAAATAAGTAAAACTGAGTAAAGAGGAAATGAACAAATACACCTCACTAGGTACGTGAACCAATACATGAACCTTATGACACCCTTTGTGTGTGTGTGTGTGTGTGTGTGTGTGTGTGTGTGTGTGTGTGTGTGTGTGTGTGTGTGTGTGTGTGTGTGTGTGTGTGTGTGTGTGTGTGTGTGTGTGTGTGTGTGTGTGTGTGTGTGAGCGCACATCTATATAGTGATCAATCGGTGAATATCTTAGGTTTTGGTGATGGATTGATCAATCCTCATGTGTGGGTAACTTAAGAACTCAATCCAATTTTGACTCCATCATTTCCCACCCCTACTAGGTGGATCATGACCTATGAATAACTTATATTGGATTGATAGTGTGTCCAAACCTCTCATGTGGGTGGCTCAAGATCTTAAGTAGGATATGAATCCTTCATTGGCCATCCTTGTATAGTTTATTAATTTGAAACTAAACTATGTAAAGTACTATAAATATTTAACTAAGTAATTTTAACTATGTATGTCAGCTTCATGGCCACTTGTGTAAATTAGGTAACTCTAGGCCACTTGGGAATGCCAACCACTACATATGGAATAAGGGGTGAAATTGGTGATAACTTGGAATATGATGTTAAGTATATACATCATAGAAAATGATATGGAATTTTTCATTCCATCTGATCAACTAGTGTGTAACTGAGCATGGAAAAATAATGTGCCACGAATATGCCCCCAATATGATATCTAAATATATGGATTATGGATTGAGTTGTAATAAAATGTACTAAGAATCTAAACTAAATATGGTAATGGTCATGCCATGCATGATGTCCCTAATTTGAGAAAATAGATATGAATATAAGCTGAGCTAGTATGAGAAAAAACTAAACATAATTGATAAACTTATAAGTAAATTTGGGTAAACCTATATTATACCTACTATACTATTATAGACAATTTAATTTTTTATAAAACTAAGGCTATTAGATAGTATCACCATATCTTAGATGGTAGTGCCTTATGGTGCTAATGTTCCCATTTGGGTGATAATGTTCTTGTCTAAATTCTATGTAATTATATTGCCATCTGAGTCATTATTTTCCCACTATGTTACCTATGTTTAATTTTTTGTAACTGAGCCTATGTGCTACAAAATATTGTGTAAGTGTAATATGCCTGATGTCTATGATAAACCCTTGTGAATTCTCCCTCTTTTTAGGGAAATTATTGAATTTAAGAAAGAACTATCCTCAAAATAAAAATATCTATAGAATGTGTGTTAGCCAAAGCATTTATGATAACTATGTGATAATATGATATAATGTGCATACATAACATAAAAATGTAAGATAATCTAAGCATAAGTATGTAATATTATATGTATGTCATGTATATCATTCTAAAAGAGTGTCAAGATAGATGTAATTAATGTATATAACAATAAATTTGAGTAAAAATAAATAGCTACCTAGGGGGATGGGGCTTGATGTCCATCATGACACCCAAGTAGGAAGGGTAGATGCATGAGGTCCTTCATGTAATTGAAAATTAGTGTGTAACAGGAAAAGACAAGTGTCATGAACATGACACATACAAGAAAACATACATATAAAACACATGAGGCACACAAAGTAAGCCAAAGATCCATAATACAAGGGACATAGACACAAGCCACTAAATTTGAGAAAAAAAGACATACATGGACATGTTCAAATGTCTACATATGAAATCAATAATCAAGTTGGATTAGAGCCACATATAAGGACATGTTCAAATGTTCACATACATAATTAGGAAAGGAACACACAAGGACATGGGCACATGTCCAAAGCATACATACTATGAATAGAAGTGGCATAGAACCAAAGAACAATGGCATATTCAAATGCCTTCAAATAGAAGAAGCATAGAAATAAAATCAATTCTAAAATAAGAAATCTAGAAATGAAAATATGCATGAATATGTAATACAAATCTTTGTAAGAGATAGGATGCACATATGCTAAGTCTAAAGTAGTAATAGATGGAATTTTTTTTGAGTAAGAATAACATGATTAATATCAAGATATAACAATGGTAAAGATGGAACCTGGGAAATGCTGGTTGTGGTGGTGTTCTGAGAAACCATGTGGGAATGGTTATTGATGCTATTGCAGTTCCCATTGGTATATCTAACTGCCACATTGCCGAAGCTACAGTTGCCCTCCAGACCCTTAAATTAGTTGTGGACTCGGGATATTCCAAATTATGGCTTGAAGGGGACTCTTTGAATGTTATAAATATCCTTAATAATAAGAATATTGTGTCTTGGACCATAGAGGATAAGGTAAAAGAGATGAAAACTCTTTTGAATAAATTTGAAGAAATAAAAAACACCCATACCTACCGTGAAGCCAATGGTGTTGCAGATTGGCTTGCTAATTGTGCTGTCTGGGAAGGGCAAAAAGTGAGGTGGGATGAAACCTTAGTAAGGAACATGGATTTAAGGGCGATCATTCTTCTCGATGCCACACATGCAAAAGAAGGTAGGATTGGAGTGTAATAAAATCTTAATGAGTAGGAGGAGTGGCAGCACGGGGAAAGGAACCCAATTATTAAAGAGTAAGGCCCTCAAGAGGGAGAAGCGGATCCTGAAAAGCCATAAACAAAGTCGATGTCCCAATCAACTTGACAGCAGGAGGATCCAGGGTAATATCCATAGTAATTGGGATTCAAAGAAAATGAGTATGGCGCGTGAAAGGAAGGGAGAACCCCGTAAACAGGAGCCCAAGAGCTATGCAGAATGGAGAGAGAAACATCAAGTCTGGAGAATTTTGCAAAAAGGAAATGTTATGAGCTACATGGAAAGACTCCACAGCTCTAAACCGCATATCACGATGGCCTTCTTCAAAAACTAGTCTAACGACAGGGTCACCCTGCATGGTATAACTATAAATTTAACTAAGGATTTTCTTGCTAAGGTTACAGGGTTGTCAATGGAAGGAATCAAAATTTCAAAGCAGACCAGCATTTCGAATGAGGCATTTTGTAAGTTCCCCAAAACGAATGAGGAGGAGCAGAAGTTGGTCAAAAATGGGGATTTTTATGAGCTAGATCAGATTAAAGGGATTTGGAGGGACTTCCTAAGCTGTATAAGGGAGTACTTCATCCTAGACAGAAGAAGCAAATGAGTGCATAAGTTCCATTTTGTCTTCCTCAATCACTTCAGGCATAAGGTTAGCTTGTCTTTTCCTTTCTATCTTTGCTACTCCCTGATTTAAAGCCTTTATGCTCATAGGAAAAAGGATTTGTGCCCTATTCTTCACGAAGGCCTTATTCTGCTTATTGAAGGCTATTGCAAGAATACGGCACTAGTTAAGTATCCCAAATAGGGGAAAAATAAGTTGCCAGGGAATAAAAAGAATGAAAATGTAAGCAGAAGAGGAAAAATTAAGACCCCTAGTCCTAATAAATAGAATGTAGAAGAAGAAAGGGGTCGGGAGAGAATTGAAGAACTCGAGGAGGAAAAACCGGAGGAAGAAGATGGAACTGAGAGCTGGGACACCAACTCTAGTAATGATGAAGAAGGATCTGAGGAAATTGAAAAAGATAAAGTCAATACAGAGGAGGATTCTGCTACCATAACAGAAGAGACGGAGGAAAACCAGAAAGTGGCGGAGGATGACATTTTCCAAGAAGATCCTGGTGAGGACCCAACTTCTAAGAATGAAAAGGAAATCTCTGTCCAGGAAGATATTCAAAACATGGAGATGGAAATTCAAGATGGAATCAATGAGTGGGAACAAAAGAGTCAAGAATACTTCTTTGAAGAAGCTAGGAATAGCCCCAATAAAAAGTCTGAGGATTGGAGAGGGAAGAATCATAATGATGAAATACACACTCCTATGACTTGGGTTAATTGTAAAGCTGAGTCTTCTTCCCAATTAGATTCCTAGTTATGTAGGGAGATCATTGATCTCAAGAGAAAAGCAAAAAATTTGGAAGATTCTCTGAAAGCTACTTGGAACAAAGTAAACAACATGGAAAATTAGTTAAGCGAGATCCCTGTCAAGCTCAAAGCTTACGAAAACAACCTCTGGGAACTAATAAAGGACAACAGAAAGAAAATGGAGGAAGTAATGTCCAACATTTGTGTAGCTGCTATCAATATAGGTAAACGAGCCAATGAGGAGACCAAAGCACTAGAGGGTCCCAGCAAAAGGACAAGGCAAAGTTCCAGAAAGAAAGATACACAAAAAGGAGCTTTACTGGAGGTTACCACCTAGGAAACTGCTTTGAAAGGAAAAGAAGCCATGAACTTGATACTGGAACTGTATGAATAATCTAGGCCTTCTTGTTGGTTAAGAAACTGGTACTGATCTTTGTTCTTCTTTTGTTAGCTTTTTTTTGTTGTACCACCAGACTTCTATTTTTGGGTTTTGACCGGATGTGTCTCTTATGGTTTCAGGACCATTCAAAACCTATTTTTGCTACCTCACTGTAGTGTTTTTTAGGCATTGCTTGTGGGCTTAGTTGTTCTTATTTGGCTCTCTATTAAAGGGTTTTGGGGCCCCTTCAAAACCTACTTTTACCTCAATCTAAAACAATGGTAAAGATGGGATATAGAGTATAAACGGATAAAACTTGGTAATCTAAACTATGTATATGATGTCCCTTAGTGGGATAATGTGTCAAATTAGTACCCATGGATAATTGTATATGCCCTCAATGGGTAGATAATAAAAAGTCTAGATTAGTGTAGTGGACCTGAGTCCTATAAGTAATCTACAAGCACTCAACAAGAATAAGTGAAGCATATATGTATGATAAAACTAGATATACTAAGATAGATAACATATTTAGTGTTTGGAAAATATAATAAATGTAAATATATCAATGCATATAATCTATAAATTTGTGTTTTCTAAGTAATTATTTGAATGCTTTTATTTTTTGACATGTTATATTGCTTTTGTATTTTTTAGGTATGAGCTATGTACAAGTAATATGAAAATGAACTATGCATAAAGAGAAAGAGATAAGTAAAGTATGTACAAGTAAGGAAGAAACATACTAACCAATGAGTCTCATTGGAGACTCCCTATCACTATAACCTATGTCAAATAATGGTACTATGATCATGAATGCCATGAGAAAGGGAAAATTTAGTCCCTTAATTTACTATACTAAGTGGTTTTAAGAATATGTGACACTAACTGTGGTGAATTGTGAACTATGCCTTGAATATATGAAGTTGGTTGAATTGGCCTATGGACTATGACAGACACTATTTGAACCTAGGTAGCATGGTGAACAAGTGACCATACTGATCATATTATGTAGGTGTATAAATAGTATCTAGAATTGATACTAATCATCATGTACTACTAGGAAAAATATTTATAGACTCTGTATAAAATATCTTAATTGGATGTCATGTTGAAATTATGTCCTATTGTGCATTATATGTTTCAAATATCTAGATTGGTTATCATGCTAAAAATTTGTTTTGTTGTGCATCATGTCTTGAAAATATCTTAATTGTTTTTTGAATTAAAACTATGTTTTTTTGTGTATCATGTCTTATAAATATATTAATTAGTTATCAAAATAAAACTATGTTTTATTGTGCATCATATCTTGCAAATATCTTAATTGGTTGTTGAACTGAAAATACATTATGTTGTGCATCATGTATTATAAATATCTTAATTGGTGGTTGAATTGAAATTATTATTTAATCTCTGTGAACTAGTTTCCATCTCTTCTAAATCAATGGTACATGAGATATCACATAAATAGGCATCCTAGAAACCATATGGCTCATATGTTGAGTAACCAATTATTCCTTACAAGGAATGTCATGGGATAACTCACTAATAGTAGAGTGTGATTTAGAAGAGTGTGGATAAGGAGATCTTAATGCCCTATATGTAAATGTTATAATGCCTTTTTAAACATAATAGTTAATACAATCTCAGCGTGTATAAGAGTTATTGTTTGAATGCCCATTTATCTGATGGAAATTACAATATGGTTTATTTTATATCCTTTGTAGGTGGTGTGATGGATTGTGATGAGTAGAAGGAAGGGTTATCATCCCCCTACTTAGTAATGTGAATAATATGTCATGAGGTTTATCTCTATCTAAAAACTGTATGACCACAATATTGGTGTCCTATGCTCTACTCACTATAGGAGGTGCTCTGTAAAGTGGCTTTTTTCCCTTGATTATTTTTATCAGTTGTTTCCATTTCACTAGTTTCTTAGTCAAGATTCGAGTAGGTTCTTTTACCATGTTATATGAATATGGCTATGAGAAACCTACATATAACTTTGCCTTTGAATGTGTAGCAATTAGACCCAATTATATCTCTAATGTTATAGATGTCTTACATAGATGTTAGAATAATTTGTATGTCTAATATAATAATTTATCTTTAAGATGAAAAATGAGTCCTCTATTAAAGATTTATTGTACCTCTACATGTATCAACTAGTAAATCATCTAATGAAAACATGATTTGAATCATATAATATATTTAGTTGTTAGATTTGTCTCACCCTAGTGTAATGAAGTTAACCTTTAATGTGTGACTTGAGGTCCCTTATTCTGTATGTAGTGTTTATGAAAGACTACTTCTAACTCATCATATGTATATAGTGACCCACTAAGGATTTCATGATGGAACCAATTTAGTGTTTCCCATCTATTAAATTTAGAAATAATTGTATTAGGGTCAACTTATTAGTGACATGTGCCATGGATTTATCATAATCTTGAACGTGCAAGTATGGGCCTCCATGCTCATCAAATGTACATAACACTGGTATTTTAAAGTTGAGTGGTAACCTTATAGTGAAGATTCTATGTGGAATAGGATTTTCATGTATGAAATTGGCATCAAACCGAGATTGGTATTCTTTATTCTCCAATTTGGAATGGTGTACTTGTTATTGTAAACCACCCATGACATGTATCAAGTAAATTACCACTTGTGAAGGTATATTATCATCATCAAGGGGTTCATTTAACTCTTTAATTTTATTATTTATCTTACCATTAATCTATTTAATTGCAAACCTTTTCTAGGGAGGATTGGTTTGTTATCTATAACCTTTGGAGGTGTGATAGCTAAGACCTGGTTAGACGGAAATGAGATATCACCCTCATTTAGGTTAGGCTAAGAAACACATTATATTCTGGTAAGGTGGGTTGAGGGAGATTTAATGGTATCTCTTGTTTTGTTAATTTTCAAATAAGTATCACAATCTAATTGATTATAAGGTACTTTATTATCATGTGAATGTAAGTTATGTAAATTATGAACATAAGAATAAGTGTGTGTGTGTTTCTAAACATGTGACCTAGTATTTTTTTGAATAATAGAAGTAGGTGAAGTAGGGAAAGAAATAGAAGGTGTATACTCTTGTCTTCTCTAACATAATCATAGTAATCATCAATATCTAAAGGTTTATCAAAATCAAAGTTTAATTCACTTATAGATGTAAGAGTAGACGTATCATTCACATGCTCACAAAGAGATAGAGTAAGATAAGATTTTAACTTTTTACTATTATGTAATATGTCATCATGTGTAGGTGTAATTCAATGTGCGTCTTCACTAGTCATGAGTGGAATGCATGTATGATCATTATTTGCAATCTTGGAGTCAAGGGTAGAAGGAGTAGCAATCATGTTTTCATTTGTCATATTATGACATGTAAGAGAAGAGTTAGATATATTTGAATTATCTAGATTTTGAATAGAATTATTGTGTTGAGGTTGAAATGTGAAAAGGTGATAAAATAATAGCATCCACTTTAGTTTGTGCATTAGTACAAGGTGAATAATAATATGTATATGTATTTTCAAATTGAATTGAGAAGGGTAAAGAATGTGCATTTTTATTTTCTATGCTAGGAACATCATGTATAATGTTACTTGAACCATACAATGGTAAATTGATTTTATTGTTCCTGTATTACTTTAATTTAAATAAGGATGTAGTAAAAGTGGTTGAAAATCAAGGATCACATTGAAATAAAGAACTACCAACAAGGGGTTCTTTTATACTTATATTTTTAGTTTGATTTTGAGGAGTATGAGAAGAAAGAAGAAAAAGAAAAGAAGATGCATCTAATCTATCCTCATCCATACTTTCATTGCCATGCTTAGAATAATAATCATAGCCATAATAATAATAATAATAATAATAATAATAATAATAATAATAATAATAATAATCCTTATTAATGAAATCATTTTTATTATCATGTGCTAGTGTACAATCTTGAAAATTTGTCCATTCATTTGTATAATTATATGAAAAGTTTATAAATTGATCAACTAGGTGAGGGGCAAGAGGCTTCTTGGATGTCATTTTAAACTTTCCAATAAATATAATGTAAATAATGAATAACAAGCACATAATAAGTAGAATTTAATATAACATAGGTATATGTGAAAATATGGGTAATAGCCAACCCATAAAAAATTAGAATTTTATTTAAAACCCTAAGGGATAATTTTTTAAGCGTTTAAAGACCTAATATGTGGATCTAGGGTTTGGAGGTTTTGAGACAAAATTTTGAAATATTTAATCATTAAAACCCCAATAGAGGATTTATATGGATCTATTAAGTTGTGAAAATATTAGAAAAGATTAGAAGTTAATAAACACTAAATTATTACACAAAAATGGAGAAGGAAAACCCTAGTATGGAACTTGGGTTAACCAAATGTTTTAACCTTTTAGGACTTAACAAAATATAAAGCTTATTTTTAGTTAAATGGATAAATAGACTAAATTAGGGAAATAATATAGATTAAATACAACCACAAATTTGTTACAGAATTGACTAGCTCTAACTTTTCTAAAAATAGTAACAAATAGTGCAAATAAAGACTTAACTATAAAACCCCTGATATGGATGATCTGAGTGTTGGTAACTGAGATGGAAGCTAGTATAAGGGTTTGAAACTATATACCTATATTATAAAAACTCTTGGATAGTATCACCACAGTTGGATAATAACATGATTATTGGTAAAGTGGTAGAAGTGTCTAGATATTGGTGGTAGTGTCTTTTGTATAGGACTGCCCTGAGCTTTTGGGTACACTTGTGTTTTGATTTTTGGGTTCTATTATTTCATGCATGAATGATATAAAAATGTATTATACTTGTAATTATTGATTTATTATACAAACCCTAATCCTACACATACTAGGGCATGAGTTGAAAGGTGTGTTCATTTTAGGATAGGTTGGACATCCTCAACACCTTGTTGTGAATAGAATTGACTACATACCAATACTCCTAGGAGGGAACAAGATTGATGTAGTTCTCCCCACCTAAGTGATGTTACAAGTGCAAGTGATGCTAAAGTGATAATTACCTTGAGTTTCTTGAGTATGCTTGAGACTAGAAATATAGAAAATATGAGCTTAAGGCTATTATGGATGGTACTATGTAGAAGTAGGTCAAAATAAGGATTGATAGCCTTAATTGTGCGTAGCACGTTTCATGTTTGAAAGTGTATTTTACATCTTATTTATATCTAGTGGATAAAGGGATAAAAGTCATGTATTTATACCATTTTGTTGCTTGTGCAGGTTATAAAAAATGTCTAGGCTGACCTTAAGAGGATTTTGTTTTTTAAAATATATCCATTCAAGAAATCTATAAAAAAAGGAAATTGGCACCATTTTAAGGACATTAGCACCATGTAGTGTAGTGTCTTATAATCAATCTAGATTACACCCTTGAGGTAGTGGTTTTTTAGACCTACCTCATCTAACTAATACAATGGGATCAATTGTAGGTGTGGGTAGCCTAGTCAGTGAGGTAAACCTCTAGTTATAGGGATAGCTCCCTTGATGCATCATATATGGCTCAATTCATAAACCTACTAGATTATTGATGAAAAGGGATATAAAATGCATAAAAAAAACCCAATATATGGGAGGTGATGTACTAGTATATTTGTCCACTCTATTTGACCCTTCAAAACACTTGTGAACCAAACAAGGATTAGTGACAAGACCACTGTCTTTAAGATACTCCTAAGCATCAATACTTCATATGGAGGCTATGTTAGATTATTTCAACTTGAGGATGATGAATGGGAGGTATATTTTCATGACACTAAAATTAGATTCTACTTCAAACACAATCACCAACACTTTCACACACCATATGACCTATTTAGGATAATCTCCTAACAATTAGGTGAGAACAAGGTCCTCTAAAGTAAGACAAGTCTCAACACTTAAGCAAATGAATAAGTATAAAACAAACTAAGCTAGCATAGAGAATATAAAATAGTCCTTATATTCATTTGAAGGTTTACAAGGTATAATTTGGGTAGGTTTTATTCATACCCAGTCGAGGGATGCGTACAATGGTTTTTTAGTCTCAATTTATAGAATAATAGAGGGAAAGAGAGGAAGAATATGGTGTATAAGTATGGAGAAGAGATGATAATGAACATAATTCACTAAATAATCAATTACAACATATTTCCACTTATATGTGCACTCTTTGAGGAAATGGAAAATATCTCCTCATCTAAGTGGTGTAATGGAATCACCTCTAGGCTTGTGGGTGCCCTAAAGAATGAGGTGAATCTCTAGATAGGGATAACTACCTTGATGTACTACTTTGGATTGTAACTACAAATAAACTTGGGGGGTGAAAGGGAGAAGGATAATTGAAAGAAAACTAAACTAAGGGAGGTAATATACCAAATAACATGATGATATCCAACCATATGCATGTTACACTTGAAATCAAAGGACAAACTGAACATATACTTCTCCAATCTTCATCTTCTCACATCAATGTTACATTGTGAGGTTATGAATGAATGTGAAAAGATAGGAGGACTAGAAAAGATACCTATGAGGGAAATAATGAATAGAATAACTAAATCAATAATTGACATTTCCTAGAACACTTCACATTTCAAGAAGAAGCTTTCCAACTACAAATAAATGATAGAATGAAACAATCATGCTAAGGAAACAAGAGTTATCACTTACATAAAACAAAAAAATCCAAATGAAAACACTAATAGTAGTCATGGAATATGTAAAAATCAATATTATTATTGATCAAAAGGTATAAAAATGAGTAGGGATTTGCCATACTTAGGTGGAGCATAGATTACAATGGCCAAAATGGCTAGTTCTTATATAACTTGAGTGAGAGAGAAGAAGAGAGAAGTCCAAAGGTCACAAGGACACTTGTAAATATGATAAATGTAGTTATTTATCCATGAAAAGAGGCTTTGGGATGAACTATGCAAGTTTTTGAAGTACAAATGTCAATCCAAGTCATAAACCTCATGAAAAGCAGCAAGAAACTCCTCATTCTAGTTTAGAAAAATTAACTTCATGATTGTCCCTATTTTAATGACTTATAATTGATTAGGATCAATTAAAATTATTTTAATTAAATTTAAATAAATTAGACATGAATCTCCACGAATTGGTTATAGGCTTGGTCATCTGGAATCATCCCAAAATGAGCTATCATCATCTCCTATTGAAAAAACTCTCTTTTCATGCACCCTGTACACTTGGCTTTAAAAAGGCATCAGTTGCTCATGAAAAAATGTGGGAGGGGGTGGATGAAAATTTTAAATACTCATCATGGACTTATATGCTTCAATAATGCCTTAAAATTAGTTCACATTAAGCTTTACACCCTTGTCACTAGCTTGTCCACTAGGCTAGTTTTGACTGGCTGAGTTGAAACACCTAGTTCAAATAATTTATATTTCCTCCAAAATTTATTTCATGTTTAGAATTTTATTTTAGCCTAAAAAACACAAAAAATGGTAAAATAGCATGTTTATTACCCCATTTGTACAAGTTCATACAACTAGTTGGCATGTGAGGAATATTGCATGAGTCCTATACAAGTTAAAATAGGTTTCATGAGAAAACTATGTCATTAGATCATATTTTTAGCTCCATTTCCATCATCAAGTATCTATAAGGGTTTAATAAGGTGTTTAGGCTTGTTTTCCCTCTTAAGCTTTGTTTATAAAGGTTTGACATCCAAGTTTCCAAATAATGCCAAAAAGTGATTGATAGATACCTCTTATAACTCTTTTTAACTTCTCTAAATCCCATGAAAATAACCAAGAAAGATGTGAACACTTGAAGTCACCTTATCGAGCTCTTTCACCTTCTTACACAAGTCTAATGTTACTTTTGGACCAATAATGACTTATTTTGAGATTCCCATACATAAAAATAGATTATACACCCCTATATCCACCCCATAAACATGTTTAACTTGAGTGATCATTTTATGCTAGAAATGCAAATGACTTACCATTTGGCCTTAGATTTGTCCATTACCTAATAGACCTGACTACACCCTAGAGCTAAAATGAATCTTGATGGTTTTACTTTCATACTAATAGTTTAAAAACATATATAGTGACCTCTTAGACATTTTCAAATTCAATAGAAAGAACATTTAGATCTAGAAGTGATGGTGACCTATTGGTTAATCTCTAGGCATTACCATGCATCATGGGACTGTCTACAACTCTTGATGGTTTGGTCCCCTCTATTAGTATGCTTTCCTTTTTTATTGGTTTAAATTTTTTAATAGGAGTCACTCAGATTTCCAAACCATTTTTGAGGATATTTTTAGCTTCTAGTTTGCTTCTTTCACCCAATCTACCAAATCTGTAGGTTACATGCACAAAGGGAGTACCCTCTATATGATACCAAATAGAAGGCACTCCATTATCTCCTCAAAAAAAATTGAAACTTTCATAATATTCTCCAAGTACCAAAGGATTTTTGGAAAAATTTTCAACCTTTGATTTCATGATTTGACCCCTAAAACTTCCCAAAACTAAGACATGATCTTAAAGAAAGGACTGTGCAGGGTTTTATCCATATGGATTACATTTTGTGTGACTAAGGGTTCCTTAATTCATTTTTTATCCACTTATTATAATTTAATGACCATTATCAAGGGGGTTATAACCCTTAATAATCCTTCCAAAACTCTTACATACCCCTTATACTCTCTTTACTTAGTCAAAATTGAGTTTCATTGTGACTATGTTTATATAAATAGGGGTCCACCTATAGGTATTCATTCCATGAAATATGGAATTGGTAATGGTGTTGAGGGTATTATTAAATTTATAAATAACATTTGTATTCCATTCATTAATTTCATTCCTTTATATAAACTTTGACCTCCTAAAGTATGCCCTTTTGATTGTGGTTCCATTTTCCAATAGTAATCCCTACCTATATATGCATCTGACATCTCTAGAGTTATTTAAATTGATATAAAATCCTAATTATATCCCTTAATTCCATTTTAGTTTTTTCATCATGTGATTTGGCATGCATTTCCTACTTCAAAAGTATTAACCCTTACTCATTGTCTGCTTACAATCATAGATGATTGAGTTTTGTTTGAGGAGGACCCCTATAGGTGGACTAGCATGAGTTACACCCTGACCAAAATGTGTAAAGAACCCATTTGAATATTTATATGATGATATATTACTGGTATTAACCAAATCATTTTATACTTTGGGTAGACTGTCTCTTTAGGATTTAAACTTGTTCACTGCCCTTCTCAGTCAACACAATCAACTATGTTGAAGTAGATGAAACCTTGTAGGTATTGATTTTCATTGGTCATGATGTTAAAAATATTTCCATGAATAATTATATTCCATATCCAATTAATTCACCTTAGATTTAATTTCATAGTTTGAAACACCATTAAATCCCTTGACTAAGTCATCAACTACCCTCCCAATTGTAGGTGCCTATTTTTCCATAGAACACCTATAGGTCTCTATAGTACTTGAAACATAATATAACCTTTTATTTTAGATGACCTATATGTTCATTGATTTATCTTTCACGTAACAAGGTCATTCAAAACATGAAACAAGATTTATTTTCTCCTTTAGTGCTAAGGTCACTTGTGCCTTCAAAACCTATAGTGTTTTTAGGGCCATTTTGAGGCTTGGAACTTCCCCTTTGCATTGACCTTATAGCCTCCATTCTTGGTATAAGTCTTGTCATATGTATGGATTCTAAGATGAAATCATTAGGATGAACCAAAGTATTGGTAACTTCATCATATGGCCTTGTTAAAAAGGTCACAGACCTTTATTTTCATCTTTTAGGGAAAGTATCCCTAAACTTAGTTTCTTGTCCCTTCCAACATGAACACACTTACTTATGTTCTTTTGATACCTAAAACAAGTTTTTCATGTTCTCACCTCATGTTATGACCTCAAATTTTTTTATACCACTTGATTCATCACTTCCCATGGGTGTTTAGCTCTTTGTTATGATGCATGTAGGTGGTAATGGAGTCATACATAGGTAGTGGGAAGAATTGGAGAAATATGTGTGGATACATAGTTTCAATAACAAACTAAAATAATTTTCAATCCTTCAAACACATGTTTTTATTTATGGATATTTTGAAACAAGCTCTAAAACATTAATTTTAATGTGAAGACTTCTTCTAGATACCTATCACAAAGCAAACAATAGTGGCTAATGACTGGCTAGTATGGTGCATGAGATTGTAATCAAATTTTCATACTCTTAAAACTCCCTAGTGAACTATCCTCATCTCTTAATAACCTAAAAAAATTGATTTATCTTCATAACAACTCCATAGACATGCTAAACAAGCTTTGTATATGTGATTGCAAATGAGATTGAGTGAAGAATTGACTATGGGAATGGCAAGATTGAGAGTTTGGTCTAAAATATGGTGTGATGAAACCAAACATATGAAAGGGTGATAATATGGATTTGAGTCATGTGGGACATCATTTTACATTCACATAAAACTTCTGTATGGAAATCAAACTCCTGTAAGTGGAAAACTAACTGAAACTACACATGGTGGTACCATCCTATAAAGTGAGATATTTGGAATATAAAATCAACTAGAAACCTGAAACCAATAATTAATAACATTGTAGGAGGAATACAACATGATATAGAACCAATATCAGCAACTAGTTCATATAGACTTACCCATAATGAAGTAAAACTTGCAAGGTACATAGATTTGTAAGCAGAAAAAACACAATCAACTTGCAAAGGATGGTTCATAAATTATGGCTAAAAAAAATTGGAACTATTTTTATTTAAAATAATATCCTTTAGTTTAATACCACATACCAAAACTTTTTGACCTAAAACTCTTTCTAATGGTTGTACCAAGCAAAGACCTAAAGGTCACTTCAACATGTTTAAGAAACCAAGAATGGTGTATAAAGGTTTTGGGGCCAAAAATGGCACTTAAAAATAAATAAAAACATGTAAATAAGAATTAAAAATATTAAGAGTCACATTTAAACCTTTTACAAGTGGCACACTTCCCAAGGAGGTTGTACAAGTGCCATTTTCTTCTCCTTTCACTAGAAAACTACCTTTTTTTCTGAACAACTTGTCACTTTTTAGTTATGTCAGTTTATTAAGAATAAGTTGACACATGGGGAATGAAATAATATTTTTTAACCTTAAAATTTCCAAATAAACCTATAAAACTTATTGGATGCATGTATTTGACCCCTAAAATGACTCAAAAATACTAACAAAACTAAAAAATGAATGACCAAGGCTAGGATAACATCAATTGACATTAATTAACCTATAAAACACCTTGAAACATATATATTACACCCCCTATATGCCTATAAAGTCAAATTATTACCAATTATTACCTATAGGTACCCCAATTTGACTTAAAAGTCAAATTTGGTCAACACAACCATGAATAAAGACTAGTAACAACTTCATGATCTCCCACATGCGTTGCCTTGGTTGGTTGATGTTCTTCAATGAGCCCTTAGGCATAGAGGTGTGGTGGATATAATATAATTCAATATTTTTTTACCTCTTTCATTGTGTGATAATTCCAAATAGGTTAAACACCCCTTCCTTTAGTAGTTATAGTGGTAGGATATGGTCCATCTTGGCCTTAATAAAGCCTCAACTAGCCCATCTCTCTTTTGCATATCAATAAGGCTTAATAAAATACCCCATAATATATAATGGACATGAAATGTGCCTAATCACCTCCATGTATTAATTACAAGGATGTTTATAACCTTGCATTTACTCCCTTAGCATCCCTCTATGCCAATAGACATCTCCCTTAGTTGACCAAATAAGCCTACTAGGCAACTAGGCCTAGTCCTCAATGCTAGTTGTTGACCAATTTTTGTCCACAGGCCAAAATCACCCACCTTCTTTCTTCACTATTCATAGATAGTTGTTTCAGGTTACATGGTTCTTGCGATGGTTCTTTGAGCTTAGTTCAACACTTTGGTCAGCGGCTTGAGTCTTTGGTTCAACGCCTAATTCATTGGTTTGGTCTTGGTTCGTCAGCCTGGTCCAAGTTCATATCCTTATGGGGTACACACTCTAATTGAAATGGATCAGGTAGTTCCCAACATTGTTTATAATTCTATGATTTTTATCCAAGTCTTGGATTTCCTTTAGGCATGACAAATATGAAGGCAAAGGTAGGCAGAATTTCCTTGGAATTTTATCCGTGGGAAAAGCTCGCGAACAAAAAGCCCACGGCTGAATACAAAAAATATAAAGGAAAGGGGTAGGTGGAATTTCCATGGACTTTTTGTCCATGGGAAATATTCACGCATGAATACAGTGGGGAGCACAAGCAAAAAATCCTGGGTAATACCAAAGGCTTGCGCAGATGAATTTCTATAGACTTTCATCCGCAGGAAGACATTTGCAAACATAAAGCCGGTGGAAAACATAAAGCCCATGGGGAAAGCTTGCCACAACCTAAACAAGTCTGCAGAGCCCATTCAAAATCTTGACAAAACATATAATGCCATAGACCATCCACGCAAAACATAAAAGCCCGACTAGCTGGCAGAGGAGCATGCCACGTGGAAAGCAAGGAAGACCCGTCAGCAGTCTGGGCCAGCATGGAAGCCATCAAGTGCCAAGGAAGGAGTGCCCAGGACATAATAACAAAGATAGAAGAATAGGTCATGACAACAAAGAAGAATAATAGGCCAACAAGGCAAAGCATGAGGATGTCTAGGGAAGACGTCAAGTCAACAAGGGAATAACAGTTTGTTTTAAAAAACATAAAATGTTAACCAAGAAGCGCTAACCAATTGAAGCGACTAGCTAAGATGTTCACTACTAAGGGCTAAATAGACCAGATGATACAAAATGGGAAAAATTCAAGTGACAGGCATGGTTCTAGCAAGAGGATGATGCACCAACAATGTTTTCCCTCTTACCAATGAGATGCGATAGGCCACTTGCAAGCAAAGTGTCAAAATGAGTCTTCTTGTCTTTTTCTATATAACATTGTGAATTGGTCATTTGTAATCATCTTTTTCACATTTTTGGAGAGTGCAACTCTGCAATATTTTTTCCTAAATTGAATAAATATAGTCCTACCTCCATTTTGGATAGATATTCTGTGTGCTCTAAATGTTGATTTGTATTTGGTCATTATCTTTGATGCTCTCATAGGTTTGATATTAACAAACCAGCTATCTATAAGGAGCCAATTTGTAGCCTACAAGAGAAGAGTTCCATTGGGGGGTAGAAATAGAGGAAATCATTTTTAGTATGTATTTCATAGCATCTTAGTGAGTCTCTGTTCCTATGTTTTCCATAAGAACCTCCTTGTTATTCTCTAGCAGCCTGGTCTTTTTGCCAAATCTGAGTGTATATATGTTGTTTTGTTTGATCCTGAGTGTGGAGGTGGGAAGGTCATTTCATTTTGGTGTATCACCTCTTTAGAGTAGGCTTGTTTTTCCTACATCTCTCTCCCTTTTCATCCCCCCTAGTTTATATAGTTGTATATACCTATATATACCTATATTTTGCACTTGCTGAGATAAACCATGATACATGAAAGGGAGCTAGCCCTTAACTAGAGACTCTCCTCTCCTGCTTCACCATCCCACAAGTGAGAGAGGAGTTTCTATGTTGTGAGGAGAAGGCAGGAACCTATTTTCCTGCCACTGGGTACAATCTCCAGCATCAATAGTTTTGGCATGCCCAGTGGGACTATTTTTCAATGCAGTAGGGTTTCAAGATTGATGATATTCTTATTACAACAAATCAAGTTTCTTCAGTATCTGGCGACTCTGAGTTATATCCGCTGGTTAAGTAGCCTAGTACCATCAAGAAGTGCATTTTTTGGTATGTATGATCTCCATCATTTTAAGTCATGGACTCTATTTTTTTTGGCCAGCATGGCTATGATCCTTACCAACCTTATGGCAATCCTTATCACACCCAGTATGGCCAGTCTCAACCTTGCTATGAGTAATATCAGCCTTGCGCTAAATATTCTCAATACGTCACTACTCCTACTTAACCCACTGTCTTTGCCAATCAACCCATTTCCACTTTCAAGTAAGCACTACTGGGATACGACAAATATGTAATTGATCTTAACACCAAAAAGGGGTACAACCAAGAAATTCCTGATCATATTGTTCATCAAGTGAGGAATGCGCTGGATCAAGTTAAAAAAGAATGGGCTCCTATCGAAAGAGTGAATTGGAACAGGCTTTCAAATGAGATGTTGGATGTGAGCGGTTTAATTGCATATGTGGAGGAGAAGCTAAGTGTGCATGAGAGGTAGCCTTACCAAGTCTATCAACCTACATACTCACTACCCAAAGCATCATATCAGTCATATACAGCCCCTGTTCTTGAGCCAAGTCCAGCCTGTCAAAGTCCGCACCCCAATCATGTTGAGGAGAATTTTGAAACAGTGAACCTTGTGTTTAAGGCTAATTTTGATAGACAAATCAAATTGGCAAACCTTCAGATGCAACAGTCCAGTCTAGCAACAAGGAAGTGGAATCAAAATCTTCACTGTCCTCTCACATTGAGGCCACATCAGCCCCAAAGGAAATGCCTAGTCTGAATTGCATGAGCTGGAATAGAGTGGTCGAATCTTGGGATAGCAAAGAGGAGAAAGATGTCATCAAAAATGAAGAAATACAAAATGAGGATGACCTAGCCAAGCAGATTGAGGAACTAGAAAAGAAGATGAGACTACTGGGCAAAAAAGAGATGGAGCTTTCAAACGCTGTAGACCAACCAATGCCAAAAGGTATCCCTTTCACCAATCCACAAACTAATTTCAATATTGATGAAGTGCTGGTGAAGTGGAGGGATGAAAATCAAGAAGTTTTGGCCCAAGGTCTGCCCTCTCCTATTCTAGAAAAAACTCCCCTTTATGTGCCAAATCCTTTCCATCAAATGGCACTTGCTCATTCTAGGTCATCCAATGCCTCAATCAGTCCTACCCTCAATCCTGTGCACCTAGCTTTCTATCACGGCTCTCTTTAGATAGATTTCCCTATGCATGATCAGCCCCTCCCAATTATTCCCCAGCCTCCTCAAGTATTTCAACATGATCTCTAAATTCCAAGCTAGAAGAAAGAGCATCATGAACCTGTGCAGGACCTTCAAAATGATAAAGTTGCTTCCTACTCACAAAAACAAGAGTCCAATCCTAGGACCACGAGCTGGAAGCAAATAGTTGAATCTTGGACCATCAAGGAGGAGGAGGAAGGTTTCAATCTAACTCTTGAAAAAGAAGAGGCTACTCTTGTCCTTGATAATGATTGTGACTTCAGGGAAAGGCTTTTCCATGAAGATTTGGATAGGCATATTACAGAATTGGAGTCTAGAGTAGGTCTCTTCATTGAACGTGTGATGGATGTTTCATACCAAATGACAGATTCTGTGTCTGAATGCATTCCATCCATACACCTCCAAGAAAGCTATCAGGGCTTGCCTGATATGGATTATGCCTAGTTTATGACTGATGTGGGGGACTTCATGATTGCAACTGAGGAGATCACCTTAGGTGACATAAAAGAGCATGGACAACCTCTTGTTCATTTTTTAAATGATTCATTTGAAGTCATTGAGGTAGGCTGCACTGTTCTTCAAGGAGATTACGAGTTGGGTAAATTTGAAGAAGACAACATTGGGTTTCAAACAAACATGCAAGGAGGTTGCATTTTTCTAGATTTACTCCTTCAAAAGGTTGGTGAATCTAAATATACTTCCTCCAAAATCATCAAGGAGAACAAGCCAGTCCATGATGCATATCAGGGGTCATCTGGTGATGAGCTGGTAGTGATTGACTTCTTGATGGGATGCACCAACATGAAAGACTAGTGAGAGGCAAGCTTCCAAGAACAAACAAAGTACGTATACATTGGAGGCATGTTTGAATCTCCACTTGGGGATAAGCTGACTTAGGTGACAGGTAAAAAGAGAAAGTCACCAATTCTCTTTTCCATTCTGTTGCTTGCCTGGAACCATAAGTCTTCTTACTAGGAAGGGGACTTAAGAAGTTTTCCATTTGATCGAGGAGGGAATAAAAAATGCCTGGTTAGCTATACATAATATTTTGTTTTCAATTTCTTTTCCTACTTTCCCTAAGTGCAATTGCACAGGTAGTGTTTTGAGCCTTGTGTGTTTCCCTTTGTGTGTGGGGGTAAATTTTTCATGATTGATTCTGGGATCTTTGGGGCTATTGCTAAATCTTTTAGCTTCATCTGACTCTATGCCCAATGGATATTCAGAGGCAACTAGGTTCTAAGCATGGTGAGCATGCTTCCCCTATGAGTTGCCAACTGTTGACCAATTTTCATCCACAAGCCAAAATCACCCACCTTCTTTCTTCGCTATTCAAAGATAGTTGTTTCAAGTTGCACGATTCTTGCCATGGTTCTTCGAGCTCAGTTCAATGCTTTGGTTAGTAGCCTGAGTCTTTGGTTCAATGCCTAATTCATTGGTTCGGTCTTGGTTCGTCAGCCTGGTCCAAGTTCATATCATTGCAGGGTAGACACTCTAATTGAAATGGACTGGGTAGTTCCCAACATTGTTTAGAATTCCATGATTTTTAGCCAAGTCTCAGATTTCTTTTGGGCATGAAAAATATGAAGGCAAAGGCAGGCAGAATTTTTGTGGACTTTTGTCTGTGGGAAAAGCCCACGAACAAAAAGCCCATGGCTTAATACAAAAAAATATAAAGGAAAGGGGTAGGCAAAATTTCTGTAGACTTTTTGTCTGTGGGAAATATCTGTGCATGAAGATAGTGGGGAGCACAAGAAAAAAAGCTTGGGTAATACCAAAGGTTTGCACAAATGAATTTCCATGGATGAAAACATCTGCAAACATAAAGCCCATGGAAAACATAAAGCCCCTGGGGAAAGCTTGCCATAGCCTAAACAAGTCTGTAGAGCCTGTTCAAAAGCCTGAAAAAACATATAAGGCCGCAGACCGTCCACACAAAACATAAAAGCCCGACTAGCTGGTAGAGGAGTAGGCCGCATGGAAAGCAAAGAAGACTCGTCATCAGTCTGGGCCAGCATGGAAGCCATCAAGTGCCAAGGAAGGAGTGCCTAGGACTTAATAACAAAGATAGAAGAATAGGTCACGACAATAAAGAAGAATAGTAGGCCAGCAAGGCAAAGCACGAGGACATCCAGGGAGGACATCAAGTCAACAAGGGAATAACATTTTGTTTCAAAAAACATAAAATATTAACCAAAAAACACTAACCAATTGAAGTGACCAACTGAGATGTTCACCCCTGGGGGCTGAATAGACCAGATGAGACAAAATGGGAAAAATTCAAGTGATAGGCATGGTTCTAGCAAGAGGATGACACACCAACAGTGTTTTCCATCTTACCAATGAGATGTGATAGGCCACTTGCAAACAAAGTGTGAAAATGACTCTTCTTGTCTTTTTATATATAACATTGCAAATTGGTCATTTGTAATCATCTTTTTCACATTTTTGGAGAGAGTAGCTTTGCAAAATTTCTACCTGGATTGAATAAATATAGTCCTACCTCCATTTTGGATAGATATTCTGTGTGTGTTCTGAATGTTGGTTTGTGTTCAGTCATTATCTTTGATGCTCTCACAAGTTCTATATCAACAAACCAACTATCTATAAGGAGCCAGTTTGCAGCCTACAAGAGAAGAGTTCCATTGGGGGGCAGAAATAGAGGAAATCATTTTCAGTATGTATTTCACAGCATCTTGGTGAGTCTCTGTTCCTATGTTTTCCATAAGAACCTCCTTGTTATTCCTCTAACAGCCTAGTCTTTCTACCAATCTAAGTGTATGTATGTTGTTTTGTTTGATCCTAAGTGTGGAGGTGGGAAGGTCATTTCATTTTGGTGTATCACCTCTTTAGAGTAGGCTTGTTTTTCCTACATCTCTCTCCCTTTTCATCCCCCCCAGTTTATATAGCTGTATATACCAGTATTTTGCACTTGCTAAGACAAACCATGATACATCAAAGGGAGCTAGCCCTTAACTAGAGACTCTCCTCTCCTGCTTCACCATCCCATAGGTGAGGGAGGAGTTTCCATGTTGTGAGGAGAAGGCAGGAACCTATTTTCCTGCCACTGGGTGCAATCTCCAATGTCAACACTAGTTTCTTGGATGGCCATGAGAATTGCATAAAACCTTATGAATGGGTAAGTGATAATGTTTTAGTTCTAAGAAATCATATTAAACCATGACTTATTCCTTTAAAATAGTGCACACTTGTAATTCTTGGTCATTTAGGTGACTAGGTCACCTTTCACTAGCACCTCTAGACTACCTCTTTAGTCCAAGCCTATAAAAGAATTTCAAAGAGGAATTAAGAGTAATTTATGGCCTAATATGGTGGAATACACTTCACACCACCTTCTTAAATTATTTTCAACTACTCATCTAGCTCTGTACTTTGGATTCATCATGAAAGATTGAAAAAATAGGGTTCTTGGTGCATCCATATAATTGCATGTACAAAAAAATGGCATTAATAGGACCTTATTAGAATGAAAAATGTGTTTCAAGTGTTTCCCAAGTCAAACTAGGACATTTAGATGCATTTTAATCTAGTTCTTCTCCATTGTGTTCTTACTAGGATTAGGAAGGGTTTTAGTGGCCTACCATCTTAATAATGGTTCATAGAGTATAGGTCTTAGATTAAAAACTTAGTGCCATGTATGTTGAGCACACAGACCCCCTTAAATCTCCTTAATATCTCCTAGTCCCATGCATTTTAACAATGGTTCATATAGTATAGGTCTTAGATTAAAAAGTAATGTCATGCATGTTGAGCACATAGACCCCCTCAAATCTTATTAATGGCAAACCAAACATAGATATGAGTGTTTGGAAGGTGAAGAGGCTTTACATAATCTTTTCCCATGTGGCACACTTCCCCATGGGTTGTATAAGTTCTATTTTCTCTCTTTTTTAGTTGTTTCTTGAATTTTAGTTAAGAAACCCATAATATTCTAATGTAATTAACATCCCCCCTCTCCCCTCTCCCCTCTCCCCAAATATCTAATCTAGCCCATTAAACTTCTATTTCTATTTCTATTTCTATTTCTATTTCTATTTATATTTCTATTTCTATTTCTATTTCTATTTCTATTTCTATTTCTATTTCTATTTCTATTTCTATTTCTATTTCTATTTCTATTTCTATGGTGGCCAAGCCTATATATCTATATGGGTTGGCCTCAGCCATATATCTATAGTATAGGGCATCCATAGCCTATCTCCCCATATATAGAGAGGGGGGGCACTCAATCTATCAATCCCCTAGATCTAGTTAGAGTCACGTTAGAGAGTGCCGATTCCTGACTCCTGAAAACCAACTCTATATGCTTGGGTTTGGGGGGACGAGGGAGAATCTAGCTATATATCCTTCAACCATTCTAGTTGGAGCCCCCCTAATAGTTAAAATTACTTCTTGGATGATTATAAGAAAAAATGGACATGTAGACACCTTGGAAAATGTGCCACTTGCATTTATAACCCTTAAAATCCCACTAAATGACCCAAAATGATAAATTGACTAATATGACTAAGACCAAGGCTAGGATGACATTAAATGACATCAAATAACATGTAATACACCCCATGAAAATATATTAAAACCCCTTAAAACATCTAAGCTCATGATTTTACCTATAAGGGCCCCAATTTAACCTAAAATTCAAATTTGGTTAATAAAAACCTTTAGCCTCAAATTTAAACTGCTTGGGGGTGACCCCACATATCTTATTCACATTCCATTACTAATTACTAGTGAGGATGATGCTAACAGTGAAGCAAAGTCTAATCATATCCCTTTCGATGACTTAGCCCATACCAATTTGTTTGAAACTAATGTAATTTATAACCTTAGACCAACTATTTCCATAACCCACTCATATTATATTATCCTTAATTGATAGACTAAGGCCAACAAGAATCCAAAGTGTCAATTGATAAGTTTTAGAATGATGAGGCCATTTGTGATTTTCTAGGCCTTAGGGATAATATTTTATTAAGAGACCAAAAATAAGGGTTCTCAATCAAATTGGATACTAAATCATATTTTGGAGAATGGGTGAACATCCTTGGACACAAATAATTAAATAAAACATTGAGGTCGTAAAGTGAAAACCTCTTTGAGGTACTTGTAGACTAGGGGAATAGTAAAGATAAAGGCCAGTCTAGTGGTGAAAACCTATTTTAGGCACCATTAGATGGTGATGTTAAACCTTCCTTAAACATAGACTAGGAGACCGCCAATGATGAACTTTTATATGGGTTTGATTTTAGTCTTGAAGAATAATAGGCTTTTGATTGATTCATCCAAGAGACTACCAATGATGAACTTTCCTATGGGTCTAAGTTCAATCTTGAAGAATAATAATATTTTGATCAAATCATCTAAGAGTTTATAACTATATTTATCACATGTTCATCCCTAACCTTGGGGGATTCTAATTCATCATGTCTAGGAGAAATTGAAGAGCCAATCCTAATAGAGGAATCTACCACTACAAGCCAATTTGAATCTTTGCCCACTATTCTTAAAGATGGTTCAACCTTTCTTATGGAGAATATTATAGAGGTTAACATTAAGACTCTAGATGACCTAAAATGGATCAAATTAGGCACATGCCTCATAGAGGAGGAATATAAATTCTTTACAACCCTTTTGAGGGAATTTATTGATATATTTGCATGGGCCTACTTAGACATACCTAGTATGGACCCTACCTTGGTTGTTCACCACCTTGTGGTAAATCATGATGTCAAACCTATAAAATAAAAATAATGCAAAATGTATCCTCATATTATTATATTAGTAAATAAAGAGTTAGAAAAGATATTGAAATCAAGATATATTAGGCCAATTGACTATTCCGAATGGATTTCTAGTGTTGTGCTAGTCAACAAGAATCTTGAAAGAATTAAGATTTATACTAGTTTTAGAGACAAACAAATATTAACCAAAGGATTAATTTACTCTATCAAAAATTGACATGATTTTCAAATCCATAGTGGGTTGAAAATGCTTTCTTTAATGGATAAATTCTTAGGCTACAACCAAATCTGAATCATGCCAGAAGACCAACATTAAACAATGTTCACCACTTTATGGGGAACATTTTGCTATCAAATTATACCATTCAGTCTCAAAAACATAGGTACAACTCTCAAAGAGCCATGAAAATCATATGTTATGATATTATTGAAGATTACATTGATGACATACTAGGTAAATCAAAGACTAGGGTTGATCATCCAGTAACAGTAAGGAGGATATTTGAGAGAATGCGTGAATACAAATTCAAGACCAACCCTAAGAAGTGTTTTTTTGGATTTAATTTAGGAAAATCACTTGTATTCATTATTTCTCATTGAGGCATTGAAATCAATCCAGCCAAAGTATGAGCCATCAAAAAAATGCTACCATTGACCAATTTGAAGTAGATTTGTAGTTTGTAGGGAAAAATATAATCCATTAGATGATTCATCTCTTAGTTGGCTAACAAGTGCCATCCATTCACACAATTTATGAAGAAAGGGGTAACATTCCATTAGGATGATGAGTGCCAAAAATATTTTCAACAACTAAAGGACTATCTTGAAAATCTACCTATTTTATTAGCTCCTATGCTAGGAAAACCATTCCTCCTATATCTATCAACAATTGACAAAGCCCTGGGGGCATTTATAGCTCAAAAAAATAATAATGGAAAATATCATGCCATGTAATATCTAATTTTTACATTGGTCATATATGAACATAATTATACTCCCATTGAAAATGTCTATTTATCTAGGGTCTTCGTAACTCAGAAACTATGCCATTATATGTTGAATAAGAGACCATGGCTATTTCAAAAGTAGATCCAATCAAGTATCTACTATCTAAAACAAATTTACAAGGCCACATGGCCAAATGGATCATGATTCTTAGTGAGATTGAGATAGAATATGTCAACCGGAACTACATCAAGGGATAAGTTGTTATAGATCAACTTTTTGAAGTACCCCTTATAGATATAGAGACACTAACATTCTAATTCTAAAATGAATCCATTATGAAAATCATTGAAACACCTCTTGAGAAGTAGCATTAGAATCTATATTTTTATGGATCATTTATATCACATAGATTATGGGTAGGCCTTTTGTTTGTTACTCCATAGGGGGATCTAATCCTTAAGTCCTTCAAAATCAGCTTTCCTTGTACCAACAATATGGCTAAATATGAATCACTCATTATAGGAATTTGACAAGTAGTACAATGGAATATACATCATCTCAAGGTTTATGTTGATTCTTAGTTAATCATCAATTAGGCTATAAACCATTTATAGACCAAAGATGATAAGCTAGTTTTGTATAAAGCATTGGTCAACACTCTCAAACAATAGATTGTTGATGTATAATTTGAACATATACCAAGGGATAGTAATATAATAATATATGTAATGGCCACCATTGGATATTTTATTTGAAAAATAGATACATCCAAAGAATACCAATTTCTCATTAAAAACTTGCGAGCGCTAGCTCATGAACCTTTAACTATTGCAATGATCTATTATATTGTTTTTCCCAACTCTAATTGGTACTCAAACCCATATGCCTATCTACATAAATAATTTATACCACTAGACCTATCCTATAAACAATCCAAATCTTTTTTCCACCATGCCACACATTATACCTTACTCAAACCAACCCTATACCACCATAGTTTTGATGGAACTCTACTTCATTATTTAACTTCGATAGAATATACATGAGTGTTATGGAAAGTTTATTAAGGAGTATGTGGAGCCTAGACTATATAGGTAGTCCTATCCAAAAATATCTTACGTACTACATACTATTGGCCAATGATGGACATAGATGTAACTACATATGTAAAAAGATGTGATAAATGTCAATAACATGCTAATCTAATTCATGTCCTGACCAAGACTTTGTAACTAATGCTTACACCATGACCATTTGATAGATGGGGCCTCAAACTCATTGGGAAGATAAACCCCACCTCATCTAATAACCATAAACATATCCTTATTTCCAAAGAATATTTCACTATGTGGTTTGAAGCTATACCCCTCACTTACAGGATTGGAAAGCAAATTTCCAAGTTCATCTTTAACCATCTCATTTTCCATTATGATATCCCCTCTAATATTATATCTGATAATGGAGATCATTCAAAAACAAGGATATCAAATCGCTATGTGCCAAGTATAATATTACACAACATTTTTCCACAACATATTACCCTCAAGGTAATGGCTAGGAAGAAGCATCTAACAAAACCATTATCAACATCCTTAAAAATATTATCAGTTATGTCAGCCATGATTGGCACCTCCAAATATTTTTTTCCCTTTTGGCATACCATAGTAATCACTACACTCCAACATGAGCCACTCTATACTCACTTATTTATGGTACTAAGGCCATTCTTCCTATTGAGGCTGAGTTTCCTTCACTACGCATCTCTTAGAAGCATGTCTTGGATGATGAAGACTATCCAGTAGCTCACTTGTAAGAGCTAGAGTTACTTGATGAGAAATGCATGAATGCAATAAATAGCCTTCAAGAATAGTATAATCAACTCTATGGCCAATATAGTTAGTGTATTAAACATAGAGAATTTGAACTTGGTGATCTTGTTCTTAAAGAAAACCAAAAGAATACCATGAATAAAAAGAAACATAAAGGTAAGTTCAAATCCAATTGGGTAAGTCCTTTTATCATTGTTTTAAATTATGACTCTAGAGAATATAGGCTCACTACACCAAATGGGGATCAATTTGATGAGCCAATGAAAATTATACACCTCAATAATCACTTTACTTGAGTGACCTTGTGTATTGTCTATGAGGACCATTTCAAAATTATAGCATAGTATTGACTTTCTTCTTTATACTATACCATGTTACCATTCTATCACTTTGCCATTCCACCATTCCATTCTACCATACCTTTTCTATCGATCAATTTTTTTTCACTACCTAACCTATTTGACTTGGTTCCATTCCATTGGTTTCATGGCCACTTTCAACACAAATTTTTAGATCAAGTTTATGTAGTTGTTTCAAGTATTCTAGATAGAAGCCATATTTTAGAGTAATATGATAGATGTTTAGTAGTTGCATCCTTCATTTCTTGTTCCATTACATACCAATTATGCTTGATTATAACCACCTTTGGGCAAATCAATGTCTCACCATCTTGCTACTAGTTATAACTACCTATGGATAAATTAGTATCATTGACTTATACCATTGTTCCCTAGTTATAACCACCTATGGGAAAACTAGGGGAAATAATTGATTCTCTTTATTTGATTTACCATCTTACCATACCTATGTTTTACTATGTCATTATGATAAATTTGCCTATTTTGTTTGAATTGGCTCTACCTAGTCATATTCTTCCATTATAATGTAGAACTATAGTGACTTGAGGTCCTATCTTGGGACTATGTAGGTAGTGCTCTATTTATGTTGAGGTTAACTCAGCCACCCCTTATCCATGTTCTCACCATTTTATGAGAAATTTAAGTTTGAATGCTCTTATTTTTTTATGAGCTTAGACCATTTTGTGTCTTTTCATTCTCAATCAAGTTCAGATACCTAGAAAAATCTAAAAACATGTGTAAAATCAATTTAGAAAATACAAAAAAATTGACCACTTATTTGCCTTAAGGATTATAGGAACCCTCACTAAGTCATAATAAACCTCTTTTCATTTAGTTTCCCCATCCTTATTGGCCCTCTTATCCCATGTGCTTGGCATTTTTCAAGATCATGCCTACCTTCTTCTATCACATTTATCATGTTTTCTTCTCATCATTTTCTTCTATCCCATATCTTGGGAGAACTACATTTGGCCTAAAATTTTTATTGGATATCACATCCATGGAACTATGTAGGCAACATCCACTTACCTAGTGAATCTAGAGACAACTTGACTACCCCCTTCCTTTTCTTCTATTCCCCCATTTTTTTGTTTGTTAAGTTGTCTCCTATTTTTGAGGGGCATTGGTCATCACTTATTTGTGTCATGTTGTTTGTACTAACATTGTGATTAACCATTTTTTATTTGTTGTTTTATCTTTATTTTATTTTGTTTTCATTTTCCTTTCTTGGTGTTTTATTTCTTTCTTTATTTCTTTCTTTGTTTTCCTATTCATTTTATTTCTTATCGTGCCTCAATTTAGTCTATATGCATTCATTAGGTGATTCCTTACACATTAATCTTGAATATATCCATATTAATATGTCCACATTGTCATCATGGTTTTTATCATTGGTGTATTATTATCCATTGAGTATTAGATTGAGAGTAAGTCCTTATGCATATTTTGGCCAAGTCCTCATGGTGTTCTATCATGATGCCTACCATCACATTCTACAACAAAAACTAGCTTGAAGAGTCTACATGGCAATGCAAAAATGATACTCCTTGGTACCAACACCAAAAAATCATTATCTAATTCAAATCATATCCAAAATAGAGTAATTAAATAATCAAACAATTTTATTCCTTTCTAGTTCAAAAGATCATCTCCCTACTAATAGGTTTCATAATTCATCTTTCTCATCTATACCATGTTTGCCATCATCTTCCATATCATGTTTTCCATAATCAGGGTATAATGATTATAAATACCTCTAGGTAAATCATTGTATACCATCCCATTTGCATTACCAATGATTCTCCCTACCTTAGGGAAAATCATTATGTTTCCATCCATTTGAAGGTTAATGATTATAACCACATATGGGCAAATCATTCTCTTTCTTCTACACAATTGGGGCATGTTTTCATGGTGAGATAGGCATAATATACCATAGGCTTCATCACTTATGTTATACCACTTTACCTTGTCTATGTTAGGTGTTAGTTTTAATTCTATGCCCATAATAATATGGTGTTATCCCTTACTCCTCAAGAGGATATTTATTTTGGTGTTACACTCGTGATAGTTGAATAAAGTAATCACTAGAACTTAATATTGATCCATTACAATAAATAGGTATGTGTTGAAATAAATATTTATATAAATATAAGGATATGCAACCCGTTTGAATCTATATAAATTTAATTTTACAAAAAAAATATATCACCAATGCGTAGAGCTTGGAAAACTTGAAATTTTAAAAAATGGTGCCTAAAAAGGAGTTGTCAAATAAAGGATAAGGAATTATGATGATCTTACTTAAAAAATAAATTTCCACTTTGAATAAATTTGGGTGTGCAAAAATTTTGGCCAAACTTTTTGAGGAAAATTTAATCCCTCTTGGGTTGGTTGTGACCAAGGGCTAAACTACCATATGAGCTCCCTACACAAGGGATGGAATCTATGGGTGCATAGATAGAGAATGAGTTATAAAACATGTATAGGCACAAGGTGTAATCCAATGAATACTTTAGTAGAGGATATAGCTTAGTAGCTATTTGAGCAAGGGAAAATGTCTAACAAACCCAAAATGTCTCTCGAGGGGCCAAAATCTACTAAATTCTATCAAAGGTGCTAGAAAACATGAAAATGTCTATTAAAGTCTATTTATCTACCATAAAATGTATATAAAGGTGATAGATTACACTAAGTAAAACCCAAAGAAGGCTACAAATGGTGAGAAAAATACAAGGAAAACCCTAGATATTGAAAAATCCGTGTCTTCCACATAAAATAGCTATGACCCACCAAGTATTTGGACAAACCTAGAAATGGTTTTTCTTGTAAGTCCTAAAATGTATGGATTTGAGTGGATCTTAAGAATACACATTTAAACCCTCTAAAAATGGCTGAAATCAATCATAAAACTAGGTTGTGTATACATTTGAATCTAAGATTTTAGTACCTTCTAAGATCAATGACAAAAGCCATTTTGATGAAAAATAAAAACAAAAAGATAGCTTGTAAAAAATGCATTTTCCCTTTTTTTTTTTTGAATATAGATAAAAAAGACCCCAAAAGAGGATAAAAATATGAGAAATGGGAATCTATAATATGTAGGGTTAAATAATTCTATATATATGGTATGCAAGCTAAAGCTCAATATTTCACAATAGGAGTTATGAAATTTGGATACCAAAAAATCTTTAATACCATGTCAGAGTGGACCACAATCAAGGATCAATCTAAATATGATTGAATTCATGAATAAATTACCTATTGTAGAGTCCAAATCAAACATGACCCAAAATAATTAAGGTATTCAATAATTAAAATTTTGAGAAATTAGTATTAATATCATTATCCATAAAATATTTAGGAAAGGTAAATATATAGGTGGAATATAAAAATGTCCTCACATACTTATGAATGTGGTATTATCTTCCCAAATGACCTAAAAATACACCTAAGCAATTTAATTAAATGTGTAGGGAAAAACCATTAAATTGAATAAAAAGCTACACCAATATAAAGGAGATGTAGGTGTAGATTATATTCCTAAAATTTTATTTGAATCCAAACTTGTCCATGACTTTCTTGAAGAAATTCCAATAAACTCTATCATAAGCTTTATTCATGTCCAACTTAAAGATCATTTTTTCTTATTTTATCTTGTCCATAGGATGAATAACATCATGAATTATATTGATAAAATCAATGGTGTTCCTAATTTGAGAAAATACACCATGTTTTTATAAAATAACATAAGTGAGGATCATTTGCATTCTCAAAATTAATATATTAGTCAATATTTTATATAAGTTTTAGATTATGGGTAAAAGCAGGTTTTGAAGGGGCCCCAAAACCCTTTAACAACAAGCAAAAAGAGAGCTATATAAGCCCACATGCAACGCCTTAAAAACACTACTTAGAGGTAGTAAACACAGACATAGAATTGTCCTGCAACCTAGAGATTCAGCCAAACAAGGCCCAAAAAACAAAAGTCAGAAAGAACAACAAACAGAACACTAGCAAAATAAAACCAGAGATCAGTACCAGTTTCTTAACCGAAAAAAAGGACCAAATTAATCATCCAGTTCCAAAATCAGCTTCCTAACTTCTTTTTCTTTTAAAGCAATTTCCTGAGTGGAAGCCTCCAGCAAGTCTCCTTTTTGTGTGTCTTTCTTTTTGGAGCTTTGCCTTGTCCTCTTGCAGGGACCCTCTATTACTTTCATCTCTTCATTGGCTCATTTCCCAATATTGATTGCGGCTACACAGATGTTGGATGTAACTTCATCCATTTTCTTTCTGTTTTCCTTTATAAGCTCCGGAGGTTGTTTTCATAAACTTTAAGCTTCACAGGGATCTCGCTTAACTGGTTTTCCATATTGTTTACTTTGTTCCAAATAGCTTCCATAGATTCTTCTAGTGTTTCCACTTTTTTCTTTAGATCAATGAACTCCCTACACAACCATGCATCTAATTGGGAAGAAGACTCAGCTTTACTGTTAGCCCAAATCAAAGGAATGTTTATTTCCTTATTCTGTTTCTTCCCTTTCCCGTCCTCAGGCTTTTCGTTTGGGCTATTTATAGCTTCTTCGAAGAAGTCTTCTTGGCTCTTTAATTCCCACTCATTGGATCCTTCTTCAATGTCCATCTCCATGTTTTGATTATTTTCCTAGACTGGGATTTCCTTTTCATTCTTTGACGTTGGGTCCTCACCAGAATCTTCCTGGATAGTGTCATCCTCCTCGTCTTTCTGATTATCCTCCTCTTCTATTTTGGTACAGAGTCCTCCTCAGTATTGTCTTTATCTTTTTCCTTTTCTCAGGTCCTTCTTCCTCATTACTAGCATTGGTTTCCCAGCTCTCTGTTTCATCTTCTTCCACCAGTTTTTCCTCCATGGATTCTCCAAATCTCTCCCGACCCCTTTCTCCTACTGCATTCTGTGTAATAGGAATAGGGGTCTTAGTTTTTCCTCTTCTGCTTTCATCTTCATCCTTTTTATTCCCTGTCAATTTGTTTTTCCCCTATTTGGGAAACTTTACTAGTGCCCTGCTCTTGCAATAGCCTTTAATGAGTAGGATAAGGCCTTCATGAAGAATAGGGCACAGATCTTTCTTCTTATGAGCATAAAGGCTTTGTATCAGGGAGTAGCGAAGGTAGAATGGAAAAGAAAGACTTACCTTATGCCTGAAGTGGTTAAGGAAGACGAAGTGGAACTTATGCACTCATTTACTTCTACCATCTAGTATGAAGTATTCCCTAATACAGCTTAGGACATCCCTCCAAATCCCTTTTATCTGGTCCAAATCATAAAAATCCCCATTTTTAACCATTTTTTGCTCCTCCTCATCCGTTTTGGGGAATTTGCAGAATGCTTCGTTCGATATGCTGGTTTGCTTTGAGAATTTGATTCCTACCATTGACAACCCTGTAACCTCGGCAAGAAAATCCTCAGTTAAATTGACAGTAACTCCATGCAGGGTGACCTTGTCGTCAGACCAATTTTTATAGAAGGCCATCGTGATGTGCGGTTTGGATCCATGAAGCCTTTCCATGTAACTCGTGACATTTCCTTTCTATAAAATTCTCCATGTTTCTCTCTCCATTCTGTGCAACTCTTGGGTTCCTGTTTACGGGGTTCTCCCTTCCTCTCTGCGTCATACTCATTTTTTTAGAATCCCATTTACTGTGAATGTTTCCCTGGATCCTGCTGCTATCAAATTGATTTGGACACCGGATTTGTTTATGGCTTATCAGGCTCCTCTTCTCCCTCTTGAGGGCCTTGCTTTTTGATAATTGGGTTTCATTCCCCATGCTGCCACTCCTACTCATTAAGTTTTTGATACGCTCCAAACCTTCCTTCATTCGCATGTGTGGCATCAAGGCGGATGATCGCCTTTAGATCCACATTCCTTTCTAAGGTTTCGTCCCACCTCACTTTATGCCCCTCCCAGACAGCACAATTTGCAAGCCAATCTGCTACACCATTGGCTTCATGGTAGGTATGGGTGATTTTTATTTCTTTAAATTTATTCATAAGGGTTTTCATCTCCTTAACCTTATCCTCTATTACACAAGATTATTCGTTTAACATCTTAAAAATACTTATCTCCCTATTTTTTAAGAATCAACAAAATAAATGTATTGGTGATTTCCTTAAATGTCTTACCCTAGACCATAAATTCATTATATTATACAAAAACATCAACCTAAATAATCTCCCAAACATGTTGGAAGAATGAATTAGGTAAACCATCTAGTCATGAGGCTTTGTCTCCACCTTGGGAAAAACATTATATATTTAACTTCCTCAATTGAAACTAGGCTAATAAGAGCTTCATTCTCCCATTTTTAAATAATGAGAAGAATAGAATTTATAATATCCCTTTCAAATTCCAAATTATTCTTAACCTTCCCAATGAGAAGATTCTTTAAGAATAGGATAACTTCCTCTCTAATTATTTTCTCATCCAAGCTTATATCTCCCTCAAATTTAAAAATCACTTTTATTTTATTTGAATTTATATGTCTAATATTAGAAGTGTGGGAATAAAACCAAAAACCATATATATTTATATTTATGTCTCCAAAAAGAATCTTACTTATCAGTTTAATGAGTGAAATTTGTTAAGAATAATCTTTTATTTATTAAATAACTCTTGGCTCAGTCTAAAAATTTGAATCTCCTTATCTAATTTCTCAAGTTCATCTGTAATCCTATAATTTTTTAATGTTCAAAAGGACAATCCAAAATTTATGCAATGATTAAAGGTTTATTTTTTACATCCTTTTAAAATCATGAGTATTGTGTTTGAACCCTACTAGAAGGACCATGATTACTTTTGAGATCAAGATTGTTTTTAAAAAATAGAATTTGGGTTTTGATCCAGAGAAGGAAAATATAAATCTAGTTCCCATATAATTTAAATTATTATTGCTTCCACTGGAATATTGGGAGGAACAATTCATGATGGATAATGGTAAAACCTTTGGAAAACCATCACCTTTAATGTTTTCATTAAATCCAAGAGAAGGTTGGTCTATGATATATTTTATATGAATTTAGATATTGATAATAATTATTTACATCCATCAAACTATCTTCCAAATATGGTGACTTGATTCAGCCAATAAAATATGAAAATAACTCATTTGTGTACCATGTCTATCAAAAAATGGGGCATTTTGGAAAAAAAACAAATCCAATTAATAAAATGGATATACAAATATGGAAAAATAAGGAAAAAAATATTATAAATAATTTTCAAGAAAATAAAGATAAGATTGATAATGATTCTAAAATAGAGGAAAAGAAAAAGTATAATAGATCACAAAGAGAATAAGTACAACCACTAAAACACTCTAAATACAAGTTTGGAGTAGTCTTTCTATCAAGTAAGCATTTTATATAATAATTTAACCATGATAAATAATCAAAATATTAAAATGTTAATATCAAGGAAAAATATAATAATTTTTTTCAATATTTAAAAAGTCTCAAGGGTTAATGGTAGAGATGAGAATATAAATAATAAGGTATGAATCATGGAGAGGAGATAACCTGAGAATGAAGGAGAGGGATTTATGATTTTGGAAGAAGGATAAATAAAGACAAAATGTAAGGATAGTTGTACTGATGACCACTTATATTGTATCCCATTCTCTATTAATTATTTGTAGGATAAGGAAGTTATAAGTCTTCAAATTGAGATCCAGCATATAATTTCAATTTTTGAGCCTAAAATAGAAGTAGAGGAGGTAATACCATGTTTTTTGGACCAATATTTATAAAAAAATGTAGTCTCTCATTAAAAAAGTATGAAACAATACTTGAAACAACCCTTTGTAATAGCAACCAAAAATTCTAAAAATTCAAAAGTTATAGGAGTGGAAGATAAACTAGGAAGACCAAACTTTAAATAATTATGTAGTAGAGAAGTAGTGAAGGACATAGCTATTGGGAGCCATAGTATTTTGAATCTTAGTTAATCTAAATCATCAAAAAAACTTATAAAATAATGATTATATCATGGAATATAAGAGGGTTGAATGGCCAAAATAAATAGATAATTGTAAAAAAATTTAGAAAGGAACATACAGATGAATGGCCAAAACAAATATATAATTGTAAAAAACTTTATAAAGGAGCATAGATCTAGTTTTCTTTACCTTCAAAAGGTTAAAATATTGGTTAGAAGTTTTAATGTTATTAGTGATAATGTATGGAACAAAGAATATTTTTTTGGTGTTATATTTTTAGGTTCTTTTGTAGGTTTGGTTACCTTTTGAGATCCATAAACTATAGAGGGTAGAATTTTGGTTAGTAATAACTGAAATTTAACTATCTTATTGACCAATAAGTGGGTTAAATATTTTTGGATTTTGTTGAAATATCATTCTACCAACTCATGTTCTAGTAAGAGAAATATACAAAAGGAACTTATTGAGTTTATGAACTCCTATAAATATTTCAAATGGATGGTTTCTAATGATTTTAATGTCTTTTTTGCCCATGTATAATAATACGGTCATTCATGATTTTATATATAACATGGAAGATTTGGCCAACTTTATTTTAGAATGTGGTTTATTGGACATAGAAATAAGGGGATCAAGTTTCACTTTGAAAAATATAATAATGGTTGAAAAATATTATACAAGTTAGATTAAATATATTCTTATGTTTGGTTGACTGATATAGCTCTTAGAAATTATATATATCTTCTTTAACTAGAATTTTTTTAGACCACAATAAACTCTTACTCAATTTGGAAAAATAAACTTAAAAGGCCAAGATTCTTTTTAGATTTTAAAAGCTATGGCTTCTCCACCTACGTCTAAAATAGATAATATAGGAATGGTGGATGTTATATGTCAAAGGAATAATCATATTTAAGATATCTTAAAAATTAAATAATGTTAAGGAAAATATCAAGAATGGAAGAGGGAAACCTTTGGCAATATCTTCTTACAAAATAACGAGATTGAATAGTTCAATTTTTAATTGATTATTTTAATTTTATTTCTTATAAACATAATTCAAATTGAACTCAGTTATGATATCCTTGTGGTGGGTGAGATAAGTGTTAGAAGTGGGAGGTCTCAGGGTTTATTCCCTCATATGACCACTCTCTAGCATCATTCCCACACTAAGTTATGGTGGGTTATTTGTGAAAAGTATCCACAATGCAATGGGCTATTGGATCAGTGTTCAATGCAATGTGGGTCAACATGTGGCTTGAAACATATGTTAAATATGATGAGGAAAGTCCACATTCCATGTCTAGGAATATTATTCACTATTGGTTTAGGCATTTTCATTACAAAAATATTAGTACCAACATTTTAACCAATGAGATGTGGGCGAGTTGGTAAAATGACTTGATTATTTCAAGTACCACCAAGGAACAAATCTTAGTATGGTATCAAAAGATAGAGGTGGTGATTTTTTGGTAATATTGGGATAGTTTTGGATGTTCATTGGTATTTTTGGTCTAGTTATGACTGATCATTGGTATTCTTTGGCTGCTTATGGTTGTTATTAGTATTCTCAAGTTGGTTGTGGCCATTTATTAGTATTATCAAGCTAGTTATGGATGTTTAATGGTATTGTTGAGCAATGGTTGTGGCTATTGTTGGTAAATATGGTAATATGTTACATGGGATAGATGATTACTATGGGATCTAGGCCCCTAATTGTGTTCCAAACTAGTTAGAGCTCTGGTCAAAAGTGAATACCTATCTTAAAAACATAGTTCAAATTTTGATTTATTGTTTTTATTTTATAGCTTGTAAACATAGTTCAAATTTTTATTTTTTATTTTATTTTATTTATTTATTGGTGTTAAAAAATAATAAACATAGCTTAAGTGTTAGACATATTAAAAGTAGATAAGTATTATTTATTAAATAGTTATAAAAATAGTTTAATTCAAGTATCTTTTTTCTAGATGAAATTGTATAAATTTATTATTATTTGATGTTTTAGATCTAATTATTGAGTCCATACTCATGGAATAAAAAAGATAATACAATACTAAAATAATTAAATATGAGTCTAAGTTCCATAAATAGGTGTGGCAAAAAGGAAGGAGGGAGATGTTAAATGAAAGAAAAGGCCAGCTTGAAAAAAACATATAAAATTTATATAGATAAAATATAATGAAAATTAATAATGTAATAAACTCAATAAAAAAATAGTTTGTTTACATAGTTACATCCAAAAAAATATGTTTGTTATTACACTATGAACAAACTAGGCTCAAAATAAAAATAGTTTAATTGTTTTGTTTAAATAATATAAATGACCAAGTGTTATATAATTTGTTATTTTTTAATCTTAAGTGTTAAATATATTTAAGTTTTAAATAATTGATAATTAACCACTATATGATATAAAATAATCAGTTACATTTTTGTGTGTTAAACTATATAGATATCTTACAATTATCTATTTTAAAATGTCAAAATATTTTAACCTTGAGGCACTTATCTTGGACTTGTCACATATTTTTTACCACTTAATGGTTCAACATCGTTTAACAACTCCATTACCTTCTCTATGCATTTTTCATTAACTAGTGGTAGGTGGCCTTAATATCATTATGCCAATATGTCAAGCTCAAAAAAATTTAAAGGGGCTCTAAAATTTATTGTATTCCTAAGACATTATGATTTTCAATTGTGTTATCCAAGTAAGAATAAAAAAATAACCTATTACAATAAAATGTACCTTAATTTTAAATTTATCATCAACAATTTTTATTAATGTATCACACTATTACACTCCACCACCATTTTTAATAGTTATTGTAGGTTACATCTACAAGCATAACAGTACTAAACATAGATAAGTGTTAAAAAATAATTATCCAGAATATGTTGTTTTTTTAATAATTATAATTAGGGACCAAATCATTCCATACCCATCTTGAACCCAAATTGAGATTCTAGTACCTGTACAACCCATCTAACAATATACCAATCATGCATCACCCCACAACCTATCTCTCAATATACCACTATAGGTGGGATTTGAACTCGTTTTGATCCAATATGAATTTAACCACTTAGCCATTACAAAATAACCTAAATGACAACTATGATATAGTTTTTAAACAATTGATTACTCAATTTTTTTAAATTAAAACATTGTTAAATTTTAAAATTTAGATAATTTACCACAATACATTTTTACAGATAGCTTATGGAATAAAAATAAGGATTTTATGATCATAAAATTTACCATTAACCCATTTATGGAAGGTAAATCCATAAAATTTAACAACTAGGTTTAATGAAATTATATTATCCCATACAATCATTTGCCTCATAGGTTACTATGATTTATAAGCTATGTTTCAAATTAACTTATTATTTTGCAACAAAATTGTGTCATAGATATAATTTTTATAGAGTCCATATCATTTAGAGAGAGCTTCTAATAAATTTTATGAAAGGATTTTCATGATCATAAAAATCCTTCTACATTTTTCTAGACACTCTTTCTAGATAATATGGACTATGGAACATTAAATCTCTTGCACAATATTATCGTAAAATAATCAATTTATTTGAAACATATCTTTAAATTCATAATAATTTTTGAGGCAAATGTGTATATGGAATAATATAATTTCATTAAACATGGCTATCAAATAATATGGAGTTGCATTCCATAAAGGGTTAATGGTAGATTTATCAACTTATATTTTCAAATTGTAAATATTTATTTACCTTAACCACATAGTTTCATTAAATATAGATATTATTTTTTTTTTCTATTTCCTTCCCATAAAATTTATAAACTAATGGTAAAGTTATCATATAATATTTTTCTTATTCAAAAGTTCTCTTTACTTTAACCAAAATAATAAATCTTTTAGTTTAAATAATTTCACATAGATTTTTATATTGATCAATTTTTCAAATCACATCTAATGATATTTTATCAAAAAATAATATGATGGATCATGAGATGTGATTTAAAACATTTATCAATAAAAATTCACATACATTTTTTCTAAAAAAATTATAATATGAACTATGAAAGCCTTAGATTTGTAATTTTAATATCATAATATTTTTCAAAAATATTAACTTATAATAATAACTAATTGGTAGCTATGATATCAAAATAATGAACATGAATTTAATTAAATTAAACCACTAAACATAGATTTTAAAATGTTTATCTTTACTCAAAATATCAATATTAATCATTAAACTATTAAATATAGTTCAGAAAGAGATCAAAGCATATCCAACACATTAGGATTTAGTTTTCACCTCCTTAATGTTTATATCAGTTTTTACATTTTGATTTTATTTATTACAAAGCTTACCTTCATTGTAAAGTTATTTATGTTATTTTTTCACCCTTATTTGTTGTGAAATACTCCTTTCTTGTGCACTTTATTTTATAAAACTCAAAAATCATTGAAAATTAAACTTGTTGACTCAATTATACCATTGTTTTATGTGATAATTTGTAAAAGATTCCCAAACATTAGAATAATTAACATACAACTAAAATAATGAAATAAAATATTTACATGATCAATAAAATAAATAATAATCCTCATGAAATCAATAATAATCTAAGCATTCTCTTCAGCTTTTATTTAGCCAATTTCAAAACTCATGCTCATTTTTCAAATATTTCTAGTATAAATATCATGTTATCTAATTTATATAATATCAACGATGAGAGTTATTTTAAAGTTAAACACTAATCTCAGGTCTTTATATCTTATAATATATAATGATGTGAGATAATTTTATAAATGTTTTGATGTCATTAATATAAAATCCCTCACACCATCATACTAAAGCCTCAACACTAATCTTCAAAATTTAAATTCATAGAGTTAAGCTTAAGATATGTGTAAGGTGGTATACCCCCCATAAATAAATTGAAAGGTTAAAGAAACACTTGGTAGTTGTGACAAACTTAAATAAAAGTAGGAGCATCTCTAGCCATTAGATCTTTAAAACAAAGAAATAGCACCACTGATTGAGGAAGAAATTATGAAGTTCATAACTATACATTTGAGAGATTTATCAAGACCACAAAATAAGCTAAGGAAAAATATTTGAGTCCTTCATACCATTGATCTTCTTATGATCCAATGGCATAAGATATTTTAAGAGGGCTTGTTGATGTCATATATAAGAGATGCCTCATATCGTTAGATTAAGACCTATCACATCACTCTTAAGACATTAATTTAATCATAAGGGAACATAAAGATAACATGGGGGAGCATACTACAACTTGTTTTAAAATATTCAAATATCTATTGGAAATGTAAGTATAATTGAGGTGAAACATAATGACAAAATATTTATAATAACCCTCAACTACACATTTATGTTGATTGGCAAAGGAAAATTTTTAATTGTGATAAATTAATAAAATTCCTTTAAGCTATATCTCTAGGAATGCATTCAAAAGATCCAACAACCTAGTTTGAAGCATTTTATGGAAATAGTACTTGAGGAAATAATATATTATTTAATCAAGGAAGAAGACAATATGAATCAAGAAAAATGACTAGGATAAATAACTATGACTTAGGAAAGGTTGAATATTATGCCAAGATATAGAAAAAGGATATCTATATGGATTTATTTTCATTTATGCTTGTACTTACCAACTACTAATCCTTTATTTCTTTTCTCTCCTCCCCTCTTTTTCATATTGTAAATTATTCATTTAAAAAGAGAATTGATTCTTTGGAATGATTTTAAACTATTCAAAGAACCCATATCCAAGCAACTAGACCTTACCCGTTTTACAAATAAAATTTATTATTAAAATTAAATTTAAATATTATGGTTAATACAAGAATGTTACTTTTGTTTCATGTAAATATGAAAGTCCACTATAAGTAAAAAAATGTAATCAATTTCCTGAATAAACACTTAAGTCACTCCATGACTTTTATGGAGATGGCTATGTTAATTTGATTGACCATATCAGAGATGTTACCTATTTGTACTTAGTTCACCACATTATCAAATATGATATTTTTGTTAGAATTTTGGCCATATAATTTAAGGGGAAATCCTTATATTGGTATAGATATTTTTTTGAAAACCTAACCTCAACATGGGATGAGTTGAGATAATTTTTTTTTGAAATCAATTCAAATAAAGGGTGGATATTTTACCTCTAACTGAGAATTTAGCTACAATAAGAATGGTTGACTTGGAACATGTTAATTTCAACCTCAAATTAAAAATTACATGGGAAAGGAAACCTAAAAAGGTCTATCCATTATCAAGTTTGGAGTTTTTATACTCTTCAAATGATTTTGACTCTACATTAGCTATAATGATACAAGCATTAGGAGGAGACACTCTCACAAAAGTGGTTTACTTTACTATCATAACTAAAAATCATCTCATACATGTTGGAAAAGTATCTCCAATACCTAACATATATTTTTTGTCTCAATCCCTCCAATATTCCCATATAGAAATCATGAGCCCACCTGACATACCAATGAGTCCATTTTATCCCAATGTAATTAATGAGATAAAAAGACTTATATGAGAGTTTATAGATGAGATTATGGAATTAAAAAAGAAAATTGTTGATCGAAATGTTCATTATCAAATTGATGTTATGAACATCATAATGCCTAATTAATGAATAATTTATTATTCTAAACCTAAAAAAATATAACAAACTCCTCAAAATGTCCAAGCAGTGGTGAAGGAATCTTAATATTTTAATAAATAATTACTTCCTCTCCCAAACCCTATGTTTATTTAAGATATCAAGAGATGGTTGAAAATTATACCTTTATTAAAGGAAGGAAGGAGCTAGTAATGTTTTTTATACTACCATGGTGTAAGAGAAGATACGAAAGAAGATGTTGATGTGTACTTAGAAAAAATGATGATGTAATCTACTCACCTTCAAGGATAATTTATGATATGTGGTATTTATTTGAATCCTATAGATTTTAATTTGTTTAATAGTGTTTCTCAGTCATTTATAAAAGGAGGCCTCCCTAAAAAGATAATAGGTATAGTAATGATCTAATATTTATTAAAAAAATAAGCATATAATCATTTCCATATATGATTGAAGATATCATTAGGAAAATGTAAATATTTCCTAATGGGCCTCCCATATGTAGTTATATTGAATATTATGATGATGACAAGGATTCATATATTGATATAGATAATGAATAAAGGACAATGGAAGGCATGGAAATTTTTTCTTGTTGGATGTATAAAGAAGAATATAGATGAACATAAATGATTTCATATAAGTATAGGACATTGATGGCTTGTTCTCTATAATAGAAGATGAAGACCTAGCTCCTAATGAATAAAAAATATGGCATGAGATCTTTGATGTATCCTTGAAGGATGATAGTTTTCTATTATCTGTGAAACATCATATTTTTTAAAGGATGACTACAATGACATAGAAAAGGCTTCTTTTTGGTATTGATAAGTTGAAAAAAGGGTGTAGATACCTATTAAAAAATCCCTATGGGAAACAAAATAGGCTATTGGCCATAAATAATGGATTAACAACAAACAAATAATAGATTAAAAAACATCATAAAAAGACCAAAACCTAGACACAAAAAAAATAAGACTAGTTAAGTAGAGATTTCTAGTCTTCCTTGAGGAAACTCAAGAGTTCCTCCTTACTGGTAGCCTTACTTTCCTTTTACATTTCCTCACCTAGAAAAACCTAGAGGATAGATAGAGAAGTAGAAGCATGGCGGATTAATTTTACATAAAAGGTAGTCAACACTTTCATTTTGTTTTCAAGAGATCGAAGCCAAATATTTACCTCCTTTAAATCCTTTTTAATCTAAATACAATTGTCACAAATTTTATCATTGATATATTCTTTCTCAAGAGTATCCATGGACTCACTATCCTCCTTATAAAATCATAATATTTATTTAACTCCTCAAAGTAGTTGGTTCCCTCATTTTATCCCTATTAGTTAGTAGTGGATTTGACCTTTATAATCTCCACTTCATCCTTTAGATTAGAGGCTAAGGAATAGTCAATAATTTTCAACACTGGGGTTTTACCACATACCAATCTACTAGATATCATAATGCTCAGCCTCCTAATAGTGCTCCCATAGACCTCATTGCCAATATATTTATCAACATCCTCCTCCCCTTGATCTTAGTGCTTATAATGCTCCTTGTCCATATCTAGTTTTACTTACTTTTCATCCCTAGTAGTGTCCTTAGCTTTTTTCTTACTTGAATTTTTGGGCAGTGTCTCTTTTCCTCTTCTTATCACCTGAGTGTGAAGGGCTATTGTTCAGTCCACACAACCCCTAGGCCACCACTTTTTTATGATTGGATAGGAGACCTAGTTTTAGTACCCTTATGAGTCAAAAAAGTGGTTCCTTATAGGAGAGGGGACATGGAACCTTTCTTTATGTAGGGTTGAGAAACTGGGGTAATGGTGACTAGGTCTTTGGGCTTATGGTAAGATTTTAAGGGGCCTGGGAAATATTTCATAATAGGGCTTGAGGCCTTATTTTTAAAAGTGATACCAAACTTAACACTCAAATTAATGTTATTATGTGAATCACTATCATGGGCCTCATCAACCAAATGTGATCTAATGGGCTTAAGTAGGAAAAGTTCTAGGTGTAAATGATAGAGATGAAAAATTAGGCCTTAGTAGAGTGGAATGGAAATGAAAATAGGGTTGATTTTATGTGTGTTATTATAAATTTTAATAGAGGACTCAAGAGACAATAAAAGACAGAATGGAAAATTAACAAGCACCTTGTGATGAAAATGGTTTAATATAACAAAGTGATAATGATAGTAACACTTAAATCTTCCCTATAAGGTAATATATTTCATAACAATAAAACAAATTTTATCCTAGAGGTTGACAAGGATCTCCCTGTCAAAGCCACCTTGTGGTAATACTAGTGAATTGCCTTTCTCTAAGAATCTTTTCATGCCTTTAGGGTCCTATAATTTTATTTGTTTATTCAATATTTTTCCCTCACATCATATACCCATAGCCTTTGAAATAGTATTTTTTTGACTTTAAATTCAATTCCACCAACTCAAACCTTGTGATCCACATCCCAAGATATAACAAACTAGGTTGAAATATTTTCATCAAACCTATTAAGATATTCTAGGAATGGTGAAATGCCTCCCTCATATAAAATTATCCATATAATGGCATCTACTTTAGACTCATCATAGAATAATGGCTCAATTTAGACCTTATTTCCACCCATGGTTAAGATCTTCTTGATATTGGGGAAAGGATTGCTTAAAGAAAATTTTAACACCTAAGGATAATGTGGTTTGATACAAAAAAGTCTAGAAACAATGGTGTGGCTATCATCATTTAACCAACATTTATAACCAATCAAACACCTTATCTCACCCTTCAAATCATTCATGTTCATCAGTTACTAATTACAAGCATAGTGAAGCTTTTGTAAGTTATCAGTTAGAGAATGTACCACTAGGAATTGGAGTTGCCTTGTGTGACATCCAAGTAAATGTCTCAAGATTTTACTAATATGACTTTTGTTGATGTGGTACTTCCTATCTATTAAAGTGAACTCATGTGTCATCTTCCCCATATTGATGACCACACGTATTTACCCCTCCAAGTGGCCAATATCTATCATGGAACCCCTAATTAGGATATATATAAAAATATATTCTAAATAATATTGTTTTATATATGTCATTGAGTCGAATGAGGTTGGGCCTCTAATTAGAGGTGATATCTAACATTGGTAGGCAAATCAATTAGGGTCCTCTAGCACCTTAGAGGGAAATATTGACTCCCTAATTGGCCATTATATCCACCACTAGGTTTCCCTCTCTGTAGATATGCTTAACCTCAAAACCCTTAAAATCAAGGAGTTTCTTTATATCTTGTATAATGTCATCCATCTTCCAACCCACCCTAGATTTCTATTTTATAGAATCGATGATAAGTTTGGAATCACCTTTGATTAATAGGTTTTGAATTCCAATGGCAAGATCTACCTTGAGCCCCCAAAAGAGGGCTATAACTTGAGTAATATTATTAGAGTTTTTTCCATTCCACCAGCATAGGCCATAATAAGATATCCCTTATAAGATCTTAGTACACCACTCCCACTAGCTTGACTCAAGTTACCTTTAACATCCCTGTCAAAATTGAGCTTCATCCATTGAACATAAGGGGGAGCCCATTTGGTAGAAGCATAAACAATCCTATTAGAGTTATCAACTCTACAAATATGGTTTAGGATGCTCCACTGATTGATGATTTTTTCTTCTAGTTCATTGGGAAGAAATTATATAGATTTAAAAGTGTTGTAAGATATATTTTCCTATACTAGTTTAGCAAACTAATAGAAGCCCACCTTGGGATCTTTAGATTTATCTCTAAATAACATATTATTACACTCCTTCCATAGGTCCTAAGTTAGGATGGGGGTAACCTGAGCCCATATATCTTTGCATAAAGGGTGGTAAAAGGGGGACAACTAACCTCTAATAACATTTGAGATGTCATGATTCATGCTCTAAAACACTCCCAAGTTCTACAAAGTAAAGCTCTACACCTCCCAAGAGAACTCACAATGTAATAAGAGGTGGGAAACTAATTCTTCATCTTTTTTACATAGTGTATAATGGTTAGGAATTTTTAATCCTTTGATATGGAGGTTATCTATAGTAAGGATCTTATTATGAGTGGCCATCCACCAAAAATGATTGATTTTGGGAATGAGGTTGTGATTATAGACGCTTCTCTAAAATTTTGAATCCTCATTAGACTTAAAGAGTAGATTATAAGCTTATCTAACTAAAAAACTCCCATTTTATCCTATACCCAAAAAAAATTATCCATTGAGGGGAATATAAGAATTCTATAATATCATAGAAGGAGTTATAATTCCTTAGTAATTAGGAGAAGGTAATTCTAGTCTTGATAATAATTTGATATCTATTTCCAGTCACTATCACCATGCAGAAGATAATCAACAATGAATCTCCCAAAGAAGGCAATGGCTTTATTATCAAGTCTTTAGAAATTTTGTATCTTTTAAAGAGGGATGCCCTTCAGCTATCTATCTTCCCAAAATTTCATGTTTATACCATCTCCTAGTTTTCACTTAATGCCCTACTATAGTAATGTTTTTCATTATATTACATTGTTTCAAATCACCAAACCTCTAGGGATGCTAGTGGTGTGAAGGATAGCATCAGGGTTATTATTAGATAGGTACTTTGCTCTCATAATACTACCACACTCCTTGTTACTACTCAAGAAACTCTACCCAATTTTAGCTAAGATGGATTTATTGGTCAGGTGATTTTTTTTAATTCTTAGCCCTCCTTACAATTTTGGTTTGTAGACTTTATCCCAACTGACTAGGGAAATTATCTTTTTCTCTTCCACCCTAGTTCATAGGAAATTTCTCTAAATTTTGTAAAATTTCTCTACAACATATTTGGATATTTTGAAGAGAGAAATGAAATAAATAGGAATTCCCTGAAGTGAGGCCTTAAAAAGTTGAAATTTTCCATCTTGACTCAAAAAATTTCCTTTCCACCCTACCAACTTTTTTTAATTCTTTTAAGGATAGAATTATAGCATAAGGGGGGAACATTTTTAATAATCAAGAGCAAGCCGACGTAAGTACTTGGGAGCTCACCACTTGAACAACCAAGTATCCCCATTTTTTTAATTAAAGGTATAAATAGGTGTTGAAAAAGTAGACTAGGTGCTTATCATAGTTGATACATTTACCAAAAGCATCCTCGTAATCCTTAAGAACTTTCATTAGAAAAGGCTTGTTCATTTTGCTAGGAGGAAGAAATTAAATTTCACATAAGAAAATTTGAGGACATTTTTAGGAATATTATTCTGGCCCCAAATTATAATATCTATTCGAGGGTCATTTGGAATATCAATTATTTATTTTAGAGAATGAAAATATAATATATAAAAATGAGTATGAATATGTTAATTCAAATTTCAAAAATGAGTAAAAACATGTGGGAAATTGTCTTGATATATGGGAAGTATTTATGGAAGGGAGAATTGACAAATATGTATATGTTCCTATTTTTTAGAAGATGTGTGCTTCAAGGGAAAGTATATAGGCTAAATTGACAATAAATATGAAGTTAATTATTGGAAAGGTCACATAATATTTGTTTTAAAATATGGATTCATCATTAGGCTTTAAGATCACTTGAGATCCAACATATAGGATTTATATTCCACACTCATTTCAAAACATTAAAATGAACTGAATGTTATGCATGAGTAGCCTAACTAACTCTTTATTTTAAATATTAAATATTAAAATTATTATTGGTACATTCCCAAAATATGGTTGATATTTCAAAAGAGAGGGAAGATGAGAGGTATTTATCCCTCATATTTTTTAATTTACAATGATTGTTTCCCATTATAATTACTTCACCAATAAATTTATGGTCAAACATAATTAGAAAGGGTAGCTATTTTGACCATAAAATTATTGAATTTATTTGGTTATCTCTTCACATTTTTTATACAAGGAATTTAATTTTGTAATGATAAGGTGCCTAGCACCATTCTACATAAGTTTTCTTAAGCTTATGTAATATTTTGTAATTATATTTTTAACATTATTTATCCTTTTTCTAATTGTAAAAGTATAAATAGGTTCAAAATATAAAATGTAAATTATTAGAGTAAAAATACATAATATAAACCAAAAAAGGGTATTTAAGTGTGGCCTTACACTTTGGATATCACAAAATTGCATATGTATAACCAAAGAATATATACATACAGTTTAGAAAAAACACGTTTTATTATAAGATATAACTCTATAAATTTCCATATCTTTTTATGAGCTATTGTAAGGCCTAAAACTCAAATAATGGTGAGTACCAATTGATAGTTGGAAAATATAGGGATAGTCATGTAAAATTAAGTAATAAATTCTTTCTAGATGGCCATAAGACTCTACCTAGTAAACTTGAAACTCTTCATACCCATGCTTTCTAGTATGTGACAAATAAAGGTTTTTTAAACACCCTTTAACCTAAATATGAAACATGTATACACATAATATTTTCAAATTTATCATTTATTGATGATTTCTATTACAATGGATTATAGATGCATTAATATGTTGGAGTGCATGCCTTAAATGATGCATGGTGAATGGGGTGGTATGGGATTGTGGTAAATTTCAATATACATTATAATTCTATAATATTACACAATTACTACTGTTAATTTGGCCCCATCTATATTTATATCTCTCTATCCCTTACATCTACTTGTTATCCAAATTTTAAATCTTCCATATATCATATGATATCAATCTATCTGATACCATATGTTTCATGTTTTACTCCATTATATTTTATCATCTAGCTCAATATAGTTTTGAGTTTTTTTATAACCTTTATATTAAATTAGCTTGGAAGATACCATACTATTCTAGCTAGCATCTTCCAATTGTATCATCTTATCCAATTCCATCATCTTAGAGTTTAATTTTGGTTTTGTGTATCAGAATATTATATACAGGGGTTATATTTCATTATTAACATATCATATCACATTAATACACTTTTATTACACTTGCATTTATGTACTAAGGAAGTGTATGGGAGAGTTAGTGGTTTAGAAACTCATCTTGAAGGTCTTGTTTTGTGGTGTCTTTGGAGATCACTAGGAGGATTCATTAGAGTTACTAACTAAGGATATCTAGGTCTTTATCAGCCATTTGAGTTCTTTAACCAACAACACTCTCTTAAAAATATCCATTTGAGACAAGGGGGAGATTGAAGCATCAATGGGTCCACCCTAAGCTAAGTATTTATATCCCTATACTCTTTCCTTTAATTATTATATTATATGTTTTTTTACTGCTTTATGGATGTCTATGTGTGTATCCTTTCTTAGGATATTCCTTATAAAAAATAATCTAGTATAAATACATGATTTAATATCATGCCATTAATCACCTTAGGTTGCATCAACCCCCATTTGGTTTACCATTACACCATACCCCTTTTTATAACCATCTAACCCATTATTTATTATATATTATACCCCTTTACAATAGTTTACTATACTTGCACCTTTAAAACCATAGTTAAAATTATTTGCCTTTGTTTAGGTTTAGTGAGAACTACATGCTTGTGTTAGAAGTTTAGGCTTTGGAACCCTTTCCTCTTGACACTCAAGCTTTAGGTTACCCTATAATATATCTATGGATATCATTGGTCCTTACCTGATTATCCAAGTATGTGCAAGATCTATTTGATTGACTTTATTTTAGTCCTAATATATTAAGAGAAAAAGGATAGTTGTAGGTCATCCTAGCCAATGCATATAAACCATAGTATCCTAGAGGAAAATTTGGAGGAAACCATTTTAAAAGCATAAGGTTGCACACAAAATGGGTAAAGTTTGAATAAGGCAAAGCAGGGTGAGGATAAGTGTCATTATCTCAGCTATTTATACAAGAAATGGAATATATGTGATAATCTAAAGGGCCTCCATTTAAATGAAAAATTAACAATTTAGGTGGCCAAAAAAAATAAAAGGAATAGGAATTAAATATAGAAGAATGAGTAATAAAGGCTAAATGTCTCTGTCACAATAAATGAATTTAAAATTTCATCTTTTATATCTTGTTGAATTTATTGTAAATGCCCTGAAGTGATGCAAATAAAATTGAAATGACTAAAAGAGAAATGAGTGCATTAAATAAGGAATATAAAATTGATAAAGTAAATAGTTTCACTAAAACTGGGAACAAAATTTATGAATAAAAGAGATTATATGAAATAAAATGTATCTATTCTCACATGACAAAATATTATAAATATTGCGTGCTCCCTAAAACTCTATAGAGTAAATTCATTTTTAAATCTAGAGTTTTATGGGGTTTTCAATATTTCTAATATTTATTTTGTATTCCTATCCTAATGGATAGAACACCATGACTACAAATTTAAATCTTAGCAAGAAATATTCCCCTACAAGTCACTATAAATATTGAATAAATACTTCCACTTTTATATGTGATAATTTCCAAGCCTTTTTTGTAAGAATCTCAAAATTACATAATGATTTCAAGGTTCCCAAAGATAATCATATTTAATGACTAGTTAAAATAATGCTTCAAAGGATAGATGACCTCATGTAATATTTATTTTTAAAAAAATTGATCCTCATGAAACCAAGAATAAGATAGCATGTATGCAACTTTACCTTATCATTTTTTCCTTATCCAATTTAAATACTTGTAACTATTTTCCAAATCTTTCCAATAGAAATATCATACCTTTTGATCTATAAGATCAATGGTGGGAATTATCTTAAATTTAAATGATAATAAGAGGTCATTTTATCTTTGAATATCCAATGACATGAGCTAATTTAGGAAATTAAATGGCATCATTGGTTAAAAATCCATAAAATAATCATATTAAATCCCCAACACTAATCTTTGGTCATCAAATCAGAAGAGCTAATATTAAAAGTTGTGAAAGGTCTCCTTGTTAATGGCATTCAAAAAAGATAGTAGTTATGAGAAATTTTCATTAAATAATAATCATATCCAACCATCAAATCTGCATAACAAATAAAAAATGTCATTTTTTTTAGGAAGAAAAGGTAGAGTCCACAAGTATACATTTGAGAACTTTTCCATGACCAAAAAATAACCTAAGTAAAAACAATTGAGCCCCTCTTATCATTAATATTCATAAGATCCAATGGTGTGACCAATTGTAGGAGTTATTACTAATGTCACATATAATATATGCCTAATTCCATTATAGTAAGACTTGTGTGACTCTTATAACATTTGTTTAAGCATAAGCAAGAAAAAATAAAACATAGGGAAAATAGTGCAAGTTATTTAAAAAAATCAAATCTCTCTACTATAACTATAAATCTACCTCGCTATGTAGTGTAGTGATAAAATATTTATAATATCTCTCAATTACACATTGATTTTGATCATCAAAGTAAAATTTTGACTTACAATAAATTAAAGGAATTATTTGAAGTTATACCTTTAATTAGGTGTTCAAAAGCTCCACCAACCTAGTTTGAATCACTTTAATCCAATAGTTCTCTTATAGAGACAATTTATTTTACAATCAATCAAAATGTTCATACCAACACATGAAAAGGATTGTTACAAAGAGTCATGGCCTAGGAAAGTTGACTATTATGATAAGCTATAGAAAATTGATATCTATAGGAAGTGATTTTCATCTAGTCTTGTACCTACTAGTCTCTAAGATTTTATTTTAATTTCCCTTCTCTCCTCATCTATATAATGTAAATTATTCATTAAAAAGGAAATACAATTATTTGGAATTTATCCCAAATCTTGATTATGAATTAATATTTAGCCTTTACATTATTTTATGCTTAATATTCTAAGCCATTTTTTTGAAGTGTAATGTAATTGTTATGCAAGTAATAAAAACTATTATTATTCTTATTTGTATGTCCATTAGTTCTTATCTTTCTATTGTATCCCCATTTTTATATTTAGGTTTACATATTTCAATCTATATTAATTAATTTAATTTATGTTCATTTAACTTCTTAAATAAGGGTTATATTTGTGTAAAATAAGATAAAGAGTAAACCAATTCTTATTCTAGGGTATCTCTTATTTTTATTTTGTGTATATCTCTAACCCTTTTCCCATCCAATATTTCCCTTTATTTATATTGTTTAGGTAGGTTAACATTGGTTTAGAAAGTAAAACTAATTTACTATGTAAGTTCACTACAATTATAAGTCACATATTGAATAGAGTTCTTATGTTGAGACTATTATACAATTGTAACTAGTTAAACAGAGTGCACCATTAACATAATCGTCAACTTCTTAAGATATTTTAAAAACCTATTTTTTTGGGGGTGGCAAGGTTGTTTTATATATTAGTTTGCATGGATTTCAATTACTTTAGAATTTATCAGTTATCATCTCATATTAGGATTTTATTACATTTTCCCTATATTGGACCCTATTTTCTTCTTTTTCCTCTTGATTTCTCACTCCATAGATTTCTCTATTTTTTAGTTTGCTTTTAATTTTTTACTGGTTTTAACCAAGAGAATAATAATGTGATCCTAGTTGACCAAGATCATACCACTGTGCTCTTATCTCTCTTTTGTGTGGATTCCTTTGGCCCTTCTCTTTTGTTCCTTGGGATTTTTCTTATATTTTTAACTTATTTTAACCCTAAATTTAGATAATGAGGTATTTAGGGTTAATAATATTAGATTATATTTTACACAAAGATGGTGAACTAATATAGTAATCAAGATTATTCATAAAAAACTTGGATAAATAATATTATAAATTTATACAACTAAGATTGATAAAAATAATAAAGTACAAATATTAATATACAATGAAATAAATTGGAAATAATAGTACTTCGTTTACTTTGCACATGTAGTTATGAGCAAGAATAGGCTGAAAATGGAGTGAATTATAATATTGGAATAGTCATTAGATTCTAGAAATATCATTCTTGTGGTCTTGGATGCTTGCATCAGATATGGATATTTGTGTTGAAATAAGTATCTAATTCTATCTTAGGTGTCCTATATGAAATATTGTTTGGATATAAATGTGACCAACTAGAACCTTCTAGGTTTTCTATATCATTTTTTTATGATGTCTTCAAAGTGTGTGCATAGATTGTCACTCTTTTTTAAATTATCAATCCCTAGCTCTTCACCTTTGGAGTGAATGTGGGAAAAATAGGTCAATGGGCTTACATTATTAAGTTAACCCCAAAGACCCAATGGGAACTACCTACATAGACAATACTCTGTATAGGGACTCATATTGATGTAGTTATCCCATATGTGTTGGCTTGTGTGTACACAAGGGTGCAATGTGTGATAAGAAAATACATGAAATGACTTAACTTGTAATTTTTAAAATATGGATCATGGGATACTCTTTGAATGATTCAAACATGTATAAATATTTATGTTATGATTGATATGTAAATATGGACAAATATGGTATATTGGATAACTAGAATGCTTGATCAAATACTTCTTGGTATATTGCCTTGTGAGTTGAATGTGATTTCTAGGTTAGGAATGAATGAGGGTTGATATTATATATATACCAAACCACTTTATAAATACATCACATTAAAGCATGTCAGATAACCTTTTAGATACTTTTATTTTGAAAATTTGATGACTTTTAGAAATTGGACATTTTTTAAGAATGAACACTTGCATCAACACATGTGTTTACCTTAGATGTAAGTGTCTAGGGAGCTAAAAAATAGCTATGGGTCCAAAACTACTAGTAAAGTATAGTAATCAAGTTTAGATATTTTTTAAAAATATAGGGGGATTAGGTCATCATAATACTTATGGTCAAACTAAGAGATAAGTAATTTAACATAAAGAGATAATGATCATGAGCCTTTCAATAGTGGGAAGGTTTAAAAGTAAAGGATAAAAATATGTTAGGTATTTTCCAAGTGTAAACTACTGAGGTACCATATAAATCATATTTTAGTATATACATTTTATCACTCTTTAATTTAGTAATTAAATTTATAGTTTAAATCAAATAAATGTGTACCTAGGTGTGAACAATAAATCTTATCTTTGCAGGAGCCCCCCTTGAGTGTTTTATTGGTGACTAACTTATAATCAACAAAATTTTACATTATATAATCAATTTATTAAATATGAAATTGAAATTATTTTAAATGATTAAAATTAAGAAGATCAAGTTAGGACTACACCTATGCATCAATATAACCATATTACCTTTTGTTAATTTGATTTGACAAGATGCCTCATACAAAGCATTGAAGCTGAGATTAGGAAAATTATGAACTTGAAAATGCATGTATATAGATATATTAGAGGAAACATGCCTTGATCTTGGTGTAAATGTGAGTTACAACATGACCATTGAGCTTGTTTCATCTCAATCATGCAAACCAAATGTATGCATAACCTAGTGAGTGTCAATGATTTAATCAACTCACACTATATATCTAGTGAGGGTGGATGATTTAATCAAATCTAGCTTATAATTTTGGTGAAATTAGATGATATAGTCAAATATAACTAAAAATTTTGGTAAGTTTGAGATATTTAATTAGCTCAACCTTCTAAAGGTGAGACAACTACTGTAATAGATTAGATCGATAACAGTCCATATTAGGTATGATAGCATTCTATAATAATATTGGAAATATGGAAAATGATTTGATTTTTTAAATTTTAGGTGCCCCTTGCATGGAATATGCACCTCATATATGTATCAAGTTGAAGTTTGGTATAATAATAGTACCAATGTGTAGAATGTTGCCAAAAATATGTATTTGAATCATATAATTATGAAATATGGTGGATTTGAAATCGATGCAAGTGTGGAGGGCATGTTTCTATGACATCCCCTAACTAAATATAGAGAATTTGAGAATTGGTGAGAATTTATATGAAATTGGCTAGATCAAATTCAATGCCTCTATGACACATAATGAAGCCAAGAAATTTACTTGAAGTAACTCCAAAAACACACTTCTTAAGATTGAGTTTGACCTTATATTCCTATAGTCTTTCAAATATTCTTCATAAGGTTGTTGGATGATCAGCCCTAGTCTTTAATTTAATTAATATGTCATTGACATAGTCTTTAACAATGTCATGCATTATATCATAAAATATGATGTTCATGGATCTTTGATATGTGGTCCCAACATTTTTGAGACCAAATGGCATAACTTGATAACAAAACATTCCCCATGGAGTGGTAAATGCTATTTTATATTGGTCTTATAGTAAAATCCTAATTGGGTTGTATCTTAAGAATCCATCCATTAGTGAAAGCCTTTTGTACCCAATTGTGGAGTTGACAATCATGTCAATGTTTGCCAAAAAAAGTCATCCTTGGGGTAGGCCTTGTTTATATCTCTATAAACTAATATAGATTATGATTCCTTCTAGCATCTTACTAACTGGCACAACATTTGAGATCCACTCTCAATAGTCAATTAGTCAAATACATCTCACTTCTAAGAGCTTTTCCATCTCTTTCTTCACTAATACAATAATGTGAAGATGCATCTTGCATAATTTTTGTTTCACATGTTTGACATTAGAATATACAACAAGGTGGTGGAAAACCAAGGTAGGGTCCAAACTTGGCATGTCTTAGTAGGCCTAAGTTAATATGTCAACAAATTCCCTCAAAAGGGATGTAAATATTTCACATTCCTCCTTAGTGAGGGATGTGCCTAATTTGATACATTTTGGGTCATCTAGAATCCTGATGTTGAATTTTGTAGTGTCTTCCACAAGAAGAGTCAACCCACCTTCTAGAATGGTTGGTAAAGATTTGAATTGGCATATAATAACAAAGTCCTTTATTTAGAATGGATCTTTAGTTTCCCTAGTCAAGATGAATCATAATCTCCCAATGGTAAGTATGGCCATGTCATAAAAACTATTGGAAACTCTTGGATGTTTTGATCAAAGGCATATTATTCTTCAAAACTAAACTCAAACATGTAATTCGTTGGTGGTGTCTTGAGCTATGTTTGAGGAAGGTTGAACACCCCCATCTAATGGCACCTAAAATAGGTTTTCAATAGAATACTAGCCTTTCTCTTTACTTTTGCCCTGGTCTAAAAGTGCCTCAAAGAGGTTTTCACTTTGTTACCTCAATGTTTTATTCAATTATTTTTAGTTAAGGGTGTTCACCCATTCTCTAAAATATGTTACAGCATGTAGTTTCATTAATAACCCTTATGTATGGTCTCCCAATATAACATTGTCTCTTAGGCCTAGAAAATTTCAAAAGGCCTCATTATTCTCAAACTCAACTATAGGCACTATGGATTCTTGTTGGTCCCAGGTTATAAGTTGAGGGTGATCTAAATGAAGAAAATTATGGAAAATAATTAGTCTAAGGGTAGAATTGGCATGAGTGTCAAATAAATTGGTATTGGATAGGTCTTTTTAAGGGCTAAGCTTAGACTTTACTTCAAACTACAAACATCATTGTCACTAGTCATTAGCATTGGAACATGAATAACATATGATGGGTCACCCCCAAGTAGTTTAAATCTAAGAACATATGTTCTTTTATACTAAGTCATGGATATTGGCTCAAGTGTTATTTATTGATTTGTCTTGAGGCCTCCTCATTCATAGGCATGCTTCTCCATGATCTTATTAAGAATAGGATACTTGGCACTTTTTTAACATTCTACTAGTCTATCAGTATACAATCAAGATTCATCATATTTAAGAGGGTTTTGTTCATGGCCAGTGGTCAGTGTGAAGATGATAGGCACTGGATTATGTAGTTTCCATTTTCCATTTCACTTCCATTCCATGCAAGGTGGTTTGGATTTACGTCTTCCATAGGACTTGGTATTTTTTAGAGGCTTGGGAATGTGGAATGTATCATAGGTCAAATATTCTCCTAGGCCATTAGCTATGCTGGTAAAGTGATTAGACATTTTAGGAGGTGGCACATGGGAAGATGAATCAAGGCTATATAAATTGATGTAATTAGCCTCTAGTAAATCAACAAGAATTTATTTCCCATTATATTTTTTTAGAACTAGATTTAATCCAAAATGATACTTATATATTTTGTACTCAGTTTCCAAATGCTTATAATATTCAGAGGGCTATAAATCTCCATGAATGGTGACCTCCATGCCTTAATGAAAGAACTTGAGACATTGGTGCAATGATTAAGGGATTGCATAAATATTATGTATCCAAGGTCTATCTAAGAAAAAATTATATGACAAATTGAGGTCTAACACATGGCAAAGTGTATTGTGGGTTAAAGGCACAATGATAACTAGTAAGCTAATGGTGCCTTGTGATTCACACATTTCATTTTCATAGGCCTTGACAATGATCTTTTCTAGCTATAGATAGTCTATTGTGTATCTAAAAATATTTATAAGCTTGAGAGACATAATGTTAAGGCCTAATACATTATCTATAAGGACACACTTCACTATATATGATATGATGACAACTTTGATGTATAATGGATTATTATGAAGAGGACCAAGGGATGACATATCGCTTTGATCAAAGGATAACTATTATCCTCAGCCTAAATGTCTAACCAAATCTTGGAATTTATCTAAGGATATGTCGTTGGGATATTTCAATTAGCCTAAGAACTCTATTAAGATGTTATTATAGATGATAGATGTATGCAACAAATCCAGAATGGAAATTTGTGTGTCTTCTAAAGTTGTTCCATAATATCAAACATCTTTTCCTATACAATGATATATGGCTTGTTACTAGCCAAAAAGGTGGGTTAAATGGATGTAGTGGTAGATGGATATGTGCCTAAGATGGTAATATTTGACCATCGAGTTATGATTTCATAATTAGGATTAGATACAAGACCATTATTGCTAGCAAATGATGGTGGAGGGGGATTAGATAAGATAAGTCTCAGTTGTTGGTGCACTTGTATGTGATCATGGGTTAAGGATGAGTTATCAATTTAAAGTCCCAAAGTAGTAATCTCAACTTACTAGTATGCTTGTATGAAATCCAAAGTTAATAAAGGATCACTAGAATAGGTTGGTTGGTTGGAATTGGTTAGCAATAGTCTTATTTGGTTAATACTTGGTCTTGGATTAATGGACATGGTGTAAATGTAACCTATCACAATATGGCTAATAACTTTTTTGTAGTCATGTACAACTACATGATAAGTTTGTTGGTTATTATTGGAATCATTTTAGCCTTGGTTCCATTTAATTGGCTGACATTGGTTTTGCTATTGATATTTTTTATTACCTCACCTATAGATAATGTTTTTGTTTTTATTCTGGCCTTTGTGGTTGTAAGTTATTATTATTATATTATGAAAAATGGTTTTGATAAATGCCCAAGTTCTGATTGGATGTAGAAGCTCTATTATCCAATGTTATCTCCCCATTTTCTAGCATATTTTGAATGAGAGGTTTGACTACACATAACAACATAGATTATTTCCATTAAACTAATGATAATCACAAAACTCACTTTGTATATACCAATCTAGATAAGGAAATCACTTAGGATAGTGCTTCAGAATGAGCCAACTAATTAGATTAGTGGTGGTTATTTTGAAAAACATGGCTTCAGGCTCTACAAGGTTGTTAAAAACATAGCAAGTAGGTCCATTTTACCTTGGAGGAGGGGTTTATAAACATAAAGGTTGATATATTTTTTGAGTTGGTCTAGGTTGTTGTGAAGGTTGCATTTGATGAATAAGTTGTTATTGGGGAGTAATTTACATTTTTGGCATGGATTGAGCAGATGATGTTTACACCATTTAGACATGTTGTGACTCAGTTAGTCCATTTCTAATAACATTCTTATTATAGTTAAACTACTTGGTTTTTTCATAAATATTGGTCTATGCTAGTGTCAATTTTTATGCTTGAAATTGGTTGTGATTTTGATTTTGGCCATTTACTCAAATTTTGATTCTAATTTGTATTTGATGTGGTAATCTTGATAATCCCTTTGTAAATAAATGTATTTAGGATCAACAAACCTTTGTCAATGATTTCCTTGAAGGTATGTGCACATTATAGCTCTAGATAGTAAGAGATCTCATTATTAAAATTGTTGGTAAATATGGAGGTTATCTATTTGTTTGGTAAACTATGAGTGAAGCATATGGAAAGTGTTATCCATCACTATAGATAACTTACAAAACTTTCATCAACCTTCTATTTGGATTGAGTCAGATCTACCAATGAAATCTCATGTTTGAGAGTGTACGAGAAATACTTCACAAACATGTCCAAAAGGTAATCAAAATTAGATACTGAGATCTTTGGTAATTTAAGGAACCATTCTGAGTCTTGTCCTATTAGACTTTAAATAAACAACAATAAGAAGTATATGCCATTGTAATCCACTAGTTGGCAAGTAATAAAAAACTATGTTAAATAGGCCTTAGGGTCTCCTTTACCCTTTTATTTTGTAAAACTTTGATGGTTTGTAACTTGGAAGAAATGGTATCTACAAACACTCCATGATGAAAAATAAGGAACACATGCCATACATATTAAAATTCTTGATATATTTCCCAACTTGAATTGTAGCAATTGCATTCTTCATCTATTGCAATTCTTGTGCAAGGAAACTAGATGGAATATTAGCTTGAGGTAGAGGTTGGGCGGTCAAAAGTGGATTACTTTGATTGGGGTATAGTGAAGGTATATCTTGTTGGTGAATTTTGGTTTGGTTATAAATTGATGAGGAATATCCATACATGGATTAGGATGTGATTATTGGAATTGCATGGATATTGATGTGATATTCTAGTTTGGGTTTAGTATATAGGCTTAGTTTTGGGGGAATTGTGGCTAATATGGAAGGATATGGATCTAGGTGAATTATTATGCCTATTGAGGCTGAGTAGGGACTTGTTGCCAACTATTTATACATGGATGAATAAGGGGAATTTGTTATGAAATAAGGCCCTATCATTGGATTTATGGCATATTGGGAACAAAAGGTAACTATTTACTGATTAGTACTTGTGGAATAGTGATACGTCATTATTGCATGAACACTTATTATGAAGTAGATTCTTTTTGGTTATTTGGCATTCATCACTAACCAATATACATACATTACTAATTGGGCAACATTTGTGAAGTCATGTTAGTCTATGACTGAAGAGGTATATTTATCACTACCTAATGAGGTGGAACATTAGTTGCCTATTATTGAGGTGAAAAAATATTTCATCTTTGTTGCATTGGCATATTGGACTATTCTTATTATTGTGAAATGTTAGTCATCACCTATTTTTATGGAATAACATTTATCATATTTTATTGAGGTAAGGCACCATTTTACATTTGACTACTTAATCCTTGTGGTTGCATGCTTGATGAAGTAGCTAGTTGAGGATTAGAAGTAGCGTACAATGGTTGGGAGGTATAATTTCCTACCCCTTACGATTGTGAACCATTCATGGTGTTAAATAAAGGCATGATTTGTTATGGACTAGTTTTTTGTGTATTTAAACCACTTTGGCCTAGATTGGATGACATTTGTGTGTTATCTACTATGTTTGGCACATTCATCTATGTAGAAGTAGTAGACACTTCTTCAATAGCTAGGGCATTGAACATGTTTCCAACTAAAGTTATTCTCATGAATGGGTCTATACTTTAATTTTCATGGCTTGTCAATTTAGTTAATACTCTTGTTGAAGGAGATAGCTTGATAAGTGAAGTATTTGACACGGTCATCTTATTGAAATTATGTGTTAAGTTTAAATAGGTTTGATATGTTGTCTACATATCTATAAAGTGGTATTCTATGAGACCCTTTATTGTTACAATAATATGTGGGTTCTAATATGACATTGACACTAGAGCTTGAGGATTTATAGAAGAGGCATGTTCAATGTTTTGATTATATGGCATGTTGTAAGGTATTCTAACTATAATTGGCAAATTTTTGTGGGGAAGTCTAGTGGAAAATTGACCCCTACCTCTATAACTCTGATTAAAACTTCATCCTTATTTTAAATTAATTAATGATTAAATAAATAGGGATCATATGTTGATGGCATCATAACATAGTATGGTTGTTGTTGAACCTTGTCTACAATTGAAGATATTCTAGCTAGGTACTTCACTATTTATTCTTGGTCCTACTCTAAATATGGAGGCATGTTAACTAAATAGTGAGCTAGAGAATCTTGGATTTAATCCCTTATTTGAGTGTTGTAAGTCAGATAAGGATCCATCTCAAAAACTATGTCATCACCATAAGGGCTTTGAAAAAGGCCTTCTTCTATGGGCACATTATCATATCCTAGATTGTACATGGCTCCACTATAGTATAGTGAGGAATTTTTAAATAAATGATGAATGTTTTGTGATAGAGGCTTAGAGTTATACAAACTCTTAAAAATAATGTCTAAAGTAAAAATGGTTTAAACTTGGTCTAACTTGGTTTAAAAGTGGATCTATAACTCTAAAAGGTCTATGCTAAGACTTGGTACAAAATAGTCTAATGTCAGATGTTTATAGCCTATACTTTTGGAAAGAATAAATTCAATCTTTCAATCTCTTCCTCATACTCTCTTGTTTATACTTTCATAGATTCCTAAAAATAATTTAGAGTCTTGTAATAGTCCATTACTATCTCTATTACTATGTTTACTTTCATGATGAATTCTTTAGCCTAGTCCTTCATAACCCTCCCCATACTTCTAATCTCTGTTACTGATTCAATTGTTTCTTTCTTAGGGAACTGAGTTAGAGATTGTGCTAGTTAAGATATTGTCTTGATGAAATTCTTTAGGGTAGTTGTTAGCTACTCAAATTTATTCTTCAATTCATCCTTTTTGACCTTATCACTATCCATATTCTCAAAAATAGATCTAGTGTTTGACTAAACATCATTATTTAGTCCCTCTCTTATTAGATGACCCTAGTGCACTTTGGATATTTTATAATCCCCCACCACTAGATCCTCCTTTTCTTTGTCTAGTGGGAGGATTATTATTTCCACATATCTCTTCCCTATTGAATCATATGATATCTTGGATATGTTTTTGGGGCATACCTTTGATCTTTTTGATGCCTTCAATAGACCAAAATCTAGTGTGTTAGGAGACACCATTTATTTATGCTTCTTTGTCATTGATTGTACTAGCTAGCTTAGGGGGAATCTTGTGAATATATCATTATCATCTATGAATCTATAGATTAAGTTGATACACTAGTGGTTACTATGATAAGTTTTGTATCCGTCATTGATATTTTGATTGAATCCTTGATTGATGATTTTGATATCTCTTTCCCATCTGTGGGTTGAGCATCCATAGTTGTATCAGTGGGTCCTTTTATCTTCACCTCCTGGGTGGGGGCTTGGATTACTAATAAAATGGAATAAATGGATATTTTAATGGGTAAGGTGGGTATTGATGTTCTTATCAAGGGTGTGGGAGATGGGAGTGGCATGAGTGGAGGGGTAGGCATAGGTAGTTGAAATATGGGAACTGGTGGAAAGGTAGAATATAGGGTAGAAAATGAATCAATTAATGTGGTAGGAACACTCAGAGTTGATGAAATGGGGAATGTGATGGGAGATGAAAATGAAGTAGTATTTATCATAGTGGTTGGTATGGCTAGTGGGATTTTAGTTAGGATGATTGAGTCTATATCCATGTACTTCTGGGTGGTATTAGTGATTGAAAAAGTAATATTAGATATGGGGAATGAATTGGAAGTGATTTTGGAAGAGGGAGGTGAAGGTGGATTCTAAATGTCCACATGTGTTGATTAGATCTCTACCAAGGAAGTCACTTTCATAGGTGTGTTAGGTGAAGGTACAATCACTTACATTAGAGGATTAATGAAAATAAGAGGATTAGCTATTTAAGATAATTGGGTAGTGGAAACAGGAGGGAGTACTATAGTTGTTTAAATGATAGAGATAAAAGGGGGAACTATTTGTGCCAATTGAGTAGCAATTGTGTCCTCTATATAAATTAATAGTGGATAGTCAATTTGTTGTATTATTGCCTCTTGGCTATTGGAAGGACCTCTTTTAGACTTTTACTTCTACTTCTTTTTATGTGATATAATTGAAATGTTTTCTTGATCTACTAGGGTTCCACTATTAAAACCCTTTATTGTTGTTGCCATATCCTTCTCCTTCACCTCTCTCAACTTATCACTAATACTCAAGATATCCTTGGTAATATTGACCCCTTTTCTCCTTAGCCAGTTGGTTATTTTTTTTATTACTTGGGTGGTCCTATCCATTAATGAGAAAGATTAAGGTATATACCACATGACTAGTGGAAGAGGTTGGGAATAGATCTTATTATCATTGTATACACTATCAACTAGAGATTCATCATCTTTTAAGTCCTTAGGACTAGTGCCATGTTTTAAGTTTTGATTTTTTCTAAGGTCATCCTAGAATAATCTTTCTAACTCACTTCCTCTTTATCTTGCATGCCTTTCCATTAATCTTCATAAAAAGGAACATGGGAATATGTGGTGAAACTTAATATACTAGTAATATGGCTAGTCACATCATATAATGGCATTTCATCAAGAGACATTAATGTCATTTGAGTCACCTTGGTATCTTCACCCTTGTCTTTTGATAGGGAAGGTCATGTATACCTCCCTATGCTAATGGGGAAGTGGATCTCTGACTTATGTTTACTTGACAATAACTTATGGGTCTCTACAAGATGCCTCACAAGTTCCATCAGGGCCCATTTGTCACTTAAATACCTTGGAAGGGTGTAAGGACAACCACTAAATCCTTTTACTCTTATGTATGAATATGTTGGGAAATGAAAGAAATATGATCCCTAGTTTGTGATTTTAGATGTTTTAGCATCAAAAAATCTTCTCCTTTCTAGATCCTTGTCAAACATAATTATGATTCAATATATGAAATCACAATTGACCCTTTTAAAATATTGGTTTTTATCCTTGGGGGTGAGGTTAGGATAGTAATTAAAAACATTATTTACCTAATCAAGCACTATGTTTAATCTTGGGAATGGCCTTCCCTTTGCTAATATGTAGATCAAGTATGAGGTCATGTAAAACTTGCCTTTAGTTTGGAATTCCATCATTTTTTTGTGGATAGAGTCAAAAATCAACTAGTCCTAATAGATATACTATTTTTTTTGGTGTATCACCAATATGTACTAGTATATCTAATCTTGATAGTTTTTGGCATCTAGGTTCCTAGTAACTCTATGCAAGAGTATGATAATGTCACCTACTTGATCTTTGAAGTCCATTATTAGTAAGGTTTTGGGTAGTCTTGTAGATGTGGGTCTAGAGGTTTATAGCCATTGACTATTTATAACCCATAGACATACAATATTATTATCTTGACAAAAATTCTTTGAAGAGTCAAGGGTTATATCTAGATAACTCTCATATTCTAGAATTAGGAACATGATATCTATGAAATTAGGGTCAAGTTTAAAAATCCTTTCTCCTTTATCATTCACCACATCCCTCTTCTCAACATCATAGTGATTTACTAATATGAGCATAAGCTCAGTGCTCTACACTAATAGTAGGAAGTTTGTTTCCTAGGGTAATACACTATTTTAAATGTTTAGAATCTAATCATTCTTAAATTTAGCATGTACTATGTTCTAAAAATCAACTAGGTCTGTGTGACCTAGATATGTATCAGTGATCTCATTTATATTGGATTCTAGGATGAGTGGGACACTACATCCTTTTGACTTGAAATTAATTTCCTTTCCAAACATATGTTATGAGAAAATTAATGTGATAAAACCAACTATAGAGTTAGTGGGTTCTAGACTTGAAATTGTAGTTAAAAACTCTAGTGGGATTGAGATTGTGCAATTATAACTAAAAATTCCAAAGGGGATATATTATGCAATTGAAAATAAAAATTCCAATGGGTTTTAGAATTGAAATTTTTACTTTAAAATATCAATGAAAATTATGTTGGGTTTTAGGATTGTAAAATCAATTGAAATCTCTGATGGGGATTTGGATTTATTTTTGTAAGTCAAATTTGATGGGGTTTGGGAGTTTCTTTTGAAATGGGAATGTCCACAAGTTTTAGAGTTGAGAATATCTATGGAATATTATATATTTATTCAATTTTATGAATCTTAAATTTCAAATTTAAAGGATGAAAGATTGGATGATCTTTATAAAAAGCTTTATAATTATAGATAAGAAATGGGAAATGTGAGCATGCACAGGAAAATGAAAGCCCTTAGATTTTCATAACTAGAATATTTTGCATGAATTCAAAGGATAGGTATGATTAACTAACAAAGATAATGGTAGATGGAAAATGTGGGGGGTAAATGGAGGAATACCATGTTTAAAAAGGATGTCAATGGTGGTTTTATTAATGTTTGGTGTTAGTGAGGCATTTACCTAGTCTGGCTTGGTGAGGTTTGCTTGGCTGCCTAACGAGTAAAGCTAAATTTTGAATTTGCAACGTTAACAATGGCTTAGAAAAAATCATAGTTTTATTAATATAACCTTGTAATTAATGATAATTAGGGTAATTATTAGGAAAATGATGGGAGAAGTAGTGTTTTGATGTCATGGTGTAATTTTTCATGTTTGAAAAATTGCATTTTGCATTCAAACTTTTGCTTTCTACCAAGTGACTAGGTGTTATGAATGCGAGAAAGTGGAACTTGAGTTTTACTTTAAAACATTTCAATTTGTAAAGTTTAGTTAGAGTATTATTTTTCATAAGTAGGGTAGATGGAATGAAATAGAACATTGATTGACTTTACAACTTTATAAGTTTTAATGTACAACTGAAGTTCCAGTTTCCACAGGTTTAGTAAATAATGGAAATTGGGACTTGAGTTGTACTTTTAAAATTTTAAAGTTGTAAAGTGCTTTCAGAGTTATAGTTTTTATGGGTGTAGTATATGGTAGAAAGTGGGGTTATTCTTGTAATTTTCAACTTACAAAGTTACAAATTGCAATCAAAACTCTAGTTTTTTCTAGATGTTCGATGAGTAGGAAGAGTAGTTTGGGGTGCATTTTTCAACTTTGAAAATTATAATCGAACCTTTAGTTTATACTAGATATGTGAAAAATAAAAAATGGAGGTTTGGGCACAATTTATAACTTAGGTTTGGGTAAAATTTACAACTTTATAAGTTGCAAATTGTACCCAAATCTCTGATTTCCACTAGGTATTGAAAAATGGTTTCCTAAGTCACTTGAAGATTTTTCCCAAAAAAATTAGTGGGTCTTCCTTAAGGTACAAGATGTTTTAAAAATTTTGGCTTTGAAAATATCAATATTTTTGGTGAATTCTGTAGGTTTATTGATTACTAATTAATTTATTTTTAGTATCCTTCTAGTTCATTAGGCATGGAGTCATTTTATGCTTAACACACTTTAATTAGAGAAGAATAAAACTAGGACTTGCTTACACAAGAACACAATAGGGAAAAATAAAATAGAAACAAACTAAAGAAATAAAAACTCTTAATGAGTTGATTTATTTTAAATAACTTATTTGGGGAAACCAATTAAACCTAATATATACAATGTTTTGGAAATAATTCCAACCTCAAAATCAAGCTTTGAGGCATATCCCATTGATTAGGATAGGTAGTTAAGATCCATCAAGCCTAGATAGATGGAATGCATTTACTCCTTTGCATTGAGTTATGATTTATGGACCACTCCATATAGTATCAAAATTTATATGCTTGCCTAGTTTGGCTCTTTCAACATCCCATTTTAGAACCATGTCTCCTTCATTCAAGTTCCTATCAGATGATTTTTGTCAAAATTTCTCTTTGTTTGAGCCTGATTTACTTCTATAACTTTCATTGACTCATTCCTAACTTCTTCTATCTCCATGAGTTCCTATAATTAAAATTCATTTTATCATTTTCACTCAATTCCAACTGATGATTAAATTCAATAGATGGTAACTCAATTAACAACTGATCTCTAACTTCTCTTCCATATACCAACATGAATGGATAATTACGAATGTATCTTTTAGGAGTGATCCTATCATTCCAAAGTTCTTATTTTAACTTTATGTGACATGCATTTTGGTTATCCTCTATTGTCCTTTTGATAATCCTTATGAATTTTTTGTTGGTAGACTCATCCAAGCCATTACCTTGTAGGTAATAATTAGATGAAGCATTTAGGTATACATTATGCCTTATAGCCTATTCACTCACTTGAGTTCCCACAAAATCTTTGGCATTATTTGAGATAATGGTGTAAGGAACACCAAATCTCATGACAATGCCATCCATAAATTCAAGGATAGATGCCTCCATGGAATCTTTTAGTACCACTACTTCTAGTCAATCTAGTGAAATAATCAGTTATTGTAAGGACCCATTTGTGGCCTATGCTTGAATATAGATTTATCATGCCAATGAAATTAATTCCCCATTAGTTTAATGATTGGTTATCTTTGATTGGTTTGAGAGGGAGAGTTACTAATCTTTGATTTCCTAAAAAGTAGGCACATTTCTCATAATTCTATACCCATTGATGGGCATCTTTGAATAGGTTAGGCCAATAATAGCCTCCCCTCATTATTTTTATGGTAGTGGTTCTTATGGAGAAATGTCCACCTGAGGGACCATCATAAAACTTCTTGAGCACCTTGGAAATTTGATTGTGCTCAATGCACCTCAACATGAATCCATTCATATCTTTCCTAAAAAATACTCTATCAATAAGAACATAAGGAATAAATTAGAGTCTAAAATACCTATCCTTATATTTACCTTATTAGACTATTGAAAATCATATGGGTACTCACCATTCTGTAAGAATATGGTCATATCACAGATCTAGTTGTTGATCAGATGTGGATTAGCTAGCTAGAATAAATGTTAATCATATATTATATCAGATACTACATCAATATTCTTTATATTAGAGGAAAGATATTCACATAAGCCCTTTCCTCTTACAATATTAGTTAATTTTATGTTCACATCATATTTCATGACTTTTATGATCCAACCTATTATTTCTCATTTATTTCTTGGCTCAACAGGAACTCCTTGATGATTTGATGACTAACCATCAAATGAATTTTATTATTAAATGGCATATGCCTAAACTTTTTGAGAGATTTTATTATGGCATATACTTAATTCTCAAAAAAAATATACTTTTCCTCATAATCCTTCAAGGATTGACTGAAAAAGGATATAGGCTACTCTAATTGTTCTTTATTCTACTAGGTCAAAATAGCTGATACACTACCTTCCCCTCCAAAAGCATAGAAAATGAAATCATTCTTGTAGTTGGGGTTGAAAAGGGTAGGAGTTTGAGAAATTGCCTACTTGATGAATTCAAAACTATATGTTCCTTTCTATGTCCAACTAAAACTAACCCCTTTTTTTAACATGGCAGCAAGGGGCTTGGCCATGGAGGCAAAATTTGTGATGAGTCTTCTTACAAATTTGATCTTTCTTACGAAACTTTGTAATCCCTTTTTATGGCTCTAAGGTGCTGGTGAAGATATAACACTTACTCTATTTGGGTCTATTATAAGACCCTTTTTTGAAATAATGTGTCTCAGTAGATTCCCTTTATAAACTAAGAAAATGCACTTTTTTGGATTTAGGGAAACTCCAAATTATCTACACCTTTCAAAAACTTTCCTAAGGTGATCTAGTTGTGCACCAACATGTTTTGAATAAATAGTGATGTCATCTAGGTACACCAAGATCATCTCATTTATAAAACCCTTGAAATCCATATCCATGGCTCTTTAGAATGTAGCACCAATGTTATTTGGATTGAAACGCATCTTTTTATAGGCATATGTTCACCATTTTGTAGTGAAAGCAATCTTGAATTGGTTTGATTCTTGTACTAATATTTGGTTATATCTAGAATAATCAACTAGAAGGGAAATCCTTTTAGATCCTAATACAGTTTTAATAATTTTATCCATGGGTGGAATGGGATAATGATCCTTCAAAGATGCCTTTTTAGGCCTGTAAAATCTAGATAAAGGTTGATTTCACCATTTTTTCCTTATAGGGACCAAGTTAGCAACCCAAGATGAATGTTTGATAGGGAAAATGATGTTAGACTCTATCAGTATGGATAACTCACTCTTCATCAAGGGTTTTATTTTTGGATTGATTGGTCCCTATTTCTATCTAACATGCTTGGTATTTGGGTCAAGCTCTATTGTGTGTTGGGCTAAACTAGGGTCAAATCCCATTAGATCTTTATAAATCCAAGAAAATTTATCATCAAAATCTTGACACAACTCAATAAAATGTTTATTTTTGGAAGTGTTACATACCTTTATGATATTTTATATTTTTCCCTATAAAATGATTACTGGGTTGTAGTCTTCTTCATTGACTATGATATTCATATTTTAACCTTTCAACTAAACATCAAAGTTGAAGATACTTTCCAAAGTAACAAGACCCATGGGTAATTTATTTGTCTTCAACAAAATGATTTGATCCCCATATTTTTCTTGGAGTCTTGACTAATTTTTATCTGAGAATTCAACCTTATCTCATAGAAAATTCATAATATGTTGATCACTATCAAAAACTTTCTAGTTGGTTGCATTATCAAGAACATATGGTATAACTATCAATTTTACATGATAGTTATTTTTCTTCTTTATTTCTTTAGGTAGGTTATATTAGAAACCTATTGAGGCCATAAAATCAACATATTTTTTCTATTCTCTTGGTATTGATTAAATTTTTAAAGTGGTAAAATATTCTAATAAGTCCCAAACCCTATGTTTTTAAGATCTTAGCAAGTTATTCTTCATTGTACCTATTGAAAATTTTGACTTCATAAGTCAAATTGTCACCCCTACCATTTAAAAATTTACATATCATGCTATTTTATCTTATGAGTCAATTATTTGGTCTTGAAAATTCCTTAATGTGATTATTGGGAATTGGACTATCTTAACACGTCATGTAGGAATGAATAGATTAATTTGGTTGTGAATTTAATAGTGTGCCTGCGAGGTAAACTAAGGATGAATAATTATATAAAAATGATGTATTTTGTGCAATGAATATCCCTTATAATTTTGGTGTCTTGAGGTGTTTTCTATCTCAAGATATATGCCTTCAAAAATGATCTAGCAATGTGTGACATGCCAAGAAACATCAAATTAAATCCATAATAAATAGCCATTTAGATTCAAAAGATAGAAGTGATCCATAGGGATACCAATTGTTAAAGCCTTGCTTGATCATATTAGTAGATCAATGACATGTGGGTGATAGAGAGGTTAATAAGTCAATCTAGATATATAATTCACATTTAATCTTGTAGTTCAAAATCAATGGTGTGCATGAGGTCAAAAGGTCAAAGGATCCTAAGCATGAATGCAATGGTGCCAAGTTTCTCAATCATAGTAAACTATTAAGCAAATTAATGAACTACATTTGATCTTATAGATCAAATATCTATGGTGTGTGTTCAACTATGTTGAAGTAGATCAATGGTATAGATCAAGGTAAAAAGGTTAATGATCCTATTGCACATAAGGCCACCATAGGGTATAAGAATGTTTGATTGTATAATCTAATACTAGGGTTTATAAAATTCATGTGGAGCTACCAAGTAGTACAATCTATAAATTAGATCAAAGATCAATGGTAATGTTGAAGGTCAAATCTAGGAGACTTCCAAAGAGATCTACAAAGAAAAAATGATTAGGTTTCTAGGGGGCATGAAATGAAGACATGTGTCTAGATTTTTAATGATCATAAGAAGTAGCATGGAAAGGATATACCACATAGGTAGACATGTCAGATCAAAGGATTTCTCCAACCAAAAATGTAAATGTATAAATACGAGATCCAAACATGATCTGGGTTACCAAAGTAAACCCTACTTATTTGTATGTTGCCATTAAAACTCAGTTAAACCTCTGAAAATCCCTCAAACATAAGTTTTACATCCTCTTCATGAACAAAATACTAGGTATCCTATGGATCTTCATTTGAATTATGGCTATGTGAAAACCAATAAGGGGAATGGGTTTTCATCTATAATGGACCTATGTTTAGGTTTTAGAGTAATGGCAAAGTTGTGACTGTGAAAGGAATGTCAAAAGGGACACCAGTGAATGAGTTCAAGTGACTATTTGATAATGCAAATAAAATATCAAGATGAATCATGGTGTTATAAGATCATTAAAAAGAAGGAGAGTTTGGAGGTTGAGAAAGGCAAGTAGAGCATTCAATGAAGTTTCAAAGTCTTTGGGGACTTTTCCTTTTTTAATGGATCATGACTAATAATCCTCAGTAAGTTATTATCTTTTAATGTGTTTCTAATACAATGAGAAGGATTTAAATCTATTTATAGCTAATAAAAGTTAATTTGTAGAGGCATGATTAATGCTAATTGATTAAAAAGTGGTTGGGCCTCATTTATTGATTTCTATTTACTTACTTCCCTCTCTCTCTTTTCTTTTTCTTATATATCTCCCGTTTCTCCCCCAATGAGAAGGACTATTATGCTTTTGGCATGCCCAAACTATGCCAATTTTTTTACTCCAACACCTATTTAATGTAATAAAAGATGGAATTCCTCCATTCATAAGCAAAATTGAAGTGTGTTTCATGAATTCATTGATGTGGTTAAGTTAATTCCTCATTTATTTTGCCTTTATCTAATATTTCTCACCTTCATGAAGTGTTTTGTATCTTTCAAAGGTAATTATAAGCACCATATTTTTGAGGTCAACATACCTCCATTTCTAAAAAATGGGGACACTTGTGTCAAATTGTGAAAATTTATACCTTAAAATTGAAAGTTAACTTGATCAGAGTGTCACTAGCATGTTTGCACATAATTTTTATTTGAATATCATCCACACATGGTATGTTATCCCCTTTTGCATAATTTTGGTTTGCCCTTGTCTAAATTGACTTACATTAGATCTCTATGTTTTAGATTACATGTTTAAGGGAGCTCCCTTGAATGGACCATGTATGGATTTTATGATTTTATCTTAATTTGGTCATTTTACTAACCTTTGGTTAGTCAAAAACTATGTGGGATTCATCCTAAAACCCTTGGTCAAGAAACACTAACCCAGGTCCTCCCAGTTGAAAAATAGATTTGGTGGGAACAAATTACATGGGAACACTTTAAATATACTATGGACTTAGTTAAATTTTTATACTAAGGCTTAGTCATGTTTTTCAACATGACCAAACCTTAGCCTAAAAATTATATGCTTGGTCCCCTTTATCTCCCAATCCCCTTTGTACCCTTTTATCTTAGCATGGTCTAATGTTATTATTTATCATTTAATTTTATTATGTTAAAAATTAGCTCAAGACTTTGGCCTAAAGATTTAATTCATATTTATTAATACTAATAAAACCTTAGTCTAAAACCTTTGTCTAAGTTATATATATCCTTGAGCCTGACTTAAACATTGTGTTTGTCTATAGGATCAATGACCCACACTTGCTTGGGTGAGATAGATCGAATGGTATATATCGAGTCAAGGTCTCAATAGAGCCCAAAGCAAACATGGTGATGACATGTGTTGTAATTACATTATATATAAGAGCAACCAGCCATTGGTGGCCCACTCCTTTGATCAAGATCCAAAGGTATGCATTGATTATTACCTATAGGATCCAATAGTGTGAAGGGACATCAAATTTTCAAAAGTAACTCTGACCAAATAATTTTTGATACATGGTAGAAGTATGTTATCCCAATAGAGAATGATAATGTAGAGTATAGAATATCTATAGGATTATCTGGCATGACCTTAGGGTTTAAAGTAAATAGGATCCAATCTCACTCAACTCCATGGACATGATCTAACAGAGCATGTTTGTTCCCATAAGATCTAACAGGGTGAAATCAAACTAGGAAACTAAACATACGGCCCCTGTTATTGAGATATACACCTAGGCTTAAACATTATGTCATGTTTCTTTTTATTAATTAGGGCAGTTTAATGTGTTTTAAACCTAGCTCAAGGCTTTAGATTAAAAGGTTTTATTTGCATGTAAATTTTAATTTAAGACTTTGACTTAAGCTTTACATGTTCCCCAAGCCTTAAATTCAACATTTCCTATTGTTTACATTTAGATGATCATGGTTTCTCCCTTTCCAATGTTACTAAAACTAGTTGCTTGTGTTGTAGGATCAATGGAATCTTGTTTAGGAATAAACATGCTTAGGGTTTGATGCTCCAAACATTAAAATGGACCTTTTATTAGACTTTGGTCTAAAATTAATTGGGTCTATTTTAAACCATGATTAAAACACTAGTATAATGTTTGACCTATATCTTTCTTATTCAAATTCAAAATCTGCATGGGAACACATATAAGTGCCATAGAATTAGCCTAAATTTTACCTTAAGGCTTGTTTGGGTTTTTCAACATGACCAAACCTTAATCTAAAATCTTATGCTTCGTCCCTTTTTATCCTATGAATGTGTAGTCCCTTTTACTATGTTCTAACTTATCCTAAGCCCTTATGCTAAAGTTTCATCATATTTATTTATATAAGAAAACCTTAGGTTAAAACCTTATGCTAGGTCATTTTATTATTAGCAAGGTCCCCTTTTATTATGCTCTAAGCTTAGCATAAAATCTTGATCCTAAGGTTCAAGTTTGTGTTACCTATACATTTTCCTGAGCTTGAATTAAATAGTTTACACCTCTATAGGATTGATGGTATGCATTTGAGTGGATGACAAGGGTTCGATGACATGAGATAAAAATGGGAAAAAAAAGGGTCCCTTTTATTATAACATAAACCTAGCATAATATTTTACCCTAAGGTTTTAATTATATTTATTAATACAATGAAACCTTAGGATAAAACCTTATGTTATGCATTTTATTATTCATAGGCATTTTTATGTTTCTAACTTACCTTAAAAACCTTATACTAAAATTTATTTATATTTATTAATACAAGTAAAAAAATTAGTCTAAATCTTTGATTTTCTTATATAATTAAATTTTATGATTAAAATAACCAATCACATTCAACCTAGTGGATCACAATCTATGGCTCATGTTCATGTGGATGGAAGGATCAAACAGAGTGATCTAAATGTTGAAAATTAAAGCCATGACAAAAGGGTTAAAACCTGATCATATCCTTAAGATCAATGGTATGTATTTACTCACTTGAGGTTGATCAGATGGAATGTAGTAGGTCAAAGTTTCAATGAATCTTAGGATGAATGTAAGGTTTCCATGTGGTGAGAGCATGTTAACTAATATAATTGATAGAATATATATCTTAGAAGGACCATGGGATTTCTAAGTGGCATAACCTTAGGGCTTAGTATACCTTAAATCTAAAGCATCTTTTAAATATCAATGGTATGCATTGATTTGCACCCATAATATCCAAGCATGTGAGATAAATGTAGAATTTTCACAAAGATCAGAAGGCCCATGAGACTACCAAGTGGCATGACCTCAAGTTTGATCATAAGTAATGGCCAATGGTGTTCAACTCTAAATATTAAAATCAATGAACTACATTAATCCAAGCAAAAAAATTATATGGTATGAGATAAAATAAATATTTTAAAAGGAAACAATCAATTTTTTAAACATTAATGAGTAAGTTTGCCATAAAAATTCCACATGGATGCCATGATGATGCCACATGGGCAAAAAGCCACAAATATAAAGATCTCATGGGTTGTGAAAAGTGAAGGTATAAGTATATGATCCATATGAAAATCTAAGGCATGAATGTCACTTAAGTGTAAATAGTTGCCACCATTAAAGATATATAAAAGATCTAATGTGTAAAAAATCCCTAGTTTGACCTTGTATTAATCACAAATCAAGCCTAATAAAGTGAATTGTCATCAAATCAAGTGTAACTTAATTTAGATACAAAGAGCAGTCCACCAATGAGAAATTTGATCTATTTCACGCCATGATAGCCCAAACGGGCACTTTAATGGAAAATACAAAGCTCTATTTGACTTCAGATGTTGAGGGGAGAGTCTTTAAGGATATAAAATTTAATTCAACCATCCTAAACATGGAAGACAATCTAAGCTATTCTAGACCATCGAAGAGTAACCAGTTATAACAAAAGAAGAGGAAAAGAACCTATTTTTGAGGAGATATTATGACATAGTGGCTATTTCGATGAAAATCCTACACTTTTTAGTAGCCAAACCTAAGGTACTACATTTGATTGATGTTCTATCTCTTATTTTTAAAGATTATGTTGGGACCAATATACCCCAATTCTTGTAAGATTGGGACCCTTGAGAAAACCTTATTATAAAACATGATAATTTCAATAAGACAAAGTCTTCCACAGAGTTTGAAGGTCATCCAAGTTGTTTAAGGATAGACTGGTGTGGTTTTGTTTTATCTTAATCTAGACTAACATTTCTAATGAAGTTTATTTAACTATTAGTCATAGGTTCCAAGGTATGTACCCCTAAGAATTTCATATTCCAAAACCCTTGAAAACCCTCAGTTCAAATTTGAATAAAGGAAGGAACCAAATTGGTGGGAACCATTTTAAAATTCATTTATAGACTTAGATATAAAATGCATATCTTATGTTTATTCATGTTTTTTAACATAACTTGACTAAGAAACTTGACCCCCTTCATTATTTCCTCCTTTTATAAATTTATTTATGGAATAACTAATGTTTTCATGTAGGGTCCCTTTCAATATTTCCTAACTTAGCCTAAGGTTCTAGTACTAAGGCCCTGACATATTCATTAATACAATCATGACCTTAGTGTTAGCACCTTGAGCCTAAGTCTTTTATATCCCTATGGTCCTAACTTAAATTATTTACATCTTATGAGATCTTACGGTTATCACTTTATTATGAAACTTGATTTTAAAAAGTAAAGATAACCCAAAAATTTGGCTTAAATAGCATGCATCTTGGATAATCCAATTTCATGCTTACTTGTAAGGACCTAATCAGACAAAGTGAAGAATAATTAAAAATTCAAATGGCTACATGGAGCCTAAAAGATGGACACATGGTACCATTACATTTGAGGACTAAAAGGAAAGGGGACCCACTTGACATGATAGTTAATCAAAATCAAGTCTTTGGATTAAGATCCCACAACTGACACTTTATCATGGCATTTGATCTAATGGAGTGAATTAACACCGAGACCCTAAGAAGCCTCACAAAAATGCTAAGTGATATCCTCGCATTTGACCCTAAAAATTTTAAAGAACTTAAAATTTTGATTTGCATGACCATCATTTAAATGTCCAAAAAGAATAACTTAACACTTGCATGACCATCAACTTTAAGTCTATTAAAATAAAATTTTCACTAGTTTAAACTTGACATCCATGCAACTGTTAACTGATACTTGCAAAGGTGTATTTGATGCTTGTGATACCATCAATTTTAAAATGATGAAAATTTATTACTCAGTGTTTAAATAACATCCCAAAACCCTATTTTGTACTCTAAAGTGGCTCACCAAGCTGAGAAAAATGCTCAAAATATGCCCAAAATGGAAGGCCTTGATCTATAAAACACAAATATATGAAAGAAATATACCTAGACTAAGTCTATGCTTTAAGGATCCATAATGCATTTTATATAATTAACCTTAAATAATATACTTACCCTATGTAAAATTAATATTATCATTTCATGTTAAACCTATTTTGAGCATGTTTTGTGACACATGGCATAAATATTTTATCCTGATGTTTTCATTATGTTTGTCAAACACAACACATACATTAACATAGAGTGTTTATACCTTGACCCCTTTTTAAATCATAACTTAAGTTTAAATTATTTAGCTTAAGGTTTGTCCCATGCTAAAAAAACATGAAAAAAACCTTAGCCTAAGGGATGTAAGCCTAAGCTATGACTTTTAAAAGTTTACTAACTTAATGTTCAGGAATTTTTATAGATCAATAGTTTGTGCTTTGTTACTAGGTTTGATCCAATGATGTGAAGGTCTCCATAGTATTTTCAACAAAACCTCAAGAACTTGTGGACCCACCACATGGATAATGATTATTTAAAAAAGGATTGACATAAGATTTGGAACATGGGGAAGATGTATGAGCATGCCAAGTGTCATGATCATAAGGCTTAACAACCAGGAACCAATTAAAAGACAAGGGACCAGATTGTGATCAAAGAATCATGTTAATCCTAGATTTTGATCCTACAACATGAAATATAGAAAGTATTTTAAATACCAATGGATAATGTTTAAATGTCATTTACGAAAAGTGTTATGAAAGATCCAGACTAGTACCACATAAGTTCCATTTAAGTAGAAAATGATAAAACTAAAGATCTTATGGGATAAAAAATAGAAAGTTATAAAGGTAGGTGTCCAAATCAAATATAGAACACGTATAAGCCAAATCCTAGATATCTTCCACCATTAAATATTTAGAACCCCAAATCCTGCATAAAAGTCAACATAATTAGGCTCAATTTGCTATCAACTTAACCAAAGTAAGATTAATTGTGTTCCCAAGTGTAAGATATCTTCTACCAAAATCATCTATATTTTGACATGAGAAATTGTAAAATACAAGTATCATGGTAATTAGTAGATAGAAATTAAAGGAAGAGGCTGACCTCTATTTGATGATAGATAGTGAGGGTCAGGTATTTAAGGATATGGAACTAGACCTCACCACATTAAACATCCATAACATTAAGAATTGGTCTAAGCTCTTATTCATGGTAGAATAATTAAATCCCATATAAAAGGAAGAGTAGAGAAATGCCACCACCAATAGGCAACACTAGGGCCTGGTTGTAATCCAAATGGTTGTCCTCCATCATGCCATGATAAAACCATAGGTATTACATTGCATTGATGTCCTTGCCCCCATTTTTATTGATTGTAAGATTGATAGTGAATGGATTATTAGGGAAGGTAACTCAAAATAGGTAGCATACACTTCCCATGTTTCTTTCAAAAAGTAATATAAGATCCCTCTTCCCCATATGGACCTTCCCAAGATGAGGGAATGGACTAATAACCATGACCTAGACTCCATACTTAAATCTTGGATAAACTAAGGACCTCACATATTTAGAACCCTTGATGGAAAAATCCATATCATCAAGTTTAGATAAGGTATTATGGTGATGATGGCCTTATTGAACAAATATTTTAGTGCCCCTTCAATTGCTTGCATAAATAAGGTTTGCGTCTCATATGTACACTTCCTAGTGGAAGAAAAACTTACCCCTATAATAGGAGATTTGATCAACATATTCCTTGCCAATAAATTCATCACCATCAAGAGAAAGACCTCCAAAAAATTCTACATGATGTCTTACCTACTTTATTCCCTTCTTGCTTTAGTCATCTTCCCTATAATTAGGAATTGTTCCCTAGAAGGTAGGATAACCATCTCACACTACTATTCTAAATTACATATCTTTAAATATAAGAACCAAATGTAGTTTATCTATGAATACATTTTCCTATCAATAATTGAAGCCATCATAGGTGCTCCCATGCCTAGGATTCACCCCCTCATCAAAAAGTGTGTGGAGATGATTGGCGACATGTGGTATTTCCCATATTACACCATCATCAAGATAGAGGGAATTATGTCCCAACCTTACAGACTACTAGTGCATGTCCCAAATAAACCTACTAAGTAGGATATTAGCTCCTATCTCATCCTTGGCATTGACAAATCTTGTAAGGAAAAGAGGAAAGGTCTACTTCACCCCTTCCCATTAGACATTAGGAGAATCATACATAAATACTGGAAGTAGGTGGAAGTTATGGTCATGTATAGGAATTTATTTAGCTTTCAATGAGATGAACTCAAAATATGGGATCCAAAGAACAAAGTGATAGAACATCTAATGGACAAAAATATCAAGCTTGAGTATGTACACCAACTGGGTATCCATGTCACCATATACATCAAAGCTAGGAATTATGAGGAAGTGTTGGTAGGGTATAAGGTCACAACATCAAGATAGAGTATAGATTTACCAAATATGACAAGCCATATAGGAAAACTTAGCATATACATCCTTTATAATACCACCTACTACCTAGGCTATCTAGGATAGCTCATGAGAAACCTCATGTAGAGTAACCATAGTAGTCACAATAATAGGTTGAGAAAATTTAGGATGATCAAGGCAAAAGAAAGGAGAAGGTTAGAGAGATAAGATTAGAAGAAAGACCTATAAAAGGACCCTTACCTTCAACCATGCAACATAGGCCACCTTTCCTAGTTCAGTACATTGGCATGGTTGCCTTGGAGTTGGAAGAGACACTTGAGGGTGCCCTCGAGCAACTTACAAAGTCATATGGCTCAGGTGGAGAAGAGGACACCTCAAGGGAAACAATAGGAAAAGAGTTTATTCTCATGGAACATTAAGAGAAGAGAAAGGTAGAATTGGCCTTGGTCTTAGTAAAACTAAGGAAGAAACCTAGATTGACCTTCACTCATCTCAATAGTGAAGTTAATCTCTTTAGTGATGAATTTCTAATTCATGAACCAGTCATTCTTGACTAGTTCATCTATGGAAAATTGTGAAAGATCCCATCTCTATCCCACTCATGGGCCATGAAAAGGGCTGGTGTGTATGTGCATGATGACATTAATCCTTGGATAAAGGCTATGATGAAGGAGTAGGAAGAGAGAAGGATTTTAGTTCCCCAAGGACTAGAAGGCCAAAATATGGATGCTCTAAGAGCATCTAGTAGCTCAAGTATAGAGGTTATTGAGCCTCCAAAATTCAAGGATCTAATTACAAAAGTGCACTTTAATCCTAAGATAAGCTTAGAGAGAATAAAAACTAGGACAAACATGGTTGGGATAGAAGAATTCACCTTTTAGAAGATGAGTCCATTTATAGGATTAACTCCTATGGGAGGCCAACAAATTGATGAAGATACCATCCATGTGGAAGATGTGGAAATATTGATAGAATAATAATTAAAAAAATATAAGGATAGAGCCTAGGGTCTAAAATAAAGGATCCTAAATTTAGAAAGAGGAAGGGAGAATTTATAAACACATGCTATCTTATTAGTCCTAGATGTCATAACCAAAATGATGGATAAATCATTTTATGACATATTTGAGGCATTAAATTCAATGAAGATGAGGTAGATCACATTATAGGACTAAGATACATTAGCTAAAGACTTGGTCACCCAATAATAGGCCTTAGAGGACAAGATTACTTAGCTTCTCAACATTCAAGCAAAGAAGTAGATCCTAAACTTTAGAACCATAAGTATGGGACACCTAGGCACAATCTTGAGGAATGTTATTCAAATCTTAAGTACCTATCATACCAAGGTAAAGAGGCTTATAAAATATGACAAAGGGCTCATTAGAAGAATTGAGCAACTTCTTGGGACCATGCTTTTCAATCCTGCACAACCTACTACCCTTGGCCTCATCAATAATGAAGAGTTAAAGCATAGGGATAATTTGGTGACTCAATAAATCCAAGGGAAAAGAAAAATCTAGTCTAGATAAGATAATAGAAATATCTTGGATATGATATTCAATATAGGTGAGAAGATCAATGAATCTAGAAGCATCAAGGAGGCCTTGGCTAGAAATGACAATGAATTTAATGAGCTAGTGGACCAAGGGGAGGAGTGCATCATGAAGCTATTGTAGATATTGAACTAGTTAATGAACAATATGAGAGGGCCATGAGCATCCTCAATCAACAAATAAGGGCTCAACCATCAAGTTAGAGCAATATTCTATTCTAATAGATATTTGGTAACATTTTATAATAGAATATTCCATTATAAAGGCATATGCTAGTTTTTTAGCATATTTTCCTCTAGGTTAGTATGATTTGGGAAAGCATGTGTATTATAGAGCTTGTAAGGATAATTATTGTCCTTACCTTTGTACACCTATATTTTGTAATTGACCAGTATACTACCTATTTTTCTTATAAAGGCATGTATCACCATTTTAAAAAAGGGAGAGATATTTTTGAGAAACTTTGTATACTTGAATAAATTAATAGAATCAATGACTTATGCAAGGATTGTCTATTTTGATGTGTTACTTCCTAATGTAGATTTTCTCTCAATTATTGGTAAAGGTCTTAAATTTGAATAGTGTCTTTGAATTTTGAATAACATTCTTTAATCATAGGGTTTATAATTTGTGCCTATGCTAGATTATTTGAAATATCTTAGGTTCTGTTTCATTTCATTTTGCTTTGTATTCAGATGTGCAATGGTTATTTCATTATAGTGGTAAATCCCTAAAGTAGACCTAGTTCTTACTTATGATTCCTAAATGTTTTCCTCTAAAGTTTTCTTGATATATAATGAGATTTTATCTAATGAGATTTTGTATTATATATTTGTTAAATAAGTATTTAGTTTCAATTAATACTTTATCATAATGTTTAAGACTAAAATTGGCAATCACTTATTTATTTTTTGTCCTACCCTTCTCTTTGCTCTTTTTTTACACCATGATCACTTTATTTTTAGCCACATTATAAATATCCATTTAGATTAGTATGTATCTTAAGTTAGTAACATAATTCACTAAGTATTAACAAGGATTCATAAATAATGGGCCAAGGTGGCTCCCAACCACTAAAATTATATAAATATTGTGGAACTGTTATCTTACTCTACTACTATTTCACCATAGGCGATCAGAGTATCAAAACCTGTAACTTATGATCTAAATTTTCTAAATTCTAAAAATGAGAAGTGTTCTTTAAACACTAAGGGTACATGTGGTACATTTAGAAGCATCAATATATTGCAAGATTGATAAAGACATGTCATTCAATGAACACACTCACAAAAGTATATCTTATGTTTTAGCCATAACTTTTGAGAATTATTACAAGCTACCTAATACCCAAATAAACATGACCACCATAAATAATTAGGCTAAGGAAAATGACCTAAATACCATACTTACCATATGGCTATATTATAGGAATCAAGTATTCTTGAACTTCAATGGAAACATCCCAATTAGCTAATTCAAACCTAGGATGAAGATGATTATGACCTCAATGAATAGACTGTGTGGAAATCTGACCACCACCTATGTGGATTCAATCTAGGTGCCTTTGATATATTTTATGGTTGAAAGGGAGCTCACCCTTCCCCTTGGTGTATTTATTAGCACCTATTTGTGTAGACATATTTACATAGTCAAGAAAAGGACTAGGGGATAATTTTACATGATGTCATACTTGTTATATGCCTTACTCACCACCACAAAGATACCCAACCTTAGAGAATGGTCACTTGAAGGGACACAGATGATCTCCCAATTTTATTCAAAACTACACATATTCAAATATAAGGACCACATCCATTTCATTTGTGATTATGTCTATCCAGCCTTAACTGAGGCCATAATTAGGCATCCAATGGCAAGACTTAGTCCTTTAGTCAAGAAATAAAATGAATAAATTAGTGAAATATAGTTATATCTAGATTTAACCATCATTGAAGTTGAAGGAATCCAAAGCCAACCCTCAAGCTACCCATCCATGTCCCCAACAAGCTTGCATAACAAGAGTTAGCTTACTAATCATTCCATGGTATAGATTGTCTATGAAGAACCAAGAGGGAAGGAATCCTCTACAACCTCCTAATTACTATTAAAAGGACCATATTTAATCAATGGGAAAATGTAGAGGTAGTGTTTAGAAATAGGACCTCTTTCAGTCTACAACTAGATGAACTGAGATAGTGGTATCCCCAAGGCAAGGTCAAGGGGCATATAAAGTCTAAAGGGATAAACATGAATTATGAACACCAGCCTAAATTATATAACCCAATGTATATAATGGCCTCTTCCTTTACTGAGGTCTTGAAAAGATTGAATAAATTCAACATTACTCTATAATCTAGAAAGGAAAAGGAACAAAAAGGAAGTGATAATAGGTGGTAGTTGGGGTCTAAAAAATACCATTTTCTTGATGGAGAGTCATCCAAACCTCCATAACCACAAATAGAGATCCAAAATATTGAGGAAATGAGGCTAGAAGAAAGGAGATCTGGTTAAGTTGCTTCATCTTTAGCCTAGGTAGTAGAACCAAAATAAAAAAATTGAAGGAATTGACATAATAGCATTGGACCTTGAGGAGATAATGGAAGATGATCTAAAGATGCTAACCAGTGCTGCTAAATTTGATGAATAAGAAGCTCAAGCTAGCGAAGCAAAATAAAAAAAGTGGAAGGAAACAACATTGGATTTATTCCCTATTACCATGCCTACCCTAAAGAGAAAAGCTAAGTTAGCATTGGTTCTAGCAGGAAAGAAGAGACCCAAGTTGACCTTCACTCACCCTTTGAGTGATGTCAACCTTTTTAGTGAAGAAAACCCTATCCAAGGTCCAATCATCCTTAAATGGTTTGTATATGGAAATTTACAAAAGATTCCTACTCTGCATCATCCATGGGACATTATTAAATCAGCCATCACTATCTATGATGAACTCAAGCCATGGATAGTTGATCTATAGAATAAATAAGAATGAAGGATGTTATCTCTAGGGGATCCAAGTGGAACTTAGATTGAAATAATTACTCCTCAAGTGACACAATCATCAATTTGAGTTATATTTGACCTAATAAAAAATGGATTATAAAGAGTCACTTAGAATAAATCCATGGTTGGGGGAGAAATATTCATTTTTTAGAAAGTGGAACCATTTGTTGTCTTGAGTCCTATTGAAGGGTAGAGACCAGGTGAAAAACCCATCTTTGATGAAAATGTGCTTGAATTGACTCAATCACAATCATCTTAGTTACAAGCTACCATCAAATACTTAAAAACTAGAGGAAGAATTTGCAATAATAAATGGAGAATTTGGAAAGGCAAGTTGTTTTATCAGTTCCTAATGTCATGATGAAGAATTTTGAAACATCTTTCTATGATATGTTTGACTCCCTAAATTATAAAAAGGTGAAAAAAATTTATTAGGCTAGCTAGATATAGTAGCCAAAGGGATTATTCACCCAACTGAATAATTCAAAGGACAAAATCAAAGAATTAGTCAACATCTTGGTACATGATCAAATCCCTAGTTTTAATATCATCATCTTAGCTCACTTGAACATAACCATAGGATTGATTGTATACAATATCAAGGGTTTGAGTACATGGTCCAAGAGTTTGGAAAGACTCCATGGAGATGATAAAGAGATACTAGATAGGATATAATAATTACTTGAGACCATGATTGTTAAACCAATAACACTCAACCCCATGGGCCTTATAATATATGAATAATTCAAGCACATAACCACCTTGGTCACGTAGGAAGTAAGGAGAAAAAACCAAGGCAAATCTAGGACAAACAACAACAAGGTCATGGATATGATATAATAGTAGAATAAAATATTATTGAGGTAAGGAGAATTAAGGAGGCCTTAGGAAGAAATGATAGTGACCTTGGAGATCTAGCTAATTAGGAAGATGAGATTTTCCTAGAACTGGTGGTTAATTTAAATCTTATTGATGAGAAACATTAAAAGGTAGTAAAGATACTAAAATAGCAATAGGGGACTTCATCATCACAAGGATCCTAATGTAAAGTTACTTAAAGATATTAATTTTAGAAGCTTTATATTATTTTGAAAAGTAGAATATTCTTTTTGTAAAGGCATAGGCAATATGTAAGCACATTGCTTATAGGTCAGTCCAATTAGGAAAGTTTAATGTATTCTATAACTTTTATAGAAAGGATAGTTTGCCTTAAACTTATATTTTTTCAATTGGATATGACTAATCGATAGACTTCCTTTCATTGTATAAAAGGAGTATTGTCATTTGTAAAAGGGAGGTATTTTTTGAGCCAAAACTTGTGTAAAATTTTGAGTAACTAATACAAATGAGGAATTCTACAAAGATTGTCCTCATTCATTTATTTCAATTGTTATTATGGTTTCTCTCATTTTATTGTTCTTATTTCTAGATTTGAATGGTTCATATAAATTCTTGGAATGAATATCTTAATTACATAGTTGTTAACTTGTGATAATGCTAGGTTGGCTGAAATTTCTTAGGTTCATTTTGTTTCCCTTACTCTTCTCGCATTTGGCTAATGTTGTTTGTTTACAGGGCTATATCTTTAAGGTGAACTTAGTTCTTATTTGTAATTTTCACATTCCTTAGATATTTACTTGATGTGTAGTTATATTTTATCTCATGCTATTTTGTATTATACATTGGTTAAGTTCATGCTTGGAGGACATTTAAACTTTTTCATGATGTTTGGGATGAAGATCAACAACATCTCTTTTCTACCTTACCCTTCCTTTTAATTCTTTTTTTTAACTAGATCACTCTATCTTAATTTCTATTGTAACATCCACATTAGAATAGTATTTAGATTATATTTGATCATAATTCAATAATATTATCTAATATTTATTTCTTATTTGCAAATATATAAGGCAAGGTGGCTCCCAACAACCAAACTTTATAAATATTGTGAAACAACCCACTTGCTTTGCCTCTATTTCACCATTGGATAATAGGATTATCACAACCTGTAACTCATGCATTGAATTTTAAAATGAGAAGTATTCTTTAAACACTCTAAGCACCTATGATACAAATTTAGGCATCGACAGATGAGCTTCGCTAGCATTAGAAGGAGGGCCACATTACATCTTTATAGATTTAAAGTATCTTTGCTCATTTTTGTGAATTGTGTTCAAAGATTGGTGTAACCTTTAAAAAAAAATTCATTATTTATCTAATTATGTATGTATCATTGATATTTGTGATGACTCATTTTTTTTCTTTTTTAGATAAATATCAATGTTCTTTGAAGGTATATGCTTAATTATGGTAAATATGGCTTAAGCTTTATCAATTCAATAGGTTTGAGGTTAGTAATAGTTATTTTGATTAAAGATTCATAGATAATTTTCTAATTTGATTTCATTTGAGCTTAAATGTGTAAATATCAATCATACTTACACATTTAGACACATATTTGAGCTAACTTAGTTAAAAGGCATTGTCCTTTACCATCTTTTATATAAATCTTTAAAAAAATTGCTTAATGTGCAAGTTTAATCATTATTTCCTATAAAGATAAGACTGACACATCATATTTAAAATAGGATTCAAATCCCATAAAATGGAATTAACAAGAATTAGGATAAGGTCACATTCAAAGACTAGAGAACCTCTGCTTTCATTAGAAGTTAATAGGAGAACTAGGCAGGACAAAGATAAGAGTAGGCTTTTAAAGTCTTTGCCAAATTGACCAATTTAGAGTTCTCTTATGTTTGATCCCTATCAAGGTTTGACTTGATTGGGTGGTTCCTTGATCAATGTGCTAGGTGTGGTACATTACCTTCCTTATAATCTTAAAAAATATTTTCCAATATTTAGTCCTAGTGGCATTATAACGACTGAAGAACATATTAAATCATGTAAAGCTTATTTGAGGTTATTAAATGTCACTCATGAAGATGTATCATATAGACTATTTATTTTCACTTTTAAATATGTTTCATATGAATGGTTTCTAAATCTCCCTAAAAATTACATTACTAGTTGGGTTGATTTTCACAATGTCTTCATTCACGAGTTTGGTAAAATTATTAGTCCTTGTATCCTGTACCAGTAATTCACCATATTGAAAAGGAATAGAAATGAGACCTTAAGAGATTTCAATTCTAGGTTCCAAAAAATGTTTAGTAGGATCATAGATCCTTACAAACCTGATGAGGCTTTAGCCTTGTAAATATATAAGGATGCCTTAGATCCTATGACTTTTATTTTTATAAAGAGAGATATTGGGCCCATAAACACATTAACTTTAGCCTATGTTGAGGTTGTGATTATTAATGACCAAATACAACCCCAAAGAAAATTAGCATACCCAAATCCTAATGCCAATCCACATTTTCCCATTCTAAATTTTAATCCCAATACTAAACAAAATGTGCTTGTTCTGAACCAACTTCTAGTCATGAACCAAATACCTTTGAGACCTGCTCATCCAACTCAAAACCTAGGATTATTGAAAAAATCTTCCCATGAATCTCATCTATAGGATCATAAATATTTAATGCCTACAAATAATTATGATACCCAAGTTCATAATTTTGAGGCCCCAAAGAATGAGAGTGACTCTATCCTCAAGATGGTTCAAAATCTTAGAACTGACATGCTTCAGTTGAAAAATTAATTAAGTAATATTGGATAAATATCTAGTAGGAATTAATCTTTTCAAATGTTCAATAGGCCCACTAACAAATTATAGAATGATAGTTACCACAACAACAATAATAATGAGATATCTACAAGTAAGAATGTGCCTGATATAAATATTATTGATGTTACTTTACCTAACTATTGTAGATTTCATTGCACTTTTAAGCATGGTTAAATTAATTGTATTGAGTTTTATAACTCTTTTGAAGCCTTTCAAGAATAATTAGATACTTTTTAAATTTTCCCTAATAAGCATTGTGATGTAGGTACATCTAGTTACTTAAGGTCATATAGGGCTACTAATTAAACTCTCATGGTGGAGATAATTGAGTTTCCTTTCTAAGAAGATAATGAGGCTGAGGATATTCTTGAAGAGATTCATGCTTTTCAGTAATTTTTAAAGAAAACTTATCCTCTAATAAATAGGTAATAAAATCAACCATTGACCACTTCTACCCCTCTAAATAACTTTGAGACTCCTCTTGATACTACCTTGGAAAATAATATGGAGCCTCCTAAGGGAAGTACTTATAAACCCAATGTTGATGCATCTAATTATCCCAATAGGACTGGGTATAACATAGTGGAGGACATGAAGAAGATCAAGGCTAACATCACCTTGTATGAGTTAACACAGATTACTAAACAGAGAGATTTGTTATAGAATATTTGTCCAAAAATCTTGGTAAGTCTCAAAAGTTTTCACATGCTAATGTTGAAATACACAAAAGTAAGGCATATGTTCCTCCTTTCCTACTTATAGTTAGGATCTTTGGTAAGAATCTTCATAATTGTTTATTAAATTTTGATGCATCTATAAATATTATGCCTATGGGTATTTGTGAACGATTAAGTTTGACTCCCATTAAATATGATAGATTCATAACTCAATTAAACAAGTCAAGATTTAAAGTGATTGGTTAATTATTAAATGTTCACATGTAGATTGCTTTAGAGCCAAGGATCCAATAGTTCATAGATATCCCAGTAGTAGACATCCTTGATGCTTATGGGATGCTATTGAGTAGAGACTGGACTAGGAGATTGAATGGTTATATGTTAATAGATTATTCACATATGTGGTTTCCTTGGAATGGAGTCCCAAACCAAATAATGATAGAAAGGGAGCCTAAAATGAGGCATATTATCATGGAGTATAATGTAATCAATGAGAATGTTAACATAGTTGACTTTGATTTAGGATTTTTCACTCCTTATACTACTAAGGTATGTGATTCTAAAGTTCCTCATATTGTGCCTAGACTGTAGAAGTTACATTTTGATGGTGCTAGGTGTAATTTTGGGTCTAGAGTAGGAACTATTCTAACTAACCCTATTGGTAAGAATATTATGCTTCTTATAGACTTTAGTTTCCATGCACTAATAATCTTATAGAATATGAAGCACTATTCTTAGGTTTACAATTTGACATCAAGTTTAAAGTCAAGGAACTACTAGTAAATGGTTACTCAAATCTAGTAGTTGACTAGATTAGGGGTAAGTACCAATGTAAATTAACATACCTTAATAGGTACAAGTTTAGAGTCTAGGATTTACTTGAGTCTTTTGATCCTTTCAACCTTGTCTCCATATCTAGAGAAGAAAATAAGGTAGATGATATAGCTTCTACTATAGCCAATCTAATACCAGATCAAGGCTCCCCAAACTTTATTATTACGATATTTACCTACCCTTCCATCCTTGATAATGTAAACCACTTGTAGGTATTTAATAATGATCAATAGTTCATAGATTTTTTGACTAGTTTAAGAGTATTTGAGGGTCACATTATTGATGAATCCAATCTCCTTGATGATGAGGTCATTGAAAGCAAACTTGAAAACAAAGTCATTCAATTGAATGATAAGATCCCCAAAGGTATGATAGCCTTGGATAGACTCTTTGATTCTGATAAACTAGTTGAGGCTACCAAGATTCCCAAAGTAAGTGTGAAGTATTATAGCATAATTGGTATTTCATTCCAAGGTCAACCTCAACTGATTAATATTGTTATAACGTGTACAAGTCTAAAAAATAAAATGGCCAAAGAAATGCTAACCAAATATAAATATATCATAACATTATCTTATGATGACCTAAATATCTTTGATCCAAAGGTCATAACTCACACCATACCTTTAAAAGAAAATTTAAAACCTTTCAAACAAAAGTAGAGGTGTGTCAAACTGGTCTTATAACCACTAATATAAAGAGAGGTCAAGAATTTATTAGATTCCATGATTGTATTTCCCATTAGGCATTCCACTTGGGTTGTTAATTTAGTCGTAGCAAGTAAGAAGATTGGTGAAATTAGACTGTGCATTGATTATATAAATCTAAATAGAGCATATGAGAAAGATAAGTAACCCTTACCTTTTATTGACCTAGTAATAAAAAGTGTTTTTGGTTATGCCATGATGTCCTTTCTTGATGGTTTTTCAAGATATGACTAGGTTTTGGTGAATCAAGAAGACAAGATGAAGACTACTTTTACTACCAAGTAGGCATGTTTTCCTACAAGAGAATGCCTTTTGGATTGATAAAGGTAGGAGCCACCTTTCAAAGGGTTATAGATCATGCTTTTCAAGGTCTTATAAGTAAATGAATTTTCATATACATGGATGATCTGATTGTCTTTTTTAAAAATAGGGAAGATCATATTATGTAGCTAAAATAGGTATTTGAAAGATGTAGAAGGTATGGGATTTATCTCAACCCAAAGAAAAGTATTTTCTATGTTATTGAGGGAAAACTATTGGGACATGTTATCACTAAAGAGGGGATATCTATAGGCCTTTATAGATTAAATGCAATATCTAATATAGGTCCCCCTAATAATAAGAAGGAATTAAATTCATTATTTGGTAAAATAAATTTTGTAAGAAAGTTTATTTCTAGTTTTATAGAAATAGTGAAACTTCTAAATGACATGTTGAAGAAAGAGGCTAAGATCACTTTGAATGAATAAATAAAGAAGTATTTAAAGGAAATCAAGGAGGCCATTAGATAATTCCCTAGATATTGGAAAAGCCCCTATACTAATAAGTCCAAACTTCACCAAAGATTTTTACCTTTAATTCTTTGCTTCAGATCATACAATGGTTACAGTTCTAATTCAAAACATGGATGCATGTGACTGTCTAGTTACTTTCATGAGTACTAATTTTAAAAATGTTGAGTTAAACTACTCTTTAATTAAAAATCAAGCATATGATTTGGTCAAGCTAGTAAATAATTTCAGGCATTATATCCTTAAGAATAAGGTGCATGTTATTCTACCAGACCCTACCACCAAGCTTATACTAAGTTAAAATGAACTAGGAAAAAGAAGAGGTAAGTAGATGTTTATACTTCAAGAGTATGACTTTGGAATGAAGATGACTAAATTGGTAAGGTGATAAGGTTTAATTTAGTTGATTATTAATACTAACCCCAAGCTAAGTGTCATGTAGGTTGAACAACAAAGTTTTCAATCCAATGATTGGTATGATCCTATTATCCATCTACTGATCAATGGAACTTGTCCTGTAGGGTTAACCAGGGAGCAAAAAAGAGCCTTAATACTTAAGGTAGACTATTAAATTTTTAAATATGGAGTGTTATACAAAAAAAATTGAAGGCATTTACTTGAGGTGTGTATCCAAAGAAGAAGAAACTAAAATCATGAGCACTTTTCATGAGAAGCTAGGAAGTGGACATCCATCTAGAAAGACAATAGATCATAAAACCCTTAGAGCTAGCTACTACTGACCTAATATCTTTAAGTATTCTCAAAATCATGTGAGAGAACTCCACTCATGTTAGGTATTTAACACTAAAGAGCCCAAGGTAGCCATGCCACTAAGACTAGTAATGGTCGATAAACCCTTTACCCAATGGGGGTTGGAATTTGTAAGAGTCATAAACCCTAATTAATATGATGGTCACAAGTACATTATAACTACTACTTACTACTACACTAGATGAATTAAGGCATTGGAAACTACACAGTGTAGGATTGAAGAGGTGATTAATTTGTTAGAAGAAAACATATGCACCAGATTTGGAATTTTGGTCTCTCTAGTCTGTGATAATGGATCTACTTTGATATCCATTAAAATGATAGAATGGGAATATGATATAACATAATTCTCAAGTTATCCTCAAATCATTACCCTCAAGTCAATAAAGTGTCTACATCAATGAATAATAACTTGATGAAGGCAATAAAGAAGTTTGCTACAAACAAACCTAGGACATGGCATGAGCTACTTAAGTATGCCCTATGGGTAGATAGAACAAGATTCAAACATGATCTAAAATCATCAACCTTCTTACTAGTATATGGCTAAGAACCCATCTTCCCCATCACCCTCAAACTACCAATGTACATGTTCATGCAATAATATATGGAGGAAGACCAAAAAATAATGGATTCAATGTTATTGGACATCATTTATATGGAAGATGCTAGAGAAGAGGATTTTTCCAATTTTAGTAGACATCAAACCATAGTGAAAATGTGGTTTGATAAATTATCAAGAATAAAGATGTTCAAGCAAGAAACTTATTTCTTCTTTGGGATAAGGCATCTGAGCCCAAGGGAAAACATGAAAAATTCACACTTTTGTGGATAGGTCCTTATCAGATTACTGAGATAGTTAGAGACAACAACTTCAAGCTAAAAGACTTCTAGGGAGCAGAGTTTGCACTGCCCACCAATGGGAAATGCCTCAAGCACTACTTGTTTGCTGTCCCACCTGGAGTCTTCATGGAATGATTTTAAGGCTAGTTAGAGCTAGTGTAGGTAGGCTAGGTTAGTTTATTTCTATTCTTTCCTTCTTTTCCCTTGTTTTTATATAATTATATATATATTTGTTTATTTTACATTTGATTTTTAATTTTTTTAATTTCTATTTGTGTGTGTGCTTTCTTCTATTCTCTACTCCTTACTTGTAATAAGTCCTTTTGGATAGCCCTTAGCTCAAAATTCACATAATTACTCAGAAACTCCTTAGTTTAGAAATGTAGGTATGAATCTTAAATGCATGATAACCATGGATTTGAAATATGAGATTGATGTTATATTTTAGAGAAAATATTAAGGACTAATGCATAGGTTGGTTATTTCATAAGGTTTTAAACCTTTTTTTGATCTAGACTTGGTTTTAAGAAGGACCGAGCATATGGGATGAAATCTTGAATTATTAAAACATAGTCATGCTTGCACTTAACAAACATACTTTCTTAGGATAAAGCTTGAAACCATAGTTTATTTATTGAAGATCAAACATTTGATTAAATCCCTAAACTTGGCTAACCTAGTTCCCAACCTTTGCTATAAATCCAAAATGATCTAAAAAATACAAAAGTGAGATATTATTGCAAAATCAAAATATTTCCAAGAAAAAGTGATTCTAGTAATCTCCATTGGGGATATGGATGTCTGGTTGGTAGTGGAACAATATCTTGAGTGGAGCCAAAGGCATTTCTATTAGGGATATAGACATCTGGATGGTAGCAAAGCAATGCCCAAGGCTTCCCTGAGGTAATTCATGGTTATTAATAGATATCCAAACATTTTTTAAGTAAATTTTAATAATTAAAGGCATAAAATTTGGAAGTTGTTCCCTAGATCACATGACAAGTAGTAAGTGGAATCAAAGAAGACACAAAACATGACTAGGTTTTGATGTTTCATCCTAATTTTTTAGGTGAAAGTATTGTTTTAACCATTAATTAATCTTGATAATGGTATTGATAAAGTGAAATAGGTAATCTAGTTATCTATTTGAAATAGAGTCTCTAAATTCTAACATATTGTTATGTTTCCCATAGAAGTCACCATTTGTTGAGGTCAACATACCCCCATTTCTAAAAATAGGGACCCTTGTGTCAAATTATGCATTTTTGTACTTTAAAATTAAAATTTGACCTAATCAAAGTGTCACTAGTATGTTTTCATATCATTTTTATTTGAATATCATCCACACATGGTATGGTTAGCCCCTTTTACATAATTCTAGTATGCCCTTATCTAAATTGACTAACATTGGATCTTTGTGTTTTAGATTACAAGTTTAAGGGAGCCTCCTTGAATGGACCATGTCTATATTCTATGATTTTATCTCAATTGGGTATTTTTACTAACCTTTGGTTGGTAAAAAACTAATTTGGACTCATCCTAAAACCCTTGGTCAAGAAACCCTAACCTAGGTCCTCCCATTTGAAAAATAGATTTATCAAGAACAAATTACATGGGACACTTTAAATATACTATGGAATTAGTTTAATTTTTACACTAAGGCTTAGTCATGTTTTTCAACATGACCAAACCTTAGCCTAAAAATTATATTCTTGGTCCCCTTTATGTCTCGCTCCCCTTTGTCCCCTTTTATCTTAGCATGATCTAGTGTTATTATTTTTTAGGTCATTTTATTATATTAAAACTTAGCTCAAGACTTTAGCCTAAATATTTAATTCATATTTATTAATATGAATAAAACCTTAGTCTAAAACCTTAGTCTAAGTTCTATTTATCCTTGAGCTTAACTTAAACATTGTGTTTGTCTACAAGATCAACGACCCACACTTACTCAGGTAAAATGGATCAAATGGTGCATATCGAATCAAGGTCTCAATGGATCCCAAATAAAATGTGGTGATGACATGCATCATAACCATGTTATACATAAGAGTGAGTAGCTAGTGGTGGTCCACCCCTCAGATCGAGATCTAATAGCACACATTGATTCATACCTATAGGATCTAATGGTGTAAAGGGACATTAATGTTTCAAAAGGAACTTGGACCAAATAATGTTATTTTACATGGTGGAACTATGCTATCCTGATAGAGATTGATAATATAGATTACATAAGGTCTACAGTATTACCAAGTGACATAACTTTAGGGATTAATGTAAATAAGATCCAATCTCACTCAACTCCATGGATCTTGATCTAACAGAGTGTGTTTATTCCTAAAAGATATAACTATACAAAATCAAACTAGGAAACTAAATATAGGGTCCCTTTTATTAAGAATATACCTAGGCTTAAACATTATGCCATTTTTATTTTTATTCACAGGGGTACTTTAATATGTTTTAAACCTAGATCAAGGATTTAAATAATAAGGTTTTATTTGCATGGAAATTTTAATCTAAGACATTGACTTAAGCTTTACATGTTCCTTGAGCCCTAACTTCAATATTTCCTATTATTTTTAGGAACCAATATTTCTTAGACTAATGGACATATTTTCATATGATCATGGTTTCCCCCCTTCCAATGTTGCTAAAACTAGTTGCTTATGTTTCAAAATCAATAGAATCTCATTTAGGAATAAACATGCTTAAGGTTTGATGCTCTAAACATTAAAATAGACATTTTATTAGCCTTTAGTATGAAATTAATTGGGTCTATTTTAAACCATGAATAAAACCCTAGTCTAATGTTTGACCTAGCCGTTTCCTTTTTAAATTTAAAATTTACATGGGAACACTTATAAGTTCCATAGACTTAGCCTAAATTTTACCCTAAGGCTTGAGTTAGGTTTTTTGACATGACCAAACCTTAGTCTAAAATATTATGCTCGGTCCCTTTATATCCCAAGAACATGTGGTCATTTTTACTATGTTATAACATAGCCTAAGGCCTTAGCCTAAAGTTTCATTGAATTTATTTATATAATGAAACCTTAGGTTACAACCTTATGCTACATCCTTTTATTTTTCATAGGGTCCCCTTTTATTATGCTCTAAACTTAGCATAAAATATTGATCCTAAGGTTCATGTTCATGTTTATTAATGTAAATAAAAGAACTTAGTCTTAATATTTTATCCTAAGACCTATGCATGTTCCCAAGCCTAACTTAACTATTTTCACCTCTATAAGATCTATGGTAGGCATTTGAGTGGATGACAAGGATCCAATGGCATGATATCAAAATGGGAAACTAAAATGGTCCCTTTTATTATAACATAAACCTAATATAATAGCTTACCCTAAGGTTTAAAATGTATTCATTAATATAATTTAATTATATTTATTAATACAATGAAACTTTAGGATAAAACCTTATGCTATGCCTTTTGTTATTCGCAGGCCCTTCTATGTTTCTAAACTAGCTTTAAAACCTTGGACTAAAGTTTATTTATATTTATTAATACAAGTAAAAAACATTAGTCTAAGGCTTTGATTTATATTTCTTGAGCTTAAATAATTAAATTTTATGATTACAAGAACCAATCACATTCAAATTAGTGGATCATAATCTATGGCTCACATTCATATGAATAGAAGGATCAAACGGAGTGAGCCTGATGTTGAAAAGTCAAGACATGATAAAATGGTTAAAGCCTAAGCATATCCTTGAAATCAATGGTATGAATTTTCTCTCTCGATGTTGATTGGATGGAGTGTAGTAGATCAAAGTTTCAATGAAGCTCAAGATGAACATGAGGTTACCACATGGTGAGAGCACATTTATTGGTAAAAATAATATAATGTAGATCTTAGAAGGCCTATGGGACTATCAAGTAGCACAACCTTAGGGCTTAGTACACCTTAAAGCCCAAGCATATTTTAAATATAAATGGTATGCATTGATTGAAACCTATATGATCTAATTGTGCAAGATCAATGTATACTTTTTAATGAAGATCAAAAAGCCTAAGGGACTACCAAATGGCATGACCTCAGGGTTAAGCACAAGTATCAGCCAATGGCATTTGACTCTCAGGATTGAGATCAATGAATTGTGTTGATCCAAACACAGAAATTAGATGGTACAAGATAAAATAAATATTTTAAAAGGTAATAGTCAATTTTTTTAATATTAATGATAAAATCTACCATGAAAATACCACATAGATGCCATGATGATGCCACATGGGTAGAAAGTGACAAATATGAAGATCTCATGGGAACAAAAAGGTGAAGATATAAATACATGATCTAAATGAAAATTTAAGACATGAAGGTCACTTAAGTGAAATATTCACCACCATTAAAGCAATAGAAAATCCCTAACATGTACAAAATCCCTAATTTGACCTTGTATTAATCATAAATAGATCCCAAGAAAGTGAATTGTCATTGAAGCAAGTACAACTTAATCTAGAGCTAAATAATAGTCCACTAGTGAGAAATTTAATATATTTCAGACCATGGTAGCACAAAAGGGCACATCAAGGGAAAATACAAATATTTATTTGAATTCAAAGGCTAAGGGGAGAGTTTTAAAGGATACAAAATTTGATGCCACCACCCTAAACATGGGAGATAATAATTGGTTCAAGTTATTTTGGACCATCGAAGAGCAATTAGTAATCACAAAGGAAGGAGAGAAGAAATTTTCTATGAGAAAGTGATATTAAGACATAGTGGCTATTCAAATGATAAACTTATACTTTATAGTAACCAAGATTGAGGTACTGCATTGTATTAACGTTCTATTTCCTATTTTTAAATATTACAAGATTGATAAAGGCATATTAGTCAATAAGCACACTGATAAAAGTATAGCTTATGTATCAACCATAGGTTTTGATAATTATTATAAGCTACGTAAGCCCTAAATAGACATGACCACCATAAATAATTAGGCTAAGTAAAATGACCTAAATACTATCCTTACCCCATGGTTGTATTTTAGGAATCAAGTATTCTCATATTTCAATGGTAATATCTTAATTAGCTAATTCAGACCTAGGATTAGGATGATTATGACTTTAATGAATAGGTTATGTGTAAATCCAACCACCACCTATGCTTATTCAATATGGGTGCCCTTGATATATTTTATGGTTGAAAGGGAGATCACCCCTCTCCTTAGTGAAGTTATTAGCATCTATTTGTGTAGATAGATTTCCATAGTCAAAAAAAGAACTAGTGGCCAATTTTAAATGATATAACACTTTGTGTATGCCTTATTCACCACCACAAAGATCCCCAACCTTAGAGAATGGTCACCTAAAGGGACACAAACAATCTCCCAATTTTATTCAAAACCATACTTATTCAAATATAGGGACCACATCTATTTCATCTATGACTATGTTTATCCAACCTTAACTAAGGCCATAATTGGGCATCTAATGGAAAGAGTTAGTCCTTTGGTCAAAAAATAAACTAAATACATTGGTGATATATGGATCTATTTAGATTTCACCATCATCAAAGTTGAAGGAATCTAGGGCCAACCACTCAAGCTACCCATCCATGTCCCCAACAAGCTTGCAGAATAAGAGGTAGCTTACCAATTATTACATGGTATAGATGGTTTGTGTAGAAACAAGAGGAAAGGACTCATACACAACATCTTAATTAATATTGGAAGGACCATATTCAATCAAAGGGAAAATGTAGAGGCAACATCTAGACATAGGACCTCTTTTAGTCTACAATTAGATGAACTGAGATAGTGGGATCTCTAAGGGAAGGTCAAGGGGCATCTAAAGGCCAAAGGGATAAACGTGACTTATGAAAACTAGCCCAAAGTCTATGACCCAATGTACATAAAGGCCTCTTCCTTTATCGAGGTCTTGACAAGATTGAAGAAATTCAACATTACTGTAGAAGTTAGGATGGAAAGGGAACATAAAAGAAGTGATGAAAGGTTGGAGCTAGGGTCTAGAAAATATTATTTTCTTGATAAAGAGTCATCTAAACCTATAAAACCATAAATAGAGATCTAAAATCTCAAGGCACTACAGCCAAAAGAAAGGAAACCTAGTGAATTTACTTCATCTTTAGCCTAGGTAGTATAGCTAAAATCATAGCTTGAAAGAATTAACATAATAACATTGGACCTTGATGAGATAGTAGTTAATGCTCAGAAGATGCTATCCAATGGTTATGAATCTAATGAAGAAGAGTCTCAACCAAGGGAAGCAGAAGAAAAGAAGGGGAAATAAGTTGCATTGGATTTATTCCCTATTATCATTCCTAGCCCAAAAATAAAAGGTAATATTAGCTTTGGTTCTAGTAGGAAAGAAGAGGCCCAAGTTGATATTAACTCACCCTTTTAGTGAGGTCAAACTTTTTAATGAGTAGAACCCTATCCAATGTCTAATCATCCTAGAATGGTTTGTATATGGAAAGTTGCAAAAGGTTCGTACTTTATGTCATACATGGGCCATTAATAAATTAGTCAACATCACTATCCATGATGAACTCAAGCCATGGATAGTTTCTCTATATAAGGAAGAATAATGAAGGATTTCAACTCTAGGAGAGCTAAGTTGAACTTAGATTGAAACCCATACTCCTTAAGTAACACAATAATTAGTTGGCATTAGGTTTGATCCAATAATATCTAGATTATAAAGATTCACTGAGAATAAATCCATGGTTGGAAGAGAAGATTTCATTTTTCAAAGAGAGGAACCATATATTGGCTTGACACCTGTTGAAGGGAAGATATCCCCATGTTTGAGGAAAATGTGATTGAATTAGCTTAAGCACAATCATCTTAGTTGTAGGCTACAATTAAAGGCTTGTAGCAACAAAGGGAGAATTTGTAGTAGTAGAAGGAAAATTTGGAAAGGCAATTTGTTTTATCAATTCTTGATGTCATGATCAAGATGTTTAAAACATCTTTCTATGATATCTTTGACTCCCCAAATTCAAAAAAGGTGAGATAAAATGTATTGGGCTAGTAAGATACACCAACCAAAGTTCTTAGTCACTTGATGGTAGAATTTAAAGGATAGAATAAAAGAATTAGTCAATATCTTGGTATAGGATCAAATCCCTAGTTTCAAGACCATCAACTTAGCTCACTTGAACATAGCCATAGGATTGATTATAGACAAGATCAAGGGTTTGAGTACATGGTCCAAGATCTTGGAAAGACTCCTTAGAGATGACAAAGAGATACTAGATAGTATAGAATAATTACTTGGGACCATGATTGATAAACCAACAACACTCAACCCATGGGCCTCATAACAAATGAAGAATTCGAGCACAGGACCACGTTGGTCATGTAGAAAGTAAGGAGCAAACACCAAGGCAAATATGGGATAGATAACAATAGCATCATGGATATGATCCTAACAATAACATAAAATATTTTTAAGTCAAGGAGCATTAAGGAGGCCTTAGGAAGAAATGATAGGGACCTTGGTGACATAGCTTATTAGGAAGATGAGATTTTCCTAGAACCTATGGTTAATTTGAAGCTTATTGATGAGAAACATCATAAGACATTAAATCTACTATAATAGCAATAAGGGACTTCACCAGGACAAGGATCCTAAGGTAAAGTTAGCTAAGGATATTATTTTTTTAGAAGCTTTGTAATATTTTGAAAAATAGAATACTATTTTTGTATAGGAACATGCAACTTGTAATCACATTCCCTATAGGCCAGTCCACTTGGGAAAGTTTAATGTATTCTAGAACTTTTGTAGAAAATATAGTTATTCTTACACTTGTACTTTTCTAATTGGATATGACTGACTGACATACTTCCTTGAATTTTGTAAAATGAGTATTGCCATTTGTAAAAAGGAGGGAGGTTTTGAGCTAAAACTTGTGTAAACATTTGAGAAACTAATACAATTAAGGAATTTTGTAAATATTTTCCACATTCATTTGTGTCAATTGTCATTATGGTTTCTCTCTCACTTGTATCTTTTTCTAGATTTGAATGGTTTTTGTGAATTCTTACATGCATATCTTAATTGTAGATTTGTTAACTTGTGTTAATGCTAGGTTGACTAATAGTTCTTAGGTTCATTTCATTTCCCTTACTCTTCTTGCATTTGGGCTAATGATGTTTGTTTGTAGGGGTAAATCTTTAAAGTGAACTTAGTTCTTATTTACAATTTTCTCATTCCTTAGGTGTTTACTTGATGTGTATTAATATTTGAGCTCATATTATTTCATATTATACATTGGTTAAGTTCATGTTTGGAGGAAATTTGAGCTTTGTCATGATGTTTGGGATGAATATCAACATCTCTTTTCTGCCTTACCCTTCCTTTTGCTTCTTTTTTTAACCAAATCACTCTAGCTTAATTTCCATTTTAAATATCCATGTTAGATTAGTATTTAGATTATATTTAATCATGATTCACTAATTTTATCTAATATTTCTTCATTATTTGTAAAGATACAGGTCAAGGTGGCTCCCAACCACCAAACTTTATAAATATTATGGAATAGTCCACTTGCTTTGCCTCTATTTCACCATTGGATAACAAGATTATCACAACCTACAACTCATGTGTTGAATTCTCTAAATTTTAAAATTATAAGTGTTATTTAAACACTCTGAGCACCTATGATACAAATTTAGGCATCAACACATAGGTTGTCTATTGATTGGTTTGGAAGTGGAAAGGATCTGAGATCTACCTTCCCATGCTAGATTAATAGCTAGTTTGTACCTTTTTATGGAATACTTATGTGAGAGATGATCAAAGAGTGAGTGAAGTGATATTTTTAGGCTTAAATGTGTCCTATAGTGTGTATTTTTTAATTATGAGTGTTCAAAACATTGGTGCATCACCTTCTTTTACATGTTTTCATGAATTAATGTCAATTTCTCTCCCTTTTCCAAGAAAGATATTAGTTTAGGTGATAAATCTAAGGGAACCAACCCTATCTATAGGTTCAAACTCACTATAGGATACCCATATCTTAATGTTATTCCCATTTTATATATTATTTGAAAAGATCCTGAAGAATTCTCTCTAAGGGTGTAAATTAATGCTACAATAGTTTTTTGCATGCTTGATAGGACCCATTCTCCTTGGGATAGCTAAATTTTGGAGCTAAGGAGAAGTTTTTTCAATAGAGGAAGACATATATCATCATAAAAATCTAAATATTATTCAATTTATAAAGTTCATAACATCATCTAAGCAATACTCTCATGCTACAGGTTATCACAAGGTCAACTAGTAAAGGTATTCCTTTTGAATTCATTGAATTAAATATTAATTCTCTTGGTCATCCTATTGTCCTAAGGAGTATAATTCTCACTATCCATATTGATCCAACCAATAATTTAGGTGATAATTTGGGTGATAGTTCTACCCTAATTGATGACAAAACTTCTGGGAGCCATAACTTTTGCACCATAGCTCCAATTGACTTGATGTTTCAACCATTGGAAATATAAGAATGAGGAGAAAGTAGTGACATGGAATTTAGATTTTTTCAATGAAGTTTGAGCCCCTAAAACCCAATGAAAGTGCCCTAAATTTCAATTTTAGTAGTGCAGTATAAAAATAGTAAGTTTCTAAAAATAGTAATTACTCAAATTTTGTATTTTTTTAAATCTTGGAAGTTGAACCACTTAATATCCCTCAATATTGGTGACCTTCCACATCTTCCACATGCTTTCAAAAAAATTATAAATGAAGAGGTAACCCAGAATGTGAAGATAGACATCTCTTTCTAGAGATAAGCATATATTTGTATTGTGATCTTGAGTAATACTACATCTCTTTTCAGAGAATTAATTGTTACTTTGTTATTTCTATGCTATTTAAATATTTATCAACTATAGATTCTGAGTTTTGGATCATAGATGGCCATAAAGAACCAAGTGTTTATTCTATTCAATATAGGTATTCCATTGAATGTAACCTAATTTGATGGCATTCCTATGTCTTCTCTTAAGATTATCCCATTATTCTTAGGAGAATAACAAATAAATCATATTGATCACATCCAATATGTTTCCAACCTTTGTTTATCTCATAATTCTATTTAAGATAATGTAGCTATTAGATTTATTGTTGATTCCTTCAAAGGAAAATTATTATAGTGGTATAGAAACCTTCCACTGAATTCCATTGCTTGATGGGATGAATTAGGTGTAGCCTTGGTTAGATAATTTGAGGAAAAATATGATCACCTATCCTTAGTTGAAAAATTGACTAACATAAAGAGAACTCCTCATGAATTCATGTTTTATTTTAACCTTAGATTCCAAAAGACATGGACCAAGATACCTACATTGATTAGATCATCCCCAAAATATGCCTAAATGTACTAGTTGAAATCCCTCAACTCTAATATTAGTGTGATGATATAGTCAATGGGTGGTATTAACATGCCAGATGCTTATGAGGTTATAATAAGTTTATAGAATAACTTGATATAAACTGGTAAACTCTCTTCAAGGCCTCCAATGCTTATATTCATATAATTTAATTATATACTAGTTCTTCAAGTTCCTCAAATTCCATCTTTAGATCTTATTCCATCCCCAAAAGATCAACTTTCAACCCCTTCTAGTCAAGATCATGAGCTTATATAGTTGAAAGGTTAGTTACAATATTTTAGGAATGAAATAGTACAACTCAAGAGATAGCAATATCAAGGTAATAGGCCTTATCAACAAAAAAAATCAGACCACCTATCAATCCTTCAAAGATTAAAGGCCTCTTTATCAAGGATTTGGAGAAAATAGACCACCTTACTAACCATATGGAGCCATAACTCAAGCTAAACCATATGCATCTCTTGATCCTAATGTACCTTCCACTTCAAAATATATTATTCCCACACCATCTCAAAATAACTTGATGCAGGATTGAGATTGGAAACCATCTAATCTCAATGATGTCAAAAAACAAGCCTTGGTGTCATAAAACATTACTATGCCACAAATAACATAATAAGAGTTTTATATTCAAGAAAGTTAGTACCAAGAAACAAGATTTGAATCACAAGGAGAGACTCAACAATTTCAAGGGTATCATGATGCCATTAATGTGAATTAGTAAATGGATGATCATGTTGAATTTAATTAGTGTGGTGATACTAGTAATACAAGTGGTCAAGTTTCAACTCTAACTAGAGATAAATGAAGAGACATTGATGAGGCTCAACATGTGAGTAATGCTTTAATTAATCTTAATGTTGTTTTCAAGAGTACTAGAGATCAACTTACTTCCCATATAACATATAAAAATTAGAATATGAAGGTTGGGAAAGTTCCTCAAGTTCCTCTAGTTTGTGAACAACCAATGGTTTAGAAATTATAGCCAAAGTTTAGAGGGGATAAATAAAATATATTGGATCAAATGAATAATTATAACATCAAAATTATCATGTGGGATTGCCTCTCTATTCTAAGACAAAAATATATGCTCATTCAATACTTTTCAGCTCTCATATTGTCTCTAAAACTAGTTGAGAAACAGGGTGTTGTCATATCTAATTCAGACCATCCAATTAATAAAAATAATAATAGGTAAATAATATGGTAAAGGTATACAAAAATGAGGTAAAATCAAATAAAAATCCTCATTTTTACCTCTCTTTGATATTTGGTGACACTTTGGTTCATAAGTGCATGGTAGATAGTGGAGCCAGTAGCACTATTATGCCTATGAAAATTATAGATAAGCTAGGTCTTAACCAAAGACTAAATAAGTGTTTAAAATGGATGGATCACCAATAAAAAAAAATAATTCATAATCAAATATCTTAATTTGACACTACATACTTGTCCCAATGTTACCATTTAGCAAGATGTAGTTGTAGTGGACTTACCTCCCTACTTTATCATGTGTCTATTAAGGGACTTCACCTCAAATATTGGAGGATACTTATCAAATAATTATACATATTTGATGTTCATAACTAGGAATTGTACCAAGGTAAAAATACATTTTGAATCTATTGCACATTTCCATTTGGAACCATATATACCAAGTGTTGTGAACACTAACTGTGTCATCTCAGATGAGGTGCTAAAAACTAGTGGAGTGGAAATTGAATCACCTTTATATGGACTTATATATATATTCATTTATGAGTGGGCCTCTCCTTTTACATTATCATGATCCTTATAATATAATTTAATAAGAGGTATTTGGTGTTTATTGACTCCATGAGAATGATGCACCAATTTCAACCATGATGAAGGATGCTAAGTCTAGTGATGGTGTATGGAAATTATACTATTATGGATCAAGGAATAAGCATGTTAATTTGACTATAATGATGTTTATTTATCTATAAATTTAAAGGTATTTCTCTTTTATTAAATTTTAGTTTGGTTGTTCAAACAATGTTGCAGAGTATGAGGCACTAGTTCACGGTTTGTAGGGGGCTAGGAAGATGAAAGTCAACACCTTACAATTTTTTGGTGATAGTGAACTTGTAGTTCACCAAGTAATATGTCTTATTGTGTGAAATTTTTTTCTTAGATATTATTAGCATAAGGTGTGGGATTTACTTGAGGATTTTTAGGCTTTCAACATTTAGGCAATACCAAGAGATGAGAATAAACATACAAGTAGGTTAGCTACCATTAGGGCACAACTTAGTATCCCAAATGATATAAATAGAGAAAAAAATCAGTCATACATTAAGGTGTTTTTAAGGCTTTCTATTATATATAACCATGAGAATTGGCAAGTGTTTGAATATGATAATCAAATTGTCAGGTACTTGCAAGAAGAGGCTGAGTTTTCCTTCAATAAAAGTTCTTGTAGTAGTATGGTGATCAGATTGTGAAAATGAAAAAAAATGAGTTACCCAAGGGATGGCCATAATTGAGAGCATATTTAGTGGTGATGATGATTTAATAAAGGAAAATTCATATTTGTCAATGAAGGAGAAACACTATGCTAATGTGGATATTTTAGCTGGTAAAAACTTGAATTTGGGTAAGGCATGCACTCCTTCACAAAAGGAAGATTTCATTTAATTATGCATAAGTTTTATATATGTGTTTACATAACAATATAATTATCTCAAAGGATTTGATCCAAGTCTAACTCAACACACCATTGAATTGGAGGCTAAAAAAACTAGTGAGACAAAGACAAAGGCCTATAAATATAAAGCTTGAGACTTTGATGAGAGATTAAATTCATAATCTCATGGAGTCATCTATTATATTTTCAATCAAGAATTCAACTTGGGTGGCAAATCTTGCTCCATTATGAAATAATAATGGTGAGATTAGGATATGTGTTAACTTTCATGATTTGAATAAGGATTCCCTTAAATATGACTATCCATTACCATCTATGGAATAAATTTTATAGTTGGTTTTAGGTTTAGAGAGTTTATCTTTGCTGGATGGCTATAGTGGTTACTATTATATTTTGGTCAAGGAAGAGGATCTATTAAAAATATCCTTCACTATAAAGTGGGGGACATATACATATAGAAAGATTCCCTTCAATTTATCCAATGTTGGAGAAACCTTTTAGAGAGCCATGGATATGGCATTCCAAGGTCTTCTTAATATGTTTGTACTTGCCTATTTAGATGGCATAATATTATTCTCCAAGAGTGCAAGTGAGAACATGGTTACCTCAAGTAAGTGCTTGAAAGGTGTAAGCAATTTGGGGTGTTTCTAAATCCCAAGAAGTGTGTCTTCTCAATTCATGAAGGTAAGCTCCTTGGGCATGTTATTTCAAAATATGGTTTGAGTTAAATCCTGAAAAGATAGATTCAATTCTTGCACTTTCCTTGCCTGAGTACAATAAGGATTTGCAAAGCTTCTTAGGGAAAATCAATTTTATAAGAAGATATATTTCAGATTTTGCCACTTTAACTATACCACTTACAACCATGCTCAATAAGAATTAGATTTTTGATTGGTCCAAGGAAATCGTAAAGAGTTTTGAAGAGATAAAGAAGGCCATGTCTAGTTCTCCTACACTCATAAACCTAGATTTTACAAAGGATTTCGTTTTGTACACTTATGCTAATATAGACACCATTTCAAGCATTCTTATGTAACATAATCATGAGGCTTTGGAGTATCCAATATCCTTCTTTAGTCAAGCCTTGGCAGAGTATGAAACAAGGTACTCTTTTGTTGAAAAATATGTACTTTCATTTATAAGGTCTCTTAATAAATTTAGATACTTGTTGTCTAATAATAAGATATACCTAATGGTTTCCCATCCAAGTATCAAGGAGATTCTCTTAAACAAAGAAATAAATGAGAAAAGATATAGTTGGATAATGAAGGTAATGGAGAATGATGTGGAGATCAAGGTCAAAAAGATGATTAGATTCAAATAACTTTGTGAGCATCTAGCCCAAGACTTGCAAGAGGCTAATGAGGTGGTTTTGGTGCCAAACAATGAAGAGGTTGCATTTGATCATAGATCACCTTATAGTTGGTTTTAAGACTTGGTAAGATATATATAATATGGTATTTATCCCTCTCATATAAGTCCTTAAAAAATAAGATATTTCAAATTACAATAAATTCCATTTCTTCTTGCTCATGGTGTTTTGTTCAAGAAAGATATCAATGACATGTTGCTATGATATATAGAGCCAATCCAAACATAGAGATTTATTGTGTGGTTACATGATGGAAATTGTGGAGTTAACTATTCCATAAGAAATAAATCCCTTAAGATCACGAGAGGTGGGTATTATTGGCCTAACATATTTGGTGATTGTCATGCATGGGCTAGGAAGTGAAAATAGTATGCTATGTTTGTAGAAAAAGTGAAACTCGTAGCCTTACCCCTCCAACCAATTACAATAGACTAGATATTTGTCTAATGGGGATTGGAATTTATTTATCTCATTAACCCCCTTTAAATTTCAAGACATAAATGGATACTAACTGTTGTAGATTAGTTCACTAGGTGGACAAAAGTAGTATTATTGAAAAAAGCTATCAGAGTTGTTGCTAGAATTCAGATAATGCGAGTGCAATGGAGACGTGATCACATGAGATGAAGCAAGTGCACACCACAAAGATGCTAAAGCAATTTTAAAATAACACAAGAAGATAAATTACACAAGACAAAATGGAGAAAACCAAAATCTGATTAACATGAGATGGCCAAAGTGAGGACTACAAATAAGAGAGTACATAAGTAACTCCTCTACAAAAGGTGGACAAGGCATCCCAAGAATAGACTGTAACTCCTCCATGAAAGGTGGTGACAAGGTGCTAAGAATAGAGAAGTAACTCCCATCAAGGGAGTTACTAATGAAATTCTTATGACACATCTATGACACACACCTCCACATAAGCTAGCCTATCCCACAAATGTAGGAAAACTTCATGTATGCACAAGAAATAAAATTTTCCTAATAAAAAATAGGGGAAAATCAAAACCTACACTAATATCCCCCATAAGCGTAGCTTAGGTGGGCAGTGTGGAAATATAAAATGGGTCCTGGCAACTAGGCCTGATGAGGTACCCATGTATAAATACAATCTCCCATAAGATAGAGAAAAGAAGAAAACTCGTAAGATACCCCCCCCCCCCAAAAGAGAGACATAAAATAAAGAAGAGGCTAGTGGGCCCCCCTGAAGATGATACTACTGTAGATGTAGACCACACCCCAAGAAGAGCTCGTAGATAAATGAACTTGCTCTCGATGAAAGGTTTGGTGAAGATGTCTAAAACTTACTCTGAAGACTAGAAAAATATCAAGTCAATGACTTGACTATGATAAACTCCCAAATTAAATGCATGTGAATCTCTATGTTTGGTTCACTAGTGTTGTTCTGGATTCTTGCAAATTTGAATGGTACTCAAGTTGTCACAGTAATGATGGTGGGCTACCTAATAGGAATGCCAAACTTAGAAAGAATCCCTTGAAGCCAAATAGCCTTAGTAGCTGCATTAATAGCTCCCCTATACTTTGCCTCTGTGGATGATATAGCAATAGTATTCTGGTTCTTGCTAGACCAATTGATAGGACCAGAACCTAGAGAGAAACTGTAACTAGAAGTGGCCTTGTGAGTCTATGAATCACCAACCCAGTCTAAATCTGTATATCTAACTAAGTCAACCTCTATGCCAAATATATAATGAATGTAGTATCTATGTGAACCCTGTATGTAATGCAAGATCCTTTTAGCTACTTTCCAATGCATCTCATGAGGTTCCTACATGAATCTGGAGACAAGTCCCACTATATATGATATGTCAAGCCTGGTGTGAGTCAAGTAGATGAGACTACCAACAAGTTGTCGATACCAAGTGGCATCAACCAATGGTGAAGGACAATCAGCCTCAAGCTTGACTCTTGATAGAAAGGGAGTCAGAGATGGCTTACAATCAGCCATGTGAAACTGAGCCAATAAGTCAAGAGCATACTTAGGCTATGTAAGAGAAATTCCTGAATCTGACTATGATATCTCAATGCCAAAGAAGTAGTGCAACAAACCCAAGTCTGTCATGTCAAATCTATCCTAAAGAGATGCCTTCACCACTGCAATAGCCGATGAATAACTCTTGGTGATCAAAAGGTCATCAACATATAAAACCAAAATCAAGAGTGAATCATCCTACCACAAGAAGTAGACATTAGGATCAGAATGGCATCTAGTGAAACACGCTATGAGAAGGAAGGAATCCATCTTGGAATACCAAGCCTGAGGGGCCTGTTTGAGGCCATAGATAGATTTCCTAAGTTTGCATACTAAAGAAGAATCCTAAACAAATCATGGTGGCCGCTCCATGTAGATCTCCTCCTCTAGGTCTCCATAAAGAAAGTCACTCTTCACATCTATCTGATGCACATCCCAACCATGTGTTGCAGCAATAGCCAAGGTGAGTTGGATAGAAGTCATCTTTGCAATGGGTGAAAAGGTCACTGAGTAGTCAATGCCTTCCACCTGTGAGAAACCCTTGGTAACCAATCACGTCTTGTACTTATCAACTGACCCATCTATTGAAAACTTAGTCTGATATATCCACCTACATCGAACCATCTTTTTTCCCTTAGGAAGTGAAGTCAAATCCCAAGTGTGATTTTTGATTAAGGAAGAATATTCTTCCTCCATAGCACTATCCCACTCAGGTACCCCTAATGCCTCTTAAAAAGTCTATGGATCCAAAATTGGAGCAAAGAAGACATGTGGATCTCTTTGAAAATCCCCCCTAGTATGTCTGTCATCTATGGGATCTCCTACCCAAGTGCCAGCAATCTCAAGTGTCTATCTAGCCCAAAGTGGCCCAGAAGTGGGTGAGTCAGGTGCTAACTCCTCATCCTCTAATTGACTAGAGGTGGATGACCCTGCATCACTATCCTCGGTGTCTAAACTCAAAGAAGAAGAAGATGTCTTTGGCTCAAGAACCTGTTGTGGCTGATCTGAATCTGATGAGGAATCATCATGAAGAAGTAGATCCAATGAGGGAGAAGAAGTGTCAAGTGTTGAGTCTCTAAGACTCTCCTAAAAATGGACACTTCTCTCGATGAACAACTCATGAGTGACTAGATCTAGAAGGTGATATCCCTTAATACCATCTGGATATCCTACAAAGATGTAAGGCTTAGACTGACATTGCATAGCTTTGCATTTCTTCTTCAGAATTCAGGCCATGGCTGGGGATCCAAAAACCCTGAGGTGCTCAACATCAAGTTTCCTTTTATGCCAAGCTTTAAAGGGTGTTATCCCTTTCAAAGCTTTGTGAGGAACCCTATTTTGAATGTAGAAAGCATAATTGATGGCTTCAGCCCAGTACTATGGTGCTAAGGATTTGGAGTGAATCATACAGCTACCCATCTCTTTCAAGAACCTATTTTTGTGTTCTGCAACCCCATTCTGTGAAGGACTGTAAGTGACTGTGCACTGTAAATCAATCCCCTCTATAGTGCAAAATTGCTCAAACTTGATGTTGACATACTCCCCTCCATTATCAGTTCAAAGAGCCTTGATGGATTTCTCACTTTATTTCTCAACAAGAGCCTTAAAGTCTAGAAAATTTTCAAACACTTCAGACTTTTGTTTGAGAAAATATATCCAAGTGTACCTAGAGAAATCATCAATGAAAGTGAGGATGTACTTGGCCCTTGTGAAAGATGGTTTGGGAAAGGGTCTCGATACATCACTGTGGACTAACTCCAAAGGTTGTGAAGCCCTCCAAGCTTTGCCTTTGTCAAATTTTTCTTTGGGATGCTTTCCAAGGGAACACCCCTCGCAAAGTCCTTTTGAGAATTGGACACAAGGCAAGCCAATGACCATGTCATTTTTGCAAAGTTGCTCAAGGTAGCAGTAGTTAAGGTGGCCAAACACTCATGCCATAATTTGCTAACTCTATCTGAATGAGTTAGCAATGTTGTTGGAGAAGAATCTGATGCAAAATGTGAGAAGGTGTATAACCTTGCTTGGTGATCTACCCTACCCACTGCCACTGTAGTATCACTATGCAACTCCCTAATAGCCACTGAATCTGCTAAAAACTCAACTCTCATGCCCCAACCAATGTGAGTGATTTGGTACACTGATAGGAGATTGGTTGAAAGAGAAGGAACACTTAGAACATTATTGAATGTTCCTCCTTCCATTTCAACTGACCCTCTCCCTGCAATAGAAACTAATGTGTCATCACCCAAACTAATTGAAGTCATGATAGAAGGCTCTAAAGATGAAAACTCAAATAGTGAAGAGCCCATGTGGTGAGAAGCACCTGAATAAATGACCCATGATGATGTAGAATATGTTATAGCTACAGGGGCCTTGCCCTTTTCTTTCTCCTTACCCTTGCCTTTTGCCTTGGTAGAATCTTGGGTAGATGAATTCTACTTGATGGACTCAGGAACACCTATGTTGTTCTTCTCTAGAAGATGAGTTAGGTGATCTATTTGTTTCTTCATGCATTTGTGTTCATCATGCCCATTATTTTTACAATAGGCACACTTAACCTTCTCCTTCTTAGGTTTAGCATTGGAGGAGGAAGACTCAGTGTTGTTTTTGGCAGGATTGTTGTTTTCTTTCTTCTTCTCCTGGTCCTTGTTCTTTTTCTTCTTCTCCTTTGTTGAAGTCTTATCCTTACCATTTATAGCTATCAAAACTTGGGGTTGAGTAGACTTCATTGTGCCCATTTGAATTAGCTTATCTTGCTCCCTAGTCAAGTTGGCAATGAATGAATCCAAAGAAGGCATTTTCCATGTAGTGCCAAGGGCACTTTTTGTGGCATGGAAAGTGGAGACAAAGACTGAATAACTTGGACCTAACTTTGTGAGAATAGAAAGTATGAGTTGATCATATTTCTTCTCTATCTTTCATTCTCTCAATTGCAATCTAAGGGCCTTAAACTTAGTGAAGAAGTCCTGTAGGGTGTCAAAGTTGCTAGGACTTAGACTTATGAGTTCATTTTCGAGCTCATGACCTCTCATCTCATCAAGCTTCCCAAATAAGTTTTCTAAGGTGTCCCATATGTCATTGAGAGTCTTGAGAGGATTCTACATGGAAGAAATTTTTTGGAGACACAGACAAGCTCAGTAATCCATAGGCTTCATCACTATGGTTGTACAACTTGACCTTTTCAGCATCAGTGTTGGGTTCTACTTCAGTACCCATGGTGATCCTATACAACCCTTTACTTTTAATAATGATTGATATTTTAACCTTCCATTCATGATATTTGAAGGGTGTTAGGGGTTTAAGTTGAAAATAATCCATTTTTAGCTGATTTTAGGAGAAGTTGTGTTGATTACAAGTTATGAAATTATGCAGAAAGGAGAATGAAAGCAAAGATATGCAAGTTGTGAAAAGCAATCACACCCCCCAAAAATATTGATCCCCCCCCAAATATGCAAGTTCATGCTCAAAATATGTCAGACTCAGTCGATAATGTGTCTTAAAGGAATCAGTGCAAGACTAAAGCAAACAAGACGTCACACTCAGCCGAAAATGCATCCTGAGAGACCCAAATTTTTGGCACTTTATAAACTAGTGCATTTTTAACAAATAACAAGCCTACATTATGGATAATTGAATTAAAAACACTTTTTCAAAAAATGGCACCCAAATTTGAGCTACCGTTTGCAAGATATTAAAGGTTCAATTTTCCTATAAACTAGTGTTTTTGCAAAAAAAACACTAAAACATTAAAAAAATGCCTATTTTGAGAGAGAAAGTGGCCTTCCAACCACTCATTGGATTTGGCATAGAATGAGGAATCCAAAGGAGGTTTGTGTGAGGGGGAATTAGCCTCCCACCAACCTGGGCCTCACCCTTCATCTTCGACAGGCGAAGATACAAGTTTAAAATGAAAAACCCCCAAATTACAAAACTGTCTAAAAAATTAAATATTCAGTCAAATTGATTGATTTTTGTTTTACAAGTCAATTTTTAACTAAAAATAATGAAGCATAGATAGAATGAAGGATTTCCAAGTGTCCAAGGGGTGCCACATGGGATGCCAAGTAAGGAAGGGGCGCCAAAATAGCATAGTCCAAAATTTAACTCAGAAAAGACAAAAAATAAATGCAAACCTATGCTAGACACCGTATAGCCTGATGGCATGGTAGAACTGAAGACCAGAAGCTAGGTGTAGAATCTTGGTGTTGCTGAAGGTGCCTTGCTGGAAGGATAATAGCAGACCTGGTAGAAAGGATGTGCCATCAAAAAATCTACACCATAGCTGAAAAAGACAAACCTATTTTGGATGTCGTACAGCTGATGGCATGGCTGTAGAACTGAAGGAACCTTGCTACTGCTTTGCATGCTAGAAAGATAGAAGCTTGGCATAGAAAGTTGACTACTTTTGGAGAGCATGTGGGGTGTAGAAGCTTGTTGAGTGCTGCGCCTCCCTCTATTGCTAAGTGTTACTTTTCCCTCTGCTCCTTGCACACAACAATGGCACCCAAGCTAATTGTTGAACCAGCCCCTAAAGTGAAGACAACCAAGACACCCAAAGGCCAAGGATTCCCAAGAAAATGATACCAAAAATGATATATATATATATGTATATATGTTAGATCAGATCTAGATAAATTAGATCGGATCTAGAAAAAAAACAAAGAGAACTCCACTCCTCTTGATTTCAAAATGAACTAAAAGCATAACCAAACATGATTATCATTCTTGCTCTGATACCATATCAGAGTTGTTGCCAGAATCTGGATAATGCAAGTGCAATGGAGACGTGATCACATGAGATGAAGCAAGTGCATACCACAAAGATGCTAAAGCAATTTGAAAATAATACAAGAAGATAAATTGCATAAGACAAAATGGAGAAAACCAAAATCTGATTAACATGAGATGGCTAAAGTGAGGACTACAAATAGGAGAGTACGTAAGTAACTCCTCCACAAAAGGTGGACAAGGCACCCCAAGAATTGACTATAACTCCTCCATAAAAGGTGGTGACAAGGTGCTAATAATAGAGAAGTAACTCCCATCAAGGGAGTTACTTATGACATTTTTATGACACCTATGACACATCTATGACACACACCTCCACATAAACTAGCCTATCTCACAAATGTAGGAAAACCATGTATGCACAAGAAATACAATTTTCCTAATTAAAAAATAGGGAAAAATAAAAACCTACACTAATAGAAGCAAACAAATACAATGTTATATATTTATTTGAAGGTTTTATTACTATATTTGGAGCTTATTCAACAATTATTTATAATAAATTTATGGCCTTTATGTGTACCATGATCATCCAATGGGATACTCAACATGGTGTCTATCTCAGTACTTTGTCAAATTATTATCCACAAGGCAATGGCCTTGCTGAGTCAACAAATAAGAACTTATTAAAGATCATAAGAAGGAATATTAAAGATAATAAGAGTTCATGTCATCTCAATTTGAAATCATATCTATGGGTTGATAGGATCACCTAAAAAATATCAATATCCAACTCTCCATACAATATGGTATATGGTAAGGAAGCAAGATTACCTATTTCTATTGAGTTTCCTTTTTTAAAACTAATGCATCAACTAGACTTATTCAAAAATGAACCAATTGAGATTATAAATTATGAGCTTATGGAGCTATAATAGTTTTTAAATAATTCCATTTTAGGAATGGAAACCCACCAAGCACAAGTGAAGAGAGATTTTTACAAGAGAGCTTCTTCACAAAGTTTCAAAGAAGGAGATTTGGTCCTCAAGTGGGATCAAGATAGAGATAAACTAGAAAGGCATACAAATTTTAACTCTCTTTGGAGTGTTCCATATATAATCTCTAGTTTCAAGTCCCACAATTCCTTCCAACTTAAAAATATGGATGGTGAGGGGATTCCTATCCCAGTTAATGGGATACATCTGAAACATTGCTATTGAACAACTAGGTTCCCTATACATAATTTGTTTGTTTGTTTTCCTCTAAGTGATGTTATATAAAATTAGTTTAATTTTGTTTTTTCCTAAATAATTGATTTATCTACACACTTTCTTTCTTTAGATTAGTTTCCCTATTTTGTATGTTTTTTCCTTGTCTTGGTGAAGTAGTTATCTTTTCTAGTAAAGAGGTTTCTTGTAGTTAAGGATCAAATTTGTCATTTTTTATGGGTCCAAAATTCATGTAAATGGTTTGGTTATAAATAATAGTAGGAATTATTCCCATTTAAGTCACCAAAATTTTGATAATTTTGACCTCACAGATCAAATTGTCACCCCTACCATTCAAAACTTTACATATCATGACAGTTTGTCTTGTGATTCAATGAGTTGGTCTTGAAAATTCCTTAATGTGATTATTTGGAACCAAACTATCTTAAGATGTCATCCATAAATGAATAGGTTAGTTTGGTTTTGAATTTAATAATTATACTTGGGAAGTTAACCAAGGTTGAATAATTTCATAAAAATGATGTAGTTTGTGCTATGAATATCCCCTATAAGTTTGGTGTCTTGAGGTGTTTTATATCTCAAAATATAAGCCTTAAAAAATGATCTAGTAGTGTTGGATGTGTCATGAAACATCAAATTAAATCCATAGTAAATATACATTTGGATTCAAAAGATAAAATTGATCCATAGGGCTGCCAAGTGTCAAATCCTCACTTGATAAGATCAGTAGATCAATGACACATGGGTGATAGTAAGGTCAATAAGTTAATCTATATCTACATCATGTGTTCATTCCTATAATTGAAAATCAATGGTGAGCACAAATTCAAAAGGTTAGAGGATCCTAATAATTAATATAATAGTGCCAAGTATCTCAATCATAGTGAACTCCCAAGAAAATAGACTAACCATGTTTGATCTTGAAGATCAAAGATACATGGAATGTGTTCAACCATGTAGAAGTAGATCGATGGTGAAGATCAAGGTCAAAAGGTCAATGAGCCCAGATTGCATGTGAGGTTTCCATGTGGTATACATACATTTTATTCATATAATCTAATAGTAGGGTCTATAGAAGGCATGCAGAGCTACCAAGTGGCACAATATAGAAAGTAGATCATAGATCAATGGTAATGTTGAAGGTCAAAGCTAGGAGACTTCCAAAAAGATCAATAGATCAAATTTGATTACGTTTTTAGGGGGAATGAGATAAATGTGTCTATATTTTAAATGATCATAAGTGGTAGCATGGTAAAGAGATGTTACATAGGAAAAAATCTTAGATCAAAGTAATTTTCCACTTAAACATGTAAATGTATAAATGTAAAATCCAAATATGACCTAGATTACTAGAGAAAACCCTAGAAATTTATATTCTACCATTAAATCTCAATTAACCATCTCAAAATCCCTTAGACGTAAGTTTTACATCTTGTTCATGATCAAAAGACTAAATAGCCTATGAAATTTCATTTAAATTATGGCTATGTGAAAACCAATAAATGGAATAGGTTTTCATCTATAATGGACCTATGTTTAGGGTTTGGAGTAATGGTAGAGTTGTGATTGTGAAAGGAATATCATAAGGGACACCAGAATGAGTTTAAGTGACTATATGATAATGTAAAAAACATATCAAGATGAATCATGGTGTTATAAGTTCATTAAGAATATGGAGAGTTTGGAGTTGAGAAAGTCAAGTGGAGCATCCAATGAAGTTTCAAAGTCTTTGGTGATTTTTCCCTTTTGAATAGATCATGACTCATCATCCTCATCAATTTCTTGTCTTTTATTGTGTTTCTAAGCCAATGAGAGGGATTGAAAGCTATTTGTATCTAATAAAAGTTAATTTTTAGAGGTAAGATTAATGTTAATATATCAAAAAGTGGTTGGGCCCTATTTATTGATTTATGTTTGTTCACTTCCCTCTCTCTTCCCCTTTTCTTATATATATCTCCCATTTATCCCCTAATGAGAAGGAATATTATGATTCTAGCATGCCTAGGCTATGCCAATTTTTTTACTTCAATACCTATTTGATGTGATAAAATACTAAATTCCTCCATTCACAAGTGGAACTAAAGTGTGTTTCATGAATTCATTGATGTGGTTAAGTGAATGTCTAATTTATTTTGCCTCTATCTAAGATTTCTCACCTTCATGAAGTGTTTTTTATCTTTCAAAGGTCATTGTAAGATCCATAGTTAGTATTTTAATTGGTTTAGAAGAGGAAAGGATCTGAGATCTACCCTCCCATGCTAGTTTGATAGCTAGTTCCTGCCTTTTTATATAATACTTATGTGATAATTGATCAAAGAGTGAGTGAAGTTATATTTAAAAGCTTAAAAGTGTCCAATAGTGTTTTTTTACAATTATGAGTGTTTAAATCATTGGTGTATCACCATATTTTATATATTTTCATTAATTATTGTCAATTTCTCTCCCTTTTCCAAGAAAGAGATTATTTTAGGTGATAGATCCAAGGAAACCAACCCTCTCTAGAGGTTCAACCTCACTATAGGATACCTACAATTTGAGGTTGTTCCCATTTTGTAGCTTAGTTAGAAATAACCTTAAGAAATCTCTCCAAGGGATCAAATTAATGCTACAATAGTGTCTTTAGATCTTACTTGTCTAATGACTAATACACTACCACCAAACACTTGTAATGATTGTATTCATCTTTCTTTCACCAGTTGAAGGCCTCTTATCAATGCTCCATATTTAGCTACAGTTTTAGTGTAGTTGAAATAAAGTTTTAAAAAATGGAAATAAATATAATTTTGGGGAGAGATAAAAACAATTCTTACACCTATACCATTCTTTATTCTTGATCCATTGAAGAATAGTTTCCACATTACCTAGAGATCATCAACTAGTTTTACAAGATTTGGGAGGATTACATAATTTTCATGAATGCAATATGTACCCAACCTAGTTTATTTTACATAATCATAAGGATCAAATTAGAGAATGTATCCCCACTGATCTAAATGAGTGTCTAGTTTTTCTTCCATCGATGTTGCAACCTCATGGTTAAGTTCTTCGTGTTGATCTTCCAATGTGTAATTTATATCCATAAGGTTAGGAATGTATGGCTCAATATGGCCTTTATCAATTAGCTTGAATCTTGTTATCACTCTAGTTTCATATCTTGTCCTGAATAACATATGGGACTAATCAGTAGATAAATACCCTCCTATTTTATAGTGAAGTATTGAGAAAAAAAGATAGAGAAATAGGGGGTAGGTCAATAACTGAGGTATCTTTGGAAATTAACAAGATTGGGCATACATGGATGGTAAGGTTTAAACCTCTTATATTATAAACTATTTAAATAAAAATTCCATATAATTGAACCACAAATTTTGTGACAAGTGTATATTTAATACCAAGAGCATCAATTATTTTCTTGGGCATAATAGAACTGCTAGCCCCTGAGTCTACCATGCAGTTATGTACAATATTTTTCCCAACTATGGGTTAAAGGTAAAAATGGGGAGGCTTTCCAATTTTACTTGATTTAGTATTTGTTTGAGGTTGACACAAATTAATTCCAGTAGTGGTTCCCTTATTTGGGAACTTATCTATTATTTGGAAGTTTTTTAAAGCTTCTTGAAGCAAGTCCCTCTATGCTGGAATAGATAATGCTTCCCACATTATGAAATTCAAGTTAGTCTTCTTTATTTTGTATAAAATGCTAAAAGGAATGTTACCAACATTTTTTAGTGCCTTTGTGGAAGCTATATCTTCTTTCACAAGATTTGGGGTCAGTGATTTTGATTTTGATTAGCATATTAGCACATTGGGTGGTCTCTGAACTATGTTCCCTTTTGTAGACTCTTGTAAAACTTTAGAATTTGTATCTTGCTCAACCATAGGGGGTTGATCACTTTATATTTCCCTTCTCTTATAGTGTGTATTTAATACCAATAAACTACCACCATTGATTAGTGATTCTTCTTGACTTACACCACAAAAATCCTCCTCTTGCTAGTTTAAAAGAGTAGCTTCATTCTGAGCAAGCTCTTGTATATCTTCATGTTGGAAAGTAGATTATTATTGCTTCCATTGGGTGTTTTACATGATTTTCACCGTCAAGGTTTGACTAATGACACCATTGGGATAAGCATTATGATTATGCAGTTGAACACAAGGATAAAACCACTCATATTCTTGAGCTAGGTTATTTTGAATAGGTAAAATAACATTAGAAGTACCAGGTATAGGTATAACATAGATGTTTGGAGGCTTTGTTTGTATGGCTTGACTTTGGGGTTATGAGTTTCCTTGGTATGGCTACCTATTGGGATGGTATGTTTGGTTAGCTTGTTGATAAGGCCTATAGTTTTAAGATTATTACATTTTCATAGCTACCAAATCATTACCAAAGATTTTAAGTAGTGACTTAACCTCATATAAATCATTATTAGGGTAGGCTTCAAAATTGGTGCATTGCTTGTGGTGGGAATTAGGGAAAAAGTGGGTTTCATGGGAGGTACTTCTAAAAATAGAGGCATTAGAGGCTATGGGGAAATTTTTCTAGCTTGAATTAGGTAATTTTTTTACTCTTATTATAATTACATGGGCATTGGGGAGTGTGGTTTCACCCATTGACTAAATCATGAAAACTATATCACTATTTAAAGCTCTCAAGTAATATAGGAAAACATCATTTGGGGTTGGCTTGACTAACACCGAGATTATATTCCACATCTTTTGAAACTAGAAGTTGATATCACTCATGAACACATGAGGATCCTATTTAATATTGATTAGTTGTTCAACTAGTGAGAGGTGGTCACTCTTATCTTTATATTACATGCATAGGGTAGACCCTAAATCATCCCATACATAAATTTAATTGGGAAGTAAACTTATATACCATTATAAGGTAGTACCCTTTAATGAGGAGGCAAGAAGTCTGATTGTAACATTTTATTGTGTTATATTATGAACTGAATAGATGTTAGTAATGTCTTGTATATGTTCAATAGGAGTAGTGGAAGTTTCACTAGTAAAATATAGAAGGCTTTTCAGAGCTAGGTTGGGTATATCATCATATTGGGCCAACTAAAGTGGGATACCTCCATTGAAGGCTATTTTTTTTTAATTTCTCAAGGCCATAATAGGGGGTATGAAACAACTATGGGTATTTTTATGAGATGCAAACAAATTTTCTAGATATACTCTATTATAACATATAATTGATTTTGATCTCTTTTTATATGAAAATGATAATTATTGTAAGCTAATTCTCTTATCTTTAATATATGATCTTGTATGTATCTAAGGCATATGTAAACTCAAATTTCTTGAATCTATAAGCTAGTGGAGTCTCCAGGTGTTTTTGAAATGTGTACGAGGCTCATATATCACTTGTTGAGAATAACACCACTCTCTTAGTTATGATCTTTGGGTCCCACCAAGCGTGTCAAAAACTATTATCACTTACATTTTGCACCCATGTTTATGTATTATTATTATGTATAATTGTTGGAGAGTTGTCAGTGATATCATGGTATTGTCATGTAGGTGTCTTAGTGAGTGGATGAAGTGCCTTTGATATCATAAATAACAATGACAAAGTGTGCAATCTATTTATCCTAGTATGCTTGAAGTATGATTGGTTAATCTTTTGATTTGGCATGGTTAGAGATGCTCAAGGATGAGTATGGTGATTTGAGGATGTGAAAAATGTCCCTAATATGTTTTATAATATTTGAGTGCTTATTTGTATGAATGGATTTCATCTGGTTGATCATTGTTGTCATCTAGACATTTTGGGTCAAGTGGTAGAAAATCTAAGTAGGTAGTTTGATGACATCACTATTACCACATGGGAATGAATCGAGGTGAGTTGGTCATATGGTTGTGATTAAATTAGTCCCTAGTTTTTATGTGCTAGATCTCAAGTGATATGATGAATCAAAATTAAAGATATGAGGATGTAAATTTGGCTACTCAGGTAGAATTCACTATGTTCTCATACTTAGCCAAATTTCCAAAAGGGCTCAAGTAGAGTAGAGTAATCATTTTGATGTGGCAATAATTCACATGAGTCAAGGTGTCAGTATAAAATAATGATATGGATTTCTTAATTTTTGGGTCAAGTGGTAGAAAATCTAAGTAGGTAGTCTGATGACATCACCATTACCACATGGGAATGAATCAAGGTGAGTTGGTCATATGGTTGTGATTAAATTAGTCCATAGTTTTTATGTGCTAGATCTCAAGTCATATGATGAATCAAAATTAAAGATATGAGGATGTAAATTTGGCTACTCAGGTAGAATTCACTATGTTCTCATACTTAGCCAAATTTCCAAAAGGGCTCAAGTAGAGTAGAGTAATCATGTTGATGTGGAAATAATTCACATGAGTCAAGGTGTCAGTATAAAATAATCATATGGATTTATTAATTTTTGGGTCAAGTGGTAGAAAATCTAAGTAGGTAGTTTGATGACATCACCATTACCACATGGGAATAAATCAAGGTGAGTTGGTCATATGGTTGTGATTAAATTAATCCCTTGTTTTTATGTGCTAGATCTCAAGTCATATGATGAATCAAATTTAAAGATATGAGGATGTAAATTTGGCTACTCAGGTAGAATTCACTATGTTCTCATACTTAGCCAAATTTCCAAAAGGGCTCAAGTAGAGTAGAGTAATCATGTTGATGTGGCAATAATTCACATGAGTCAAGGTGTCAGTATAAAATAATCATATGGATTTATTAATTTTTGGGTCAAGTGGTAGAAAATCTAAGTAGGTAGTTTGATGACATCACCATTACCACATGGGAATAAATCAAGGTGAGTTGGTCATATGGTTGTGATTAAATTAATCCCTTATTTTTATGTGCTAGATCTCAAGTCATATGATGAATCAAAATTAAAGATATGAGGATGTAAATTTGGCTACTCAGGTAGAATTCACTATGTACTCATACTTAGCCAAATTTCCAAAAGGGCTCAAGTAGAGTAGAGTAATCATGTTGATGTGGCAATAATTCACATGAGTCAAGGTGTCAATATAAAATAATCATATGGATTTCTTAAAAAAAAATTTCATAGTTTCTTTGTGATAATTTTTAGATCATGCAAAAAAGCACATCAAAAGATATGTATATGCAAAGCTAGGATCCTAGGGAGATTAACTATGCATGTGACTATAAAAGCTAAGTAGGCATTTTGATGGTGTTATATATTACATGTGTGAAGGTGTCAAGATAATTTAATAATATGGTTTTGTTTAGTTTTGAGCCTAAATTTTTTCTATATTTTTTAGATAATGTAATAAATCTCATCAAAATATATGTATGAGCAAATTTAGCCTTCTAGGTAGTTCTAGGCATAGTTCTCTTTGTGGAAGAAAATTCTAAGTCAGCATGTTGGTGATGTTATATATCACATGTGTGTGTATTCTAGTAGAATATTTTCATATGTATGGATGCCTATATGTGAGGAGATCACATGGTTAAAATTTGAGATCATGTGTCTAAGCACAACAAAAGTTATTAAGGTTCAAAATTAGCTTCTCAAGCATTTTAAAATGGTTTTCATACTTAGTCAAATTTTCACAAGGTAATTATAAAACAAGTCTTGAAGAGATTAATGGAGAACATTAAATCCAATAAGTTAGGAATAATAGAGATGATAATAAGTGTTCAATTTTTAATGACTAGGAAAAGGTAAAGGATATAGATCAATAGTGAGCGTGTGATCATATAATTGAAGATCTATGGTGCATATTGAGTCAAAGTAGTCAACCTATTCAATATTTAATAACCCAAGTTTAAGTTAAATATTTAGAATTTAGATATATAATATTATTTTCAAAGTTGATATAGAGCATGAGATGAAGGCAAATGGTTGAGGTTTAATTGTGACCATTGGAATTCAAATATTTGAATTTTTACAAAGGGAATAACCAGTCTATAGAAACTAAACTATAAATTTTGATCCAAAATGAATTTTTTGGTGTTGTAAAATAAAATATGAATATATATATTCATTATTTTCCAAGTTGAGATAGATCATGTTCTACAAGTAGCCCAAGAAGGGTAATTGAGATTGTATTGATGTTGTTTTGATGTTTTATGATGAATTATTGATGAAGGCAAATGGTTGAGGTTTAATTGTGACCATTGGAATTCAAATATTTGAATTTTTACAAAGGGAATAACCAGTCTATAGAAACTAAACTATAAATTTTGATCCACACAGATGCCGTCGTCGGTCGAATATCACCGTCGGTCACTGTCAGTCGGCTTTCTGCCGACATCGGTCTTCAGTCGACCGATGTCGGTCACTGTAGCCCTTTCTCTGCCAAGGTCGATGCCTGATGCGGATCTGTACGGACCTGTAAATATGAATAATAATCTATGTAAAATACATTGAAACTAATTTAAATATTTGAAAGTGAAAGTGTGTACAATCATAGCTATCTCTATTGAGATTCAAAGTTGACTAGAACCCTTGGCTTAGTCTTCACAGAAGAATTTCTTCAATTTTCAATAATCAATAATCTATGCATCCCTGAATAATGGCCTCCATGAGAAACCCTTATACCCTCAAAAAGATATGCTTGCCCTAATTAGGGTTTCTTAAATTAGAATTAGGGTTTCTAATTAAAAATAGGCTAAATAATTAATATTTGATTAAATCAATCAAATATTAATATCTCCCTCAATACATGTCGGATCGACGAACCGATCGAAGCTAGTGAATCAGGGAGTGATTCCACACATAACCATACCATAATAAAGGCGCTCTGCTACATATCAAATATCCCTAAAAAGTAGGAGCTCATGCCCAATGTTTGAAATAACCTGAATGAAAACCAAATGTAGAAATTCTATGAATCAAAGTCAAGCCAAGCTCCAATATGACCCTCTATCCATCCTATTAGCCTACGAAGGTCGCATAATAGGCTAATCACCAAGACTATCAATGTCCATGAAAAAGGGGACATGACAATTATATATTTGGGATTGTTTTAAAATGTATGGGGATGATATTTTTGGTTATTTATGTGTGATAAATTGCTATTCTATATGAACAAAAGTTAAGAATTTGAATATGTTTGTTCATAGTGTTCATGTGCACTAGGTTAGTGATTGAGTTGTTTGAGCATATGCAGAGGTGAGTATGAGTGATTATGATCAATTTATTATATTATAGGGGACAAAAATAGTGTAATTATGTATTTTTAATTGGTCCTATATTTATTATTTTTCTTGATGAAGTGCTAAATGGGTGAATAGATCTCCATGAGACCTATAAGAGCTGCAAGGGCCCTTTTAAAAGGTGTAGTTGCTTAAGGGTGACCCATAGGTGATATGGAAAACATATGAATATTTTTTTAAGCCATTTATTGATGTGATAAAATCCTTAAGGGTTTATGAATTTGTAATGTCTAACCTAGAAGTTGATATTCATGATTGCTCTATATATAGTGAAACTAAATGAGATGGTTTCTAGAATTTTAGAGACTTGTATGTGAGAGAGTTGGAAAGAAAAAGAAAGGAGAGGAGAGTGAGATTTCATATATATTAGGTTGATTGGTAGAAAATATTAAGGAATATTTGTATGATATGTAGGTCATGTTTTTTATGACAGTATAGTGTTCTTATAGTTTAAAATTATGTGAAGGGATATGAGTGTGCATATAAGGACTATTTGAGTGAAGGAGAGAGATTGAAAAATTAATATGTGAGAGGCATATGTGATTTAGATATATATTTTGTGTATTTATCATACAATCAAAGGTTCATCATCAATTGTTTAAGATATCATTTCTAAGGTGGAAGTGTTCATTCTAAGGAGGGTCTAAAGGAGTTGATCTTCCTTAGGGGAAGTTACTCCTTGTGAAATAGTGTTTCACTAAAGACCTTTGGTTAGAAGGAATTAAACGATGTTGTATGCCAAAAGGACTTGACCAAATAGGTTATCATAAGGACTTGATAATCTTAAGGGTAGGTTTTCCTTATGGAACTACTATTTCACTAAAGGCCATAGGTCAGAAGGACTTGACCAAGGTTTCTGATTGAAAGGACTTGATTAGTCTCTTGTTTGTGATCATCTTATAGGATAGTAGTCCTTGTTTTGGTAGGATTAAGAGTGGATTTTATTCCCCATTAGGTTTTCCCATGTAGATATTATGTTGTGTATGTGATCTTGCATTATGTTCATTATTTACAGTTATGAATGATCTAAATGATTCATGAATGATTCTATTGAATGATTTAGTATTTTTAAGGGTTTGGAAATTGAATTGCAATGTTTTCCACCATTGATTCACCTCCAAAATCTTAATGGATTGTACATATAATAGTTAGTATCAGAGTAAGGTCATTTGGTAAAGGTTTGACAACTTGAAGGTGATCCATGGTATAATGTTTATTCAAAATGTTCAAGGTGGTTTATATACTAAGAAGTCACCAATGTTCAATAGATCAAATTATGCATTTTGGAGTGCTAGCATGAAGATATACAATATTTACTTAGGGTTTGATGCATGGAAATCTATTTTGGATGGTTATGTTTCTCTTGGTATTCCTCCATTTAGTGTTGTAGATAAGAAGTTGTTTGAGAAAAACTCTAAGGCAATGAATGCCATCACTTGTGGTCTTATAGAAAATGAGTTCACAAAAGTAATTCATTACACATCTTTTAAATAAATATGGGATAAATTGAAGACTATTTTTTAAGGAGATTCAAAGGTTAAGTTATCAATTTTGTACACTCATTAAAGATAATTTGAGAGCCTCAAAATGAAAGAATAAGATTTTGTGGCATATTTTTTGTAGAGAGTTGATGATATTATAAACACCATTAGAGGTTGGAGAGAACCTTGAAGAGGCTAATATAGTTCAAAAGTTATTGAGGTCTCTATCCCTCAAGTTTAATAAAAAAGTATCTGTTATAGAATAAATTCATGATCTTACTCACTTAAAGATGGATCAATTGCATAGAATACTTACTACATATGATATGAGAGTAAATGATGACATACCACCAAAGAAGGAAACAACATTCAAAAAAGAGATGAAACCAAAAAGGGATTTCTAAAATAATAAAACCAAGGAAGATGACATTTATAATATTGATGAGGATGAACTAATTACTTTGTTTAGAAGAAATTTGAAAATAGGTTAAATCAAGTATAAGGGTAAGCTATCTTTAAAATGATTCAATTATGGAGAGGTGGGACATTTTGATAATAAGTTCCCTCATAAGTACAAGAGGGATATTGATGAAGAGCATGATCAAAGTCATGATGATGGCAAGAGATTATTTAGGTATGATAAAAATAAAAAGGGATTTAGAAGTTTTAACAACAAGAAGAAATATTCCAAATACAAGAAGAGTATCTATACCAAAGAGGATTTTAGCTCATCAAAAGAGAGTGAATTCAGTGACTTAGAGTATGATCATGAAGATGATGATACTATTAAAGATGAAACCGTATTCATGGTTAAGGAAGGAAGTTGTTCCCATAAAATTGAGTCTACTAGGATTGATTTAGATGTTGATAAAGAAGAGTTACATTGTCAGACTAAGCTAATGAATGCTCTTAAAGAATTGAATATAGAAGAAGTTCAATAAGAAGTTGAAATCTAAAATCAAGGATTCTAAAGAATGATTCAGTATCTTTGAGGAAATATTGATTAAAGACTCTTTAGAGAATGAATGTGTTATCATTCTCCTTAATTCTTAATTAAAATCTATATGTGCAAGTCTAAGAGCTAAAGAAAAAAAATGTTCAAGTTATGCTTCTAAGATTGTGTCTTTTAAAGATGAGATAGATAAGTTTGAAAGTAAGGTGAAATCATTTGTCAAGTTTGATAAAATTTATAATGATCTAGATGATCTTCTAAAGAGTCAAAATTTATCTAGTGACATATCTAGATTGGGTTTTAATGAAGAGGCCAAAGTAGCTTCTCAAGTTGACATGAAGGTTAATAAGAGAAATATGGATCAGCCTTTAGAGAAAAATCATCAGACAAGGAATAAAGGTGTTGGAATATTAAATATAAAACAAATCAGACAACCAAATGTTATGAAGTCTGCAAATTTAAATGGTTATTGTTATACTTGTAATCAATTTGGTCATAGGGCTAGAGAATGTAAGAGACCTATTAGAAATTAATTTTCTTGGAACTATGATGGGATTAATTAGTAAAAAGGTGTGAGAAAGGTTGAGTATTTTAACCATAATGATGTGGGACACTTTGCAAAATATTGTCTTTTTAAGGTAAGACAAGTTGAGTTCCCTTCAAGAAATGTTGAGTGTTATAGTTGTTATGACATAGGACACATTAAAATATTTTTTACAAATATGGAAAGGCAAAAAGAGCTTCTTGACAAAATTATGATATGCTTCAATTATGAATAGAGAGGTCACATTGCTAGGTTTTGTAAGTAAAAGCCTACAAGTTTGAAAAGGTTCAATGATGATATAATAATTCAAGTAAGAAGGCAAGTTAACTCATGAAAACCAAAGGTGATAAATATAAATCATGATGAGTCTATAGGATATGGTGGAGAATGCTTTAGAAGTTGAAGAATTCCAAGGGCTATCATTGTATACTCATGTTGAGAATAAAGAGATCAAGCTTAAAGAGAAGACCAAAGTACTGGTTAAGGCTAGTTTTGAGGTAAGCATGTATACAAGTGAGGATCTTGCTATTGGTGGTCAAGTATCATGCAAAGAACATCAATTATTAGTGCTTAGTGATAAGGCTCTAAGATGAAAGGAAGATTATAAAAATGAAAAGGTATGTCATTAATCTATGTTATCTCAATGTATTATTAATCTAATCATAGAGGAAAATATTATAGTGGATGAGCATGTTACTTCTCTAAAACCTAAGAAGAACAAGAAGATCCATAAGTACAAGATGACTACGAAGGAGAAAGAATATGAGGATTTATGGGCAACTCCTAGTTTCACACCATGGTAGGTCACTATGAATTAGGGTGTCTCTACCTATGCTTCTTAGGAGACATATTTCCTATGGAGAAGCAAGTATGTATGCTCATGATCTTAATTCCAATCAATATAAAGGTCCTAGAAGGTAAGATTTATTGTGTATGTATTTTTTACAATGTTAGAATGGGTTTATTAGGTGGCATAGTGAGATTAATGGAATGTCAAGAAGAAATTTTATGCTTAGAAATGTTTGTACACTTATTTATGATGTATTCTAGATATTTTTATGTCTTGATGATCATGTTTGTGTCTATTGGAGGTTTTTGTGTGCTCTCAGGTCTATCTATCTTATTTTAGGTCAAATACATGGTATAGGAAGTCAATGTTTCTAAAGGTATGAAGGCTAAAATCTTTTTTCAAAAGTGTGTGATGATTGTCTCCAGGTGTGAAAGAAGTTTTAGAGGTGGGCATTGACCAGAAGGAGATTTATTAACTCTGTTTGTTTTAAGATTCTAGAGTTTTGGGCTATAATAGAAAAGTGGTTTTCCTTATTAATTAAGGTATAATTATTCTTAATAGGTTTAAATGGCCAAATGGGTTTTCAAATCAATATTTTTATAGATTTTAAGGTTTTTGGTTTTCAAATTATTCATGTGTTTATCAAGATAGAGGCTTAATTAGCTAGTAGATTTGTGAAGGAAGTATGTTACAAAGGATGACTTGTTTTTATGAATTGGTGTGCTTGAGGGGGATATGAGAGTCCATCATATATGGAGTTTCAGGTTTTTAATGTGTGTCTACTAAAATTTGTGGGTTATACAAGTTCTAGGTAGGGCTATAAGAGGACTAAACATGCCTAGTGAGAAGAAGAGTGATTTTGTTAAATTTTTCCAAAAGACTAAAGCATGAATGTTTCAAATTGATTTATAAATTTTTTTTATATCATGTTTCTTGATTGATGATTGTTATGAAACTCTATCAGTGGTCATTGAAGTGTCTTGAGAGAAAAGGCTAGTAATCCTATGTGGTGGTTCTTCATGATGTGTGGAGATCTAAAGATGCTTAAATGATGAAATGGCTCAAAGGTCTTAGGGAAAGTCCCTCATAGATGTTTCTTGGTGAATTACATCACATTTTAGTGTATTGTGTGTTCTATCATCATTAGTTTTTGTGCTTGTGAAGAAGAGTGTTGGTATGGAGCAAGAGGAAGTTTGTCAAGGCAAGAAAAGGTAGGCTCAAGGTAAGAGGGAGTTTTTATTATATTTTTAAGGTGATCCTCTCCTATTGGTGGTATTTTTAGGTACTTAGTATAATATTTTGTCCACTTTATCATTGTGTCAAAGGGGGAAAAAGTTCATGTTGTGAGAGTGCTTAAAGAGAGAAGGTGAGCTGTATATTGCTATATATGATGGTTATTGACATCAATGAAAAAGGGGGATATTGTTGGAGATTTTTCATTGATGTCATGGTAATGTCATGGAGGTGTCCTAGTGAGTGGATGAATTACCTTTGATATCCTAATTAATAATTATAAAGTGTGAAATGTGCTTGTCTTAGTATGTTTGAAGTATGATTGGTTAATCTTATGTTTTAACATGGTTAGAGATATTCAGGGATGAGTATGGTGATTTGAGGATGTGAAAGAGGGCCCTAAGATGTTTTTAAATCTTTGAGTACTTATTTTCATGAATGTATTTCATCTAGTTGATCATTTTTGTCATCTAGACATTTTGGGTCTAGTGGTAGAAAATCTGAGTAAGCAGTTTGATGATGTCACCATTGCCATGTGAGAATGAATCAAGGGGAGTTGGTCATATGGTTATGATCACATTAGTCCCTAGTTGTTATTAATAATATATAAATTAATGTGATGAAGCATGGTTGAATATATGAGGATGAAAATTTGGATACTCAAATAGAATTCACTATGTTCTCATACTTAGCCAAATTTACAAAAGGGTTCAAGCAGAGTCATGTAAGCATGTTGATGAGGTTAGCATTCACACAAGCGGAGGTATCAAGACAAAATGATCACATGGGATTTTTAATTTTTGTTCCTAGTTTATTTTTTATTATTTTTATATCATGTGATAAGTCACATCAAAATATACACATGAAAATTTGGAATCCCAGGTAGTTTGACTACATTTTTCCATAGCCAAATTTGCATGTGACTAGAAAAGATGCATAGGAATTTTTATGGTGTTATATATTTCATATGTGAGGGTTTAAATAGAATTTTATTATATATGTTTTTTTAGTTTTGATCTAAGTTTATTTTTGTAAATTTTTAGATCATGCGATAAAATGCGTCAAAAGATATGCATGAACAAAGTTGGCCTTCCAGGTAGTTCTAGGCATAGTTGGCTCTATGGAAGAAAATTATGAGTGAGCATGTTGATGATATAATATATGACATATGTTTGTGTTATATGAGAATATTTTCATATGTATGGATTCCCATATGTGAGGAGATCACATGGTTCAATTTTGAGATCATGCGTCTAAGCTAAATAAAAGTTATTGAGGTTTAAAATTGGCTTCTCAAGCATTTTGAAATGGTTTCCATAGTCAATTTTTCACAAGGTAATGATCAAGTAAATATTAAAGAGATACACAGAGTGTGTTCAATATAATAATTTATGAATTAGTGAGATTATAATAATTAATTGATGTTTAATGATTGGGAAAATGTAAAGGATATAGATCAATGGTGAGCACATGATCGTATAGTTGAAGATATACAATGCGTGTTGAGTCAAAGTGGTCAACCTATTTGATTTTTAATGACCATGTGTAGGTTAATGATCAATCATATTAAAATAATATCAATGGAGTGTCATTATCCAATCTAAGTGAGATCATGAGATGAAATCAAGTGATCGAGATTTAATTATGACCGTTAGAATTCAAATATTTGAATTTTTGCAAAAGGAATAACCAATCTATAGTATTTGGACTGTAACTTTTGATCCAGAATGAATTTGATGGTGATGTAAAAATAAAATATGAATAAGACTCCATGGAATATCTATTTAACCTAATTTAAAGATCTAAAAATGTGTACATTCATAGTTATTGAGGTTCAAAGTTGACTATGTTTTCATGCATGTTTTGAAAGTAACTCGAGAAGGGTAATTGAGCTTGTTTTGAAATGTTTTGATGTTTCATGATGAATTAGATATTTTGGAATGTTTTTTACTCCATGGGGATTATATATTTGGTTTTTATAGGTTTGATAAATCATTATTCTATATGAACAAGAGTTAATAATTTGATTGTGTGTTTGTTCATAGTGTTCCTCTACACTAGGTCAGTGATTGAGTTTTTTGAGCATACACAAAGATGAGTATGAGTGATTGTGATCAATTAAGGATGTCCTAGAGGAAATAAGGAGTATACCTATGTATATTTAAGTGTTCTTATGTTTTTTTTTCCTTGATGAAGTGATAAATGGATGAATAGGTCTCTATAAACCTATAAGGGCTATAAGGGCCCTATTAAAAAGTGTAGCTACTTAAGGGTGACCCATAGGTGCTATGGCTGATCTATTAAGATTGTTTTGATCTATTTCTTGATGTGAGATAATATTTAAGGGTTAATTCAATTGTAATGGTTGACCTAGAATTTGATATTCATTATTTCTCTATATAAAGTGAAACCAAATAAGATGGTTTCTAGACTTCTATGTGAGAGAGTTGGAAAGCAAAGGAAAGGAGAGAAGAGTGAGAGTGCCCAGTTATTGGGTTGATGAGTAGAGAAGATTAATGAATATGTGTATGATTTTTAGGTCATGTTTCTAATGAAAATATAATGTTCTTATAGTTTAAATTTATGTGAAGAGATATGAGTGTCCATATGAGGACTGTTTGAGTGAAGAAGGAGAGAGATTGTGGCATGCATATGTGAGAGGCATGTATGAGTCAGAGAGAGTCTATGTAGTTGTTAGATAATCAAAGGTCCATCATCAAGTGTTAAAGACATCAATTCTATGGTAGAAGTGTTCATTTCAAGGAGGGTCTAAAGGACTTGATCTTTCTTAAGGGTAGTTGTTCTTGTGAAACATGGTTTCACTAAAAACCTTTGGTTAGAAGAACTTGATTAGGTTTGTAGGTCAGAAGGACTTGACCAAATAGGTGGTCAAAAGGACTTGATCATATTAGGGGAATGTGTTCCTTATAGAACTATTGTTTCACTAAACACCTTAGGTTAGAAGGACTTAAACAAGGTTCCTAATCAAGACTTGATAAGTCTCTTATTTGTGATCATCTTATAGGATAGTAGTCCATGTGTTTGCAAGCTTGAGAGTTGGTTTTAATCCCAAAGAGGGTTTCCCATGTAGATCTTGTGTTATGTATGTGATCTTGTATTATGTTCATCGTTCACTATTATGAATGATTTGTATATTTTATGAATGATTATATTGAATGATTAAGTATTTTTAAGGGTTTATAAATTGAATTGGATTTTTTCCCACCACTGATTCACCCCCCCCACTCTTAGTGGATTGTACCTCTAATAATAGTATGAGTTAAAAATTATGAGAAATATAATGACACAATGGGATTGACTCCAAGATATGAGACCTTAGAGTATTAAGGTGAACCTATAGAGAAGGCTATCTTACTTTCACTAAGTTTAGTGAAACTAATGTATTACTAGTTCACATTAAATTACTACTTCTTAGTGACCACACTCCTAACTAAGGCTTAACTTATGAGAAAAAGTGTTTTATAATGAATTTGCAAATCTAGAAAATGGTGATTACACAAAATTATTATAGTGAAGATTAATGATTGATTTATATGAACATAGTAGAATGATAAATATACTAAAATTTATTGAAGCACAGACTTATACAAGCATGAAACCAAAGGTCATATTTGACACTTATCATATAAGGAATAAAGTTCTTTATTTTTCTCAATAAGCTTTAAAAAGGGTAGAAATGGATACCATAGATGAATTTATATGATTGAAATAAGATTTGAATAATTCATAAATATAATAAAGAGTTTTTTATACACAAATATAACATAGATAAGGAAGGAAAATCTTCAATCTATTATCATTTTCTATGTTAGAGCATGTGGATAAATTGTTCAAAATGCATAATAATTTTTCCAACAGCAAAAAGATGATGGGTTATGATTTAGGTACCCATATTTATATATAATACTCTCTTGAAATATAGGGAGTTATATAAACCTTACACCTGATTGAAGAGAAAGAAAATATGGGAACTTCATCCAAATGATGTCTTATTCAATTTGGAATGGCATCCTTAGTGGAGTAGGTGGCTAGAATAAAAACATGCAACTATTGGGCACTTTAACAAGTATTGGAGGAGTGGATAAATATATTGGTATCCTCATGAAAATTTCCCCTTCCTCTTTGAGTTCATCTATTGTTATCTTTTCCAAGGAATGAGCACTAAAATGAACTAGCACTTAGTAAAGTTCAATGTTTTTAGCTATTATATATTATAACTTGTAAAACCTAATTTATATTTTTTAGTTGAGACTTTTACAACATTTTAAATCATCCAAATTGATAAAAAAAGGAAATTGTAAGTTACAACATGAGTTTTTTCAAGTTAAGAAACTCAAATTTTGTCAAAAGGAAAGGTGTAATTTAAAAATTTCACTTTTACAACTTAAAGCCTGTCAAACAGAATCCTGAAAATTACAAGTGTCTCTTTCTCAAAAAGAGCTACCAAATTGGTAGTTGCAATTTATAACATTCAATTTTACAATATTTCCTACAATAAAGAAAAGTAATTTATAGAATGTATTTATTGAAAGAATTAATCCACAACCATAACTATTGACCAATTTCTAATCCTAGACCTAGAAAGGGGTCAAACTAATGTCCTTGAGTTCTGTTATCCATCATTAGTATCATGGTTGTCATTCATATTATTAGTTTGGAAGGTGTTTAAGTAGTTCACTATTTTTCATTTTACAAATTTGCTTTTTGAGACTTCATACCTTTTGTTCAACTTGCATCAAGTATTTTCATGATGATCAAGCATGTTTAGTTGGTCCTTGGTCACTTTGATGGAGCTTTAAAATATGAAAAATGCCATTATGAAGGCGAACTAAGGAGATGGTTTAATAAATACTTGTAAACACATTAGTTTTGCTTAGTCACATGAAATATGTTCACTTTAAATATTTCAATAACATCATGGGAAGTGTCTTAGGATTCATTTGAGGTCTCTAATAGGTCATTAAGGTCTTTTCATATGATATTGACATGATATTCTATTGATATGCCTCTTAATGTCATATATGTGTGCCAAAGCATTATTTTTGGTCATAATGAGACCTAATTTGGCCTTGATAGACCACTAAGTCAGCTCACGTTCCTTTAATAGACCTCATAAGCCTCATCAATCCATTAATAGATTGTTTCATACCTCGTTGAATAAATTACCATCATGGTTAACACCTAAATCCTCCCAAATGGGCCCCACACATGCTAAATATTGGATTTTCAAATCCCTCAATTCATACCATCAAGTTAAAAATGTTACATGACCCCTATTTTCCCTTGATAACACTTGTTAATGATGTCTTTAAGTTTTAAACAAGAATAATTACAAAGAAATTGTAGGTTGTAGAGGTTTCTCATGTGGTATTGATCTATATAGTATAGACTGGCTTAGGTGGTCATTTTTTTGTAGAGGGAGTTAAAATGCATAATAAATCAATGTGTTTTAGTGAAAAGTAATCTCAAAACCATTCTATCTCCCCCTCAAGTTCATTGGCAGTCTCAAAGAAGTCCTTAAGTTTATGCTTATACCATACATAAGAGAGAAAATGAAGGTCCTACCTCTTGGCCAAAGAGAGTAAACTCAAGTAGATTCTACCCATGGGAATTTGTCTTGGGATTGGTCTCATAATCTTTATGAACATTACATAATAAATTAAGTAATTTGTATGTCATTCTCATCTTCATAGACCAAGTTAGAGTGAATGGGTTTCAATGATTCTTAGCTTGTCTGCTCATACCAATGATTAATGTTATTTTATTGGGTCTCAAAAGATCTTACCATATCATTTTTAGAACTTGAATCACATGTGTGAACTCATATAACTATCAATCCTTCAATACTAGCTCCTATGTGCATCTTGTAGTCAACTTTGGAAAATAAATGGAGTATTTGAGTGTTTTTCTAAAAGTTATTCACTAAGTTAAAGAGTTGGTAGAGTATTTTAGGTTTTACCATGCCTTCTTACTTAGGTTGGATGCCCAACATCCTCTTATCATCTAAAACTATCTCAAGAAAAAAGGTATTATGCATAGTTGAAAATGACTGTATGGTGAACACTGTGTATGTCTTAATGGCATCTATATAACTTTCTAATATAACTCAAAAACATGAGACATAGTGTTGAAATGATAATAAAGCATCATCATGCCCTTGTGATCAACTTTTATAGCTTCCATGGTAGCCTCATAGGCTTATGAATCATCCTCCCTGCTTCTAAACTCATATAGTCAATTTTGGTAGATATTAAGGTTTTTTACAAAGATTAAGGTTTTTTTAGTTTCTTGGGTTTTAATTTAGCATTATGTATACCCCTTTTCTTGCCTCTAAAATGGTATATTTGTTTGTTATGTGTGTAATGGTCTCCAAGATCCATGTGTTTTATATTTTAAAGGTTTTTATACTCCATTTCATGTCATTTTCATGATCCTATCATTTCATAACGTTTTCATTGACATCCATACTATATTCCAACTTTGTTGTTCATGTTCCACCCTCATCCACCCCATAGTCATCTTCATTCACTCATCCACCCTTCCCTCTAAGTTTATATCATGCCAATAGGCCTTCATACTTAGTGGTAACCCTAAAGAGAAATGAAAACATGGAATATGAGACATACATGGTCATATTCCTAACTAAATAAGTCAAATATCCACCTACATCTAGCCCCTTTAAGCCTATTATATCATAGCCTCCAAAGGGCACTGGGTGGACTATTCAAATGCATAAGGACTAATGTGAGTATAAGAGGGTATGCATCCCAAAGGGATGAGTGAAGATATGAATATATTAATATATTTTAATTAGTTTAATTCCACCCTCCCCTCACATAAAAATGATACTCAGACCTTGTACATAGTGAGTATATTTGAGTGTGTACCTATAGTAGATTGATGCATATGAAGGACCATACCTTGCATATGATAAAAAATCATTATTAATTCAAATATGATTAGGGTTCATACTAAAATAAATTTCAATTTTGATGTTCATCACATATAAGAAGGTAGAGTAACATCAAAATAAGCTTTGGAACACACAAGCATACTCAGACATGAGCCCTAAGCTTAAGAAGGGTAGTATATGCAATCAAAGAAACAAGGAGTTGGAAAATAATCATCCAAACATGATACTATCCCTAAGGCACATCATGAAAACCTACTTATCATAAAAATCTCAAGAAACAATGGAAAGAACCATACTTAGAATTTTCTTACTCAAATATACAGTTAACAAGCAATTCATTTCCACTTTAAGCAAAAATCATGGTTGAGATACCTCTAGGAATGGATAAACCCCAAAATTTAGTAAAAGTTGTAATCATGACAAACTAAAGGTATCCATTCTTCTATTTAGGCAAGGAAAATTTTGGTTTTAACCATTATTTTGTCTCATACCAAGCCCTATCTATGACAATTGGTTCTATGGGTTGAATGGTAGGTCCATGCCATGAAGGGTCGGCAAATAGTTTGGGATATACATAAGGTTTTGGTTTAGTTAAAAATGGTGATAAGGATCCTTAGACCTCCTCCAAAAATTTTAACATTCAAAACTATAGTCAAGTGCGTTGGAGATAAGTCAATGTAGATAGTCACACAAACATGCTCATAGACCCTACTACCATCTTAAGGTCCATCCAAGTTATTAAAACAAGTTGGATGGTTAATGAGGATTATATGAGGATCTTCAAGACCTTATTGAGGAGGTTTTAGGTGAAAAGAAGAGTGAAAATAGTTAGAGTGTCTTCAAAACTATGCTCGAGCAAGTCAACCTCAATACTGTTAACTTGAAGCTCAACTTCAAGTGCTCGCCCACTTCACCAAATACATTCTTAGGACCAAATATCTTAGGGGAGTTTAAATATTCATATTTAAAAAATATTCATGAAATATTTTTTATAATTTGGGGACTAACCTTTATGAATAAACTTTAAGAAAATAATCAATCAGAATTGGTCTATAAAAAACCCTAGTGTCACCTTCTAATGTTCCTACCTCAATACACCCTTTACATGGAAACCTAGGACATTCATGGAAGATGAGGGGGTCAACTCACTATATATTCATGAAATTTATTCCTTTTTTGGATGTATGTATGCTATGAACCATTAATAAGACGGTGGATGTCTCAAACCCTACATAAACCCTAAAAGTGACTTGATGGTGGATTTTAGACTCAAAACAAATCTATATGAAGTGTTTTGACCATAAAATGACATTTAAGGTCTCCTTGAGCCTTTTGAGCATCATCATGATTCACTAGTTGGCACATGGAAGAGTCAAACTATATGAAATAGGCCTAGAAGTGATAGTTTGATCACAAAAGCAAAGATATAGGGAGTGTTTGTGTGTAAAATGGATTTAATAATTAAAAATTAGTAATGGATCATTTTAAAAAGTCATATAATAGCCACCAAAGTATCCTCCACGATTGGTTTAGTAAGCAGATAAACACAAGTGTTGAGATAGATGATTGTGTGTTCTTGAAAGAAGTCAAATGGCCTAATTATGCTAATTGTGATACTCTATATGACCTCTAAGGTAATATTAAGGTTTTATATGGGGTAGGAATGGATCACAACCCCAAGGTTTAGGCTAATTTTCAAATTTTATATCTGTAGATAAATTGATCCATTATCTCCATTATCATTGTGTTACCAAAAGGTGGAGCAGAGTGCCATATGAGTGTCAATAAAACTTTAAACGTTCAAGAGAGGAATCATTATGATGTTAAAACACATATTTGTCACCTTGAACCTCAATATAAGTCTATACAGTGGATCATTCTACCTATAGACACACAGGAGTTACTCAGTGAGTATGTTTCTCCCATAAAGAACATTTTCAAATGTTCATAATAGATTGGATACTATGGATGAGGAGCCCAACCATTTAATCAAGGTGGGGAGCTATATTTTCATAAATTTGGCATAATTATTTCAAAGATCCAATATTTTATCTCTATGAACCATCCCTAAGACCCCCAAGGACTCTTAAACCCCCTTAAACCCTAATAGTGACTCAACTAGGTAGGTTTAATGAAAAGTGAATTTAAAAACTTTGTACTTGCTTTAATAACACCTAGAGTATGTTTATAGCTTAGAGGGGATCATGTCCATGACACCTAATTGTATAGAGGCTATATGGACACCTCCTAAAACTAAAAATTTGATAAGTTTTGGGTATAAAATGTACCAAAAGTTACAAATTAAGGTAGAGTTAAGTTCAAAGATTATTCTACCTCTCTAATATAAAAATTATGCATGCAGGTCCATAAAAATGGATCTTTTATCTCATTCTAAATATCCAATCTATGGAACTAGTCTAAAAAGCCTACTCTAGCAAGATCAATGTAGTTGTACATTGAATATAGTTGAGAAAAGGCCTAAGTGTGGATGCAAGGAGTTAATCAAAGTAAATTTCAGGTCTTCTCTAATGACTTTAAGTTTTGATTTAGCTATTCTAATCGCCTATTAAGTAGATGAGCATAAATATGAATAATAAGTAGAATATACCAATTTAAATTACAAATAGAAGAGTCTAACATGCATATAATGGCATGGTGGCATTGATGAATCATCTTGAATCATTGTTAACTATCATAAAAATTATTATATCACAAATTGAATACCATTATGATATGGTATAGGTAGTTTCAAGGACAAGTCTATATGCACATTGAAGGAAAGGTTGATCCACACTTTTGAGAAGCCTATCCATACCAAATATATTTTATATAACTACCATTGGAGGGAATATTAGGATATTTTGAGCATGGTCAAGCCCTACATGAAGTCAAATATGGGATTTATAACATTCATACCTTCTTTTAATGCTAAAGTGGACTCATTGAAAGAGTGTCAAGTCATGAGGAGGGTGAATAGGCCTATTATAACTTTTATATGCCATTTTTGCCTCATTCATGGCCTCTCCCACACTTGGAATATCCTCTCTTCTCTCTCAAACTTTATATTTAAGTGGGAATTGAGTTATTGATTTGGCATCCCTCAGTTGGGTGTAGTAAAGCTCTACCAAAATTGCCTTGTACTCCTTTGAATCATTAGAATAATATTTGTAGATTTCTTATTGAATGTTAGTATGATTCATAAGAGTTGATTTTCATAATTTTTGAATGATGTTGTCATCTATAGGTACTTTCATACACCTAACTTTAGGTTACTAGTCTATTTTAGGTTGTATGAAGTGTTGGCAAGTAAAGGTATTCTTAAAGTGTCATAATCTAATAGTGTCTTGTGTAGATATAGGCCTTTATCCTTTAATTTGTAGAGCTCTTACTCAACCTCCATATTAAACATTAATTCTTAGAATACCATCAATAGGTCTAATTAGTTTTAGTCTCTATTAGGTTCATTAGTGGGCTTCAAATGATATACTAAGAGAGGATATTTAATCATTGGTGCATCACCACTTTAGAATAGGTTATTTTATCAATTTTCATATCTTTTCTCTTTCATTGTAATATTATTAGGTTTTAGAGAGCTTAAGTGACAAATTAGGGGAGTTATCCCCATCAAAACTATAGGTTTGACCTACATCTTAGGCATCCCATAGCCTATAGATTACTCTAATGTTAGTCTAGGTTTGAGGTGGATGTGAACAATTTTTTCCTCAATAAGGATACAACCTAATTACCTAGTAGTTTTGGCACACTTGGTGGGATCATCTATCAATTACCTTGGATACTTGGTTTGGCAAGATTTTATAGAATTAAAAGACATCTAAAAGGATAAGGATAATCACATGCATATTAGAAGGTAGTTTCATATAAAAGGTGTCCATTAGATCATCTTCAAAAGATAAGCAGATTAAATTTGTTGAGATATCTCTATATATTACAAGGAGAAATAGGTTTCCTATATTTAACCCAAATCCCACCCCCCCCCCCCCAATTCTCTAAAGTCTCCAAATTCTACCAATTATGTCCATCAACAGCCTATTACAAGTGCTTTAGTCCCAATGGAAAGACCTAAAATGTAAACATTTGTACCCTTTAACAGTGGTATCCCTTTGAACCTTAAATAATTTGATGATATCCCAATTTATGCCTTGAAAATTTTGCCATAATTTATAGGGTAAATCTCCACCACTCCTATAGAACACATAGATGATATAGACAACTTATGCTCAATACACATCACCCAATAAAATGTATCCATGAGACTCTTAGTAACCTCCTTGAGAGGAAAAGCTCTTTAGTGGTATATGGGTGTCACTCCTACCTCCATTAACACATGAGATGAGTTTGGTGAGTTTATTTGTAAGGATTTTGAAGATAGAAGTGATCATGTTTCATTAGTTGATAAAATCACCTTACTCAAGAGGGCACCCAAAGAATCCATGGTTGAATTTAACTATAGATTTTTAAAAACTTGAGATAGGATCCCTATCATTATCAATACTACACCTAATTATTCCTTCCTATACTACCTAAGGGTCTTGAATTTTGGTGTTTCTATAATGAGATAGTCTAAGGGTGGGACCACATTTATAGAAGCATATGAAATCTCCATAAGGGAAAAAAATTGATTGATTCAAGTAAAAAAGTTGACTCTAATGCCTCTCATATCCCTATTTTTTGAGATCCAACCCATTTCCCCCACAATTACTCCATTTCAAACTCTAAATAATCAAGACCAATTTGATGATAGCCAAGTAAATAGGCTTGGTAAGATTAAGGGGTTACTTAAAGCTGAAAACAACAAATTTTTAGCCTCAAAGAGGCAAAAACATACTTTCTATAGACCTTATAAATCCATTTATTAATCTCCATATCAATCTTATCCATAAAATAGACCCCCTTATCCACCCAACCAATAAGGCCAAGGGTAGATCACATAGGACAAACCTTAAAGTAGTTATAACCCCAATATTGCAAGTAGTTAAAGGGCATTAGTACCATCACAAAATAACCTTACATAAGAAGGTCAATGGTCTACTCCATGAGGGAAATTAGGTGAGATGGTAATGGTTCAAGTGGGGAAGTATGTCATAATTATTATGTGCAGTAGGTCCTACATTTCAATTTAATGACGCCATACCTCCTCCATAACAAGGTCCTATAATGCCTCATGGTGATATGCCTAACATGACACTAGAAAAAGTGTTAAGCCAATAAGGAGGGAGTGTGAGTAAATCACCTACTGAGGCCACCTTTACATACTTTAAATAAGGTGAACACACTTTTGAGAAAGTGTCATCAAACTTGGGATAGAATGTACTATATTCAAATGATTCAGTTACAACCCACACAAGGGATAAAAGGAGAATGATTGATGACAAATTAGGGTAGTGTAAGGTGTCTCCAACACATACCCAAGTAACTCAGCAACCTACCACTCAAAGTAAATTCAATAAAATCTCTCCAACCTAGTATACATCTCAAATACATGGGCAATAGTAGAAGGTCCCTTCATCCCACAAGTCACTCAAGCCACAAGTTATGATTCTACCTCTAATTTTCAGCCTAAAGGTGAAATTTTTTTCTTCATTATTGTGGACTACATGAAGAAATCTAATGTTATAATTCCTATGTGGAATGTTATACTCATTCTATGGAAAATTTATCTTCTTTAACAAGAGCTCTCCAAGTTTTCTCTAATGAATAAGCAAGCTGATAAGGTGAGTGAAATGTATGATAGTGATAGTCAATCTAGTGAATTTATAATATCTCAAGGTAGTTAATACACCTCCATTATACTTGTCATTCATTATAGGATATTTTCTTGTCCATAATTGCATGATAGATAGTGGTGATTTTACTTTAGTCATGCCAAAATCCATAACTGATAAACTAGAGCTCAAGTATGATCCCAATGACAAAGGAGTCTTATAATTAGATGGGTCTCCCAAAAAGACATTAGGTATCCTAAAATATCTCAAGATTGTGTTATCATCCTTCCCCAATTTTATTATCTCATAAGATGTCATGGTTGTTGATCTCCCTCCATATTTTGTCCTATACCTATCTAGGTATTTCATTGTAAAGATTGGGGGATAAATTTAATTTGACTGGTCATACATGGTATTTATAACTAGATATGGGATAAAGGTCATTATTATCTCTGAACCTATTTCTAGGTTCCACTTAGAAGCCTATATGCTTAACCTATATAATGTAAATTACACTATCCTAGATGAGGATGATACAATGAGCAAGAACTCAAGGATCATCTTGAAGGCATCTTATATCTAATATTTGATGAATGGGTAGTTTAAAACATGGTTTTGACCCCTAAAATACCATTGAGGAGGTAGGCCTTGATGTATACTACATGTATGAGGAAGGAGTTGTTGTACCTAGTCTCATAATCCCAACTCAAGAGCGTGATAGCATATGGAATTTATTTTTTGATGGATCAAGGTCAAAGAATGGTTGTAGGGATGGAGTAATTCTTTTTTCTACCTCAAATTATAGGTATAATCTACAATTAGGTTTCAATTTAATTGTACCTCAAACATAACAAAATATAAAGACTTTATACATGGATTATAATGGGCAAGGAGAAGAGGCATCAAACTTTTTCAAGTGAATGGTGATAGTGAGATATTAGTGAAAAAATTGAGGGGTATTAGTGTAGTTAAGAATAATATTTTTAAGGTCTAAAATCACCAATTTTTATATCTCTTAGAAGATTTCATAGCATTTGACATCCATTCTATAACAAGGTAATCTAATCACCATGAAGATAGACTTGCAATTATCGGTGCCCAATTTGAGATTATTGATGGAGTCAAGAGAGATCAAGGACAATCACAAATAAAATTTGTATGGAGTACACCTATAACATAATAATGAGGTGATTTGGTAGGTATTTGATAGTGATGTGAAGATTTCTTGTTTTATCATGCATGAGGTAAAATTCTATCATAAAAATCAAGGTAGGTTGCAACATCAGTTTAATGACCAAATAGTAAAAATAAGGGATAAAAAATTTCCCAAGGATTAGTGAAATTATAATTCATCTTCAATGAAGACGATCAGTTAAGAAGGGATAAGGTGAGTATATCAACTAAAGAAGAGCATTATGAGAAGATAGTCATTTTTAATGATATATTACTTAAGTTGGGAAAAGTGAACACAATAAAAGAGATAATTTCCTTCATATCCTTGTACCAATATTATTCAGATGTATTTTATTGGGATTATCATGATCTAAAATGCTTTGACCCCAAGCTGGCCTAAAACACCATAGATATGGAGGACAATGCAAAAACTAGGAAGGCAAAAATAAACGCTGATCAAACCTAAAGTTAAAGAGCTCATGAGAATGTAATTTTTTAAGTTGATTGAATATAAGATCATATTATAAATTAATCATTCCTCATGGGTGGAAATATTTTTTCTTGTGAAAATAAGAATGGATAAATATACCTATGTGTTGATTTTAGAGACCTTAATAAGGTGTCTTTAAGAGACCATTATCCATACCCTCTATGGATCAGATAATTTAGAAGGTTTTAGGATCTTAGATGTTTTATTTTATTGATGTTTATAGTGTATACAATCATATCTTAGTTAGGGAGGAGGATAAACATAAGACTACCTTCACTACAAAGTGGGGCACCTACACATATATGAAAATGCAATTTGGACTATCCAATGTTGGGACAAATTTCCAAAGGGAAATGGATGTTTACTTTAAGGGTATAATTAATGAGATTGTGTTCATCTATTTTGATGAAATCACCATGTTTTCAAATGATTGAAAGATCACATGGCACATTTGAAGTTAGTCTTTGATAGATGCAGGCAATTCAGAGTGTCCTTAAATCCGAAAACATGCATCTTTGCAATTCATGAGGGTAGATTTTTGGGGCATGTGGTGTCAAAATAGGGTATTTAGATAAAACCTAATAGGTTTGAATAAATATTATCCTTATCCCTTAAAAATCATAACAAAGGATTGCAGAGCTTATTAGGAAAGATAAACTTCATAAGGAGGTTTAGTTCAGATTTTACAGAGCTAGTTAAGCCTCTTACTCAAATGATTAAGAATAACAAAGAGTTCACATTGATAAAGGAAGGAAATATGAGATTTTAGTCCTTAAAACAAGCCATATCTCATTTCCACACACTCCCTAACCCTGATATTAGCAAATGGTTTTTTTTTGTATGCATTCTCCATAGTTGATGTAATTTGTGTTATGCTTATGCAGTAGAATGATGAAGGCTTAGAATAACCAATTTCCTTATTTATTCAAGACTTATAAGGATATGAGGAAATATATACCTTTTTTTAGAAGAATTTACTTATTTTTAGGAGAATATTGAATAATTTTAGACACATGTTGTATACCAACAAGGTCATAGTGATGGTAGTGCACCCAAGCATCAAAGAGTTTATACTCATCAAAAAATTGAGTGAGAAGAGAGTTGGGTGGGTAAAAAAGTGTATGGAATATGAAATTGAGGTGAGAGTTAACAAGATAATTATAATTATAGGTCTAAGTGATCATCTTAAATAAAAGGTGAAGGAATATAAAGACATGGTTTTGGTAGTCTATGACAGTCAATAGGCAGCTACAAATACCACTCTTCTTAGCTAGACCAATGATGTGGTCAAGTTCCTTTAAATAGGATAATGTCTTATGGGATTGGATAGGACAAAAATGAGGAATTTTATAATATAAATCATACCCTAAGTCTTTATATATGGAGTAATATTTAAGAAATATATAACAGGTATGCTTTTGAGATGTGTTAGATCAATCCAAGTTGACAAGCTACTTATCAAATTTCATGGTGGGCATGCTGGTGAACACTTTGTAACTAATAAAATAGACTCTAATATCATTAGAGTTGGATAATTTTGGCCTAAATTATTTATATATTCACATACTTGTGTTAAAAAGTGTTCAAAGTGTGCCATGTTCACTGAAAAATAAAAATTAGTTGCACTTCCCTTGTAACCCATTCAAGTTGAACAACCCTTCATGTAGTGGGGCTTAGAATTCATAGGAATGATCCATCCCCCTTATATTTATAGACATAAATTTTTCATACAACCACTAACTACTTCACAAGGTGGGTGGAGGTATTTGCACTTAAGGAAGCCAATGATAAATTAGTCTTGGAGTTTTATGACAATCTTGTGACTAAATTTGATGTACCTTCAAAAATCATATCTAATAATTCCTTAGCCTTCATAATTGATAAGGTATGTGAGTGGGACCTTATCCATGACATATAACTCAAAGCTTCCTCCAAATATTACCCATAGGGAAATCAGCTAGCAAAGTCAACAAATAAGAACTTGATAAGGATCATCAAGAGAACTATGGAGGACAGTCAAAGAAAATAGCTCTACAAGGTTGAGACCTACTTTATGGGTAAATATAGTTACACCTAAGAGGTCTATTATAAACTCTCTATACCTCCTTGTCTATGGTAGAGAGACAAGGCTACCTATTTACCTTGAACTACCTACCTTATATATTTCTCATCAACTTGAGCTCTTGGAAGATGATATAATGCAAGTGAAGATGAATGACCTAAGATAGTTAGATGAGACAAGAGATAGTGAAATGCATGCCATGTTATCTAATCAAAATCACATCATTGAATCCATTACCATCATGTTCAATGCCTAAATCTTCCTAAATGGGCCCCACATGTGCTAGATAGTGACTTTTTAACTCCATTAATTCATACCATCAAGTTCAAAATGTCACATGACCCCTATTTTCCCTTCATAACACCTACTAATGATGTGTTTAGGTCTGAAACAAGAAAAATTATATATAAATTATAGGTTATATAGGTTTCTCAAGTGGTAAAAATCCATACAATATGTACTAGCTCAGGTGGATTCATGATTTTGTAGAGGGGGGTCAACAATGTCAAATAGAGAAGAAAGCAATGTGTTTCAGTGCAAAGGAAGCTCAAAACCATTGTATATCCCCTTTAAACTCATTGGTATACTTAGAGAGCTCCTTAGGTTTATGATTATACCATACAAAAGAGAGATAATGGGGGTCCTAGATCTTGGCCATGGAAGGTACACTCAAGCAGCTTCCACTCATGGGAATTTTTCTTGGGATTGGTCTCATGAACTTTATGAACATTCCTTAAGAACTTAAGGAATTTGTATGCCTTTTTCATCTGCATAGACCAAGTTAGACTAAATAGTTTTCAAGGATTATTGGCTTGCCTAATAATACCAATGATGGATGTTATTTCCTTAGGTTTTGAAGGAACCTATGATAGACTTTTAAGCACTTGAATCACATGTGTGAGACCATATAACTATCAAACATTCAAGCCTATCTCCTATGTGCAACTTGTAATTAGCTTTGGACAATGAACATAGTGTTTGAGTGGAGTTGAAGATTTGGTAGAGTATTTAACATTTAACCATGCCTTCTTGCTTATTTTGGATGTCCAATGGCCTCTTTTTCATCTCAAAATAAATCAATAAGAAAGGTCTTATGCATAATTGAAGGCCAATGTATGGTGGGCACTTTGTGTGGCTTAATGGCATCTATATATCCTTTTAATACAACTTAAAAGCATGAGATGGATTTTTTTAGTGATAATAAATCATCATCATGCCCTTGTGAACAACTTTCCCAGATTCTGTCATAGCCTCATAGGCCTAGAAACCATCATCCTTGCCTCCAAACTCACATTGTTAGTTTTAACAAATATTAAGGTTTTCTACAAAGATTAAGGTTTTTTTGAGTTTCCTAGGTTTTAATTTATCATTTTGTATGCCCCTTTTTCTACCTCCAAAGTGGTATATTTGTTTAGTATGTGTGTGATAATATCTAAGATCTATGTGTTTTGTATTATAAAGTTTATTATCCTCCATTTCATATCATTTTCATGCTCCTATCATTTCACAATGTTTTTACTACCATTCATATTATATTCCAACTTTGTTGTTCATGGTTCACCCTCACCCACCCCATAGTCATATTCATTCACTCCTCCACCCTTCCCTCCAAGTATAGATCATGCCAATAGACATGCATACTTTCTTGGAACCCTTAGGCATAATGAAACCATGGAATTTGAGACCTACATAGTCATATACCTAATTAAAGAAGGAAAATAGACACCTATAGCTAGTCCCTTTAATCCTACTATAGTAAGCCACCAAAGGGAATTATGTGGACCATTAAAAGGCATAAGGACTGATGTGAGTATAAGAGAGTATGCATTCCAAGGGTATAAATGAAGATATTAATGTATTATTAATGTTTAAGTAGTGGAAGACCACTCTCCCCTCACATAAACATGATACTCAGACCCTATACATAGTAAGTATATATGAGTGTGTACCTATAGTATATTAGTTCATATGAAGGACCATACCTTACTTGTGGTAAAAAGGTATAACTCATGTAAATATGATTAGGGTTCATACTAAAAGAGAGTTCAAGTTTGATGGTTATCACATCTAAGAAGGTAGAGGAATATCAACACAAATTTTGGAACACATAGGCATACTCAGACATGAACCCTAAGCTCAAGAAGGATATTTTATGAAATCAAAGAGAGTTGGTAAATCATCATCCAAACATGATACTATCCTTGAGGCATGTGATGGACACCTCATTATCATGCTTAAACATATAGTCAATAGGTATTTCACTGCTAATTTGAGCCAAAATAATGGTTTGAGTCAAGTGTAGGCATGGACAAATGCTAAAATATAGTACAAATGGTCATTATGATCAAATTAAGGTATACATGCCTCCATTTGGGATAATAAAATAATGTGTATACCCACTATTTTATCTCAAACTGAGCCTTATCTGTGATAGTTAGTTCAGTGGGTTGAATGGTAGGTCCATGCCATGAAGGGTTTGTAGATAGTTTGGGATCCACAAAAGGTTTTGGGTCAGTTAAACATGGTGATAAGGGTCCTCAAACCTCTACCAAAAGGTTTAAAATTCAAAACTATGGTCAAGTGCCTTGGAGATAGGCTAATGTAGCTAGTCACACAAGCAAGCTCATATAGCCTACTACCATCTTAAGGTCCCTCCATGTTCTTACAATAAGTTGATTGGTTAATGAGGGGTGTTTGAGGAATTTTAAGACCATACTAAGGAGGTTTCAAGTGGAAAAAAGTGTGAAAAGGGTTAGATTGTCTCTAAAACCCTATTCAAGCCAGTCAACCTCAACACAATCAACTCAAAGCTCAACTTCAAGTGCTCAACCACTTTACCACATACATGTTCAGGGCCAAATCTCTTAAGGAATTTTAAGTTTCCTTATGAAATAAAGATTCATGAAATATTGGTTGACAGTCGGGGGCTAACCTTTATGAATGAACCTTAAGAAAATAATAATTCAAAATTGGTTTATAGACAACCCTGGTGTCACCTTCTAATGTTCCTATCTCCATACACCCTTTGCATAGAAAACCAAGCCATTAATGGAAGATGATGAGTTAAATACACTATAGATTTATAGAATTTTTTCCTAGTTTAGATGTTTATATGCTATGAAACATCATTAATATGGTGGATGTCTCAAACCCTGCATAAACCCTAAAAGTGACCTAATGGTGGATTTTGGCCTCAAAACCTATCTAGATGAAGTGGTTTGACCATGAAATGAATTTAAAGGTCTCTTCAATCCTTCTAAACATCATATTAACTCACTAGTTGGCATGTACAAGATTCAAATTATACAAAATAAGAATAGAAATGTTAGTTTGAGCACAAAATCAAAGAGATAGGGAGTGTTTATGTGGGAAATGGAGTCAAGAATGTAAATTGAATCTTAAATCATCTGAACAAGTTCTCTAATAACTACTAAAGTATTCTCCATGATTGGTTCAACAAGTAAATAAACAAAAGTGTTGATATAGATGACTATGTGTTCTTGAAGGAAGTAAAATGGCCTAATTAGGCCAATGGTGATACTCCATAAGACCTCTAATGTACTATTAAGGTTCTATATGATGTAGGAGTGGCTTAAAACCCTAGGGTTTAGGCTAATACTCAAAGTTTGTCTATAGATAGATTGATCCATTATCTCTACTATGACTATGTTACCAAAAGGTGGAGCAGAGGCCATTTGAGTGTTGATAACACTTCAAACCTTAAAGAGAGGAATCATTATGATGTTAAAACACATCCTTGTCACCTTGAACCTTAGGAGAAGTCTATACAGTGGATAATTTTACCTAAGAACACATAAGAGTTACTCAATGAGTATGTTTCTCCCACAAAGAGCATCTTCAAATTCTCATCATAGATTAGATGTAATTCATGTGGAACCCAAGACTTTAGGGAATTTTGGGATTTATATTGTCCTAAATTTGGAAAAATTAGTTTAGATACTAATATTTGATCTCTATGAACCATCCCTAAAACCCCCAGGGACTCTTATACCATGTTTAAACCCTAATAGTGACTCAACTAGGAAGGTTTAATGAAAAGTGAATTAAAATGCTTAGGAATTTCTTAAATATTAATTAGATCATGTTTTAGATTAGAATGGCTCATTCCATGACACCTAGTTGTATGGAAGTTGTATAGACACCTTTTGAAAGTACAAGTTTGCAAAGTTTTGGGTAATAAATGTGTTGTAGAGCCTAACCAAAAGTTCAAAATTATGGGATAAGTAATATAAATTCTTATTATACCTCTCTAATATAAAAATTATGTATGGAGGTGCCTAAAAATGGCTTTGTTATCTCATTCTAAATAACTAGTCTATGGAATTGGTATAAAATGCCTACTCTATCCAGGTCAATGTAATTACAAGTAAAATATAGTTGACAAAAGGCCTAAGTGTAGATTAAAAGAGTTAATCAAAGTAAAATTTAAGTATTTTACAATGAATTAAAGTTATGATTTAGCTATTCTAATCACCTATCAAGTGTGGCAAAATATGAAGAACAAGTAGAATAAACCTACTTAACTCATAAATAGAAGATTATAGTAGGCATAGAATGGCATGGTGGCATTGATGAATCACCTTGAATAAATTGTAAATATCATCTAGGAAATCATATCCCATATTGAATACCAATATGATAGGGTAGAGGCAGTTTTAAAGACAAGTCTGCATGCACATTGAAGGAAAGGCTACTCAATGCCTCTTAGAGGCCTATCTATACCTAATTTACATTGTGTAACTACCATTATAGGTAATATTGAGATAGTTTTGATCATGTTAAATTCTTAAATGAAGTTAAATAGGGTATTTAAAACCTTCATACCTTCTCTCAATGCGAAAGTAAACTCATTTAAGGAGTGTCAATGTATGAATAGGGTGGATATGCCTATTTTAACTTATATATTCCATCTTGGATTCATTTATGGCCTCTCACATGCCTATAATATTCTCTTTTATCTATAAAAATTTATATTTAAGTAGGCATTGAACTCTTGCTTTGGCATCCCTCAGCTGGGTGTAACAAAGCTCTACCAAAATTGCCTTGTAATCCTTTGAATCAATAAAATAATAATTGAAGATTTGTTGTTGAATTTTAGCATGATTCATGAGAGAATATTTTTAAAATGTTTAAATGATTTTATCATCTATAGGTCCTTTCATGCACCTAATTTTAGGCTCCTAGTCTATTGTAGGTTATATGAAGTATTGGCAGGTAGAGGTGTTCTTGAAGTGTCATAAGCTAATAATGTCTTATGTAGATCTAGGTCTTTGTCCTTAAAGTTGAAAAACTCTTACTCAACCTCTATATGAAACATTCATGATTATAATACCATCATGAGGTATAATTAGTTGTAGTCTCCATCAAGTTCATAAGTGTGTTTCAAAGGATAGACAGACAATATCTTTAATCATTGGTGCATCACCACTTTAGAGTAGGTACTTTTATAAAATTTTATATCTTTTACATTTTAATTGTAATAATATTAGGTTTTAGAGAGAGTTTATGTTACAAATTAGGGGATCTTTTCCCATCAAAACTATAGGTTTGACCTGCATCTTAGGCATCCCATAGCCTATAGGTCACTTCAATTTTAGTCTCAGCTTGACGTGGATGTGAATAGTATTTTCCTTAGTAAGGGTAAAATATAGTTACCTAAAAATACACTTATAATATTCCTTATCCTTATTTTCTTATATCTTCCCAATATAAGCATTAAATATTTTAAAGATATCTTGGAGGAAATCTTCATTAGGACTAAGTGAATATAAGTTGCTTATCTCACATTCTACCGCTATTTCATAGAGTTATTTAGATGCAACTCTATATACTTGGTTTTATTTCCCCATCTTGACCACTCCTATAAATTTATTTTAAACCTCTTTAACTAAAAATATTTTATCTTGATGATCGGTTGCTTCACATGATAGTATACTAAGCAAATCTTTGATTTCATAGATCATATCTATGGCCTTATCATAGGTAGACTTGGCCTTATTAATATTATTAGTAAGCATCCTAATTATAAAATGGGTTTCCCTATCTATCTCCTCATGCTTTGTATAATTATCTAATATATTTTTTGATATGAGGGTATCAGCCTCAATTAGGTCTATGCCTACAACTTTAGAAAGAATAGATTCAATATTTCAATCTCTTCCTCATACTTGCTTATTTATATTCTCATATATGCTCGATCATCCTTCAGAGTCTTGTAATATTATATTGATATATTTATTACTTTGTTTACTTCCATGATGAGTTCCTTAACCCAATCATTTATAACCTTACCCATACTACTAATCTTTGTTACTGATTCAAGTGTTTCATTGTCGAGGAATTGAGCCATAGATTGTGTTCGTTGGGATACTAGCTCGATGAACATATTTAGGGTAGTTTTCAACTACTCAAATTTATTCTTTAGTATATCCTTTGTGACCTTTCCATTATCCAATTTCTAAAAAAGAGATTTAATGTTTGATTGAACATCATGTTTTAGTCCCTCTCTTGTTGGATGAACTAGGTTCACTTTAGATATTTGATAATCCCCCACCATTAGATATTCCTTTTACTTATCTAGTGGGGGGACTACTATTTCCACATATCTCTCCCTTGATAAATCATATGATATCTTGGATATGGTTCTAGGGCCTACCTTTTATATTTTTTATACCTCTAATAGACCAAAATTTAGTATGCTTAGAGACACCATTTGTTTTTGGTTATTCATCATTGATTTTTCTAGCCATCTTGGGGTGGCAACCTATGAATATAGCACTATCTTTTGTGAATTTTTAGTTGAAATTGCTACATGAGTGGTTACTATGAAAAGTTTTGTATCCATCATTGATGTTTCCTTTGAATCAATGATTGATGATTTTGCTATCTCTTTTCCATCTATGGGTTAATTAGCCATAGTTGTATTAATGGGTGCATCTATCTCCATCTCTTGGGTGGGGGGGGGTTATTTATAAAATAGAAGAAATAGATATTTAAATGGGTAATGTGGGTATTGATGTGCTATCAATGTGGTAGTAACAATCAAAGTTGATGAAATGGGAAAGTGATGGTAGATGAAAATGAAGTAGTATTTATCCCAGTGATTGGGATGGCTAGTGGTATTATAGTTAGGATGACTGAGTCCACAATCATATACTATTAGGTGGTGTTAGTGATTAATGGAGTAGTAGTGGATATGGGGAATGAGGTTGAAGTTATTGTGGAAGAGGGAGGTGAAGGTGGAGTCTGAATGTCCACTTCTTGCACTAGAGGAATGGTGGAAATAAGAAGTGTAGTTATTTGAGTTTATTGGGTAGTAGAAATAGGAGGGAGTATTATGGTTGGTTAAATTATAGAGATAGTAGGGGAAATATTTTTGTTGATTGATTAGTAGTTGTGTGTTATGTAGAAGTTGGCATGGTCTAGTCCATTTTCTATGTTACTACCTCATAGCTACTAGAAGGACCTCTTTTAGCCTTTTATTTTTACTTCTTTGAGTGTGATATAACTAGCTTGTATGCCTAATCTATTGGGTTTCCATTATTGGAACCCTCTACTATTGTTTCCACACCATTATCCTTCACCTCTCTTAACTTATCATTGATACTCAAGGTCTCCTTGATAATATTGACCTCTTTAATCCTTAGCCAGTTGATTGTTCTATTTATTACTTGGGTGGTCCTACCCATTAATGAGAATGATTCAGGTATAGACCACCTGACTAATGGAAGAGGTTGGGAATAGATCTTATTATCATAGTATACCTTATCAACTAGAGATTAATAATTTTTTAAGTCCTTAGGGACTAGTGCCATGTTGTAAGTTTTGATTTGTTCTAGGGTCATCTTGAAATAATCTCTTAATCTCACTTCCTCTTCATCTTTCATGTCTTTCCAGTAATCTTCATAAAAAAGAACATGTGAATATGTGGTGATACCTAATATACTGGTATTATGGCCAATAATATAAAATAATGCCCTTACATTGAGATATATTAAGGTTATTTGAGTCATCTTGGTATCTACAATCTTAGATTTTGATATGGAAGGGCATGTATACCTCCCTATGTTGATGGGGAAGTGGATCCTTAACTTATCTTTTCTTGACAACTTATGGGTTTCTACAAGCTACCTCATAAGTTCCATCAGGGCCCATTTGTCACTTAAATAGCTTGGAAGGGTGTAAAAACAACCACTAAAATGTCCTACTCTGATGTATGAATATATTGGGAACTAAATGAAATATGATTCCCAATTTGTGATTTCAGATGTTACAACATCATAAAATATTCTCCTTTTTAGTTCCTTATCAAACATAATTATGATGTAACATATGAAAGAATCATTAACCCTTATAAAATTTTATTTTTTAGCCTCAAGGGTGAGGTCAAGATTGTAGTTAAAAAACTTATGGACTTGATCATGCATTATGTTTAATCCTGGGAATGCCCTTCCCTTTTCTAACATGTAGACCAAGTATGAGGTCATGCAAAACTTTCCTATAATTTAGACTTAAATCAATTATTTATGGATGAAATTAAAAATAAAATAAACCTAGTGGATATGTTATTTGTTTTGGTGGTACATCTAATACTAATAGTTATTAGAATATGGGATCCTAGGAAATATATGAAAAAGTATGATAATATTACCTACTTCATCCTTGAAATCTACTCTTGTGAATTTTTTAGGCAATCTTTTACATGTGGATCTATAAGTTTTTAGCCATATCTTTTTTAGAACCCATAGACATAGAGTATTATTATGTTAATAAAATTTATTTGAAGATTCAAGGGTTATATCTAGATAACTCTCATATTCTTGAATCAAGAACATAATATATATGAAATCAAGATCAAGGTTCAAAATCTTTTCTCCTTTATCATTCACCACTTCCCTCTTCTCAGCATCATAGTGCTTTGATAATGTGTGCACAAGATCAAGGCTCTTCACTGATAGTGGGAGGTTGCTTCTTGGGGAGATTAACTATCATAAATGCTTTGAATCCATTAATTCTTGAATTATATGTTTACTATATTCCAAAAATCAGCTAGGTCTATGTGACCTAGATTTGTATCAATGATCTCATTTTTATTGTATTATATGATACGTACGACACCAAGTCCCTTTGAATTGAACTTAATTTCCTTTCTAAACATATGTTCTAAGAAAATTGATGTGGGAAAACTAACTATAGAGTTGGTAGGTTTTGAACTTGCAACTGTAGGTAAAAGACTTGGTGGGGTTTAGATTGTGCAATTTTAACTAAAAATTCTAGTGAGGATATATTATGAAATTGTAACTAAGCAATTTGGATCTTCAACAGGGATTTGGATTTGTTCTTGTAAGTTAGATTTTTGTGGGGTTTTGGAGTTGATTTTGTAGTGGGAATTTCCATGGGTTTTGGATTTGAGAATATCTATGGAATATTATATATTTGATCAATTCTATGAACCCTATATTTCAACTATGAAGGATGAAATATTAGATGATCTTTTTAACAAGCTTTATAATTGTAGACAAAAAATGACAAATGTGAGCAATTACAAGAATTTCATAGCTATAATATTTGGCATGAATTCAAAGGATACGTATTCTTAGATGATAGAGATAATGGTAAATATAAAATTTGGGGGGGGGGGATATAGGAATACCATGTTTGCAGAGGATGGCAATGCCAGTCATGGCATTGTTTGGCATCAATGAGGCATTTGATTGGTATGCCTTTACAATGGTTATTTGGCTTATTGGAATGTAGATCTTGATTTCCAATTTACAATGTTAATAATTCCATCTAAAAATCCTAGTTTTATTGATATAAACCTAAAATTCATTCTAGTTAGGGTGGTTGTTGGGAAAATGGTAGGAAAAGTGGGGTTTCAAAGTCATAGTGTAATTTTAAAAGTTTACATAATTACATTTTGCATTCTAAATTTTTATTTTTGCCAAGTGACTAGGTGTTATGAAAGTGAAAAAGTGGAACTTGAGTTGTACTTTACAACATTGAAAGTTTTAAAGTGTAGTTGGATTTACAGTTTTCATGGGTAGGGTAGACAATAGAAAGTAGAACATTGATTGCACTTTGTAAATTGTAATGAGCAATCAAAGTTTTGGTTTTGATGGGTTTAGTAAATGATAAAAAGGACTCAAGATTTAACTTTTCAATATTCAAAGTGTATCTAGAGTTCTAATTTACATGGTTGTAGTGAACGGTGGAAAGTAGGGTTATACTTATAATTTACAACTTGCAAAGTTGAAAATTGCAATCAAACCTCTAGTTTTTGCTAGATATTAGGTGAGCAAGAAGTAGAGGTTAGGGTGCATTTTTTAACTTTGTAAAGTTGAAAATTGTAATCAAACCTAAAATTTCTATTGGGTATCTAACAATTGGTAAGTAGAGGTTTTGGTACAATTTGTAAAATTTTAAGCTCTAAATTACACCCAACTATTTGGTTTCTACTAGGTATTGAAAAAGGGATTCTTATGTCACTTGAAGCTTTTTTACAAAAAAAATAATGGGTATCTCTTAGGGTATAAGATGTTTTGACATTTTTGGATTTAAAAATATCAATAGGAAGATAAAGAAATATTTTAGACTTAAAAACCATGCAGTAAAAGATAAAATGACTCAAACACCTAAGTGTAACATCTTATATCCTAAAATTGACAAGGTTGAATAATATTATCAAATTCCATAAATATACTTACTCTTGCAAGGATTTTATGTGTTAATACAAAAAATAAAAGGTCATGAAAAGTAGGGTTTTTAGGCCCCCTCTTCTTCCAAGAGTTTGTGTTATGGCATATAACTTCGAGCTACTCACCTTGTATCAACAATATATCTACAAAAGGTGGGGTTGTTCTAAACTATCAATTTTTGCATGTTTCTAGATGGTTCCAAGTGAGGTTAACACAAGAGATGATCAAATAAATTGGATACACATTAAATTTATTGTTGTGAAATTTTATTTTCCTTTTCACAAACACTACATCCATCACTTACTCAGTGTCGTGTGATGTTCGATTTTCCCATGTGGTCCAAGATGGAGTACCACTAATGGAGCTTGTTTTAATCACTCAAAATAATCATCCAAATAGGTTACCCTCAATTTATATACCCCAATATGTATTTTAGATAAAAAAATGTTGGGAGATGAATTCTTTGGTTAATTCTTCCCGAGAGAAATTGTGAGGAGGCATTAACCTCCCACTTACAAGCCAAAATGCATGAGAATAAAAGACAAGTGAAAAGACTTTAGGGTCACATTTGGGTCACCCAAACCATTCAAATTTGGGGAGTTCCTTAACAATGTTATTTTAATTCTTTTAGACTAAAACAACCAAGGAAATTAATGATCACTTTTGGTAACCCAAGCTCCCTAAAGGGGATGGGGGAGAACATACACATTTTGCTAAAATAAATAATCATAAGAAATTTTCTAAGAGAATTTATCTAGTTTTAGAGATAATTTTAATAACCAAAATGATATGTGTTGTGAATTTTAATCCCTTTTACACTTGTTTAAAAATATATAAAAATTTGAAAATAGAAGGCATAAAAAACAAACTAAGTTCATTTTAAACACCAAAGACAAAGTGTGCAAGTTTTAACCATGTTCAAATTTTGGATTTTTCTAGCTTAGGACCTATAATTTTTAGAGGGTTTTTAATTTATTGGAATCCCAAAAGTGAATGATAAAAATAATGTTTTAAAATGATCTCTCAAGTTTCCCTATTTTTCTATCTCAGAGATCAATGTTGATCCATGTAGGGATCGATGTTGGTCTTCTAAAATCAACATCAGTCAACACTAATTGGCATTGGTTCCTATAAGAATAAAGTAAAATAGAATATATTTTTTCACAAAAAATATTTTTATCTAAATGAGATTAGGACCAACAAATAACACTAGATCCTTTAGACAAATAGTCAATAAAACAATATCTAGTCTCTTAAACACACAATAAAAACTAGAAAACTCAAGAAAAACTCATTAATCACATTTTTATCATGTTATGTTCTTAAAATAGGGATCAATGTCAGTCTTGGGTGGGTCAACATCAATTATAGGATCGATGTTGGTTTTGGTAGGAGCAACATTGGTCTCTTTGTGAACTGCATGTTACTAAAAAAATAGAATTACATGAAAACAAAGTTAAAACTCAAATTTTGAGTATTCTTAAGCATTCATTAGAAAAACTAAAATCTTAATATTAATCTCTTTACTTTTATGGGATGTTTTATATCTCATTGGGCATGACATTTATGATCATAATAATCTAATAAAGGAAGTTAGTATAGTATTAGTTCAAGTAAATAAACACACTAACACTTATACTCCTAAACTAGATACTAGGGAGAACTTAGTAACAAACACTAAATGAAATCACAAAAAAACATAAAATATGATAAATATTTTACCTTCCTTAGTAGCTCCAAATAATTTATTGAGTGTCTTTCTTAGCTTATGCATCAAGAAGTCTTTATGAATGGAGGTTATGTATCTCCTTCTCTCCTTGGCACCATGGCTTGTGATGTTTTGTGGCTTAATATTTTGGCATTATAACACTATTGAAAATATTATCTCTCTCCAAATTAACATTATAACTCTGGCTTATGATAACTTAGAAATGAAGGGATACGTCCTTATATTTATAGCTTTGGAAATCAACTCTCACCCAAGGTGAGTTAGGGTTGAGTTAAGGCTTGGAATGGGTTAAAATTAAACCTAGATGAGTCAAATCTAACTCTACTAGAGTTAATAGTTGTCAAGTAATTATTATTTAGAATTACTAGGCATGGCTCTCAAATTAGTATTTTAGGATATTTTCAAAGAGCTTGATAACACATAAATGAAATGATGAAATGCTAGGATATTTTGATTTTTTTAAATTTCATTTATTATATATTCATTAATTTAAAAAATATAATTCAACTAGGCATTTAATATAGTTTAACTTGTTAATTAATTTTGATTAGCCTTTTAGTTCTTTGAAGATTTGATTTAAGTGTGCAAGTGCCCCACTTAATAGGTCCATAGCCAAAATTGATATTTGTTATGATGTAAGGTGATTACGGATGAATTCATGAGAGGATATCATTGCATATGATATAATACCCCAATTAGGGATGTCTAAATAAGATTATGAGATTTGATGAATTATGTGCATCAAAATTTGGGATGTTCAGTGATTCTTAGGATTAATTTTTAATGGTTTGTAAGAATCAATATGAAGTCCAATCAAATATAGTTGTGGCTAGTTTTAGGTGTCTACAACATCCCGCCACTAAATCTAGATAATTTGAGAATTGGTGAGAATTTCAATAATATGTTTTTATAACATGCCCCCACTATTATCTAAAACTATAAAAATGTGGGAATCATGCCTCTATGACATTCCACCACTAATATGTGCCCCATTTTGAGGTGAGGGTAAATATAATGAGTTATTTACCTTACCTCAAAAGTATAATATAATTTTATAAGTAGTGTATGAATCATGTATCATTTAGTAATAACATGTCTAGGAAGATATATCATTGAAGCACACAATATGTGATTTATTAAGTCCTAATATGCATGATATAGATCATAAAAATGTCTAAAGAGTACCATTACAAGCTCAACAACTAATCAAGTCTACACACAAAACCACTAAAAATCAAAATAAAATAAAATGGTCCAAGGATACCTCATAAAAGGGACATGAGTTAGTCAAATGTACACAAAACATAGAATTACATATTTAAATGTCCATATAACAAATAATGACATATTAAAATTTCCAAATAGGAAATTAAAGGTACTTAGGCCACAATAAATGGATCATATTCAAATATTCAACATGTAATAAAATTCAAGACAATATTAATCAAGGAACACAATCAAGGAAGTGCGTAAATGAAAGAATAGAATATAGGCAACCAACATGAACATAACATACTAGTTTTTAGAAATATGTGTTTGTAAAACAATTTACATAACATATCAAATACATTATGAAAGTTATAAACATGTATACAGGCATGTGTAAGTATATAATATCAAACATTATCATGAAAATTCATCATATAATAATGTAACT